>PVKB01000380.1:0-708783 GCA_004027205.1 Ctenodactylus gundi
GGGGGGGGGGGGGGGGGGGGGAACCCAGAAGAGGAGTATTTCAGGAAAATATTTCAGCAAGTGTAAAAAGTGCTGAGCTCAGAGTGAGGCTGGCACATTCAACAAATAGCAACACTGGCCAGTGTGGTTGGAGTAAAGTGAACACACTTCTGCACTGAGGCTTGAGTGTGTCACACCTTACACTCCACATTTAGCGCTTACGCTCTGAGTGTCAGGAAAGGTGACTGAAAGACTTAAAGTCCAAGAACAACATGTCTTAAATGTCTCCGCTCTAGCTTTAGATGCCAGGGGACACAGTGAATGCAGAAAGGCCAATTAAATGGCTACCCCTAGAATCCATGACATGGGTGGTGAAACTTTAGACCATGGAGAAGTTCTGTGTGGCACAGCAGGACGTGGTAGGATTCTGGAGACATTTAAAAGGCAGTCCCAGTAAGATGTGCCAATAGTCAAATCTTGTTGATTTGCCTCAAACCCCTACACCCCCAAATCCAAACCCTCATCAGCTCTTGCTTGGACTATTGGTACCACCATAAGACTTAACTGGACTCCGGGCCTCCATTCCTGCCCTTTACTCCCCACAGCACACACACACACACACACACACACACACACACACACGTAATGATCTCGCCACACCACACACACACACACACACACACACACACACACACACACACACACACACACACGTAATGATCTCCAGCCTCTATTGGGCTGAAGCTGCCCAATGAGCCCTTAGCATTTCCCTGGTGACTGAGCCCTCTCCCTGCCCAATTTTACTGTTCCTTTCATGTTCTTATTCCCCCTTCTCTCAGTTAACTTTTAGTAAAGGACCTTGGTTCCCCTTCAACTGAGTATAAAAAACCATCAGCAGGAAGGATCCCGTTCGTGTCTTCACCTCCACCATAACTTCCCACTGCATACAGACCCATCTTTACATCACTGTAAGCCACACATGCAAGGCATTTTTTTTCTCAGTCTTATTTCTCATAATTTTGGAGGCTGGGAAGTCCAAGAGCCACATGCTAAAAGATATGGCATCGGGTGAGGGCCCTTTTCCTCATTTATAGGAGGCTGCCCTCCAGAAAGACCCCTATGTGCCAGAGAAATTCCCTTTCTCTGGTCTCTTATAAGGGTAAGCATGCTATTGATGAGGGTTTTACGTACATGACCTAATTACCTCTCAAAGGCCTCATCTTCAAATATCATCACATAGGAAATTGGAGCTCAACATATAAATTTCAGGGGAAAACAAACAGTCCACACTTTCCTTCTTTTTTCCCATGCTCTGGGATTCATTTATAAATTCCTAAAAATCTTATTAAGCTCTTATTTTACTTTTTAATATATGCTTGCCTTTTCCTTTTCTTCTCAGTCTTTTTCCACCAACACTTGAACATGCTCAGGTCTTCTACTATTTACATGTTCCCTTCTTTTTTCTTTTTTTTCTTTTTCCTTTCCTTTCTTTTATTTTTTTCTTTTCTTTTCTTTTCTTTTTCTTTTTTTTTTTTTTTTTTTTTTTTTTTTTTTTTTTTTTTTTTTTTTTTTTTTTTTTTTTTTTTTTTTTTTTTTTTTTTTTTTTTTTTTTTTTTTTTTTTTTTTTTTTTTTTTGAGACAGGGTCTCACTCTGTAGCCCAGGCTGGTCCTGAACTCACTATAGAGCCCAGACTGGCCTTGGACTTATGCCAATGCTCTTGCCTCAGCCTCCTGAGTGCTGAGACTACAGGCATGTGCCATCATGCCCAGCTTTATGTGATGCTGGGGAACTGAACTCAGGGCCTTGCACTTGCAAGGCAAGTACTTTCACCACTGTGCCATTCATTCCTTCAGGCCTACATGTTCCCTTCCAAGCAGCATTAGCTCTCTGATCCTTTTCCACAAAAGCTTATTAAAAGGACACTCTACTACTCCACTAAACATGTTTCCCTAAATGTCAGAGATGCACTATTTTATTATGTACTACTTCATAACCTACTGATCTTGTTTTTACGAAGTCAACCACCATTTCTTAGGAGAAAAATGGTGTAACAAGTATTTCTCTCTATGACGAATATTACAGAAGACTCGTGTAACGAGTGCTGAGGTAAGAATTGTCTGGGTCACCATATAGTTTTCTCTCTGTAGCACTGGATACTGTTGGCCATTTCCTCCCTCCTGACATACTCTCTGCTATGATTTTAACAATACAACATCTTCTTACAGGTTTCTTTCTCTGGTTACTTCTTTTCTAGTCTTTGACTTGATTCATTTGGCACTGGCCTCCCAATTTCTTTTTTAACTCTAGTCACTCTTCCTCACATAACTTCATCCTCATTCATGCCTGTAATCCCCTTCCATGCTGTTCTCTCAGAACTCTCACTGGCACAGATCTCTTCTCCGGAGCTTAAGATTTACACAGCCCACCGCCTCGTACACACTTCCACTTAGATGATCTAAAGTACTGCAAGGCTAGCATGTCCAAAATTGAAATCATTTTTCCTGCACACTTGTTCCTTAAACCAGTTATTTACTCTGTAACTTTAATTCCCATAGTGGCATCATTGTCTCCCTAGCTTTTCAGGGAAAAAATTCAAAAGTCGTTTATGTCTTATTCTCTCTCTCACACACAACACTAAATACTACAAAAGTAAAAACAAAACAAAAGAGTTTATTCAATTAATTTCCATATTCTCTCAAATCTATCTAGTAAACCCCTCAAATGAGACCTAGAATTCCTTTGGGGCTGTATTACCATAACCCACTCAAACTTAGAGTGTCTAGGTATCTCTTCATTACTGAAATGTAGACCAAAACGGTGAAAAAGAAAACTAAGACAAGAATGACAATGTTTTTTTTCTTACTCTTTCTGAAAGGATCATGTATTGTACTTCTAAAAAGTAGCATAAAACACATCCTGACTCTTTAGAGAAAGATATAAAAAAATTCTATCCCTGAAATCAGTAATGCCCGTAACACCTGGAAGTCTACTTCAAGGCTGTATGTGTTTCCTATCCTTTCAGAAAAAGAACTCAGATAAGAGGCCTATAAGTGGAGATGTAAGGCAGAACAAATATGTCTACTCCTCCCTCCCAGGAAGCTTATTGAAATGATGGTAAAATGGCACATAAAGAGGTCGACCTATACCTGTGGTGAAATTAGAAAAGGGGTGGGAGAAATGACTGGCAGAATCACTAAACAAGAGATTTTAAACAGATGTCTTTAAGCAAACTGTAAATGGGACTTGATTAAACCACAGCAGTTGAGCTGAGGAAATCACAGCTGTTCTCCTCACAAAAGGCCCAAGAACTCACAGAACTGGAGTTACTGGAGACAGGAGGAGCGGCCTGTGAGGCAGGAGCCACTCCTGACAACAGTGCTTCCTCTTCAACACGAAGCAGCTGGGAACAGTGGCCCCTCTGTACCATGAGTTTCATGGAAATGAAACTGTCTGCTTTCTACAATTTGGAAGGCACTCACAAAGCAAACTGAAGAGGTGTTTAGAGTGGAAATGGACATTTAGCATAAGTAGCTTTCAGTGTCATAAAGTGTCAGTCGAACCATCTTATTTTTGGCAGGTGATATGATGCGGAGTAGAAAATGCTCCTGTCTACTCTCTCTCCATGCAATCTTCTGTCTATTCAGTCCCAACATTAACTGAACATACATATGATTTATGGGAGCAGGTGAAGTTCTTGCCCTTGGGAAAATTATTTTCCAGTGAAGTTGGGGATATAGACAATAAATAAACACATAAATAAGATAATTTCAAAAGTTAAAGAACAATTGAAAATACAAGGAATAGTTAAGAACGACACAGTAGTACATGTGTGCACATGGTGTGTGTGTATAGTGCTTTTTCATCATGAAAGGCTCCTGCCAAGCGATGTCTGAGCTAAGCCGAAATAATAAAAACAGCCACCCAAGGGAGAACTGGGTAGAGGATTCGCAGGCAAAGACTCTAAGAAAAAATCAAGCTTGGCATAGTCAAAGAGAAGTCTACCTGCTTGCAGCCTGATAAGTAATAAAACAGTAGCGTGACTTTTGGAAGAGTGGGCAGCGACCAAGCCTGTGAGGCCTTCCGCTCAGAACTCTATCCAAAATGTGATGATAAATCCCTGATAGCACACACATGCTTAATAGCTGGGAAGAGGAGTAAGTCACCAGGAGAATACAATAATAATTTCTCAAAATCTGTACCAGTAGAAAATTTTTAGAAAGAAAAAGAAGAAAAGGAGAGAGAACAGTATGATAGAATAAGAAGATGAAATAAAAGTGGCAAAATAAGACAAAGCAAAAGATAAGTACAATTATTCTATTACTGTGAGCAGAATAATAGTGACAATAAATTCCAACAGGATAAGTACATGAATCAAACCACAAAGCCCTCGTATTTGAATAAAGATAATATTCAGTAAAATTTTACAGAGCCAAATGACTCATCAAAAAGTTACAAAGAGTAACCCACAAAGTTTATTATAGAATTTGGGAAAAAGTATAGAAGGCAAATATTAATCCAAATAATATATGGTAGCTAATCTTCACACAAGTTTAAAAAATCAAGAAAAAATTAAAAAACAAAGGAAGGAATATTATATACTTTGAATGATAACATACCAATATGAGAATAAGCATCAATATAAATGCATCTAGCAGTGAGACTCAAAATACAAAAGAAAACAAATAATGGATACAAATAAAAGATTAATAAACAGTTAGAAATTACTATGTTAGCTTTCTCATAAATTTACAGGAAATCCAATATCTAAGCTCCAGAAGTTTTTCTAAAAGTTGTTCTCCACAAACTCTAACTAGTAAATATATATAAACATATAAAATCAATGAAAAATATATTCTTGTCAAACGCAATAGTACTGCCCTGAAGGAATGGCATAGCGGCTAAAGCACTTGCCTTGCAAATGCGTGGCCCTGAGTTCAATTCCCCAGCACCCCATAAACCAGGTGTGATGGCACACGCCTGTAATCCCTGTAATCCCAGCTGAGGCAGGAGGACTGCCGTGAGTCCAAGGCTAGTCTGGGTCACACAGTGAGTTCAGGAACAGCCAGAGCTGCAGAGCGAAGCCCTCCTAATTTCCCCTTATATAAATATACTATTATATCAATTCTTCAAGAATAATTTAAAAACATTATCAATCAATGACAACAAGTGTTAAAAACATACTATGTACCAGAGGATAAAATTCTAAATAAAGAAATGTTCAGAATCAAACAGAGCTAATTGTCAGCTTAAGGAACTGGTAAAAAGTCAACAGAGGATGGAAGGGAGAATAACAGGAAACAAAACAGTACAAATAGTGAAAAAAGTGGGATAAATGCTAAAAAGCTAATAAATAAAGCCAAATCTTTATTCTTTTAAAAAGAGTAATGAAATAGGTAAGTTTCTGCCATGTTAATTTAAAACCAAAAGAAAAAATGACAAAATACAAATAAAAGGGCAAAAACCCCCACAAACAGTATTTTAAACTATTAAATAAAATCATGAAAAGCTATGCGTAGTAAACTTAAAATACACATATTAAATATATAGACTTCTTCAAACAGATCCTAGTATTGAGATACACGTGCAGCGTCACGGGCGGCTATTCCTGGGAATGAAATGGCAAGTCACAGTGAAAGCAAATGTTTCTGCAAAAATCCAAATACATAGCCTACTGAAGGCTTCTCAAACACATTTCCATGCTTACATCACAATATCCACGACAACCCAATGGCATAACGGGCAGCTTGAAGGAACCTGAGGGTCCTTCGCTAGGGGGAAGCTTAAGAAGGGCAGGGTTAGGCGCATCACATGAGACAGAAAAGCAAATCATAATCAAAAGAAAGCAAAGGTTCACTATAGTCAAACTATAAAAATCAGAGCATTTGTAAGTATACAGAAATTACTTTTAAGGTTCACTTTTTCTTTGTCTATACTGCAAACATAGAATCTAGAAACATGCCAATGATCATCTAACAAAATTAACATAACTCACTGTCCACCTGGTTTTCAATAATACAGCTGAGTATCTTTCAAGCTTTGAAAGTAAGTTTTCTTTTAAGTGGTTCTTGGTTGCTTTAACTGAGTACAGGGACTTTTCCCGCTCCTTGTCCCGATGTAATGACACTTTACTTCCTTCAACTTTAACAACTACTGAATCAAGTCATTAACCAAGCCACCCAAAGAAATGTATGGCAATTTTAGAAAAGAAATAAGAATATATATGGAAGAGAAAAACATGATCTGTGTAATAAAAAGGCAGAAGAACAAAACTGAAATATTTAAGAATGAGGAAAAGAGATAAAAGAGTAGAAAAGTTAACCTTCAAATTATTCATTCAGCATTTTTTCCCCTAAAAATGTTTATATTTTTACAAAAAGAGAGGAACTCCTGTTGTAAAATATTCACTATAAAACATCTTACAATCTGGAAGGGCATATTTATTCTCTTTTACAAATCACTGATTTTGTAAAGACTTTCACTCACAAATGTTAAGTAGCAAATTTGCGAATCAGCAGTCATTAGTGTTCAAAAGGCTTTAATTAGTCCCAAAGGTGTGTATTTTCTACAGCATGCTTTCAAAAATGCTCCTCTTCACAAATCACTTACAGGGCATCCTCAATTAACAGTATTAAGTGAATTCCCAATGCCCATTACTCTCATCCGAGGAGATTTCTAACAACCAAAAAGTGATATATAATGAGCTCTAAGTAGAACTCATTTAACTTATATTAATTAAAAAATAAATACTACCCCTTTTTTATGAGGTACTGGAGATTGAATCCATGTCCTGCACCCTGAGCTTCATTTCCAGCCCCTTTTTTACGTTTTTATTTTCAGACAAGATTTTGCTAAGTCACCTAACTTGTCTTAGCTGAGCTTGAACATGCCCCAACCTCCTAGACTGCTGAGATTACAGGTATGTACCACCATGCACGGCTAAGAAATGGAATTTTAACACTTTTAAGGAAGGCAGAAAAAATCAGGATTAAATGAATAACAAATAGAACATCAGTGAGAAAATAGTTAACAAAGCCAACAGGTGCAAAGCGTTAACTGGGAATTCGCAATGCACAGCCAGATTTACCAACTTGAATGAAATATTTTATTGATCACCTCTGTCAACGCAGTACTGCTCTGTGTGCTGGATGGAATATGCAAGAAAAACATGGCACCTACATTCAGGAAACGCAAAGCCTCGCAAACTTTGGATGTCATTTTAAAATATGGTTAAGAATGGTGGGGGAAGGAGGTAGCCACACGGCAGCAGCAGCAGCTTCAGCAAGGCAGGGACACCAGTGGGGACATCAGTCAGGTCTGGCTGCCTGCCCTCCCACCTACCCCTCGGAGCCCTTGCTCCACCTTCTGGGAGCTACTCTGTTTTCTCTCTCTTCCCGAGGGACAGGACTGCACCCCAGACACACAGCACACCGCTAACGTTTCAGAACATGGTAGCAAAAAAGAGTAAAAAGGCCAAGAAAGACAGAGATATAAATAAATTGATGGAAGAAGTTTCTGTGGAGGATCTAAACCTAGCAACCTAGCCTCGATGAACTGGATAGTAAATATGGACCAGACTTGAGCTCGGGCTGCTGAGATCCCGACCTAGGATGGTCCTAATGCCCTCCTGCCCTCCCCCACTATTTCTGGATGGGTCAAATTCTGTCTGCAGCTGTCTGAAGGCTTCTTGATGTTACTGAGGATTAGAGGGATTCACTGTCATTTCTTGGTTTATGGCACTGAAACTTTAAGAATGGAATAGAAACCTTCAAATGGTAATTTCTACCTTCATATGGGGCTGCCGATTGTTTTCATCATAACTGGTCATTTCTCCTACTATAAAGAAGCTAAGAGTTCAAAGATTATGGGTTCCTAAACCAGATGTGGTGATATACACCTTAATCCCAGCACTTGGGGAGCCTGAGGCAGGAGGATTACCTATAATTTAGCAACTTGATGAGACACTCTGTCAAAATAAAAACATTAAAAAGAGGTGGAAGAGGGCTAGGAATATAGTTCAGTGTGAAGGCCCTGAGTTCTATACCCAGCACTACCAAAAAAGTTAAAAAAAAAGAAAAGAAAAGAAAAGAAAAGTTAAATATATATATATATATATATATATATATATATATATATATATTCCTTCCAAAAACACAGTACTAAGCCAGCCCATGTGATTCAAAATGGTGAGAAAACGAGTATAAGTGGAGAAGAAGTTATAGTTGGGGATCATGGAAGTAAGACGAGCAGACAAAATCCTTGCTGAACTGTATCTGCTGAAGGCTACAAAGAGGATAGGTTCTCCCTTACCAGTGAATCACTTTCAAACTAGATGTTTGGAATTCACAAATGAAAAGCCCCTAGAGATGAGGAACACTGCCTTTTTTCCCAACTATGTTGAAGGCACTGCACGTCTTGTGCAACCTAGGGATCACACTGAAAAGGAAGTACTTGCCATTGTCTGATTAGAAGGGGACCAGTATTGTGGTACGGATCTGGGATGTTCTCCAAAAGTTTCATGTATTTAAATGTTACAGATTGTCTATGGAACCACGTGCTATTGGTAGGTTGGGGCCTAGTATGGAGGGGTGGATTAACGGAATGTGAATTAGGATTAAGGACCTGTAAATTAGTATTAATGGCATGTAGTGGCCACACCTTCCACACCTGGATTCAGGAGGGGCTAATCACTGGGCGGAGACCTGGAAGGATATATAAGCTACTTCCTGCCTCCCTTGGACTAGGACTAGCCTCAACTAGTCTCAACTTGCCTTCCTGTTGGTGATGTCATGAGAAGCTGCCTCCACCTCTGCCTCTGCCATGTACTTCGATTGCTGCCAGCCACCCCTGAATGGACTGTGACCTTCTGAAACTGTGAGCTAAAATAAACCTTTCCTCCCCTAAATTTGTGGATGTCAGGTATTGAGTCACAGAAATGGGTAAGTACCTAAGAGAGCCAGATATCCACTGCTGCAGAAACTGAGCATTCTGTCCATAACATCAGAGGTCTGGCTGTGTTCCTGGGCATGTCTTTCTTCATCCCTTCTTTGGTTTGAGTACATTTGGCTTGAGGCTGTCATTGTCCTCACTGGCATTATTATATAGTTAACATATCTGAAGGTCTGCTGGTCACCACCATGATGTGTCTGATGCCTACTGCCAAACACATGTAAGAACTGCTTGGCACAGACCTTAGAAGCTGTGGAGAACTTGGAGTCCACATCACCACATGCTCAGATAAAAAAACTAGAGCTCTGACTCAGAACTTAATGATGGTGGCCCACATGTAGTTTGAAAATCAAATCCATGGAGTTGATATGACAGAGGACTGGAGAGGTGTCTCATTTAACAAGACTTTAGTCACCTCCCTTACTCTGTCCAGAATTGCAGATGATAAGACATTGTCTTGAGTTAACCAGAAAAACCTACCTATTCTTAAGTGGGCAGTTGTGGGAGATGCCTCTGCTCTTAAAATGCATCAAGCTCTGCAGCGGCTCTGTGAAAGAGATGAGAAACATATACGCCAACATCACCAAGATACCCTTCAAGTTCATCAACAAGTACCAGTTGTCTACTCATGAAAGCCCAACACATCTGAGTCGTGACATCTGCTGGTAATGAAAGGCATCCCAGCAGGGATCCTGGACCACTGCGGTTCTATCCTCCTGCATGGCAAGGGACAGCCGCTGGAGAAGGAGCTGAAGGGTGCATTTCAGCTTCCAAGAGTGACTGCCAGGTTTCTGCCACCTGCTTCTTCCTGAGGAGCAGCTTCTGGAAGCGATCCAGTCTGGCATCAACGAAGCAAATTTCACTCTGGATATCTCTGCTTTGCCGGGCTCATGTCCATGGCTGATCCCTGTTATGGTTTGGGTCTGGAATGTCCCCTTAAAGCCACATGTAGTTGGATGCTGTGGATTATCTATGGAATTTACATGCTATTAACAGGCATGACCTGGTTGAGATAGGCAGATTACTGACAGGGAGGCCGATCACATGAGGTATGGATGTCTGTCTGCCTTGGTTTCTCCCCCAGCCCTGATCTTTCCCCTTGAAAGGCAGTAAGATGCTGTCCTTTGTCAGACCCTTTCTGCGTTGCCAACCACCCATGAGTGGACTGAGATCTGAAACCGGGAGCTAAAACAAGCCTTCCATCGACCCAGGGCACAAGCATCAGAGGCAGTGAATAATAGCTCAAGTCTGCAATCAACAATGGTCTCTATGAGGCAAAAAAAGGGAAAAAAATGGAAAAAGTGAAAAAATTGAAGAGGCAAAGCCTAAAGAATTCATGGTGGGAAAAGTGCATGACAGACACATAGTGAATAAGGTGGAGCGCTTCCCAAAGTGGAAGGTTTATGCACGGGAATACATGGGAACCTGAGGGAAATTTATATTGCCTAGAATTAACAGAACTATTTCTTAATTCTCAAAAAGCTTGCAAAGAAAATAAAACTACAAAAAAGAAAATCTTTATCTTATAACGAATCTGAGAGCAAATCAAAAAAGAGATGCTGCTGCCAAACCAAGAGGTCTTGACCCACATAACTGGTGCCACAGACAACAGTGGACAGTAGATCTTCCTTATGAAATGGAAAGACTCGGATGAGTCTGCCTCTCTTAAGTTGGGGGTGTCAGTCCCGGCAATGAAAAAGCAACAAAGACAACCCTCTATGGGCTGCTGTTTCCAATGTTCAGTTGCTGGAATTTTCAAGGTCATCATGGTCACCGGAGACCATCTAATAACAGCCAAAGTCATTATCATATGTGTGGGCATCATCTCAGAAGGCAATGAGACTAGAAAACGTCACTGCTGCCTGAGCATCCCAGGGAGCCAGCTGAGCTTTAGAGATTCCAAGGCCTGCGTCATGCACAACGGTGATCTGAAGGACATGAACCCCAACCAGCTGGATGCCATTTTGAAACACCACACCGAGATGGCATTTGCCAGGACCATCCCTTAGCAGAAGTGTGTCATTTGAGAAGGCTTCTAGAGAGAGACAAGGTATGATAGTGCCATTTTTGGTGACAGTGTCAATGACTCTCCACCCATGAAGAAAGTGGATATTAGGGTGGCTATGGGGATTGATGATGCAAGTGTGTCTAAGGAAACTGCTAATATGATTCATTTGGATGAAAACTGTCTAAATTGTGACTGAAGTAGGGGAATGCTACATGATCTTTGATAAGTTGGAAAAAGGCCCTTTGCTTACACCTAACTGGTAACATGTCATACAGCCCCTTCCTGATACTTACTATCACTCATGTGCTACTACCACTGGTGTTGTGGTTTGGATCTGAATACCCCTCCAAACCCTAATGTATTTGAATGCCATGGAATACCTACGGATTCCATGTGCTGTTAAGAGGTGGAGCCTGGTCAGGAGGGGTGAATTACAGGTTTGTGGTGGAGGACAAACGTGGTAATTTAGAACAAGGTGTGTGGATTGGAAGAACATAAACTCCTACCCCAGCTTCTTCTGAGGCCTCTGATTCTTCCTCTTGCAATGCTATGAGCAGTTGTTCTTTGATAGATCTTACCTGCCATTGTCAGCACCCATGAATGGACTGACACCTTCTGAAAGAGTGAGCTAAAATAAATCTATCCTCTCTTAAGCTGTGGATGTTACATAATGTGTCCCATCAATGTCAAAGTAAATATGATAACTGGGGATCGCCACCATTCTCTGTACTGAGGTAGGCACTGAAATGGTTCCTGCCATCTTGCTTGTGCATAAGCAAGCTGAGAGTAACTTTATGAAGAGATAGCCCAGAAATCACCAAACCATCACGTTTGTGAATGGCTGGTTGATTTCATATCTATGGGTAGATTGGCATAATGTGGGGCCTTCTTAACTTACTGTTACGGTTTGCATCTGAAATGTCTCCAAAAAGCCTCATGTATTTGGACATAGTGGGACACCTATAGAACATGTGTGCTGTTGGGAGATGGGGCCTGAATGGAAGGGGCAGATGTGTGGGGCTTTACCTGGAAGAATCATGTCAACTTGCTGAGATAGGAAATGCCAAGGCAGAGCATTCATGTGTGTGTGAATGACTTATGGCCCGGGAAATAGAAGAACACCTACTGTAGATATGGGCAGCCCAACTGGTAGCTTGAACTAACTAAAGGAAGGAAGAAGAAACGTTGTTACAGCTTTTCGTGAGAAAAGCCCTGACCTTCACTTTGTCTCCAGACACTGACTTACTCTACCCTCACTCGGCCTCTTCTCCACCAGGCCCGAAATGGCTCTTTCTTCTTGTTTGCCTGTGCCATGTGCTTCTATCACTGCCAGTCACCAATGAATAGATTGAGACCTTCTGAAACTGTTAACTAAAATAAATCCTTCCTTTCTTCCTTACGTTGTGGATGCTGGGTATTCTGTCCCAGCAATGGAAAAGTAACTCAGACACTTTGTGATTCAGTGTGAGAATGGCTTCCTTCCGATTTACTTTTTAGGCTTCCCAGTGAACTGGGATGACTGTTGGAATCAGTGACACAAAAAACTACGGATAGCAGTGGCCCTCTGAGCAGAGAAGCAGTGTGGAGTTCCCCTGCTATATAGGCTTCTTCATCAGTATTGTGCTGGTACAGTGGACTAACTTGGTCGTCTGTCAGAGAAGGGGGATTTCAGTCTTCCAGCAGGGGATAAAGAACAAGATCATAATATTTTGCTCTCTAAAAAGATGGTCCTGGCTGCTTTCCATTCCTACTGCCCAGGAATGGGTGTCAACCTTAGAACCTATCTCCTGAAACCTACCTTGTGATTCTGTGCATTTCCCTATTCCCATCTTTCCCATCTACATCTTTGTGTATCATTAATGTGGGATGCGTATCATCATTAGGTGATGCTTTGGTGGCTGGGTGGAGAAGGAAACTTACTAATAATCTGCTCTCCTGAGTGCCTTCAAGTATCATGCCACCCATTCTGCATCCAAGTTCAGAACTCTACCCTGGTAGGAAAGCATTGGAGCATGGGGGAGAAGCCAGATTTCAGAAATAAAGCATGTAACTTTAATGAGGGTATGGAGTTCCTAAAGACATCTACCTATGGGAATGACAGCAGGGAAGGTTTGTGTGTGCCTTTTTGTTTTGGTAAAAATGGAAAACCTGGAAAGATCAAAAGGATACATTTTCTATCAGGTTTCTACAAACAAATACATTTTATATCTGAACTTTTACAAATAAAGATGGCTATTATAATGGAAAAATAAAGTTGGTAAAATAATAATAATTTCTCTCTCCTCATCTATCTCTAAACTCCCTTATTGAGAGGGTCACACAAGTAAATGATTTGAGATGAAAACAGAATAAAGTAAAAATAAGATTTGAAAAGAGGTCAAGAGAAATGGCACTACATCATTTCAAAATGTATACGTTTTCCTGTACAAATGAATCATCCAAGATGCTCAAAAATTGAGCATCCCCATGAATGCTTATTTTCCTCATGGAACAAGGATTTGTTAAAGATATGTGAAGTAGATTTGTGAAAAGTCCAAAGCAACTCTGCCTTAAATCTTTAGATAGTCAAGCATGCATATATATGAGCCAAGAAAGGAGGCTGGAAACTGCAAGTTAGATTACCTAAGAGGGATGAAATTACAGAAGTAGTGTGAGTATTTTAAATTCCTTATACTTTGACTTATTATCATGAGCATAAATTGTCTTTGTAATTTAATTGCCTACCCATGGTATACGTGAATTAAAGAAGCACATGTAGGTTTCTCAAGAGAATGCTGAACACACAGCACTACTCACTAAGTTATTGATAATTAAGAACTGAAAACACTTCAGTTCTCAGCTGAAAATTCTGCAGATGATAAAAATGCAGGCAAAGCTCATAAAAACACAAGAATGGAGTAATTACTTTTTATAAAGAGTCAAGAATAACAACAGAAAACGGTAGTTAACAGTTGCAACCTTTGTTGGTTAGTCTGAAAATGGGTTTATCAAGGTCAAAGGCACATAGGACACTCTTTTGACTGCCCTGATATAGCAGTAAAGTTTTAGAAAGAATGAAAATACATGCACAGTATCTCTATATAGCTTGTTTTTATGCATTAATTTATGTCCTCAGTGGATATGTTAAAATCCTAACCCTGAAGACCTAATCACATAACCTTACTGGACACTAGATTCTTTGTGAACATGATCAAGCTAGAATGAGATAAAAATGTAAATATGGCTGATGCCCAAATTTGGACACACTGATACAGATAAATCAGAAGAATATCATGAGTGTATCTACAAGTCAAGGAAGGTCAAAGAGTTCCAGAAAGCGTCAGAAGCTAGAAAAAACGAGGAAAGATTCTTTGCTGGAATCTTCAGAGAGGGCGTGGTCCAGCTGCACCTTGATCTTGGACTGCTAGCCTTAATCGATTGTGAGAAAATACATTTCTGTCTGACTACCTAGTTTGTGGTTCTCTGCTATGACAGCTCTAGTAAACTAATGCACCTGGCAATATATTATTCATAAGTCTGATTTTAACCTAAAAATTTAAGTAGGTGAAGTTCTTCAGTATATTCATGCTTTCCTATTTCTACCCCATTTTCTATCTTTTTGTATCCACTATTTCAACCTTTTGAAAGTAGATTTAGACTCTATTTTTGAACTTTATTTTTATCATCACAAAATAACAATGACATGTTTATTTTATTAATCTAATATTATATAAATACACAAAACAAACAGCTATAATCTTACTACCAACAATTTTCTTGATTTTTTCAAGATTTCTTATATCACTTACACAATTGGCTCTCAATATGTGATTAGGGAACTTCTCTGGAGCTCCTAACATCTGTTGAGAGGTCCTCAGGTTAAAAATATAAAAATAATTTTTTTTTCATTTTCTCGTGAGTATACCAGTCACATTCCCACAGCCCACACATTGGGTGATAACTCAACAGACTAAATATAGAATCAGACATGAGACTCAAGACTTCAACTTTCTCTGAGTTAGCTACTCACTCAAGAGATCTGCAAAAGCATAAAAGCATCTTTACTCCTTTCACTACTTTTTTTGTTTGCACAATATAGTTATTTCATAAAACTATCACTTGTGTTAATATGTAATATTTTTGCAATACCTATTTTCAAATGAATATAATTTCTTAGGTTAATTTCTAAAATGATCAGCATCAGTCAATAAACATACACATCAAAAAATCTCAGGAATCCTTAATAATTTTAAGGGATTTTGAAACCAAAAAGTTTCAAAAATATTGTCTTTAGCACCTATTTTTCATTGAAAAATTAAAATCAAATTATCTCTAATGTTTGTACTTTTTCTTTCCAGTTGATACAACTTAGGCAATAAGGCAAGGAGAGTAAAAATTAGCACTTACTCCTTATGAAATCCTGTGCCAAATGCATTGCCTGCATTATTCTATTAAATTTTTATACCATTGCTATGCGTTAAGTATTAAACCAGAATCCTGGGCACTTCTGACACAGGTGATCAATAGACCACTCTCTCAAGTACAGTGATTAGCTACATGACCTTGAACAAGCACCTATATCAAGGCTTGTTTGGAGAATTAAAAGTTTATGTTTTCTAAAGCACTTAGAACACTGCAGATGCTACAGAAATGCCTGCCAGCAACTGGATGGTATTTCAAACTTTAAGACTGAATGTAGTCACTAAGGAATGGCAAGGAACACTTCAACACTTCCAAAAGTTATAGAAACTGAAATGTTAAGAGAACTAGGAGACCAAGGTTTTCTAAAATTAACTGAAAAAAATGCTGCAAGAAGGACATGACGATCTGTGTCACATGGAAAGGCCATGATACGGAAAGTAGTGTTGTAAAGTAAAGCAATTGAAAGAGACAGCTCAAAAACAAAACAAAACAAACAAACAAAAAATGAAAAGGATTGCTCAGAGAGCTTAAGGAAACTACAAGAAGAAGGGAAACCCAGTGATAAAGTCAAAGAGCCTCTCGCTGACTTTCAAAGAAGCCACACTGTTTAGGGATCCAGGCAAACACAATCCAGAAGCATGAACAGGAACAGAAAAGAACGTTACGTACGTCACATCTCTCTTTCTCAGCCGTCATATCACAACTCCATCAAATCTTCAAGCTCATTTACTCTTCCTGCCCTGGGATGCTGACTAAGCAATCTATTCTGGACAAAACAGCCCCCCAAAACAGGGGGTGCTTTGGGACCTGTACCTACACTAAGGGACATTCAGGCTACAAAAATATAAAATCCCCATACCTAATTAGAACAGATGGACTCACCTCCAGATTCTCCATGCAATGATTTTTAATGAGGGAATGACTACCACAAGGAGGAGCCACCCCCAACCTGGGGACATTTAACAATGTGTGGAGACAACTGGGGAGTGCAGGGCAGGGATTGCTACAGGTACCTGGCAGTTAAAGGCCAGTGATGTTGCTCAGCATCCTATACTGCACAAGACAGACCCCTCCCCAGTCAAATAAAATAATTTGACCCAGAATGTCAATAGTGCCAATGTTGAGGAACACTACTGTACATCGAGTGACCTAGGGTAACAGAAGACGTTAGGGTCTTTCATAGAAACAAACCATGCCAACCATACTAGCTTATATACACTGAATCTGACAGAGCGTGGACAGGGAAGGACCACAGTCATCTATGAATTCTATTCCTAACCTACTCATACAGGACCGAGGAAAGTCATAAGATATTGAGGCTCTTTCAATGGTACATCTTATAAGGAAAAATGGTAAGTGCTACATATTAAATGTTACCAAATTTTCAAAAGGCAAAATTTGGCAAAAATGAGAACGCAGAGGCTTTTCTTTAAAAAAGTAGAAAATATAACCGTTTTCATTTTAAACAACCATCACCACCCAACAGTGAGGTTCTAAAGTAGAGCAGTGTGTTAACTCTGCCCACTGCCAAAAAGTCCTCTGGTAGAAAGACACTTGAAAATTCTTGATTACAAAATAGAGAATTTTTAATTTGGGGGAATTCAAAGTAATTAATGTGTTGCTTTAGAAAATAAGAAACTGTTAAAGTATTATATCCTTAATTCCTTTGGGATTATACTCAGGAGAAATACAGCTGGGTCAAGTGAAATTTCTATTTTAGTTTTCTGAGAAACATCCACATTGATTTCCATAGCGGCATACTAGTTCACATTTCCACAATCAATGCAGAAGTGTTCCTTAATGATATAAATAGTGACACATGAATATCCATGTTTAAGGCAGTGCAATTTACAGTAGCTAAGCTCTGAAAATAGCCTATTTGCTCATCAGCAGATAAATAAATAAAATGTGCTGTACATATACCTAATGGGCTATTAATCAGCCAAAACAGGGAATAAAAACATGCCATCTGCAGGGAAAATGGATGGAAGGTGGGAACACAATGTTAAGTGAAATAAGTCAGACGCACGTTGATACTGTATTGTTTCTTCTATATGAGAAAGTTAAATTACAGATAAATAATTCAACACACCAATGAGTACAATAAAAGAGAGACAGTAAGAAACAAAAAGGCAAGTTGAATATGGGTAAATGGATAAGGTAAAAAAGAGGGGTAAAGAGAGTGAAAACACTCAAGGTACATTACACATATATGTCAATTGCAAATACAAATATAACTTTCATGAGTTATAAATACATGCTAATAATAAAAAGTGTGACGTTACAAATCTGAATGCTATAAATCCATGTGCATTTACCTCATCAGTATTTCATTGACACTATTAATGTTTTATTTAGGCCACAAGAGGGGTGAGCCATGGAAATGTAAGGAAGGATCAACAGCCACATTCTCAGAACGCCTTCCATCCTCTCTCAGAATATTATACCAGTTAACAGTCTGCCCTTCCTTAAGATGTTTGCAGAGAATTTTTTTAAATGACACTGTTTTGTACATGGAAAGCATTCCATTTTTGTCCTTTCTACTGTCACTTCAAAACCTGCTCTAGGAAAGTTTAAGCCCATTTATATGGGGAGAAGATGGTTGTTTCTTAATGAAAAATTGAATCCTCCTGCCTAAACGTTTTATCGGCAGGCAGCCGAAATCCACTGTGTTGTTTCATCAAAGAAAGTTTAGAGCAAGACAGTCTGCGTGCATGTTGGAGAACTAGTAAACTCTCTGTAAAGTCTGACCCATGACCTGTGTGGAGTTGAATAAGTCAGACTTGACCAAAAACTGCCTCCTTGGGCTCAGGTGCAGTTATAACAGAGAGAGAGAGGGGATTCAACCTCTCCTCCTGTATCAGGGATGTGAAAACTGATAGAAGCAATATCTGATGGAAAGAACACTGCATAGTCCTCTTCGAATTACACCTCCACTATGTCTGAACGTGTTTCTCACAGGACTGTCACAATAGCAGGGCCTGTATCTACTGGATCCTTCATAAACACAACCTGTGTTGGTATTTTAAGAATATGACAGGTTGTTTTAGAAAGGCAATGCAAGAAACACATCTATCTATAAAAAGACAAATGCATAAAATATGCATGCATGCACACTTGTAAATATAGGAAGACATTACTTGACTGAATGATCTACTCATTCAAGAAAAGGAAGTAAGTTTGCATTGATGGATATGCCAATTATTCTAATCAGATTATTACACATTAAATACATGTATTGAAATGACACATTATACTCTGTAAATATGTACAATCACTGAGTCAGTTAACACATTTAAAATTTTTATATTTATTTTTTAAAAAGAAAAAGGAAGTAGAATTATCCAATATATTCATGAGAAGATTAGACATAAAATATATGACAGCTTTTGCAATAGAGAAAACAACGGGGACAAATTGTAATCATGTCACAAATGTGAGTAGCGACTGCCTACTTCACTGGATTAAGACACACCTACTAGATTACTAACACATACTTCTGGATATATCTAGGTGGGCTAAGGAGGCAACATCTTAGAGACTGTGTCTGGTTCCCAGTCCTTTCCTCTTTGGTGCTGCTTCACTACTCTGCTGTCTGAACTCAGTATCCTGGCTCTAGCATGCCCTTCTACCATGCTGTTTCCACGTTGGAGTCAGTCTGCCATGGGCTGAGCCCTTTGAAACCATGACAAAATTAAATCTCTCTTGTTTTAAGCTGTGGGTGACAGGTAGTTTGTCTATGCAATAGGAAAGCGATATGCTCATTTTATGCCAGGTGCTTTCCACATAATCTCATGTAATTTTTCCCACCGATTACTTTTTTGATAAAAATCATTATTTATGAAAGACTAATCGGAAAGCCCACTAAAAGTAAGTAAGTTGCCTTGGGTCACAAAGGGCAGTGCTGATTCACATCCTGGTTTTTTGACTTCTTGCCCGTTTTTTTCCACAGCATTCTAGAATTTTCTCCCAAACCTATAGTTGGGCTTGCTCAGTAAAGATAAATACAAAGTAATACTAAATGTGAAAACAAATCATAGTAGATAAAAAGTAGTAAATGTACTGATTTTAATTATATGAAATTTTATATGTAACACAGAAAATGATAAGCAGAATGAGACTGATTGAAAAACTAAAATTTAAGTAGTCAAAATTTGTTTTTCATGAAATTGATTAAGTATGTAATAAAATCACCAAAATCTGCTTCTCCATGTATGCCTATTTTAGGTAATGAAGGTTAAGAAGAGGCAATGAAACTATAAACACCTTACTGAAGGCTGAACTTGGCTGAGACCAATTAGAGAAATACTCATCCTTCATGTTTCCAGCTCTTAAGAGCTAAAGAGATAGCACAGTTTCTTTGATCTATTGAGGGATAAAATTTCTGGGAGCTGAAAAGCTTTCGGAGGAAGTTCACGTTTCCTCAGATATCTTTTCTTAAAATTAGCTCTTACATAATTAACAAGTATTCTTTAAATTCTTCCTTCAGTCAAAAAATTTAATCCTGTGTGAGCATATATCACCTTCAAAATCTTCCTCCTCTTGTTCCTTTCCTCAGACATGTGGGCTACACTGCTGCTTAACAGAGCAGGCAGAACCAGGCCTGGTTCTCGCCTGTACCTCCACATTGTGCTGTAACTTGAAACAACCAGGACACACCTTGAGCAAAGGTTTCCTCTCCAAAGTACTTGCAAATTCTCCTGAATAACTGCCCTTGGAGACACAAGCACACAAAAGGTTTGCACAGTCCTGTCCTACACCCCATGAGCTCACAGTTGAGCAATGTGCCACTCTGGTCTTGCTCTTTGATTGTTTTGTCTTTGTAAAGGGCAGCTAATTGTGTCTTCTAATTCAGGAATACAGTGGAAGAATGAAATGCCAGCGAAGGTTTGCTAACATTCTTTTTAAAAAGAAAATGACTCATGTAAACAATTTGTTTTAAAATTCCTAATACTGCCTCTTTAAATTTTTACCTGGACTCCAACTAATAAAATATTCAAATTCTAAAGAACATAGGAAAAATGCTTAAAAGGAATACATTTGATTAGCTCACAATGTTACTAAATTTGAGGGTAGCAATTTGACCAATAATCCAATGAAACCTTCCTAACAACTCACACAGAAAAAGTCAGCTAACATACTTATCTTGTCATTAGTTTCAAGCTAGTTTCCCAAAGGTTCAGTAGTAACAACAGTCATTGAAAATTTTTTCATGTACCAATCATCCTAACAAGAGCTTTGTATGTATGAGCTCATTTAAATCTTACAGCACTGGAGTTACTAAGAGGATTGCTATTGTTATCTTATCTCGCACAAGAGGAAACTGGGGCACAGAGGTTGACTAACTGGCCCAAGATCCGTCACCCAGTCAGTTGAAAGCAGGCTCTGAACCCTTGACCACCCCACCACAATCTTCCCACATGGTCCATTAAGTGGGCTCCTACATTTCTAAGCCAGGCACATTTCCACAGATCCCCAAAACAAATTCACACTCACATCTCTCATCATTTTCACGGCTTCCCTGGTCCTGCCCAGTCTCCTGGCACACATTGCCAGTCTTCTTTTGATGTAGACCAATACATTGGTGTCGCGTCCTAAAGAAGGGAATATAAAACATCAAAATGAAAAAAAAAAAAAAGAAAAGAAAAGAAAAAAGAACTCTCAGTTGAGCAGCACAGAAAGATACAGAGGCTCACGTACCTTACCCTTAAAGAAAAACCTGCAACTGAACAGACTGCCCCTTTGGCAGTTAACAGATGACTTTGTTAACAGAATGAATACAGAGAAAGGTAAAAATACTTAGACGTCTAAAGGTCAAATCCTGAATCCAAATACCTAACTGAGTATTAGAATTAGGATGCTGAATAACTGATAATAAATACTATTTTCTGCCACAAAATGCTGAAAAATGAATATAGCCACATTATATCTGATTTATAAGTAAGAAAATTCTGCATTTTTCAAGTACTTTTGGTAAAGTTGCAAAGAGGTGAATCTTAGGTTGCACCCACATGAACTTTTTTTTTTTTTTCATTTCTGACATTGTCGGGAGAAGCCTCATCTTGAACTTCTGTTTCATATTATTCTTTCTCTAACACTAGTGACATCATAATCATCTCCAGGTCCCCAAAGCAGTTGACTTTAGATGGAAATATAACACATTCCAGATATGACAATAGAGTATGCACCCAAATGAAAAACTACTCTAGTGTTAGGGAAAGCAATGACAACCTAAATAGTTATAACAATAGTCACTAAAATGGCTCTTAAAACATACATTAACAACTTCTTATCTTAATCTTTTATTTAATCATATGTTTCTGGATACACTTCCAGACCAGTGAGAACATGCACATGCCTAATCCTCAATAAAATTACCATGTTTAAGAAAAATATGACACACCTGTTATAGATTAAGTGTATATATATATATATATATATATATATATATATATATATATATTATGTAGCTATTAAAAGATGTTAAAACCAAAGTCTGAACATTTCAAGTTTTAAACAATGAGAACAATATGTGTGTTGAAAAGCTGCCAAGTACCTACAAATTATTTTAAAGATATGATTATATTTTTTTGGATAAATGCAAGCAACAGGTTGAAAGGATTTCATTTAAAAAGAAAAGAAAGAAAGAAAATTTATTAGGTTTTATTATAAATGATATAATTTGGTGGAATTTCCATTTAGTTCACAAAATAGAATTTACAATATATCTTCAGAATGATGTGTTATACTTCTTTCTAAAAAAGCAAGATATAGATGGTGATTATAGAACTCATCAACATATAAACTCATTGCAAAATAAAAATCTGTTATGTGGACATGCTTGCATATATGCAGAGCATAAAACTACAATCTTGCAGGCATTCTACTCACAGACTAATATAGGCAATTCTTATACCAAATCCAATTATATTACACCAATTATCTTAAAATATAATTGCATAATCTTGAGTATGAAGGAGGGAGAAATGAAGAGAAATTCCACCTTAAGCAAACAACCAAATTTTGGTTGAACCATGAAAACACATTTTTCCTGGAAGGATCATTGAATTCTGTTTAGATAATCAACAAAAATGGGTTGAAGAGCTCAGGGAATTCAGAAAATTATTTTTATCTTATTTTTATAACGTTTCCCCTAAATATCGCTGATTCTGTTTATCATGCAGAAATGAAAGGTCTCTGCTTTTTAAATAAAAGAGAACATAATATTTAATATAAACAGATAATTAGGAACTCATAGTTCTTTCTTTCCATAAACCATAACCAACAAGTTTCTTAAATAAGACATGCCTAAATTCTGGTAAAATCACCAATAACCATTACATTTTTAATTGTCCTGTTTAACTGATGCTGTAAAAGATCTACAAGATAAAATTTTGATAACAGTAATACTAATTTAATTCTATTACTGTACTGAGACTTCAAAGCTACTAGACCATCAAGTAACTAATGAACATAAATACATAAGAATTCTGGGAAGAAACACCATTACTCCTAAAGGTTACTGCCATTTCTGTTTTGACATTGGCAGTCTTCAGGAAGGAAAGAAAATGTGAACATAAACAGCAATGAACTTAATTGTATACCAACTGTTCTTGAAAGACAGAAAATATTCATGAAAACCAAGAAAAGCAAGAGCCAATATTTATTATTATCTAGGAGAATCAAATACAAACTGGAGCTAAAATTATCTGTGATCAATCGTTTTCCAACTCTGATTCTCCATCACAGCATCTTGGAGGAAACCTTACTGTGTTGGGCTTCATACTGGGATCCATGATGCTGCAGCTGCTGAGAACGCCGGTAGCAACCATCCCCGGCCTTCAGGGCCTGCTTAAACAGCTTCTCTGCCTCAGCAATGGTTGTTGCTTCCTCTTCAGCCAAGAGAATATAAGCAGTTGCACACCTGTCCATGCAGATTAGAGCCACCATCAACGAAAAAATCCAAGAACACAGTAACAGAGTGTACGAGCTCATGCAGAAGGGCAAAGAGTTACGTCAAAACATGCAGGGGGACCAACTGGTTCATGCACCTGTTTTGTAGCTGTTGACACAAAATAATGGTACAAAATGTCTGTAGTTTAGCTTGGGAAATAGAATGTGTACTGTTAAGGGCAGGGCTCACAGCAGGTTCCGGCCCACAGCCTGTGTCACTTTGGGCAAGTTCATTACTCTGCCTCCCAGATGGAGAACAACATGGAATCTATTTGTCCATAGTGCTGTTGTTTGTGAAGGGTAAGAAAGGTGACGCATGGGAAGTGCTCAGTATACTAGCCAGCTTGTGATATGTGCTCAGTAGCATCAGTTAATGGTGATGATGGCTGCTATTAAGTATCTCCTTCCAACAAAGTTCGAGATACAATATATGTTTACTTCCACTTCCTAAAGACAGATTCTCTTCAGAATGAGGAATTCATTAAATCGGATTACTCATTTAAAACATGCTTCAACATCTCAACAACAGTTAGCACTGATTTTCTGCTTCAGAGAATAGCTGAACAACCTACAGTTGCTGAGTTTCTGAAGAGCTTAAAATCTAAACAGCCACAGTAGATAGGGAGATGTGAATCTCTTATCTTTAATGACAAGGTACAATTCATTGCTTAGCATATATTAAGTACAGTACCAGGTACTTAACATATAACAACTCTCTAAGGTAGGAATCCAGAAAGAATATGCAGTTAACTAATAAACAAGGGTAGCTTCCGGAAATTTAAGCCATATAAAGAACAACCCACTGCCAATGAAAGGGAATCTCATAAGGAAACAGTGAGGCCAGAACAGATCACACAGGTCCTGACCTGTAACCAGTCCTTCAATATCCTCAACTGCCTGTCTGTGGTCATTCCCCTACTTATCTCCATCAGACCACAAGATAGGAAATAAACAAATAATAAAACCAAAGCATCAGATACACTATCCACAAACTGCAACATCCAGCTAGGATAAGGAGCCTGAACAGATAATTTGAGGTTTGGGGTCACTGGATAATCTTAGCCTTGAGGAGGGGTCCTGTAAATTCCTTAGTCAATCCCTGTAATATTAAAAGGCAAGAAGCACCAAGGGGGCTTCAAACTGAATGTGTGAGATAGGGAGAAAATGCCTAGAAAATGATCTTATACTATGGAAGGCAGTTTATATGACTTTGAAAGAACAGTAATGATGCGGAAACTGGGTAGTGATTCACTGGAGAAAACAACCAGGAAAGGCATCAGAGGAGACACTTAAAGCTTCAGATGCCAGCATTTAAACATAAGTCAAGGGTAATGAAGTGAAACTTGAGATTATAATAGTGAGTGGAGATACACTATCAGAGGAATTGGCTGTAAGATTGCAGTTGGTCAGTTGGGAACTCAAGAATGGTTGGGGCAGCTTTGCTTGCTTTACTTATTTATGGTTCAAAAAGTATTCTTAGGAGGAGAGGCAGAGTAGCACTATGGTCCAAGAAACATATATCTGCGTGGAAATTCATGAGTTTGAGGTAAAAAACATGCTAAGAGTGAAGGAGAAAGGAGCAAGTAATAGAAAGTGCCAATGGTTGGGGAGCACGGAACAGACTGCTCAGCTCGATGGAAGAGATAGATGATGCATCCTTGTCACAACACAACACACACACAAAAGCAAGAATGTGTGGTGATGGGGCATTGACCATCAGGATACCTGCTACAAGTCTCAGTTAGAAGTAGAGCACCCAACGTGACTTACTTTGGTAACAATTTTATCTCCCAGATGGTAGAGGAAGCAATTAGGGGAACTTCAACTCTGGACCTAATTCTGACCAAGAAGAAAAAAATAGTTGGTGAAATGAAACTTGATAGAAACATTCAGAAAGAGTTACAATGTCATTTCAGACTTTAAGGTAATCAAAGAGAGGGAGGCAGACTTCACAAAATTCAAAGAAAAGAGGTACGATATAATGGCATGAGACTCAGAAGGAAAAATGGTCTAAGAGGACTCAGCAGCCTCCAAATGCCCAATTGTAACTGCACTCACAAATGATCCTCTCAGGAACAAAAGAGGGGAGGCACGTAAGGAACCAAGGTGTCTTCACGGAGATGTCTCCCAGGTCAGAGTTTTAAAGGATGTGACAAAAATGAAAAGATGGAAAGAGAAAAATGTAATAAAGGACTGTAAGAGAGTGGGATTAATTTGTAAGAATAATGTCGGGAGAGCTACAACATCAAACTAGCTGAGACTAGAAAAAAAAGATTCTTTCCTAAATATAGACTCAATAAAGAGAGTCACCCATTTCCTGTTTTTAAATTATGTTAAGGCCCTGTCCCCATTCCATTTTTCCAAACAATCACAAAAACAATCAAAAACAAAACAATGAAGGTGTATGGTAAACAGCAGTATACAATAGAGAGAGAAAAATTCTCTCACTCCTCTCTTGTCCCTTGCTATTTATGAAGAACAGTCACTAGACTGCGATGAAAGACGAAATTAAACTCTAAAATTGTTTTCTTTTTAAAAAGGACATCAAATAACACTAGTTCATTCTTAATGGTTCATGAATTACTGTACAGGGATGGGCAAATCTCAGGAAGCCAACAGGCCTTGCAGGCAGGCCATGGAAATACTATGGATAGTTAAGAATCACAAAGAATGGAAAGGTATTAGAAGATGACATGACAGAGTACAGGGAAGATGGCTGACTTCTCAAACTACAGAACCATGATTTATAAAGAGAATCTCGTAGATTAATAGAAGAGATAGTCTCCAAGCATATTCAAAAAGAAACCACTAAAAGCCAGCTTGAGTCACTAACAGTAAATAAATGAAGTTCTGTTAGTTTTATTTTGTCTAGCGTATTTCTTATAAAGATTTGCAGCTACAACTAGCATTGTGAAGATCACACTGGAGAAATACACAATGAACCACACACCAGGTGGCTTAGGAATTGGCTGACTAATACCAAAGAATTATGGTGATCCGTGAGGACATAAACATGCAGAGGAGTTTCTGCATGTCATGTCACAGGGTTCTGTTTCTGGGTCTGATCTTTGTCTCAGAAACACGGATGATACAAAACAGAGAAGGCAGAATATCAAATCTGTAGATGACAAGAAAGTGAAAAGTAAATATGTTCCTTGACAGAATCGAAAGCCACATAAATCAACGAGTAACAGGATTTCTAATTATCAAATGATGGCTTTTTTTGTCATTGTTGTTCTTTTTTGTACAAAACCTCTGGAGAAGACTCTGTAACCTTCTTCAGAAAAATCATAATAAAATAGTTTAACAATGACCACTTGGCAAGGACAGTGTTGAGGTGATTCAAGAGCCAGATGGGTGGTTGAGCTAAATGACCTTTAAGGCCTCTGCCAACCCTAAGTTCTTATGACTCTGACTCTAAGCATCTTTTTCATTTACTGAGGTCTGCAGAAGAGACTTCCCAGCCTTCCTTGGTAACCCACAGAATGTTTAACAACACTAAGGGCAGCATTTTCTCTTTGTCTTGATCTTAAAAATTTCCTTAAATATTACCTATTTTCACCTCGTGTCTTTATTATGTTCCCCCCACCAGCAGAAGTTCTACCTTGACGTGGTGATAGTACAAACGAGCATCCACCATCTGTACAGAACTGTACTTATTTTCTATCCCTGAGATGACCCTGAAGGATATAATTTAGCAAAATCTAAGAATGACTAAAACGACATCCACATGAATGTCTACCAAAAGAGTTTTATAAAATATGGCCTCAAATAATCCTTCAATTCAAATGCAAAGTTTAATATAAGCATTCCATCAGTAACAAGTGAACGCACTCAGCAAAAGATGAGATTTGCTTTTTAACAGCCCGATTTGCCCCTCACTTACTCATTTATCTCCAAGGCTTCATGAGCAGCAGAAATCCTAGCTTGGGGATTTCTCTCTCGCCAAGCTTTCTGCATTACTATTTTAGAAAAAGAGAAAAAGGGCAAACCAGTCAGTATACATAATTAAGAAGGCTCAATACAGGACACTGGGTATGTTGATTGCTTTCACCTTAAATTGTAAGAGATAATTTCATTATCAAAAGGTTCAGCAACTCAAATCTCCAAAACCACAAAAACTATTATAATTTGCTATTTTACTTTTCTCCAAGGGCTGACATCAAACTTTTTTAGAAGACTCAGAAGACTACAGATCTACATTTCACAAGCTAAAGATATCAAGAAAAGTCACTCTAACGGAGATTTTATTTCCACATATTAACATCATTTGATGTTAAGAACCATGTATTATTTTTCACATTCTAACATAACATTGCTACTATTTTTAAAATTTTATTTAGACACAGCATGATTTCTATTGATCACTGTCACAAGCACTTGCTACAGGGTCTGGATATTTGTTTGTTTGTTTGTTTGTTAGACATGGTCTCGCTCTGTAGTCCAGGCTTGTTCTAAACTCACATACAGCCCAGGCTGGCCTTGAATTTACAGCAATGCTCCTGCCTCCACCTCCTGAGTGCTGGGATTACAAATGTATGGTAGCACCTGCAGTTTATGCACTGCTGGGGAACTGAATTCAAGGCCTTGTGCTTATGGCCTGGATATTAGAATATTGGGAAATCACTTGAAGAATTATGCATTGGGTCAATTAAAGGTACTTTAGGCTCTTTCATGATACGCACACTTGTTCCTTCAGTTTGCCTGCAAATCTAATTTTAATATATCCTTGCACTTGGTGAATACATTGTGAGAAGCTCAACATATAGTGATATTTACCATAATGTTCTATCATGGTAAAAACTTTTCAAAAAGAGTAACAATTTCTTTATTTAATTTGTTTGGAGAGATTGTGTTCTATAAACCAGTTTCTTAAAAGTATATAGAAGTATATTATTTATTTATTTTTTTGAGACAGGGTCTCGCTCTGTAGTCCAGGCTGGTTCTGAATTCACTTCAGAGCCCAGGCTCGTCTTGGACTCATGGCAATCCTCCTGTATCAGCCTCCTGAGTGCTGGGATTACAGGCATGCCGCCACCACGCCCAGCTTATGTGGTGCTGGGGAATCGAACTCAGGTACTTAGCACTTGGCTTAGCGCTTGCCCAAGCACTTTAACCGCTGAGCCATTCTTCCAGCCCAGAAGTATATTTTTTAAAAAACATTTTTATCCCCACCTATTTACTTTCATCAAGTTTAACAATATCAAATGTATCAGTAGGGTTATGTGGAAGGTAAGCAGAGCGAGATAGACACAAACAAGCCCTTCTCCTTGGTGACAGCTACACGTGGATTCCAGGGTCCAAGTTTTCACCCAATGCTAGTGAGCCTGTAAGCAGGCATATTGGTCACTAAGTTATAATCATCAATCATTTAGATTCAGTGAATTCCAATTTGTAATTAGAAAATCATCAAGGAAATAAGATTCTTCATTTCATCTCAAGTGAATTTGATTAGCTTCATATAAAACATTGGTGTTTTCAAAATACACTAATCTAGTATTGATATAATTTTTAAATTATGTGATGAATTACAATGAGCATCATTCTTATACTGATACTTCACTGTGGTCACACTTTATTTCAGTATCATAATTCTTGACTCTATTAGTCAATCAACTATATTTTGTCCACTGGCTGTCTGTAGTGCAGATATCAAAAGCAGTAATCTCAATACAGAAAACAAGCTAAAAGTCCTTCCCACCCAGTCACTGGCTGAAGGACTTTCCGTACTTGCATCTGCGGGTCGTAGATGGTCTGAGTCACAAGTAAAAAACGTCTGGTGATCCTGGGCAGAGAGATTCATGTCATAGTAAGTCAGAGGCTCTCGTCCTGTCACCCACGTATACCTGCAACGGGGGAGGAAGACGGTCAGATGGTTTTGAGAGATTGAGTAGTAAGCTTCAAAGAAGTTAAAATGTAAACTGACTACCAAAACAGACTTGCTAATGAAAAACAAAGTTTAAGCATTCTGCTCACTTTTTAGGAATTATAGAATAGGAAAGAAGTAAATATTTTCTCTATGTTTTTGCCTAAAATTTTACTATACTTAAGGCAATACAAACCTTCCTTACTTAGCCTTATTAACGGACAATTTTCAAAAAACTATAAAAATTGTGATTTGCCTAATTACATCATTAAATTAAATTCCAATGTAATTTCCCTGGAATCCTTATAACCATCTTCCAGATGAGCTTCTAAGTAACAGAAAAAATTCCAAAAAACTATGCATTTCTGAATATTTGTCACAAGTCCAATGCTATAATACTCATGATCATAAAATAGAAAAATCAAAAGATTTGAACACCGTATCAAATACGGAAGCACTAATTCTGTTACATGACCTCTAAAAAATGGACCAGCAAAACATCTGCTGCTCTTTCTACTCTCTGAACCACATATATTTCTCTAGCTGTTAAAATGCTTACCTATTATATTCAGCACCCCTAAATAAATTTAATGGATTTCGCCACACTTTGCATTCTGCAACAAAGAGAAATATTAAAATGTTACACATAAGCTCAATGACATTATAATCTAATTAGTTCAGATAAAACACCTCCCTGGCCATTTGATAAGATAGTTTTATTTTCTATTGTTAACATAGGAAGTCACATAACAAAACTGAGTGGCTAATTACAACAAAGCTCAGACAGTAAGACTCTAGAAAGTTTCACCTAATCTCTGTGGGCCTAAATTTCCTCAATACTGAATCAAGGTGCATGACAAAATCAACTTGTTCATTATTTCCACAGTTATTTCTTACCTGAATAGATGTTATGTATGTACATCTAAAGTTATAGGTAAAAAAGAAAAAGTCTTTGGTAGTGTAAAAAATAACTCATAACAACATCCTACATGACAACATGATCTCCACACTATAACGCACAAAGCGTTAGACTCTTAATTGAGGGCTATGCTAATTCTGATTTTGTGATAATTCACTACATTGCATTGGCTTTTTTGGTAAGGAATAATAAGAAAATTAATAAAATGACAACTATTGAGGGAGAGATGCATTTTAACACTGTATATTTACACAGATAATATACCGATCATCACACTAATACGATGGATACTAACAGACTGGGCTTCTTTGTTACACAGGACAACAGAAACTTGAGGTTTTAACTTTAAAAAGTCAATGAGCAGCATTAGGGCTATGCTACTGAGAGTATGTGAGTAATGAGCTACAATCCTTTAAAAACACCCTATGATTAAGACTTTCTATTGATTCACAATACTAGATTTCTTTGGATGAATATAGTTTTACTAGAAAAGAAAATCAGCTAACAGTCAAAACAACTATGTGCGTAGATAACCAGCCAAAAGACACACCCAATGACATGCACACAAAATTATTGTAAAATTCAGAGAACATTAAAGGTCATGTGATGGCTCATTAAAGTTTACCCTTAGTCCTACACATCTGACATCTGTCCTTCCACTCAACCGTACACCCATCTCTTTACCCACCGAGTGAGGATTAATGTGAGCACCCAAGGAGGGAGGGGGCACACAACCATAAATTACAACACAGTGCGATAACAAAGAACACAAAGCAACGTGAGGATATGTACATAACCTCAGTAAATATTTGTAAGAATAGTGAAGGAAGGGTATACACATAACAGGAATACAAGTGTTCATTTGAAGATGTGGAATTAGGACATTTTTAAAGTAGAAGAAATCTTGCTTTAAATTTAGTCTATAAGTAATGGTCCCAAATTTTTTGTCTCTTAGTTTAACCTGCCAAATAGGAAAAGATCTTCATTCACTTAGTATAGTATATCTGAATTGGCTCTTGAAAAACTGAGTTTCAGCGGCTGTCCTTTCATATGGCACTGCGCTGCCTTAAATATTTACTTGTTCTACAAACATAAAGCCCCTTAACATGGTCACAAACACACCAACTCCAGATCACAGCTGCAGGTATGCGGGTGAGCTAAGTAACCATGACCTCTGTCCTTGTAGTGATTCGGACTCCCATGACCCCACCACTACTGACTCCCCTCAGAGAAACTCTTTCAACATTCAAAGCTCTCTACAACAGCCTCACGGGAGCTGTCCAAGTCTGCGAAAGTCCTAAGTTCAAGGATGCTTACTGAAGAACTATTTACAATAAAACAAACATTTGGAGAAATGCCTCCTCTTTTAAATTTCACCTGAAATATTAATAAAAAATCGTGACATATGTATATAAACCAATACCCCAAGTTAAATGTAATTAAAATGTATCTCAAGCATATACTAATAAAAATAAGTATTATGAGGAAAAAGATTGGCAAATATTTTTGTCTCCTACATGTGCTTTATTAGTAAACTGCCTGCAAGGATAAACACTGTGAAAACATCAACTGACAAATTAGAAATAAAATACCTTTCTATGAAAATTTTGTCTCTATTGTATATGAAATAGCATAAAATATTTCTGCAACAAGAAATAGCATGGATATACCTTAAGTAATCATTGAGCAATGTCAAAAGAACTACCAAGCAGTGCCGCAGTCCAGCCAGCAGGGGGGGCAGCAAACATTGTGAAACACCGCTTTTACTACCTCTATTAGAGAGCTGAACTTAGATAACAAAATCCTCTTAACACTGGCGACATATGTGTGTTTCATATGTTCAGTTCTTCAACTATCCCTGAAACTTACAAGTGAAAATCTAAGTAAATGTAACAGACATAAACTGCTCTAAGCTGATGGCGAGGGGGCAGGAGGGGGGGAGCATGTAGCGAAGTATGCAGGAAACCCCTTCAGAAGTTATATCCCTGAAATTAAGAATGCAGCTTATTTTTCTTAAAAGTACATCAAAACCTTGCTTTAATTTAAGCCAGAGCTACATCAATATCATCTTTGTTGTTTTACTCCACAATCTTATTTTTATTACAAAACTCTCTTAGTCTAGAATCACTCTAGGGAACATACCCCAGAGTTACCCGGCTCCATCAAGTGGCTTAGTGACCTGCACGAAGAATGTAAATGCCAACACGACAGTGTAAAGATGAACTTAAACCCAGATCTCCAGAAGTTAAACATTTTTCTGTAGAAAATCCTATTTCTTAGCACAGTTGCACCTTTGAGGAATAACTTTCTTATTTCAATCAGAATTAAAATTTGATGTCCAAAAGAAATTTTCATCCTTCTTTAACAGTAACAATTTTAGCGCCTTTGGAATGCACCACAAGTTGACTGGGACGCCATCAGGAGCTTGCTAATACCACTAGTCTAGTCTAGTCAAGATGTTCCCAAATGAGAAACTCCTTCTAAACAAAGCATCTCGTCACTTAAGGAAGACCACACCTAGGAATGGCCAAGGACAAAGTGAGAGTCAAGTAGTTCATGAGACTGTAGACCCTCATAGACCCTCGTAATCCAGGGTCTGGGATCTTATCTTGGGTCCTCAAATTTGATTTTAAGACAACGAACTAGTTTTCTGCTAGTATGTACCAATAAGTAAAGGCTAACTCTGTATAAAAAATGAATATGCATAATTCATAGAAAGAAGTCTATAAAAGATGCTTATAATTGCTGATCAAGTGGCGCCCTCCTGCTTAGAGGGAAGATGCCATTTTCTACCTCACTTTCTCCCTTGTACTTATCCAAATAAAGTTACTTTCTACTTCCCTACTGCTCTCTCTGTTCACAGTGTACATTCTTCAATATCGGCAAAATACAAACTCTGGTTTTGAGCTCTCCAGGAACAGTTACCCTTCTAGGTAGTCTGCTCCTTCTGGGCCAAGCCCCAGTGTTCTGCCCCCTTCAACCAGGTCCCACCTCCCAATAGCACACAGTATCCATAGGTAGTCTACAACATCCAGATACATGAGGCTTTGGGGGACACTGTAGATCCAAACCATAACAGCCTAGGTTTATTTTTTTTCTATTTTTTTCCCACTAGGTTTATGTTACAGTTTGGATCTGACATGTCCCCAGAAAGCCTCATGTATTTGGAAGATGAGTGGGTTAGGGGAGTTGACTAACTCAAATGGATAATCTACTGATTCCACAGGCTGTGATTAGGCAAGGCCTGGTAGAATAGGCAGCTCCTAGGAGGTGGGGCCTGGAGGGATATATCCCTACCCCCAGCATCTTCCTGGCCACGACAGAATGAGCAGCTGTCCAATCCCTTTCATCATTGCCAGTTCACCATGAATGAGACCTCTGAACTGCGAGCTAAACCCTTCTCCCTTTGAGTTGTGGGTATTAGGTAATGTGTCCCAGGGACAAGGAAGTGACTAAGGCAACAGATGAGTTCACAAAGTCCCAAACGATTGTTACCTGGGTGGAGCCATCTCTCATGAATGTACCCTTTAGAGTGAAATAAATATGTACCAAGAGATGCTCAGCACCATTTACATCTGCCTGGCAAAGGGTTTATTAGAAAAGCACTGACTCAACATCAATAACAATATGTATACAATGCTCACTGATACTTACAACCCAGCTAGACAATTATAAATGTGCATTTTTGAGTTATTACAAGGAGGAAGAAAAAAATCCAACCCAGCTCTTTTAACTTCTTTTTTATCCTTCAAGTCTCAGAACTGGTGCTCTTTCCGTCAAGAAACAAACTCTTCCTCCCAGTTTGGCCAGGAACCCCTTTGTTATGCACAGTATTATATGTTCCCCTCATATAACCAGAGCACTTACCACTGTTTTCTTGAATAAAAAAATTCTATCAGTACAAGAACATTAACTTTTTCTTTAATCACAATATTCATAAGAACCCATGTAAAGCCAACTTCATAATAAGTACTTAGAAAATATTCACTGAGTTGATGAGACTGAGTTAAAAAATTACTTCTCTTGTGTTGCAAGCAGAGGACAAATACATCCTACATATACTTGTCTGCTTGTTTACTTTCAAAGATATAACAGACACTGTTCAAGATGCAAAAGATGCTATGATTATAGCTGCATCTTACAATGCAATGCTATGAAATAGTTGTAGTTACAATGCAAATTGGAAACTGTCATTAAATGTAAACATATTAAGGATCTACAAAAGCACAGAAAAAGTTTACAATCTACTAAAAAAGGCATCTAGGGAGGTAATATCTGATTTGAGTAGTGACAGACAAACAGAAAGAAAGATTTCTAGGCACAGAATTATGAGAAACATGGCATATGTAAGAAATTACAAGTGGCTGCACAGGAATAGAAAGCTGGCAGACTCAGTTAGAGCAGCCTATCCTGAATTATGCAGTCTGTTATGTGGGTTTCTCCTTCAGTAGAATGAGAATTAATGAACCCCAGCAGAAGAGTATTACAATCAAATCTAGTTAGATGCAAGGTTCCGCAATAATCGTGAAAAAAGTACCCATTTACTATAGCTTTAAAAACAACCAATATTAAGGCTGTTCTCAGATTGAGAACGTTGATCTAAATAACCATTACCTAAGCCAAAGAGGATAAAAAGTAAAATTAACAGTATGAGCATTTCCTTTCACTACAATGCTTCTTCTCTAGTTCTCCAATACAGACTCGCCAGATCTCTCAAAAATGCAATTTTTTGAAGCTACCAAGCTAACAACTTTCTTACTAATGTATAGTCTTAATAATTTTACAGGAAACATTCCATACCTGAAACACTTTGCCTGTTGGAATCTGAGTCCCCATTACTGGAGTTAGAATTGTTGGAGGAGCTGTTGTCAACCCCTCCCAGAAGGGGGCGCAAGTGGCTCACTGAGACTTGTTCAATGAAGGACGTTCCGTATTTGCGAAAATACCACCATTCAAATATCTGGAATAAAAAGAAAAAGCGTGTATATGATCTCTGTTACCACTTGCTATTTCTGTACACTTGCTCATAAAATATGTTCTAATGTTTACTAATTCTCTCCACCTTTCAAGAATTAATTTATTCTAACAGTTAAAATTTTTCATAAAATCAAAATGCCAATTACGTTTAAGATTTCTTAAACTGATTTTCTCTGCTGAAGACTGCTTTTCAAAACAGAAATCATAACTACAATCATGGATGAAATAACACTGTCATAAGATGTTCTATATTTTTGCTTTTGAAATTAATGTAATGTTCAAATAACAAAATCATCTTAGCTGAAAGTCATCTCCAGAAATGCATATAGATAAGCAAGGCTCCAAAGTACAGCTTGTGAAATGTTCCAAATGTTGACATATCATATCATTGTAAAGACACACCTTCATAAAAATTTTTAAAGAAAAAGTTCCTTTTTAACGTAAGACGCCTTAGAGAAACTCTAGGTTTACTGAACAAAAGAAAAGAGGGAACCAGGCACCGTAGTAGGCATGTGTAGTTTCAGCTACTCAGGAGGCTGAATCAGGAAGATGATTTGAACCCAGGAGTTTGAGGCCAGCCTGGGCAACAGAGTGAGACATTTGTGTCAGAAGAAAAAAAAATAAGCTTGCCATTTCCTGCATGAGTGACATCCACCTGCTGAAATTTATCAGTATCATACTTTATAAAAAAGTGCTTTATAAACACAAGCATAGGGGCTGGAGGAATGGCTCAGCGGTTAAAGCACTTGAGCAAGCACTAAGCCAAGCGCTAAGTACCCGAGTTCGATTCCCCAGCACCACATGAGCTGGGCGTGGTGGCACACGCCTGTAATCCCAGCACTCGGGAGGCTGAGGCAGGAGGATTGCCGTGAGTCTTGAGTCCAAGGCCAGCCTGGACTCTGAAGTGAATTCAGGACCACAGAGCAAGACCCTGTCTCAAAAAGCAAAAAATAAATACACAAGCATGTTCTTTAGTTCATAAGTTTACCAACTGTTATATACAGTGAATTCCAAATAAGAAAAAACAATTTTCATTGATAAAAGAAGACTGATGTTCACATAACTAGACTGAAGTGAGAACGTTCTTGGAAAAGCAAGTGACCCCTCCACACACTTCTTGCCTGAACCCCTCTGCTCTCTCACGAATGTTCCCCACTACTGTTCAAAGGAACATCTCCTACAGTCTTTCCTTGTTTCTTCTCTGATTCAGGATTTGTCTTTAGGCAGTCAGAGATAGTTCCATAGAATAAATTTAAGAATCAGTGACAACTCAGAGTCCCATAGGATAGCTATACTTTATTTTCATAATATATAAAGTAACAGGGCTGGAGGAAGGGCACAGTGGTTAAAGCACTTGCCTTGCAAGTCCAAGGCCCTGAGATGATTCCCTAGCACCACATAAAGCTGGATGTGGTGGCACATGCCTGTAATAACAGCACCTGAGAGGCTGGGCAGGAGCACTGCCATGAGTTCAAGGCCAGCCTGGGCTATTACTTTTATCTTTATTTCACAGAATTACCTACTCTCAAATAGACTTTGTCTTTAGTTCTTCTAGAAATTTCTAAAAAGACAGAAAGAACATCTACGAATACCAGTATCAAACCAAATGTTTCCAATCCTATAATAGTGCTTTCTAATTTAACTCTAGGGAGTTATTCCATCTGGTTATATGAATTTTCACAAGTTTAAAAAAACAAGTAATTTCTCTGAAAATATCAGTGAGACTATAGTATAGTATGGAAGTTACAAACAGCCAGTAATAATCGGTGGTATGAAATACAAGGAATAAGATATTTTGCTTGAATAAGGAAGAAAGTTTAAGAATGATAAATTTATAGATCATAGATGCACAGGGCATCTAATTCCAGGTGAGTTATTTGATCCATTTGAACACAAGCTCCCTCAACTGTAAAGCAGAAATCATACTTATTATTTATCCTTAAGGGTCCTCAATTTTCATTTCAACTGGGTGTTACATACCTGCTTCAAGGCTTGATGCACAATTGGCTCTCAAAAGTAATAGAAACGCTACCATTTATTATGTCAATGACGTACCTGCCTCTCAAGGGCAACACAGTTCACAAAACTGCAGGACCTCTCTGTAGTCCACAGTTCAGGTTAGTTCAGCATCTTGTCTATAACAGGTTGTTAGTGTAAATCCCTGGGAATCAATGTGACAAAGTGTATTTACCATTCACCATGTAGTACTAATGATTCAACAAAGCCTTCAAGAGCATACATCTTCCATTTTTAGAAGAGGAGAAAGATGGAAAAGAATCAAGAATCCAGATCACTGGTCACAGAACTAGAAGTGGCTCTCAAATTGCTAGCGGAAAAGAGCCTCCCTTGCCCCAGGTCTGTTTTGATTTCTATGGAGTCCCTGCTAGGCCTTAGTTCCTTTATTCCACACACAGCACTAAGTGTTCCCAACCACTGGCAAGCTATGTCCCAGGGTTACAAAACTCTGGCTCCTGTCACTGAAAGTCCATGCCACACAGCCACTATGCCTATGGCAGGGTGTCCTTGGTATGCCTGCATCCGTTACTTAAAACACTCTGAAGTCTTCAAATTTCTCAGATGCTTTCTCCGAATCATAAAATGTCACCACTAAAAGGAACCTAAAAAGACTACACAGAGAAATTTACAAATTCAGAACATCCATCACATTGCAGTGTGATCTGACCAAAGTCACTCAGCTAATCTGTCACTTGGCCTGAAGCCACAGCTCCGTATGGTCCACTTATCAGATCTCTTTTATAATGCCCTTGCTTCATGTAAACAAACACAGACAGATGTAGCCTATCATTTCCCTTTCAGTGTCTTCTGACACTGTCCTGTGTTTTCTTAACTACAAAGGCAACCCAGAAGTTGTCCATCACATGCACCTAGGTAAGTCATCCTGTCTGGGGCAAATGGCTGATATTAAATGAGCATTTGCATTGTAATAGAAGATAGACTTTCTGCCTAGAAAGTCCAATGCAGAAGTAATAGTCCTTCCTAAACAGTGAGTTATTCATGGAGCTGTTTATAGGTGAGGGCACAGGCTAGGAGTACCACGTGGTCAGTCCACAGCCCTGCAGTCCACAGCAGCACTAGTACAATGAAGAATCCCGGTCCTTCTACTACGTAATGAATGAACAACTACAAAAGGAAGGAGGGAAGGAAGAAAGGACCTGGAGACTTATGAAACTTCAATGTAACAATTTTCTCGATAACCCAAAACACATCAGGCTTTGGGTAAGCACCTCAAAGTATTTATTAAAAGCTGAACAGCTCAAATAAACAGATGGCGTTATTTAAAGCACACATATCTGGTGTCACTTTGAATACTTTTCCCTGGTGCATACCTGTGATGTCAACAGCAAGGCTCTCATAAACAAATTTAGATATTAAAAGTAGCTCTTGGACATGCCAGTAGCTTCGTGGGCTTCTCACAGTGAAACAAAACAGTTTCTAATCTACTAAATAACCAAAAACTTGAAATATAAATATATGACTCCAGCATGCTGCTATGCCCTGGTTCAAACCCCAGCACTGGAATAAAAAAAATATATATAAGAACATATACGAATTTCAGAGTCTTAAAATCTCACTCCCATTAGTGCCTTTTCCCCCGCTAGTTCACAAGTTTTCCCAGTTACTGCTACTTGCAAGAATTATACAGATCAAGGGAAATGACAATTAAAAAGTATTATTTGGGTTTGATACTCAGGAAGTAAAGAATGACCTTAAAAATTAGGTAAAAGGCAAAAACTCTTTAAACTGCAAAGCTAAATTATGTGACCCCTGCTGATTGGTTCTCTGGTGCTCAGATCTCCACCGTATTAAATAAGGTTAGAGTAGACCTTCTGTTGGTATTGGGTTGGGGAAGAAAAGGAGGATGACTAGATGACTGGATAAATAGAGGTTGCAAAGTCAAATGGATGGAATGATAAGATCTGGCCTGGTTGATGTAATGGGCTACAGCCCAAATAAACACAGAATGATTGAAGATTTTTATGTTTATTTTGCTTGTTATAAAAGAACAACCAGACATGCATGGTGGTGTGCACCTGTAACACCAGCTACTCATGGGGCCAAGCCAGAAGAACCCCAAGTTGGAGCTCTATCTAAATTTTCAGAAAAGGCTGGGGACCCAACTCCTTGGTTTGGTTCCCTGTAATGCAAATGAAGGGGGCTCACAGGTATTTGTGAAAGGTGAAGGAATTCAGTGGAAAGAGGAAAACTGGAGGTGGAAAAGGAGCGCAGATGCCAAGCACGACACTACAAGCTCAGGAAGCAAATCCATCCACCTTGGAAAAAACTACCTGGGAGAAAGAGGAAAGAACAGACGGAGACACTGCGGTGGAAGGTGAGGTGTGAGTTGAGCTGTTTTCCAAGAAATGAGGCAATTAAAGGAATGCAAATTGCGTAACAATGATCTCAAGAGAGATACAAGCTAAGTTTTAAAAATAAGAGAAGTGTGCATAGGACCGGGAATATGAGGTTGAGCAAGCGGTTTGGACTCACTCCTGGCAGGTAAGAAGAGCCTTAGGCTATACTCAGAGCCCAGGTCACATGTAAAACAGAGTCATTTGGCAAGCACCCAACTGTCAGCGCTCAGTGACCACTCCATTATTACTAGCCTATAGAAGCAGAGAGAACAGCTGAAGGACCCAGGGCTGGAGGCGGAGATCCAGGTCCGCAGTTGCAGTTTGGTCCAAGTACAAACTTGTCTCCTCTCGCTCTTTTTTATCCACAAGAAGGAAACAAAAATCCAACAAAAGGACATAATTAAGGCCTTCCGGTTCATTTTACAGATTGTAATGCTGAATCTTTTCTCTAGATAACTCCTGTCTAATAAGGCGACTTTTAAGTTGCACATTCTTTATATAAAGAGCCAGGCACTTCCTAGTACCCTATATTGTGCCCCCCCCCAAAAAAAAAAAAACAAGCTCTAAGATTCCCCTCAAGAAATTTAGTGATTCCACATCCATTCTATTAATACACAGATGCCAAAGCCTGAAAGTGGCTAAGTGCCTCCTAAGAATTAATGTAGATGATGATGTCAAAGGAGGATAGATACAGTGATAGATTTAGTAGAGACTGGATGGAAAATATAAAACTTTCTATCGATCCACTCCCAGACAGCAACTACGAACGAGCTGGCACAACTGCTCTCTCTAAGTCTTCAAAAATACATCTGGTGCCATTTATTTTTTCTTAGCAAAAAGAGATCGTATGACCTTAAGGGGAGAACTCAGGCAAAGAAAATGTGTTAGAGAAGGATTTATAGCATTTTAGTTGCCTTTTGAGTTCTGAAGTATATTCTTTTCTCTATACCTGCTGATCCTTTCAAAGTTTTGCTCATATTAGAAATAAAACATCTCTTAGCTTCTTATATTTTGCTTGGGAATACTAACTGGACAACAAGTGGTCTTCTTGAACCCTAGATCTCAGCCAGGCCCTCCATAGCCCCATGATTCCCTAAACAATTGTGGGGGCTACATGAAGAACTGGCACTTGTGTCCTTCCACCTCCTGCTGCCTGGCCATGTGTTGCAAAGGCTTCAGCGAAAGACAAAAGACAGGAAGGTGAGGCTGTCCTCAAGGTCAGAAGCCAAGGATCCATCACTTCACCTCAGCGTCTATTTGTTCACTGGATGAGATTTGAGATTTTCCACTGCAGCATTAACTACTGTTGCCAGGTGGGAAGTGTCACTCTCCCTGAGTGAAGTCATAGAACCCCCCCACCCCCCGCCACACACACACGCACACACATGTACACACACAAAAGAAATAAGTTGGCCTGTGTCATCCGTCCCAGGTCCTACTAATTCATGCTGTGCTGGCGCCTGTCCTCTAGGGTCCTCCTCTAAAGGTTCTGATTGAGATGGTGCTCAGAATGCGTCATTTAAAACAGGCTTTCTAGATAATTATTATATAGTTAATTCACTCACTTGCTAGATCTGTGCAGTCAAAAATATATATATATATTTTTGAGACAATGTCTCCCTCGGTAGTCTAGGCTGGTCCTGAACTCACTGTGTAGCCCAGGCTGACATGGAACTCACAGTTAACCTGCCTCAGCCTCCTGAGTAGTATGATCATAGGCGTGTACCACCACACCTGGCTTAAGTGGTGCTGGGTGACTAAAATCAGGTACTCAGCACTTGCTAGGCAAGCGCTTTAACCACTGAGCCTCCGTCAAAAAATATTCTTTAAGAATTTATCCTGTCATTTGAAGTGCAAGGCAAACCAGAATACGAAAACAAATGTAGCCCCACAATTGTGATGTTTCAGTCTAGAAAAGAGGACAATAGGTGATCAGAAATAAAAAATAATTATAAATTGTAATATTGGTCTATTTTCTGTACTAGCCAAGCCTAGCCTAACCTAGGGCCAAATGAGAAAAGAAAAAAAAAAAAGTTTCATCCTGAGAAGGTTCTAGTCTTCATATCTATCTCTTTCTTTTCTCTTTTCTTCTTTTTATTTCCTTTTTCTCTCTTTATCCAACCCCTGCTAGCTGAATCTGTTACAGTGAAAATATCAACTACTACTACATGTTATTGTCTACCTGCCCGGGCAACACTTTTAATTACAGGCAGAATGATGCTGTGGTTACGCACTGGAAATGTTCTAGACCTCCCTCCTTTACCTGGCAAGGTGACAGGGGCAAGTCACATCTGGATGCCAGTCCTTAGGTCTTCACTGGGACAAAGGGATGGTTTCTCAGGGTTCTGGCCCTAGTACTGCAATGACATGACTTTCACGCCTATCAATTTGTATTCTAAAAAGAAAACAGGCAATTCTGAGCCATTATCAATCACTAGCTTGTTCGTCTTCTTCACTTTGCCTTGTCTAATCCTCAACCTAATCCACGCAAACGCTTATGCTTACTGACCCTAGCAGGCATCCATCTTTTGTGCCTGGAGCTCAGTCTTCTGGAGAAGATCATCAAACTTCTGAGGCAAACATGAGGAGCTATAGTCTCATAAGCTAAATGAGCCTCAGTTCCCTCTCATTGACTAAAGGTTCCCCTGGCATCTGGCCCCGACGGCATCTCTCCCACCCTGCACTTTGGAGCCAAGACACAAGTTACTCCCTGGTTGACACATTCTGACGTGTATGTGCTACTTCCCACAGCTTCTGACACGTCTTTCTGGTCAAGCTTCCCCCATGTCTTTCAACCTTAACGCAAGAGCTTCAATCTTTGGATGATCTATGCATATGCATATCAACTAAAATGCTACCTGAAATGCAGGCTAAGTGCCTTTATTGCTTTAGATAATGTAAACAGTTGAAAGGAAATAAAACAGCTTCACACCCTTACTTCTGAGCAGGACAAGAAGGGCACTGTCAGAGATTCAGATTTGAATTTCACCATTTATCTGCTATCACATTGGTCACTTACTTAACATATGTGTCTAGCAATATTCAGCAGCATGAAAGCATGGGTTATACCTACCACTTAAAATTTCTATGACATCTCTATGTAATAATGTTTGCAAAGCTAGCATAGAGCAGGAACTAAAATACATGGCCCTTTTGTTAAAACTGATGCCTACCCAACCGGCAACTCTTCTAGCATTTTCTTGAAAACACAATTCTTTTACACCCAGTCTGTGAATTAATATTTTTTCTATCTCTCCACCTAGTGCGTACGTGTGTAAAATGCATGCATAGGAATTTTTCCATACACAGTTAATAGGAATAAAAGGATTTATGCATAAGAGTATACACGCAGCAATTTGTCCCCCCTACCAACACCTTGAGAACACTAACGGGAGCACTGTCCCTTCTCACCTATCACCAGTCACTCTCACTTACCTTATCACCTCCCACAAAAGGAAAAACAAAACCCACAAATTTCCTCCACAGAACACACATCGCCCGAGGAGGGCCACCTCCAACAGACTGGATGTATTCATACTAGCCCACAGCAGACCAAGCTGGCAGCTTTTCAGTGTGATGCCAGGTGCAGCTCCTGCGGCTAAGCTGGCCTGGGCGGGAAAAGCCTGTGCCAAGCAGGCAGCGGGACAGCAACTTGCTGCGAAGCAAGGCAGAGAGCTACCAGGACGGACAGGGCACAGAGTGGCAGGGACCAACCCAGAAGTGTAAGGTAGGTAGCGCAACAAGCTTACTGCTAGTTTCCACTTGTGAGGTAACTGCTACCAGTGACATCCAGTAAAATATGTATGCCTGCTTTTAAACACGGTGTAAAAGAATGTATTTGCCAAAGGAATTTTATTTCTACGTATACTTGTTCAGTTAACTGACTTTCTTCACAGAGAAAATAAAGATTTTTCTATTTTATTTACTTTTTTTCTACGACATTAAATGGTGTCTTCATCAAGGAATTCTGAAGTTCCCAACCAGTTTCCTCAGTGCCAAGCTGGACTACGAATGTTCCTGGCAGGCTCTCAGAACACGGCTCCTGGGATAACAAGTAGCTGTCTCCCTGGTTCCAGGGAGCAGATCACTAAGCATGCCATGCTCACAGCTGAAAGCCCTGCTCCTTTACCTGGTGTTGCTACTCCCCAGAAGGCTCTCAGGAGACAAGAATCACAGCTGCTCAGAAATGGAAACCTCGCCCTGGCTTTATTTCCAGATGCAGCAAAGCAATGTCAATTTCCAGAGCAGGAACCCAAAGCCATCCAACGCTGTCATTCACTTTGTAGATACAGTGCCCTCGGTACAAGCCAGTATTTTTGAAGAACAACCTTTCCAAATCTTCCCACAAGGGAGATTTTCCCATCAGTCCAAAGTATATCCTCTGCTTCCAAAGCCAATGGACCACAGGACAGACCAGCTGTGATCATCCAGTGGCAGCAGCTGCCTTGCCAGCCCAGATCCGCAAAGGCAGGAATGATCCAGGGTAATCCCTTTACTACAAACGAGACATCAACATCCCTGAGTTACCAGGGAAAGTGACCTCTGGGCCTGGCTCGTGGAAGTGAAAGGAAGGAACCCACACTGTGGTGCTTAACATCCAGCCTATGGATCCACACCACGTTCTGCTGGAATAGAATCTTAACGTGTCCTTTGTTCAGCAAGACTTAACCAGAAAGGCAGAGACATGAAGGATAAAAACACAGGCTGCTTGTGTGACTTTCGGCAGATTACTAACTTACACGTTTGACCAATTTTAAGTAAAATGGAAACAACACTAGCAATTACTTCACTGGTTTATTGTAAAATGTAAACGAGTTTATACGGAAAGTGCTGTACACCAATGCCTGACATACATCTAAGCAAGAATCTTACACGGGATGAGGAAAAACATACAAACAAAACCCATTTTTCCATACCAGAATACACTGCTAGCTTCAGTATAAAACTGCATTCAAAAAAGTTCACTTCTTTTCTATTTGTTTAATCAACATATGTCTCAAAAAGTGTTTTAGACAAAAATTTAAAATATTTAAAATGTAACTGATAATTATTATATGAAAACTTGAAATGCCTCTCCCCTACCCTTGGAATATACATATGCTAACAAATCATTTTGTTTTCAGAAGAAACTTATCAATAATTTATCAAGCATGTTGAAAGCATCTTCCAAGTCTATAGGTTCCTAAATTCATTTTAGAAATATTAAGGTAAAATCTGAAGCCTCAGCTCTAGATGCAACCTTATTCCAAAATGACCACAAGAGTTTAGCCATGACGCTTCTTTTTTGTTTGGGAATCACAAATCTTCCCCCTGAAAGTTAAAGAGCTTGGGCTGAATGAGGGTAGAGCCTAAGAGAGTCAGTCCTCGCTTGCCTTCCCTACGCTCTTCCCTTGCCATCTCATTGAATCTAACCCGTCCTTATTACTTTTTTTATTCATCATTTACCTGTTCCTTGTCCTCCTCTGGATGTTGTATAATTCTTGATAGGTTAAGATAGATTCTTCCACAATTCTAAATAGCCGGTATATTGCTTCCTATTGAAATTTTTTTTAACTAAGAAAATTAGAAACATGTGGAACAATTTATTCCTATACCTACACCATTTTCCCTAAGATTTTTTTTTCATGTTTTTCTAGTAAAATAGTTTTTCTCTCCTCCAATGCCTACCTACATTCTCTCCGATCACTTTCCTCTCCTCTACACTGGAAAGCTTTTAGAGATTACCTAAGGACTTTTTCTTCTCCATTCACTGTTCTGGATCAAACTTGAATATGTTTATCTAATTTTTCCTTTCTGGATAACTTATGTTTTTTCACTCCAAGTTCAGCAGAAATAAATTCCTAAAGTTGTTGGGTTCTTAAGCCAGTATTTTACAGTCTATTTAAAACCTCTTCTAGTCCCTTTTCTTTCTAACAAATTCAAAGACCAATATGGGATTGCTAAAGTTTCTTTGCCAACTACTTTTAGTAAAATAACACCACACACTACCACAATCCTTTCATACAGAAATTCCAAGATTAACAAATAGGGGAGACACAATCTCAAAATAAAATACAGTCCTTACATGTAATGAATTAAAAATTAACTTTATAGATTTATGAATAACTCTGTACTATATCCTTGTTTTTATGTTTTTTACAGAACACAGAAGACTTCACAGACGTATTACTGGCAAGCAGGTCAGTATTTAAGAGGCAACATGGTACAAACTACCACACATGCCTTATTTCAATCCACATTAATATATTTCTCCTTCCCTTGTGATGGTTTTGGCAGCCACCACTGGTCTCTCTACTTGGATTTCCCTTCATGTAACCAGTTTAAAGCAGCTCCTGCTAATGTCCTACTGGCTCAACATCCACTATAATCACTTCATGGTCCTGAGTTCAAGGCCCACGAGCTATGACAGCGCAAGACGAGCCTGGACACGCTCTCCTCACGAAGGAATGCTTCCCACACTGGGTCCCCCAGTTCCCTTTAACATGCAGTTTTCTGCCCTGTCCTGTGTACCTTTCTCCCTTCACTCAGCTTCTTACAAGCTCCAGCTTCTGAAATCCTCCATTATTCAAGGTCGATTTATGCTCTTTACACCACATTTGCATCCTTATTCCTAAACCGTTTGATTTTTTTACTGGTCATCCATTTTCTTTAAAGTGAACTCTGTAATACATTTCTTGTATCTGTTCATAATAATTAGTGATCATAAAACTATGTACACAGAAAAAAATGTATAAAGATCATTTACAGGGGTTCCATAGAGTTTAGGTAGCCCTTAGTTGAGGTAGCTAAGCTACCTTAGGTAGTTTATGTTATGATTCTGCACATCTATGATCATTATAAAGCATAAGGCAATGGGGCTAGATGGGTCATGATCATACGTTGCCTATTCGGGTTTTTTGACGAAGCAATAAAAAAATGTGTATTTTGAGAAAAAATAAAATGAAAAACCTTAGATTTGCTCAACCCACTCAAAACATTTAAAAAGCTAATTTATATTTTACCAGTATTATTTACATTCAATAATCCATTTTGATAAAGGAGATGAAAACTATTTGAGTTGAATCGAGGCACATTTCATAGTGTCTTAGATACTAGAATTTGATGGAGAATTGTGGACTCCTTTGCTTTCTGTTTCACTTACATTTGTCTTTTTATTTCAGCAAAAATAACATATGACTAAATGAGCATTCATTTTCAAATACCACTCCAGTAGGTAACCTGCTCTGTGAAAGTCTTCAGTGTCCTGTCCAACACGTACACATGTGCACACGAACAACTGCAAACTGCTGGTGTACCTGTCATTCAGATTTTTCTTGTACATACAGTAAAACACACATTAGCAATTCGCATGGTTTTAATAGGAAGTATTCCACCACTTACCAAAATAAGCCCTGATATTAGTGAGGAAGTGCCTGTCAGGGCCACGTAGAACTTCGGTGTTAATGTGTTCAAAAACATGCTCACTGAAAGAAAAAAAAAGGAAAAAAAGGAGAAGAACAAGGAATGTGTAAGTATATAAGTAAAACCAAGTCGTTGATTTTTTTTTTTATTTCTTGTGAAATCATCTGTTTCTGATGACAAAAATTCTTAGAACCACAATGAAGTTAAAATGGTGAACCATTACACAGGCTCAGAAAACTGGACATTAATTTATACATATTGGATCCTGAAGTCATCATGTAGCCGAGGCTGACCTCAAACTCATGGCAACTGTCCTGCCTCAGCCTCACAAGTGCTGAGATTATACGCATGTGCAACCACACTCCACTAACGTTTTTGTGATGCTACGGGATCAAATCCAGGGCCTTGCGCGTGCTAGGCAAACATTCTAAATTATTTTGCATACATTTTGAGACTGCACAGCTTTTAAAACTAAAGAATTTATTCTCTCCCTCAAAATGACCCTATGACAGACAAGCCCTTAGATGGCCCTAAGTATTTCCATCCTTTTGGCATTGATATCTTTATTTAACACCTTCCCCTTGAGTGCGGCTGAGACTTGAACCTGCTTCAAACAACTATATAAAGATTTCAGGTAGAAGAAAGAAAAGAAATGAGCCCTACCATCATAATGTAATGACTATGTTGTTAAGTCCACATGACAAGGAATATAGGCAGCATCTGGAATAGTCAGTATGAGGGGCTGGAGGAATGGAACAGTGGTTAAAGCAAAGCTTCCCTAGCAAGTGCAATGCCCTGGGTTCAATTCCCCAGCACCACATAAGCGGGGTGTGTGGTGTACACTTGAATCCCAGCACTCAGGAGGCTGAGGCAGGAGGACTGCCATTGCTGTGAGTCCAAGGGCAACCTGAGATACACAGTGAGTTCAGGACCAGCCTGGGCTACAGAGACCCTGTCTCAAAAAAAAAAAAGAGGAAATGGAAGTCCCCAGTTCGACAGTAATAATTTCTGCTGAAAGCCCCAGTGAACCCAGAAGCAACTTTTCCTCTAGGTGAACTTGCAGACCGAAGCTGCAGCCTAGTCAGCACCTCCATCATAGTTTTGCGAGACCCGACAAAAAAATCCTGCTAAGCCACGCCTCTGTTCCTGGCCCACAGAAACTGTGAGATAATGATAATGATGCATAGTGCCTTGAACTGTTATATATATATATATATATATATATATATATATATATATATCCGATACAATTATTTACACAAAAATTCATGAAAGTGAAACTCTGCACGTACACCTGAGAATACAGAATGCTTGAAAAAGGATGCTAAGACGGTCAGCTCTACGTGCACCAAGCGCTTTCTCAACTACGCATAAGTAACATGTAACCTCTACCTCTGCTACCCAGACATGTTATTCTATGTGCTGACAGGAACTTCTTCAAAACACAGAAGTAATGTAGGTTCGTTATAACCCTGGGAAAGGGTGTTTTATTTTTTCTATATGACATTTACATGGTTTGACATCCAAGTGCAGCCTCAGTGCCACGAGGATTAGAAGTGCCCCTAAAGCTCTTCCCTCACTCGCTGCTCTGCTTCTCTTCCCCTTGCTTCTCCCTGGTATCCTTGGGCTGACATGGTGTAAAGCTTCTATACATTACAACTCCACTGACAAATTCCGTGGCATTTATCTTTCTGAGAAAAAATCATGGAAGTCTATTTTTAGGCCTGTCCTATGGCAAGAAACTCTCATAAATCATTCTGTCTACCCTTCTTTCTACTCGTGTTGCCTTGGCAACATTACAAGCATCTCGTTTCTGCTTTGCTGGGCATCTGGCTCCACTATGGCATAAAGCTGAGCATGTTCTCTCTTTTCCCAGCCATGATCTGGGAAACTGTACTGGGGCAAACTGTGTGCCGGGGTACGGCTGGGGATGTCATCTGCCGACCTACCCTATCAATATGAGGTCCTGTCTGAAGACAGATGCGCAGAAGCTGCATAAACCCCCAAGGAAAAATGCAGCAAAATCTCAGATTCCCTGTTATTACCAGTAGGCTGATAACGAGAAACCCTATTCTGCCCAACAACAGGAGAAAGGACTGTCTTGTCTTATTATATGTTCAACCATTTAAGATATATTTTAATTTAGAATTAAAGACATTTTTATGAATTTTTGTTTCTTATAAACTATTAAACACCAAGAAAAAGTAAGTATCTGTCCCCCTGGAGGGAAAACAGTTTCATTGTAAAGAGACAGAAATCTTGCCAAGACAATCTGCAGTGGGCACTGGGCACTTCTAGCCTACAAGTATTTGTTCTGTGTCTCAATCTTACAACACCCTGTACAGAGACTGGTCACAGGGTTATCAGTGTTTGATGACAGCATGGGGGCTACAGTTCCAGGTAAAAAAAGTAGTGACAGCCACTCCCCAGGCTTTTAATTACAAACTTCATAGAAAAATATAAATCTGGCTGGGAGCCCCCTCCCCCGTCTCTCTCTGTGTCCATGAATGTTTGCATATGTTTCAATCCCCAAGACCTATACAATGTGAGATGAATATTAGGCTTAACTACTAGTTGGTCAGAACTGGCAACTGTGCTCATTGACAAATCAAAAATACATTATACTCATAACAAGATCTCGGCTATACAGAACCCTTAGAAACTAGTCACTGTGGATAGCATTTTTCTTTTAAAAGCAAATTTACTGGGAAATTCTCTGACAATGCATGCCTATATCCTCAAAGGGAACGTTCCAAACATATTTCAGTCTTTAATTGGTAACTCCAAGCCATCAAAACATAGAGTGCTGTGCTAGCATGCAACAATGTTTCCAGAAACTGTTCACAACTCTAGGTTACTCCCCTGAAAAGCCAAGTGCTCCTGGAGAGATGCACTTCTTGGGCCTTTTCACACTACTGTTGCCACCTGACATGCTTATCAGGTATTAATTACTATTTGTTGCTGGATGCCTGCTTTAAACTATTTTCTCTCTGTAATGTGCTACACAAAATCTGTGTGAGTTCAAAGGCTGATTACCAGCTTTTGTATTTAATATATATTTATGTTTCATGTATGTCAAAAACTCTATAAAATGCTAGTATGACTAAATTATGTGATACATAATTTCTGTCAAGAAGTTGCCAGTTGTTGTGGGCAAAACAGATGCATTGACATTAACAGAAAATTAAAATTTTGAGTATTAATCAAAATATAGAATAAGCCCTGCTAACTCATCCTGAGGTTGGGCTAGAGACAGAATGCCCATCCAGTGCTCTTCTCAGAGAGATGCTGAGCAGCGCCCCAAGGACGTACACTGCAAAGATGTAAAATACGACAGCCGGCACACAGGGGTCCTCCTGGTCATTCCCAGGCCTCGTCCGTATGTGTTCTATGCACTGGTCTTTTTTTCCTTAGACTTGGTGGTCTGGGGAATTGAAAGGACTGGGCTTCTGAGTTCGGGACAGGGAAGCTGATGTGGAGTGGGCTGTGACGCATGCTCTAACAGGGTTGCTACAGTGCGGTGCGTGGTCTCAAAGAACACCCTCAACGTAAGTGCTCTAAAAGGCTCTGCCAGCATCAGCTAGGCAATGTGCTCAGTCTTCCGGTATCTTGAGAGGAATTTAATTTCCCATATATTCCTCCTGTACTGAAAGTTTTTTCAGAAAAATAATACAATAACCTCAGTGGTTAGAGTTAAGACTGTATGCTCCAAAGCTGAAGACAGTAATCCATTATTTAATGTGCCAGAAGTGAATAATAATAAAAGAATTCAAAATACTGGCAGCAATCAGCTAGCTTCCTTGAACAAAAAATCATTAAATCTAAAATAGAAATAACTATAAACAGTAAGAACAATATTAAAAAGAATAATAGAATAAACATCTATATTCTAAAACATCTTTCAGGAATTGCTGTGTACTTATTATTAGCTATTTCATTCAATTATCCAGAACTTACTTAGCTCAGAAAGAGTATAACACACTGAGCTAGGCACTAGGAGTGGAACAGAAGGTAATAAGGAAAGTGACCCATCCCCGAGAAGGGAATACAAGATGCCCACACAAATAATGCAGGGCCTAATACCAAGCACACCAGCAGAGAGGGACAGATAAAATCTACAGAAAGCAAGTATTACTTCCCACTGGATCAGAGAACATTAATGAACAGAATTGTCTTTTCTTCTTGGCATCAAAAAGGTAAGTGTTGCTTTTTAATTTTTTTTAAAAAAATTTTGACACAGGATCTCACTCTCTAGTCCACACTGATCTTGAACTCACTATGGAGCCCAGGCTGGCCTTAGACTCATTGCAATCCTCCTGCCTCAGCTTCCCAAGTGCTGGAATTACATATAGGCACTACACCCAGCTTATGTGGTACCAGGGAATCAAACTCGGGTATTTAGCACTTGATTTAGCGTCTGCTAGGCAAGAACTTTAACCGCTGAGCCATTCCTCCAGCCCCAGGATAAGTTTTAAATATGAGAAAGGGGAGAAAAGAGAGGACATGGACTCCAAGTAGGGAACAGAGCCTTTAAAAATAAATCAGGATGGATAATATGATAGGTGAGGAGACAGTAGAAAACACTGCTGGCTCACATGCCAACTCAAGAAACGTAGGCTTTCTATACCAGATAATGGGAAGACGTCCTCCATTCGTGAACAAAATTTTGACTAAGATAGGTACATCTGGTCGTAATGAAGTAGTTTACAAAATGGGTGGCTTTGGGAATTACTTCAGAGCAAAACTCCTGCAATAAACAAATAAAAGAATTGCAATCCCACAATTCTCCTGCAGTGTAGATAATTGGGCATATCAAATGTTGGAGGGGAAATTCTAAAGGCTGTGGCTTTTAGCAATATAAGAAGTGAGGGAAAGTCTGGGGAATGTTGGTGAAGTGAGGCTAAGGTCAAGTAACTCGATTGGAGGAAGTAAGTGGTGTCAAAATTAAAGCAGCAAGCATAGTCTGCTTCCAAAGAAAATCTGCTAGTGAGAAAAGGAAAAGAGTCAGCTGATCGTGGTGGTACACTGTAATCCCAGTACTCAGGAGGGTGATGCAGAAGGACTGCATCACGGTTTAGATCCGAACAGTTCCCCAAAAGCTTCATGTATTTGGATGTTGGGGAGTACCTCTGGAATCATGTGTTGTTAAGAGGTGGGGCCTGGTCAGAAGAGGCAGACACTGAGGCTTGTCCTGTAATGAAGGACCACTGGGGACTGACTCAGAAGAGGCAGATCACTGAGACATGACCTGGAAGGGCATATGCTAGTTCCATCCTTCCTTGCTCTTGTGGCTTGTTGCCATGCTGAGGACAGCTTTTCCTCCTGCTGGGCCTCTGCCATACGCTTGAACCACTGTCAGTCACCCATGAATGGAATGAGACCTTCTGAAACTGTGAGCTAAAATAACTCTTTTCTCCCTCAAGTGTGGATGTTGGGTATTATGTTCCAGCAACTAAAAAGTAACTAAGACGGACTGCAAGTTTGAAGACACACTCAAACCTGCATTCCACTGCAACAAGAACCAGCAGCCCTTCGAAGCAGCACAATGCAGTCATTCCCATACCAAACGCTGTAAGGATATGTGGGAAGTCATTAGCTACATGTCAACTTCCTCTGAGATTCTTCTTATAAATATATGAGTACAAAAAATTAAGACATTAATTTTATTAACTTCATTTTGAACCTGACAACTGCATCACATATGTACATTCTTAATTGCTGAGGTAACAAAGTAAAATAATAATAATAATAATAATAATAATAATAATAATAATAATAATTTGGGCCAGAAAAGCAACTATAGGTCATGGAGTTGTGAAATTCAAACTTGATTCAAAATTCTGTTTTTCTCTTCCTCACATTCTTTAAAAGTTCAACGACTCTTTCTCCTTGGAGGAGTGAGCAGCCTCCCAGAAGGCAGCCTGCTGGCAGCTGATGAAAGCCTTCTCCTTTCTGGATGCAGGCGGACAACCACAAAGTCAAGAAGCTACAGGAGAAACCACCAAATAGACCAGTATTTTAGTGCTCAGCTGATCCAACTGCCTGGTTCTCCAAAACAAGCTTTTGCCTTTTTTTCCCCCCACCCCAATACCTACACTTGGTTTTGCGCTGCATCAAATGACTAGTTACTATTCCACGGATCACCTAAAATTGTCTCCCTGGATTCAGGGCAGGGAGTGCAACTGGCTTTACATATTGTCTGAAGATAACAGTCAAGGGAAAAAGGGCTCAATGATATCTTTAGATATCAGTAAGCCAGTTTCTTTTCACTGTCACTAATTAAAGAGCTATTATTCCCCTATGGATGTCATTGCTCTCTCTTTTTTCTATTCTTATTATTTAAAATGATTTTCAAACATTGTTAACCCTCATTGTAAAGGATCCATTCACATGTAATACAAAAAATAAATTTAAATAAAAATAAATAAATCTAAATGTCTAGATCTGTAAAACCCAAGTAATTTTTCTCCAGGTGGGTCAATAGTTTCACCTGGTTAACACTCAAGTTAATGAAGCCAGGTAAGAGATCAGAATGAATCAGCGACCTTCATACTACAAAATACTGTGTCACAATTCCATAAAATACCTGTTTGTCAGCTGTATTATGAAAAGATATTACCACTGAACATCCGAATATCGCATTACCATTTTAAAACAACTATAGCTTATAAGAGTGTGGGAGTTTGTTTTTTCCAGTTTTATGAAGAATGTCATTGGTATTTTTGTAGAGATTTGTGTTGAATCTTACGGAACCATGAAACAAAACAAAACAAAAACTGAAGATTCAAAGCAATCTTGAGCATACAAAATAAAGCAGAAGGCATTGTACTTCCTAATTTCCAAATATGAACAAAGCTCTTGTAATCAAAACAAGATGGCACTGGCATTAAAACAGACACACAAACCAAAGGAACACAATAGATACCTCAGAAATAAATCCATGCATTTCAAGCCAGATGATTTTCATCAAAGACACTCAGAATATACATTGAGCAAAGGGAAGGCTCTTCAATAAATGATGCTGGAAAAACGAGATAACCAACATGCATAAGAGTAAAACCAGACCCTTGTCCCATAGTCAGAAATCAACTCAAAGTAGTTCATACTTAAATTTAAGACCAGAAACTACAAAAGTATGAAGAGAAAACATTAGGGAAACTGTAGGATATTAGTGTGAACAAACATGTTCTTGGATGTGGTCTCAAAATATAAGCAACCAAAGCAAAACAAGGATAAACGAGATTAAAACAAACTAAAAATTTTCTTCACAGAAAACATCACAGTGAGGCGACAATCTAAAAAATGGGAGAAAACATTTGTAAACTTGAATATTTGAGGAACTCAATTCAATAGCAAAAAGAGAAAAAACTTCAAAAAATCCAATTTAAAAATGGGAAATAGAACAAAATGAACATTTCTCAAAAGAAGCTATAAAAAATGGCCAATAAGCGAATGCTTAAATAATGTTCAGTATCCCCAGTCATCAGGAAACACAAATCAAAACCTCAGTGTGGCAACATCTCACCTGAGTAAGAATGGTCGCTATTAACATACAAGAACTAACAACTGCTGGAGATACAATAAGGAAAATCCCTGCACACTTCTGGTGGTGATGTAAATCAACACAGCCATTCTGGAAATAAGTAGGTATGTTCCTCAAAAAAATTAAAAGTAGAAATGCCAAGCTAGGGATATAGCTCTGTGGCAAAGCATTTGGTTCACATGTGTAAGGCATCAAGTTCAATCTCCACCACCACAAAAAGCTTAAAAAAATCTGAATCACCATCTAAACTCTTAATCCCACTAACCAGTCTATATACAATGGAAATAAATGCTGTATGTGGAAGAGACATCTGCCCTCTCATGTTTACCTGCATCACTACTGCCCCCAGCCGAGCAACGGAATCAGCCTAAATATCCACCGACTAATGAATGGATAAAGAAAATGTGATACACAAGTAAACCAAAAAAAAAACACACAGCCATTAAAAATGACAAAATCTTGTTATATGCAACAATTCAGATGAACCTAGAAAATATAATGCTAACTAAAATCATAGGCATGAAAAGGTATGCATCATATGATCTCACTCATATGTAGAATCTATAAGAGTGGATTTCCTAGAATTTGAAGGAAGAAGGTAGTTTCTTAGAGGCTAAGGAGAGCGAGGAGGAGAAGGGTAGCTAATGAGAAAAGGCTGGTCAACAAGTACTAAGATACAGTTAAAAAATAAGTTCTCAGTGCTATTATTGCACAGAAGTGTCTATAAATAATGGTGATATACTGGATAATTTTTTAAAAAGCTAGATAAAAGGATATTGAATGTTTTCACCACAAAGATAAATATTTAAGGAGCTAGCTATGCTTACCCTAATTTGAATATTACATACAATGTACATATATATCAAAACATGACACCCAGAGATACATATAATTCATAGGTATCAGGGTATCAGTTTTTAAACTATAAAGAAACTAATAAATAAAAATTTTAAAAATATTGGAAAGGCAAGTGGAGATTACTTCTTGGGAGACTGTTTTTCCCCCAAAACATTTTTTAAATACAAAATTTAAAAAATAACATTGTACCCTTCCTCCACTTCTATGAGAAAAATAAAACATTAACACACCAACACACACAAAGCATTACTAGCGATCCACAAGCTAAGATTTTTTTAGAAATAGTTGCTAAGATGAAATGACACAAACTAACAAAGGCAGAGGCTAAACCACAAAGAAATACTTAACAAGACTACTCAGTAAGAAAATACAGTAAATTATTTTTTTAAAAGCTACCTTTAAATATAATCAGGATCATTTGCAAAAAGTCTAACACCATTGTTATGAAGACAGAGTCTTCTCAGAATGTTAACTTTTATCCAATTCAATTCTACTACACACTGTGAAGGTCTGACTAATATTTTCTGAGTATCTACTGACTGCCATTATGTGTTAGACGTGTTTTACGTGTTTGAGGTATACTGTTTTATTTGAACCCAGCACTGCCCTGTGAAGTCAGCATTATTACCCCCAGCTAAATTCTTAAGAATCCAACTGAAGTCTATGAAGTTAAATGACTCATCAAAGGCCATGCAGCTACTTATAGCTAAAATTTGATCTGAACACAGCTCTGCCTATTTTTCCAAACCCTGTACTCTTTTTCTCTGAACATGTCTTCCTTTGAAGTAACTGACAGTAACATTTGAAAAGACAGAACAAAGAAGAATACCTAAATTTCAAATTTGCTGTCACTTTCCAATGTGCACGACCTCGTATGAAATGTCAATCAGGCGCTTCAAGGCCAGTCTTTCTGGTTAGGCTTAGGAAACCCTTTGGGATCTGAGAGAGTAAGGGGCTGCCTCAAACTACAACCTCAGTTGGGGATGCACAGCCAAGCAACATGACTGCCTCCTGAGCTAAGGGCATAGAGAGTTGGTGGCCCATTGTTAAACATTTCAGTACTGCACACACTTTGAGCTAAATGACTATGACTCTCCGTAAGGCTATTATCAATAAAGATTGATACCTACACATTCTGATGTTCTATCCTCTATCTTGTCATTTCTCTATTTGTCAAGACAAAACCCGGTGCCCCCGCCAGGCAAACGCCAGTGCTTCTAATGATTAGGACATGCAAATGAGCGCTGGAAGACCAGGCTCTCTTCTTGGATTCTGCTGGCAGAACTTGTTCTTTTTTTATTTAAAATTATCATGTGAACATGTTCAAATGTCATTAAATATTCTCTGAAAACAAGATTTTTAACTATAAGATTTTGTATGAATCTTGTACAAATGTCATTGGAAATTTAGGTTGTTTCTAACGTTTCTGCTATTTTCAATGCTATTACAAAGTATAATAACTAGCCCTGTATCTGATACACTGATTGTATCTCTATTTCCTTAGAATAAATTCCTAAAAATGACAGTAATGGCTACAGACATTGTTGATTCATATCACCAAATGGCTCTCCAGAATGACTGAGCCACCTTTCACTGCAGCAATGTTTGAAAGCACCTGTCTCATCAAATTGAAAGGTTATTTCACCAGACTGGTGGTGAAAGGTGATTTCTAGCTAGACTAATATTTTTATGGGTATCTTCTCTAGATTGTGATCTTTTGGAAACTACTGTTTTATGTTATTTTTTATTTTTTCCTATGGAGATGTCATTGATTTATAAAAGCTTCTTTCTTACTAAGGACATCCACTTGTATATGCTGTTGTTAAGGCAACTTTTCCTTTGGCTGTCTTTTAATTTTCTTTCTGGGTTTAAGTTCTTTTCCAAAATTTTAACAGAACATTTTCTACACAAAAGTTGGGAGGAAAACATTAATGGAAGAAAGCTATTATGTACCATTTGCTAGAAAGAAAAATGTACTGCAATGTTCCTCTCTATCTTCTGGTTGTCAGTTCTGCAGAAAGCAGAAGCGGAAGGGACCCTCTGTCTGCTAACATGTAGGGAAACAAAATTATCACATTGAAAGTTTCTCAGTGTTCTAAGCAACTTCACAGTAAATAATGATCACAGTTGCACTAAACATTAATATTGTTTAGTAATTAAAGGGAAAATAAGTGAAAAGGCATGTCACTATGTGAGATAGCTTGAGTACTAGTTTAAATTCTTTCTCAAGAATGAAAGACAGACACAAAACATACACACTACTACAATGAGCTATGTGACAGGCCTCATCACAAGCACAAGCGTATTTTAAAATGAGACTGTAATACAAGACACACTACCAGCTGCAATGAAAATAAAACAGTAACGAAGCTGGGGAAAAGAAACATTCAGAAGAAAAACAAAATCCCACTGGCAGAATATTGAGAAAGAGCACACTTGTTAACATAAAATTTGCCTTTTTAATTCACTTTTCATTCTCTCACAGAGCACTAGTGACTGCACATGAAGTTCTTTTTCCTTTTCTTGTTTTCTCATTTCTTTTTCTTGTACAGAACTAGTATATGCCTGCCTTTTAATCCCTTTGATATTTTTAGGAACCACCACCACAATAGGACACATTACAAATAAAGAACAGGAGCCTGCTATTCTAAAACCAGAAAAAAAAAATGACAACCTGAAATTGACTGACTCCTATCACTGATCCAAATAAAAACATTAAATTATTATCTTTATTCCAAATGAATTAGGTAAGAAAACAGAGCATGCCCTGGTTCCTGAAAATTATTTTAAATATAAGTACAACTTTTAAATGGGTGAGTATTTTCACTGGCACTGAAACCTAATTTCCTCCTACAGATAATGATGGTTGTGTTAGTTTGGGTTTTTTCAAAAGGCAGAATTTATAGAAATTATAACAAAAAGGATCTATTTGGAAGGTTTACAAATCTGAGGAAAGTGACAGCCCAAGACAGCGGCCTGCACATGCGAGAGTTGGAGTGTCCAGTGACTGCTCAACCGTAAAGTAGAACTCCCATCTGGGACTTCAGGTCAGTTGATGAGAGTCTGCTGCGGATCTTGACTGTTTAAAGAACAATGGCGAAGACTGGAGCCTGAATATCGGTGACTGAAGGTCAGTAATGGGCACATGTGGAGACTTAAGCAAATCTGTGATGAAGATCTGCGGTGTGTAGCAAGTCGGTGTCTGTGACAACTGCGAAGGTGAGAGCTTTCCCAGAGGAAGAAGCTGTGACAATCTTCCTCCTTCCTTCCTTTTATACTGGAGTTCCAGTTGGCCCTCCCACATCCAGGTGGGTGCGCTTCCGTCATTGGCTGGCCCAAAAATCGCTCACACTCTAATCCAGGCTCGTTTTCAATTCCCAATCTAGAGATGGCATGATTCCCAAACCCAATCCAGATCTGGTTCCTGATTCCCTCAAGTTGACATAATCTCTCCAAGGGTCATGATGATGATGATGATGACGAGGCTCCCTTCCAATCCAGCTCCAAATCTTTATTTCTGTATGTATGGCTTCCACCATGGACTACAATTTTTTTAAAAAGGTGCTACCATGTTGAGTTCAGTGGGCATATATAACATACTATAAACAAAAAAATTATAATCTTTCAACTGTGGGCTTTACATACTCAAACACAATAAGGATACTAGTCAGCGTAACTTTTTCATAAGCAGGATGTATTTTAATAAATTTGTAACATGTTTTAATGTAAATTATTTTCAACATTTTTTCCACATAAAATGTTTAGGAGGGGAAAAGAATTATTTTGACCATTATTAGCATACCACTGGTATCACCTTCATCACCAAAGAATAATACTTAGATGCCCAGGTCCTTGGAATTAAACTAGAGAGAATAAATTAACTCTACTCAAAAGTACTAAATTCACGAATAACTGAAAATGTGATGTCATCTCACAGTTTTTCTGGAATGCTAATTGTTGCATATCATTCTCTGAGACTGTACAGCTGTACCAGAAATAGCCAAAAAGCAAGGTGCTTACTATTCACCGTAGCTGAATGTTATTTACTAGCAAACAAACGTGTCAGCTAAACCAACCTCAGGGTCTAAGGAGAAGCCAATCAAATCTGGTTTTGCAGAGTTCTAATTAGAAGACCACTGTCTACTTTGTCTAGTGCTAGCTTCCTTAACTTTTTAAAACAGCATACAATACTGGAGGTAGAATCTCTCAACATCTTATTGAAACAAAATCCTATTATTCTGCTTCATTATTTGAACTTACAGTGTATCACATGACTTTTCTGAGTATCAAGCAGGCCTAGCCATTCATAGATAAGTGTAAATTTGCATTATCCTTTGTCAAAACAGCTTGCAGCTGCTTGCAGGGATGAGAAAACGTGTGCAATTTGGATTTGATTTACTTTTCCTATCAAACTATTATCTTTGTGGTGGTGAGGGGAGATCAGCCATTTAAACAAGATTAAGTGTATGTAGAAAATCATACTAATATCTATTACTCTAGAATTAGAGTACAGATAGATAGAAAGAAGAGGCAGGGTACTGTGATTTTTTCTTAATTTCAGAAGGATTAAAATTTTTTAGAAATCCAATAATCTGCTAACAAAAATTTTAATTATATTTTTTCATAGTTCATGAAACAAACAAACCTGTAAACATTTCTAACATCCAAAGGACAACATTCTGTGACATGAAAAGTCTGAGGTTAGCTTCTGACAGACTCTTGGGTGTTGAGAAAGTGCACATTTTGTGTTTTTATATGCTTAACCCACAATCATATAGAGTTAATTAGAACCAGACACTATTCTGCATATTTCACAAATGTCAGTGCATCTAATCCACATAACCACTCTAGTAGGTAATTACTATTAACACTATTGTTCCCATTTTACAGTTGAAAAAGAGGGCATGGAAATGTTAGAGGACTTAACGCAAGCCATACAACTGGACTGCGGCACAAGCAGTACGTAGCCCCCACGCAGCTGAGACCCACAGTGGGTGCCCATAACCGCTCGCACACTGCCTGCGCTGGTGAGCTGCCTCTTCTGGAGAAGAGCAGCGCCATGTGATCAGTACAAGCATCTATCTCACACTAACTGTGGGCTTTCTCAGAGGTGGCTGGGTGTAAGTAAGAGGCAGAGAAAGCATCTGGCCCTGGGAGTATCTATGTGTTTCTATCACTCTTACAACTCATCTGAGTATCTTGTCAAGGTTCCTTTCTCTTAGATGGTAAATTCGCCCTTCCCAAACTACTCCTTATATAATACACTACAACAGCATTTTCCCTCATACATCGCTAAGTTTTCCTTCTGCAGATACATCTAATCCACGTAAACTGCTACACAGTAGTAGAGGAGTGTGTAGAAACCCACAGATAGAACTAACAGACTATTGATTTTTCCCTGGTAAGACTGCTGGGTTTCTTCTGCTTTGTTTCCCAGGATCTCATCCCAGGAACCTGCTTGATAACTTACCCTTTCAACCTTGATGTAAAACCAAAGCCTGGCCTCTGAACGGCTATAGGGCAGCCTCCACATCCCCCGCGGTGCCAGCATGGCCTGCCTGGGATATGAGTTGCAAGTCTGTGACCGTTAGTTCACACGCTCCCCCCTTCTTTATCTCCCATGCCCTCTTGCTGTGGTTTCCGTGGCCCTGACTCTGCATAACGTCTGAGCACTGCTTCGGACTCTGGGCTGGATCGTCTACACTGCTCAGGGCCCACACTGCAGCAGGACAAGCTGCATCTGTTCCCCAGTTCTGGCTCCTGCCCACCAGCCTTGCTCTGCTAGAAGGAATTAACTCTGCCTGGCCAGATTCCAATAACAAATCAAACAAGTTCAATAGGTACCAATTAAACTGCTGGCTCGAAAGCCCAGAATAGGTTGACAATGGGATTTCTCAGGGGATCCCTGTCACTAAGCAAAAATATGGTTTTACACTCAATTTTATTATTGTTAATATCCACTTATGTTCCTTGTTTCTGAATATGAATAAACTAGTCGATAACACGTTAATTATATAGAACTTGGAGAATGTGTACATGGAGCTCCAGGGGTATAGTCAGTCACCAGGAGCTCTAGGAATGCAGTGAGTGAAAGGTACCAGCTTTTCCACATTGCTACTAGTACGTACATGTGATGCACAACTGTTACATTGAACTTGAGAATTTATGCACATATATCCCACACGAACTTCATATTCCCTTCCCCTCCAACTTTTTTCACCTTCCCATTCTCTCCTTCATCCCCCGCAAACTCCCAACATCTCATCCATTAAACTCAATTATTTATTTATTTATACTCTAGGTTTCTCATATTAAAGAAATAATGCAATATTTAACCTCCCAAGTCTGATTCACTTTACTAAGCATAATGGTCTCAAGTTATATTCATTTACCTATAAATGACTAAAATCTCTGTTTTTATGGCAGAGTAGTACTCCTTTTCATACACATACCATAGTTTTTGTGGCCACGGGTCTGTTTATGGATATTTCAACACCTTCCACAATTGTTCTATTGTTAGTTGTGCTGCTACAAACATGGGTATTGACATGTACCTCTGTTATATGGTGCTTTAAACTATTCAGAAAGATACTTAGAAGAGGTATCACTGAGTTAAATGGAAAGTCTACATCCAGTTTTTTTTTTTTTTTTCATTTAGTTTTAAAACTTAAACTCTTTCCAGAAGGGTTCTTAGAAAGAACATGAATAAACTCAGGCAAACATAAAAGTTTTCTTTAAGGAGAAAAATGGCAGTAAGTTCACATTCTGAGGAGGACCTGGTATTACTGAAATCAAAAACATTTATTACCAAATGGATCTTGACTTTTATCTTTGTTTCAAAATGAGCTGGATAATACTATTCACTTAATAATGATGTAAGTCATTTTCAAATGTACTCTTTTTCCCCTTTAATCCAGAGCCGGGACGTAAGGCATCAGGGGACGCATTGGAGAATGACACCAACTGAGGGTGAGAGCTGAGGACAGCCTCAGCAGGAGGCCCCTGTGCAAAATGTGCAGATCTCACTCATGGATCTACACCACATTTCTTAAAATACATCAAGATAAATATGTTTATCTCCCTACATCCAGTCTTTATGACTGTAATCAAATAATTATTCTTCTAGGAAATGTCAACTTTTTAAAACTCCCCCAAAATGGGAATTATTCTGCTTGTAATATTACTACATACGCTCTCACTTTAAAACAGGAGGCGTTGAATAAACTGTGGAAGAATATTAACCTCCTGGAAACCTCTCTTTCCTCACTCACATATCACTGGACACTTTCAGTTAATCTAATGACCATTAACAATCATAGTCCTACAATCAGAAGGCTTCATGTTTCTCCTAAAATGAACAGTAAATTGCTGCCCGAAAAAGGAAGTAGACCAAATGTTCGTCAACCTAGAGAACAAGATATTTCATGCGGTGGTCCTCCATGATAACTTCCAAAATACCAAATTACCAGCTCTTCACCCAAACGGTAATCTGATTGGAGTTACCAAGTCCCCCAGCACTGAGCCACCTTGCCTGTCTAACCAAGTGGGCCACACAAATGTTACTACTGTCTACCTATGCCAGACGTGAATGACGTTTGGAAGCCTGAATTAGTCTTTGTCAATCAAGCTGCCTACTTCTCACTCTGGCATAGCCTACATATCTTTCAAGAGTAACATGTATGAGCTGGAGAAGACCTAAGCTCATCTCTTTCCAACGGGACTCCTGGGATGAAATGTTAGCTGAACTGGGGACAGCAACTTGAGAACAACTACGTTCAGATCGAGAAGATGTTTGTAGTATAGGATGCCTCAAGGGTTTGGATATATGAATGAACTGTAACTCCTTAGGAGTGGGGTTTAAGGAAAAACTTAGGTTTATTTGAAGATACAACATTTAGAATATCACTCTTAATGACGATAAAATGCTCATAATATAAAATTCATCGTCATTCCATTTTTCTGTGGAGTTCAATAATGAAATATTTTCTCACTGTTGTACAACCAATTTCCAAAACATTTTCACCTTGCAAAACTAAGATTCCTTGCCCATTAAAACTCAGTTGCCACTTGCCATTCCTAGGCCTTGCAGCTTTAAGATACCTTCTGCAAGAAAGAATTCAAATGTACTTTGGGAAATGCTGTTCTCTCTTACAGCTATCCTCTTGACTTCACAGATGGAAGAACGGGCCTGGGGATGTGAAGTAACTAACGCAATGTCACAAATGAGCAGTGAAACAAGTCCAGAAGTCAGATTTCAGTCTGGCCTCTCTTCTCAATGCTCAGAGCAGAACACTGAATGAATCTGCTGGTTACCAAATTCTATGATCACATGTTCTTTTTTAAAAAGAGGGTCAGAGGGGATCTCCTTAAAGCCACGCTGAGGCCATGATTCTCCACCCTGAGTACATGATTCTCCAAGCTGAGTACACACAACATCAGGAAGCCCCAACTTAAACGTGTGTGCCTTCCTAAAGCATCAATTTTACTTGACAATTAGATAATTAAGTATATCTATACTAAAGTAGCCATAGATATATTGCATGGGAGGATACAAAATCAATCTAATTTAAAAGAATCTCAAGGAGATAATGTTTCCACAATTGCCTTGGTCTGTGGCTCAGCTGCCTGCAGCGCACACTGCCCTATGGAGAGAACCAGAGGCACCAACCCGAGCAAGGAGCCTGATTCTACAGGAGGACACAGGGCACAGCAGAGACTGGGCACCCCGTAACCCACGAACTCCATGATTCTCCCGCGTGTTTCTGGCATATTCATGAAAATTACTGAAGTTCTTAAGTATCTACTCTCTCCTGACAAACATCTGAAGCCTCCACAGAAGGAACAAGTGAGGCAACTCTTTTAATAATAACGCTCAACCAAAAAAAGAAAGAAAGGAGTGATGCTAGCTACTGCCAGACCTCAACTGAGGAGGAAACAGCACCACTGGTGGCAAAGTGGAGGGCAGATCCAGCTGCTGCTACGAAGGGCCATTATGGGACGGCATTTAAAGCTTAGTAGTTACTTCCTCTTTTGGTAAATTCTACAACTGAAGAACTTAAAATAGTTATGCTACATATCCACCTAAATTCACCTTTGTATTACACTTATTAAAATCCAATTATATATGATCATATTATAGTAAGAAGCTCATCTCCTGAGCCTGTCCAAAAGAACACACAGTAACTTTTAAAAGCTCTTTTCCTTTTAGAGCTCCAAGCTTTTAGTTTTCATCTGTACACTACTGTCAAAATTCTAAGCTTTAGAAATTGCCAGGAGATTTTCAGATAAAAAAACTACATAATAATAATATTCTCTCGTGGGAGCTGAACTTAAGCAGCTGGCTTGAAGCAGCTAGCAATCTGAGAGCAAAATGCAGCAAACGAAGCCCCCTTGTAAATGGGCCCCGCTGCCCAAAATCACGTGCCAGGATGAGGCCAGCCTTGGTCCCACTTGGCATTTTCTTTTAACCTGCCTCAAAAGATGCCTTCTCAGAGTATCTGTATCAGTATGGTAATCCTGGCACTGGCTCTGGGGATTCTTTCTTCTCCAGCTGCTCTCTGTTTCACACCCTCAAAAATCATGGTTCTCCATGCCAAAATGGCACATGAGTTGACGCAGAGAATGAGCACAATGTACAGTATTGGGCACGTGCAGGGAATATTAATGGAACCCACACAATTATGATCGTTAAGACTACACTTCCTGCGTAGTGATAAAAGCACATGTGTTGGGAGCTGGCACACATAGCTGCTCACTGCCTAGAAAAGGCAGCCGTTAAGCCTGATGAAGGTTAAGAAGCTCTGCTTTAGACATTTAGAGGAGGGCTTCATTTTTCTAATTGAGTAGTAACTGTGGATTCCCAACTGCCCATGACAGCCAATAATTTCCAAGAGTACTGTGAAGGTCTCAAAATAAATTTGAATTTGCATTAACTGGCATACGGCAGACGGGTAGTGGTAAAAGAAGAAGACAAATACATGATAAAAAAGTTTGTGAGAAAGTTAAAATCATTTGAAGTTGGAAGTAGCTGCCGTTTGAATTGTAAACGATTTATTCTTCAGCAAGTGGAATGAAATAATAGTAACAAAACATCTTAATAGTAGGACCAGAACCCCCTCCAGCCCCAGCCCTGACACATAGAGAAAGGGAGGGAAAGAGAGAGAAAAGAAAGACTTAACAATAGTGAAAATGATAATGGAAAGGAAAAAGACATAATTCATCATTGCAAGTGTGTGTTTATGATGGAAATGGTCATTTACCTATATGAGACAGGCTGAATCCACAGTATACAGTACTGATGTTTACTCTTAAGAGCAGAAATGTGATTTCCACAGAGGACTGAACCACCACACATGCCAAATCTTTCCACAAAGATACAAAACAAGACAAAGTTGAATGAAATACTAATATGGAAAAATGAAATTAAAAAAAATAAACAAACTGAATTTGCCAGACTTAAAGAAATACTACACCGGCTATATTTCAGCTTAGACAGCACCATGTCAACTGATAGTTGTCGGTTGCCAAAAGGGGAAAAAAAAAAAAGAGTGTGACTGTGGTGTAGAATATAAGAGTATATAAGAGAAGCCTCCTTGTTAACACAGTTGAGGGAAAACACTGGAAAGGCAATACCTGAATTGCCTGTTTTGAGCACGACAAAGAATGTCTTCTGGACCAAACTTAAGCTAAGCTTCTTAGAATGCTCTCCCTAGCTAGGTCTAAGCTTTTGGCCCTACATAAACATCTTTGCATGCTATACTCCCTTTAGCTATAACCCCTTTAAATGCATTTATAAATAGTTTCCCACTCTCAATATTCAATCATCCTCAACATCTGACCAAATTCCTCATACCCAACCATCTCCCAGGTGATGGTTCATCAACTTAACCAGCCCTCAATGGAATTCTGCTAGGTCAGTTCATGCTACGCTCTTGGTGATTTTTGGTCTATCAGTTTTACCCCTTCCACACATATGCTATTCCTTGGCTATAAATCCCCCATTTTCCTTGTATTATTCTAAAAGAATACAAGTTCCTTACTGGAGTTTTTTTCCCCCATTGTAATAATTTTTACTGTTTTAAATATTACTTAGCTTTGGTTTTCCTAGTCATTGTGCCACTTTGAAAAATAATTTTACAATTTTTAAAAAAGTTAGAAACAATAGTTACCATGAGACCCACCAATCCCACCATGAAGTAAGTACTCAAGCGGAACTAAAATTTCTGCCCTCACAAAAATGCCCATAGAACTATTTTCATAAAGCCAAACAGTAGAAACAACCCAAATGTGGAACAATTGAATAGATTAAATATGATAGCCCCACATAATAGAATTCAGCAATGAAAACAATGGAGCACTGATATGTGATATGATATAGAAGGACTTGGAAAATATTATGCCAAGTGACAAAAGCCATTTGCAAAAGGCCATATGCTGCATAATTCCATTTATGGGAGATTTCCAGAATGACCAAGTCCACAGAGACACACAGTGGATAAGTGGTTTCTAGGGGATGGTAAGATAGGGAAAGGGGAATTGACTGCTTGCTGGCTGTGGAGAAGAAATGTTCTAACATTAAGACAGTGGTAGGGGCTGAGCAACTCTGAGAATAACTATCCACCACTGATTTGCTCATTTAAAAGGGTAGATCTTACTGTATGTAAAATACATTTTAATAAAGCTGTTTTTTAAAAAGTCAAGTCATTTCTACGGGGTCACTTGCTCCACATTTATTTGCCTACTGAGTGCCAGCACTGGCAACATAACAATACTCAGCCAGCACCACCACCTTTTCAGAATCTGCAGCCCAGTGGAGGAAACAGGAGTTTAAATCCTGGCTCACTTATTGCTCGGCAAGGATTTTACTGCCTCATCTATAGGCGAGGCTCAAGGTAAGTGGCATACTGAAAGGGCTTGCTAAGCAAAAGTTATACATGCCAGGAGAGAAAAACAACATAAAAGTAAAGGACTCAGGTTGGGAAGTAGGGCAATATATTCTTTAGGAAAGACATTACAAGTGAAACCTTAAGGATCAGACAAAAGTAGTCAGAACAAACCCAGAGTACAAAGGAAATACAAGTGCGAAGGTCCTGAGGCAGGAATGCTTGAAACCTGCCTAGATTTTTACAGTCCAGCGATACTGAGCAAGTGAGGAAAAGACCATCAGGAGCCTGGAAATTGTGGACCAATGCAAACATTTTTTTTCTTTTATTTCAGGTACAATGGAAAACCACTGAAGTCTATCAAGCAGAAGGGTGATGTGAACCAAATTTCATTTCAGAAAGACACCTGGCCACTGTGAAAGAAAGAACAAACTGCCGGGCCAGCGTCTTGTTCCAGGGAAGAGGTAAGAATGACTTCAACAGCACAGGGGTAAAAATCGCACGGCCATGACAGACACACAAAAATCAACACAAGAACTGAGGCAGAAGGCTTCCCTTTTCTGCTCTACGTGCCCAGCCTGTGTTGGATAGGACACAAAGGAATGGACTGGCCAACCAGACTCCTGCCAAGGAGCTCAGGTCCCTAGCTGTAGCCTGCTGCCCCGAGGCCTTGGTGCACAGGCCCTGCTGAGCCTCAGCTCCTTGTCAGCATAGTAACTGTTCAAATGATGTGAGGTGCAAAGGGACAGGTGCAGACTTCCAGGCAACAAACTGTGCATACGCTGGTCAACTTGAGAGAAACATTCGAAATCATCTACACTCTGATTAATTTGTTTTCTCTTTTGAAGTCAAAAAGTGTGTTTTAACGAATGCAGTCACCTTAGAGTTCCAAGCTGTAAACTATCTGATCTTCGAAGAAATCAGGATCAAAGGGATAAGCCCAGTTTCTTGAACAGACCAGTTTCAATTAGCTAATCAAGTTCCCCATCTTTATCCTTACACACACAAATAAAAATTAAAATAAAGAAGAAAATCTGAAATAACCTGATGTTAACCAAACAGCTAATTTTACTACTGTTCAGTTTCTTTGTCAAACAAGGAAAGTAACTTTGGAGTGACCAACCTACATTTCTATTTTTCTGTTTCTTCTCTTTTCAGCCTTTTCTGTATCCAAAACTAACCTCTTTTGCTGGATTTGTTGGGGTACTTATTCTATTCTATGAAATGAAGTGTTGCCTAATTCTAGAATCAAAAACAAAGTCAATTATGATCATTAAACTAAACCGTTACAAAACTGTTTAATGATACAATGGAGAATGCCTTCCCTTAGACACATCTCCAGGCAGCAAATGGTAATGAAGAGAAAGCTGTTCCTTCCTAAAAAGCTCAGCTACAAACTGTACCATCCTGAAGAAGGGCCGTAAACTTCTAGAGAGCAGTCTATGAAGCAACTAAAAAGAGGACTATTTTTGGAAGATACATTGAAAAAGAACATGATAAAATTATCAGGTTTACATGTTAAAATGTTGCTGAAATTAACAAATGATAGCCAAATTCTACCTGCAAACCACCACACTTTCATCTTGCCATGGATGAAGACATTATTATAAACATTAGAGCCACCTCCTTTTCTGAAGGATGTTTGTACTACGATACACTTGAGACTGTTCTCAAGTTAATTAAATAGTTGTTTTTTTTAAAAAAGGCAAATTCTTCAGAGACTTTTATGGAAACCCCTGATAGCATACAGGAAAGTAACTTTTTAATTACCTTGACATTTCATTAAGATTTTTTGCTTTTTCTAATAATAACATCATGTTTCTTTTTCATTGTTTTCCTAAGAAAGCATTAACTAAAAGAAAGCAAAAGGATATATATTTATTTACTACAGTGTTGCTCAGAATAATGAAGGAAAAACCTTTCCTATGGACATCATGCCACACAATTCAATGTTCATCTTCAACAGATAGTAATTGTAGGGGCTGGAGGAATGGCTCAGCTGTTAAAGTGCTAAGTACCTGAGTTCAACTCCCCAGCACCACATAAACCAGCATCGTAGCACATGCCTGTAATCCCAGCACTTGGGAGGCTGAGGTAGGAGGATTGCCATGAGTCCAAGGCCAGCCTAGGCTCCATAGTGAGTTCAGGACCAGCCTGGGCTGGAGAGAGACCCTGTCTCCCCCTCCATAAAAAGACAGTAATATATTTTGCTAATAAATTACTATATGAAAAATATCAAAGGTAGCAAAATGGAAACACCTTTCAATAAATGTTACATGTCAATGTCATACCTTATTGTAATTATTGGAAAAATACGAGAGAATCTATTTCCCTGAATAATGATTCAATGTTCCCAAACTTACTGTACTTCAAATCTTATGTAAGAATATTGATGCATATTAATAAAATATTATCTGCTGAGAACTGCTATAAATGGCACACTGGCATTAAATTATATCCCCTGAGGGAAGGAGACTCTAGAGGATTATGGCACCACAAGGGAGAGGAGTAGTATTTGTGTGTGTGTGTGTGTGTGTGTGTGTGTGTGTGTGTGTAGTGTAGGGTTGTCTTCCACTGCTCAGCTATATCCCCAGCATTTTTCATTTTCTTCATTCTGACACAGGGTCTCCCTAAGTCAACAAATCACCTCAGCCTGCCAAGTGGCTGAAACTGTGATGTGTGCCACCATGTCTACTAAGGATGTGTGCTGTAAAATTCGGCCTTCTTTAATGAAGCGGGTAAATTATGCTCAAGCATTTACAGGAAGAAAGAAGAAACCAAGAAAACACCAGATGGAATTATACTAATGGAATATAAAAACCTTTCTCTAAGATCTATTAATAAAAAGAAACAAAAGTGAATTAAAAACAGAAGCTTTACCGTTCTACAACCTTTTAATTTTTATTCTGGGCTTAGAAAAATTGGAACTGCATTTCACCATTCATATTAAAACATCAGTCACATTATAAAACAACCATTACCACCCAGATTTCTAATTTAATTTTTCCTAGGACCCCTAAGGAGAACAGAGTTAAATACAAAAACAAAAGAAAACAGAGAAAAAAATAGCAAACACTTAAGATTCAGTTTCCAAATATCCTTATTTTTTTAACTTATTTTTCATGTGTGAGTTGAAGATTGAACTCTGGGGATCACACACGAGCAACGTGTGCTACATCACTGAGCCAACTTCCCAGCCTGTCTTCAGCTTTCATTTGATTTTTCTGTCTATCAGACAATATATCTATCCCAGAAAGATGATAATTAGGGATTAATAAAAGTCTCCATAAAATTCAAAACTGAGGTAGTTAACTTTTCTCTTTCTTTCTTGTGAAAGTGTCCAGAGTCTTGTGGTCCACTATATCTGTCTACATGGGTGATTAATACACTGCTTTTATAGATAAAGTGACAAACTAATCCTTTTGGGGCGGGGTTATAATGTAGATGGACTGATTCAGTCCAAAAGTTCAGAATATACAAACTCTTATCTCAGACTAAACTCTATTCGATATTTGACATAGTATACAAATATAAACATTCACTCTTTCCTATGAAGAGCCTAGATCTAATTAATGTATAACAGAAATGTCCTTTGATGAGACTTATAAATTTATATAGCCTATAAAATTTCCTACATTAATGTTCTAGTAAAGGAGAAAGGATAAACTTACAAACTGATGGTGTAGCTTAGCATTCTAATGGAAGGTGAACTTATTGAAATAAATTCCATAAACCAGTATGAAAGGGTGATAGAATTTCATAGCACAATGAGCAAAAGATGAACACCTTTAATCAAATGATACTGCCTCTGATCTTCACGATACCAAATGTGCCATAACTAAATGAGCCCCCTGCTGGGAAAAGTGTATGACAGGGTCCCTGTGCACAGCTTGTCCACCTGCTATGGACTGAACTGCATCAATCTAAAATTTATATTTTGAAGCCTGACTGTGGTGGTGTTGGGGATGGGCCTTTGGAAGTCAATCTGAGGTAGCTAAGTTTATGAGACTTACACCTCACGACGAGATCAGTGCCCTTTTACAAGAACAGATACCAGGGAATTTTTTTCCTCTGTCCCCCACATTAATATCTAGCAAGTCAGGAAGAAAATCTTTACCAAGAAACAAAACCCGCTCATACCTCAATCTCAGACTCCCCCGATCTCCTGAAGTTCTCCTCAATGGTATTTTCACCTATGTTAGAGATAAATTCCTGGAATCTGAGACACCCAAGCTATGGTATTTTGTTATAAAGGCCACAGCTCTGTAACTAACCCACCACCAAATCTTTGACAAACACGTTACTCTTTTGAATCAGGACAAAGCAAAGATATATTCTGAAAATCTGCTTGGATTCTAAATTTTGTCTCACATATTGATTTTCAAAGTGACACCCAGGGTCACCACAGTTTGTTTTCCTTTTCTGGGACAGCAACAGCTTTTTTCTTTTGGAGTCAGTGTCACTGTCTTTTACCCACTTTATGATCATCCCCCATCTTTACTATGTCTGTGGACCCACATCTCTATTCACATTACTAATTTAATTTATAAACCTCTGTTGTGCCTTTACATGTATAAATACAAAAGCTTTTCAATATGTCCTGGAAAGTGGAGCAGTTCTGTGATTTTTTTTTGTCATCACTTAGGGACTCAATTACACATGGTACACTTTGACCATCTAATTATTTTACATGATAAATAAATGGTATGAAATTACTTATAAAAGCATCATAAGGTATTCCTATTAACGTCTGCCTCCATATTCCACACTCAAAGAAAGCAAGGTTCTGCTAAGTTCCCAAGCTAGCAGAGACACGCCTGGCCCAATGGGCCAAGCCTTGCGAGATCCGCCCCCACCCACCTCCCTTTCTTATCATCTCAGGGGTCTTCGGAGTGGAACAGTAACTCCAACTGTAGACAAAGAGCCACAGGGCTGATGCACCTGGTTCCTGCACCCCACTGATGGGTCTCTGCGAGGGCAGAGACCTGGAACTCCATGTCCTCAATTTCCAATTCCAGGATGCTATCAAGTGGTTTCACAAGCCAACTGGCAATATTTACGGGAAAGGCAATGTTACATTAAACACTAATTATTTTAAAACACTCAATGGGCTCTCAACTTGATGGAATTACTTTCTTACCTAATAGCTTGCACACAAGTTTATTATTCTTGAAATGGTATTGTGGGTTCTATTCTAATTTACATTACATTTTAAATGTATTTCCCAAGTATTTACTTTTCATACTTTTATCATAACGACTTGAGATTAAGTCACGTGGATGTGGCCTTGCTGGCACTCCAGGACCCTGCCCAGGAGCAGAGGTTTTTGCAGATCTATTGTTACTGCAGGAAACGATAGAGCCTGATTACCATATGCACACATACTGCCATGGTCAGAGGACTGGAGATATTTTATAACAATTTCCTACATTTTTGCCTTTTTTTTCTCCATATGGATTATATCAATTTTCATCACTAGCAATAAAAAGGTACCTTGATTTCTTTTTAAAATTAAAGTGCACAAAATTCACTGCCAGCAAAATCTTGCCAATGTGAACCATATACCCTTTTATGAAGGTAGAGAGTATTAACCTCAGTAATAGTAAGAAAATATCTGTATACTACATGTTCAAGCAAAATCTTTGGCCATGATTTATAACAAACACTTTAGTCATGTTCATTTTACTAACTCTGTATCTCTGTGTGAATTATCTATTTATCTATAAAAATACCAATGTTTGGGAATTAAATGTTACAAGTTTGGTTCCTCAAGAAGTTAAAAATAAGGGTTATCATATGAAAGAGCAATTCCACTTGTGCATATGTACCCCAAAAAACTGAAAACAGGATCTCAAAAAAAACTTGTATATGTTTGTATAATACTAAATGACAACATATGTTCACATGCTATAACATCTAGTAAGCATTACTAACAATAGCTTATGTGTAGAAGCAAACCAAATGTCCATCAACAGATAAAAAATAAGTAAAATATGAAAACACACACACACACACACACACACACACACGCACGCACGCACACACACACATTATTCAGCTATTAAAACAAAGGCAACCCTGCCACACAGGGTAACAAATGGATCTTGAGGACATTATTCTAAGCAAAAAGATACAATCACACTAAAACACTACTGTATGATTCCATTTATATAGCATAGCTAGAGAAGTTAAAGTTACAGAAGTCAGAACTAACTAGTGCTTGTTGTGCTTAAACAAAGGGAAAACGCACAAAGATCATTTAAGGAATATAAAGTTTCAGTTTTACAGCATGACTAAAACTAGACTTTAGAATTTCGTAGGTTAGAAACTGTTTTTCTTTTCAGCACAGTGCTTATTATTATGTTGATATAATTAATGCTCTTCCATATTGTTCATTTGATGTAAATTTTTTAAAATTAAGAACTGAAGTTTAAGGAATTGCATGATTTTTTGTTTACATTCTTTGAATTAGGGCTTTTCCTAAGATTATTTGACTGAGTTACATACTGGTAGTTTTTGTTTATGTTAATGATCAAACACAACAAACAACAGTAAGCTGAAGACCACTACTCTTTCTTTCTTTCTTTCTTTCTTTCTTTCTTTCTTTCTTTCTTTCTTTCTTTCTCTTTCTTTCTTCTGATGCAGGGTCTCACTTCAGGCTGGTCCTGAGCTCACTGATATTGCCCAGGCTGACCTTGAGCTTACTGAAATCCTCAGGCCTCAGCCTTCCTACTGCTGAGATTACAGGCATGTGCCACCATGCCCAGTTTATGTGATGCTGGACAATCAACCCGGGGGCTCATGCTTGCTAAGCAAGCACTTTAAGCACTGTGCTAGTCCTCCATCCCAAATATCTCTAACATTAACTAGGCAACCCCAGCACTCTGGGAAGCTGATGAGGGAGAATCACAAAGTGGAGTCCATTCTAGGCAACTCAGCAAGTTAGCAAGACCCTGTTTCAATATTAAGCATTTAAAATAGGCTGGGAGTGTAGCTTAACAACCAGGCCCTGGGTTCAATCTGCAGTAATTCAACAAAAATCCAGTTTTAATTTTATTATAAGTTAGCTATTATTTGTGAATATAGACAAAGAAAGGTGTTTCAAATATATTAGGAGTGAGTAGAGGACATCCTAGCTAGAACCAATTGGGCAAGAGAAAGTAAAGGACATTCAAATAGAAAGGAGAACATCAAACTATCTCTGTCTGCAGAACAAATTATTTGTCTTTCCCCTGTGGTAAGAATCAAACCCAGGACCTCACACATGCTAGGCAAGCACCTTACCACTGAGCTATATCTCCAGCCCAATATGAACCTGTATATATATATATATGCAAATCTCAAGATTTCACCAAAAAAATCTTAGACTTCATAAACTCAGAAGTTTCTGGATACAAGATTAACATAAAAATCAATAACCAACTACTAATAATGAAATAGCTTATAAATAAATTGAAGGGAATTCCATTTAAAATGGCTACAAAAATAAAATACCTAGGAATAAATTTAATAAAGTTAAGGACTTTTTACCACAAAACTATATAACAATGATGAAAATATGAAGAAGACACAAGAAAATGGAAAGATATACTGTGCTCACAGATTAGAAGAAATGATATTGTTAAAACGCCCATAGTACTCAAAGTGATCTACAGATTAAATGTAATTCCTATCTATTCTTCACAGAAATAGGAAAAAACATGACGCTTGTATAGAACCATGAACTACTTCAAATTGCCAAAGCAATTCTGAGCAAAAAGAACAAAACCAGGACATCACAATATTTGACTTCCAAACATAGTTCAACAGTAGAGTAAGCAAACAACATAGTTCAGGCATTAAAACAAACATACAGACCAATGCAACAGAATAAAGACTTCAGATATAAACCCAAATATTGACAGCGACTGACTTGAGACAAAAGACACTAGGAACACAAAAGCAAAAGGCTGATAAATGAGATCACATCAAATTGAAAAGCTTCTGGACAGCAAAAACAACACTCAACAAGTGAACAGACAACCGATGGAAAGAAATATTTGCAAATCATCAATCAGAAAAAAAAATTAAAAGCCAAAATACAAGAGGTACTCAATGCAACAGCAAAAAAGAAAAATCTGATTAAAGTGGGCAAATAACCTAGATGGACATTTCTCAAAAGAAGATTCAATAAATGGGTGAAATACATGAAAAAATGTCCAACATCACTAATAACCAGGAAAATGCAAATCAAAACCTCAATTCATGGTTCACACTAGTTAGAGCAACTATTAGCAAAAGAACAAAGCTAGCAAAAGCTGAAGATGTAGAGAGGGGAAACCTCCCACACTGCTGCATGTCCAGACCTGTCCAGCAGAGAGTTTAGTAACAAGTATCATCAGAAACCCTTGTCTTGTTTGTGTTGGGAAATTGCTCACATAAAATTTAAGATGTGAACTTTTTTTGGTCATCCATGAGGGCATATTTGCCAATTTACCAAATAAACCAAGCCAGAAAAAACATAACATATGATACCGTCCCAACCTCAAGCACAGCACACTTACTGTACAGATTGTGATAAAGAAATGGCCAGGCAAAGGCAAAGCTCACTCATACTCTGTGTTCACAATGCCCTTTTCAGAAGAGGAGGGTAGAAACACAGCAAGAATCCAGGTTACCCTGTAGGTAGCACGCCAGCCCGTCTTCCCTTCCCTTCACCTTTTCGAAGTGGCATACAATCCTGTGGCGGGCACAGTGGTGGGGAAGGACTGTAATGTACCTACATTACATTGGTGATATAGGGCCAGCTAGACAATTCCAAGAACAGATTAAAGTCAGTGGAGACTCATAGCTTTACCAAGCAACGCCTTCGCTTAGCTATGGTGTTTGTTTTCATAGCTGATTTATCCCTGTCGAGTAGTTCATCCTTAAAGTATTTGTACACAAAGTCAAAAATATGCGGAGATCATCTAGGAAAGCTAGCTAAGGTTGGCAAATCTAGAACTCAGCTTTGGCACATCATTCTATTAAACCAGATAACTATCTTCCTCCTCATGTAGTGACTTCCCACTAGGATGAACTGCGAGAGCAGCTGCCACTGCCTTGTTGTTACATCCCCCCCCCTACATCTAGCCAGTTCCTGCATTGGAAGGTGCTCAATAAATAGCTGAGTAAACAGATGGTCAGAAGGAGGTGACCTGCCGAACCTGAGGGAAAGCTACAGGGAGGGCTTGGGGGAAGGTGGAGCGGTACCAACCTGGCAGTCCAAAACTGTGCTAAGAGGACCAGGCCACCAACCTGTCCCCAGTCCTCACTGGGGCTATGCAGCCAGCCAATAATGGAAATACGAAGAAAATTCCAAGGACCAGGACAAAGACACCCACAAGCAGCCGCAGTGAGCAGTCCAGCAAGGGAGTCCATGCTAGCTCTGGGTCTCTCACAGAAGCCAAAAGCCCCACAGACACTGAAACCCAGAAACCGCTGGTTAGAACCCTAGGGTTCTACTGCTATTTGTTAATAACCCAATCGTTCATCTAAAACTACCTGAAGAAGGCCGTGGCTTTTACAAATTACTTTGGTTAAAATAGAAGATTTTGTTTTTGTTAAGATACCACATTCAGTAAAAATTTTGGTATTCTGCTAAGCTTAAAATGTCTCCACAAAGAACAGTAAATAACACTAAACAAATGCTGAACAACTAAGATCAGTACTCTGTCAGAATACTACATAGCTAGTTAAAAATATTGTCATTAAGTAACAGTAAGATATGGAAAACAGTTACAACAAAGTATGAAGTGATGAAATAGAGGCTACAAAATTGCACGTAGAGTAAGAAGCATTACACAAATTACATTTTCAAAGACTGGAAGAAAATATTACTTCTCAGTACTTAGAGTACAAGTGGTTATATAACTTTCTGGACTTCCCAATTTTTCTATAATAAAGATATTTATTTTTAAAAGTTATTTATTACTACCAGAAAACTGGTAAGAGGAATCACTTTTCAAAAAAAACAAAACAAAAAACAAAACTACCAATGTCAGACCAAAAGTTGCAAAGCTGTAAAGCTGTGCTCCCAAAGTCCTGTTCGTGTGAATGACAAAAAAAGACAAAAAAAAAAAAAATCAGCTGAAAGCAAAACACATCGATCAAACTATTTAGTTTCCTATAAATCCCTATTTATACAGGTGTTAGTGGAACAAATCTAGAAGAAAAATCACCTCTCCAGTTAAATGGTACACCTCCAAAAAGAAGCATAATTTAATTATGGACTTTTAAACTGCACCACAGTAATAAATTATGGAGGTTTTCTTTCTAAAATTTTATTTTCCTATTTGTTCTCTGTTTCTGGGAAATTGGATTAGAATCAGATGGCCTTGGACACTAACACTTTCACCTAATAATAATGAAAAAATTACTACTGACAAAAAGACTGCACTGTATGCAAGAGCCTGCAACAGATGAAAAGCTTTTATTTTGGAGGGGAAAAAAAACCCAAGAGAATGAGAATAAAAACATGTGGGTGGCCAGAATCTGCTAAGGCTGCCAAACTTCAAACTGCCTTTGGACCTTGTTGTATGTCTTTCTCTATCTCCCTTAGATAATTTTTGTCCGTTAAAGACACTCCTATCCACTTAGTATATCAAGATAGAAACTTGGTAGTTGCTCTCGATTTCTGTCTCTACTCTCCACACACAATCAGACAAGTCCCATAGTTTTCTACCATCTAAACATGTCCTAAGCCCACCCACTTTCCCTTCTCCCCTACCACTCTAAGTCACCAATGTTTCCTTATCCTATCCAAGATCTTCTTTGCTTCCATTTCTGATCTATTCTCTTCAAGACACTTTCAATATAAGGCAAATATTGGACCCGGTTGTGTTTTATAATCCTACAATGATTTCCCACACACTACGAATAAACTCCAGATTCCATGCTGTGGACGTTAGTTCCACCACGACCTGATCCTTGCCCGCTTTTGCAGTCTTGCTCACCACTTTAGCTACACTGGTTTACCTTAGGAAGAAGCCACAGCCAATCACTTTCCTGCTTTCCTCCTTCAGAGCCTCTGCACAGGCTGAGCCCCAGGCTCACACAGTCTCCCTGCACAAGGCTAACTTCTGGAGTCCTAGATATTAGCTCTGAAGTCCAGCAAAAGGCCTTTTCTGACTCTCCTTAACAATACTGACACACTAACTATGCTCAAACTAGGTATTCTGTTCGGAAAATGTGTATGGGATTTATGTTTGCTTGCTGTTTTAACACTAAACTATAAACTCCACAGGGAAGAAACCCCTTTTACCTGTTGTATCTCTAGCAGGTAAACATAATGTTTTAATAAGTTAAAGCACACTCTGCTTCATCTGTAATTTGTGGTGTTTCTACAGTTGTATAATAATGAAGGGAAAAACAAAGTCTTGGCTTCCAAATGATTTTCTTAAATTATTGTTTACTTCTATATTCGACTTCTGGGCTCACCTTCTCAAGCCAATTTCTAGAATAAAAATTTGGCCAAAAGACTTATAACCACAAAAAATACTCATAGCTTCCAACACCTAATATTAGGCTGGCTGACTTGGCCTTGGATGTCACAGACTTCACATTATGTTTCTTCAATCCAAATACTTTAGTTATGACTAGCTGAGGAAGTTTTCTGACAGAGTATAAACTGCCAAATACTAAAGTAACGTAAAACTGTATTGCAGCTGAATGTGCACATCTGTATATTTCTAAAAGTTTCCTCAAGAACTCTCTAAACATAATTCTATCCTAGAGACATGTCACAAGATTCTCCAGACAGATTCTGGCTAACATGCAGTCACAATCAAAAGCTCAACCTAATAAAACTTCTTCCTATCCCATCTCATAAACAATATCAAGATTATTACCACTCATTTTATCACATTTCTCTGACAAAACACACAACTGCTTCCCCTGCAATAATAACAATTTCCAAATGCTTTTCATTTAAATGTTTAAAAATTTCAACTCTTCCCTTTAAATAAGGCTCTATATAAAGGTAAAAAAGTGAGTGGCAGAAATCATTCTAAAGGATAAATCAATAAGATAACACAAAATCCAGATGGTTTTGTGACTTTTTAATGACTAATATCTAAGACTACGTGGTATAAATACTAGCTCCTTCAGAAAGCTGTGTTGCAATAATGATAATATTTGCTTAGTGTTTAACATGTACCAGGCCCTTTATATTCCTGTCATTAAATCTTGGGAACACTGCTAGGTATGTACCAAGATTTTCCTCTACTTTTTAGAAGAAAAAGAGACTCAGAGAAGTTAAATAACTCAGCAAAGTTAATCCTAAAGTAAATGGCCGGGCAAGGTTTTAAATCGGTTAATTTCATGTACTTAATATCAACTCTATAGCAAAAATCCATGGATGAATGCTCTACCCACAAAGTCACCTAGACTTTTCTCAGAACATACCTGTAATTCTTTCACGTTCAAATTCAGAGTCCCTACGTGTTTCCACTGTCGTTACACTCCGATCACCTTTATGCGGTCCATTGCAGGCTCAGGCCTAGGCACTGGTAAAGCAGAGCAGAACACCTAAAAGAGCGCAAAGGGCTGTAGGTGTTGCATACACAGTGGCAACCATCTTCCCAAGAAAGAGTGACAAAGCCCTCACAGAGTCAACACACGAGCTGGGATCCAAAGGACACCCAAAGGATAGAGAAGGGAAGCAAAGGCACTTACTTGGACACGTGTGAAACTGCAAGCATATGGCCTTTGAGGTGAAAATCACGATGTGAAAGAGAAGCTGGAGTTGGCAACGCCCCAGCGACAAGAGAAAAACTAAGGCTCACCGAACAGACTAAATGCAGACTGGGAAAGGTCTTGCAACATGCTATGGCAAGAAAATAAGGCGCACTGATGGGAAGCCAAGAGAAAAACAGTGTGGCAAAGTCTTTGAAAAAAAGCACTGCTAGGGATCTTGTCTATATGCCACTTAGAGGCATGCTGGTTTCACCGCGGTGCATAATCTCCTGAACCAGTTTTCTCATGTACAGGACACAGACAGCACATTCCTCAGGGTGCTGCTGTGAGGTGTATATAAATGCATTCTGTCTATCTATAGGAAGCACCTTGTACAAAGCAACTGCTCCACACATACTGGTTCTTTTCACCAACTGAGAGTCAGACCCCTTCTAGAACTTGACTTTCATTATTGAAGGCATAAGTTCTAAGGAAGCAGATTTAACCAAAAACCAGGAGCCATGGAATGCTCCTGTCTCCCTCACTCTTAGCATAGAGACCACTCGTACGTGTCTATGAAAAATTTATTAATTCAACAGATTTTACCGGTCATCGAGAATATGCCAAGTCTTTATTTAAGTGGTAGGTATGCAAGTATGAGCCAAGCAGACACACGCAAAAAAAATTCCTGCCCTTGAGGAGTAATCATGGGGGCAAAGAAGGTAAAATCTGCAGGTGACACAGAAAACTTGATATACACATGCAGACTGTAAGAAACAAACAGAGGACATGGATGACTTCAGTGTTTTAGCCTGAGTAACCAGAGGGACACAGCAGTAACAAGGAATAACTACATGAATAGCAGGGGACATGGTCAAGTTTAAGTACTTATGAGATGTCCAAGGGGAGATGTTGTCTAGGACATTAGATGAGCCAGTCTGGAGTCCAGAGGACAAGACTAGACTAGATCAGAAGCATCCAGACCAGAGATGCAAATGGGAGAGAAGCCTACATATAAATAGTACTGAGAGATAATTCTAGATAAGTTAAAAAAAAGTTAACCTTGACAACAAACAGTCCTGGGCCTGACTCTTAGCACTGACACAATAACCATAATTAACTAAGTGATCTTAAATGCATCTTTAATTTTTTTCTGAATTTACTTTCTCTTTTGTGAAATGGCATAATAGAACCTACCTTAGACAGTAAATAAAAAGCACACAAAGCATACACCCAGCGACCCACAGCAAAGCTCTCAAGTGGTCCTGACTTTATCAGGCATTTACACAAGTAAGTGATATTATCAATTGCTGTATTTGGAAAAGAAGTTTCCTTTCTCCTTTCTCTGCCCTCTACAATCTCCTCTTTCACTGAAATAAAACATCCCATTAGTTATCTAAGTCAAACTGACTCTTTTTTCTTTTCTTTGTGAAGGCAAAGATTAAAGACAACTGAGAAGGCAAAAGGTCAGTATTTAAGGTACATCCTTGGGTCGTGCAATGTAAAAGGTCAGTGGATGTTAAAAACTAAATAATGATGAGAAAAAACAATGGCCCAAGAGGCAGAGTGCATCAAATATGGCAGCAATGATCACACTGCTCACAAGGTTGTGGTTTTCTTTTTTTAAAATATGTATTTATATTTCAGGTGTACAACATGATACTTTGAAATACATATGTGCTGTAAAATAATTATTATAATGAGAATAACTAGCATATCACCCACCCCATACACTTACAGCAATTCTTAATTGCCTTCTTTTAGAAACATTTTATAATCGTACAACCCAAAATATTCTTAAAAAGAAAAATGTGTTCAGCATCTCACTCCCATAAAGAAGTGAACACCATTCTACATGATTTTTGTTAGCTCCATACTTAGATGCATTTTAAAAACAATAAACTAGACATGCCCTGTATACTGTTTTACAACATTATTTCACTTAATGGAGTGTACAGGACTCATTTTCACTTCAGTAAATTCATGTCAATATTATGTTCTCTTATTTATTATTTATCTAAAGTGTAGATACAGCAACAGAAAATGAACTACAGCAATTAACCATAGGTTTGGGAATACAGGTTGGGGGGAAAGGCCTTTCTGACTTTTGTGTTTTTTAAAGCCAAAATAATACTTTATTAAGATAGTCCATATATTTTATTTTAAGAAAAGGGAAATAGTCTGTGTAGAGAAAAGGAGTATTTATGTGTGAAAAGTCATTTTATAGGGATATAGAAGATACACAACAAGAAAAGATAAGTAAAGAGAGGCAACATACAAGAAAACATGGAAAAGAACATTCCAATCAGATAACTAGGCCCAGTGGCAGCCATTTTGCAGACTGTCACCTGCCAGTACTGACTCTTCACAAGTACTCATACCGCTATCTTAGAAACACTTGACAAGCTTGCATTATTTGCCAATCTTAATTCTTTCAAAAAAATCCACAATACTGTTAATTTAGTGACTATAACATGCTTACTTGGCAAAAAAATGTCTCTAGGCTTCCATGATAGAAAAATTTGTAGAATTTGCAATAAGTAACCAATCAATTGCAGAATTTGCAGAAAACAACTAATCAATCTGATTACTTTTAAATAAATACTGTTATTTATTCTCAGTGTAAAAGATAAATATGAAATACAACTTAAATGTGCATTATGGGATGACACATTCAAACCCTAATATGCAAATCAGTTAAGGCAGAGATAGCCCCAAAGAGCTACGTTATCCAGAGAGGTCCTTGAACATTCCAGAAAACATCTTCCACTAATCATAAGTTTAAACCATTCCAGAAGAAAAGGAAAGAAAAGGTAGAACAAATGGATTAAGAGAGGAGAGGCAAAAGGGGAGGATGTAATTATACTTCATAGTATTTCATAGTGTATGTGTGTGCATGCAGTTCCATGGAATCAATTTTACAGAATAAAGTTAAAGTAGAATATTCTTTAAGATGTTGATTAATTCAGAGTAAACTGTAAACCAGTATCAGTGTTCAGCCATTTTACATATGAATGTGAAAGCTTAAATATGTCAACAACCTGTTCTATAAGTGACAGTTTTTCCCAAGAGAAACAAACTGGCTACAGTTAGCACTCCTTTGTGATAAGCAGGTACATCCATAAGTAACAATAAACTGTATCACTAGAATAAGACCCCAATATCTAAAGAAAAGTTTACCCATGATCTTGGTCTATAGATTAATTATGAAACAACTTTCTCAGTATAAATGTGTTACCCAAAGAAGATTCACATATACAGAGTAAACAGATACTCACTGACGGTGTCTAAGTTTCTTATAATGAATTATTTTTATGTGTGAGCATGTTACTAATGAATATTACAGGGTTCTCTTACCTCCAGCAGCAGATCTCTTCCACTTAACTGTTGTCCAAGCCTTGTAAATGGCTGGTCAGTTGAGGCAGTGTGGCTTATGACTTTAAATGATGTGGAACTACTAGCTTAGACAGACCTCAAGCCAAGGGTTCTTTTAACAATCTCTTTGTGAATTAGGCAGTGTGAGGAGAAGGAATTCATTTTTAGGCACCTTTCCATAGTAAAACATAAACTTTCTTTTTTAAAAAGCTGTTTTTCCTACCTAAAATGAAGAAAACAAATGATATTGTGTTACTTTGTACCCTTATAGCTTGTGAGTTTACTCAAATATATTTTAAAATATACATCAATGAAGTACAAAATGCCAGCAAAATCTGGCAACAGGAATTATGTATTTTAGACATTTATTTACATGCCTTTGCCCTCCAAATCTACTTGGAACAATTTATCTTGGTTTGTTGTTGCTGCTGTTTTGATTTGTCTCATTTTGCTCTGTTTTGATAGAAGGTCTCACTTTGTTCTCTATCCTGGCCTTGATCTCACTACTAGCCCAGGTTGACCTGATACTCCAAGTGATCTCCTACGTGGGTCTCTCAAGTGCAGGGATTACAAGTGTGCAAAACTATGCCCATTTTGGAACTTACCCTTTTAAAAAATATGACTATATGCAAAGATTGGATCACAAGAACATTTGTCACATCTGTTCATAGAAGGAAAATTTTAAAACTAACCATCAATAAAACCTAAAAATTGTTTAGCTTATAATAAAATATTCTGTGGCTACTAAATTCAATATTGTGGCAAAATATTTACAAAATATTGTTAAGTGACAAAAAATCAGATTTTAAAGTAGTACATACAAAATATCCTTTACAAAAGTTAATCCAAGACTATGTTAAGACACATTGAGAAGTTATCACTAAGTGGGAGGATTTGTGATATTATTAAAAATTATAAAGTCTCACATTTCTTCTGGAGGTATTCTGCTTTAAAGACAGAGCTAGAGATGACCACTATATTCTATACAAATTCATACTCCACTTGATGTATATCTGTGCATCTAGGAATAACACTCGAGTGCCTTCCGAGTGCTCAATTCATATGTATTCACATTTACACATTAGTCACCATGCATTCAACACTTCCCATTTGGAACGCTGTGATAAGCCACTTAACATACACTATCGCATTGACCCTTAAATCAGTCTTATGGACTGGGTAATTTTCTCATTCTAAAGATGATAAAGTTGGTTACCAAAGACAGAAAAGGGCAGAATCAGGATTTAATCTCAAGACTGACTCCATAGCTCAGAGCCTTCTTTTATTTCAATAATTTTTAGTTATTTGTAACATTTAAAACTGATCCAATGAAAATGAAGTCTGATATGTTAACAATAACCATATATAATATGTACTAATATTTTAATGATACATTGTTTTAGATTATTAAAAAGATAAAAATGATTTATGTTCTAAACAATAGCTCTCAGTCTAGCCTTGAGAAATGATAATGTCATTTGATGTAGATCAAGGTTCAATAAACAGAAAATATAGTTCATAAAAGGACACCAAAACTGCTCTACATAGGCTAATGCAGGTATCGAGACTAAACAAGCCCAAGAAAGCAAAAAAGAAGGATGATTGATTGTCAATAAAAAAACTACAGGAACCTACAGAATATTTTTCCTTAATAAGTTATCATATTATATCTACTTTTAAGGTCAAGCAAGTATCATAAGATTTTTTTAAACTTAAAGTTACAGTAATAAAAAGCCTACTCCCCTCCCTCCTTGGGTCCCCTTTAATAAAAAAAAAATCTACTCTCAACATTTCTTCACACTACACACAATAACTGGAAACTATTTCACTGAAAATTTTCTGCCACAGCTCTTGATTCTGTATAGACTAACACTAATGTCCTCTGAGAACGTATAAATTATTTCTAAACCATGTATTTGTGATTAATCAGCTCAAATGCTGGGGAAAGATGAACTAACCAGGAAAGAAAGTGGATCAAGAAATAATGAGATTAAATCTCATGCAAAATAATTCCCTAAAATTCAAGACGATACTATGCCATGTTAGTAACTCCCACTTGACATCTCCCTCACATATTCAGAACAGGCGAGCAGCAAAAGCCCTCTAGTGGGTCATAAAAAGATAGAAAAAAAATTCTAATTGTAATACAGTGTGCTAGATAAATGGCTATTTTTAATAATTTCATTTAAAAACTGAATAAAATCATATATTCTGGTGGAGAGAATTTACCATTCATTAAACCATTTGGTAAATTGAAAAAAAAAATCATACATTCCCATGATTCCCAGTAGGAGATTTTGGGAAACAAACAAACAAACAAAAAACCAGTACTTATGCGATTCTGAAAGAAAGTATCTACTCTTATACTAGTGAAGGTGATGTTTAAAGGCTAAAGTCACCCTTCAGGTATGTATGTACAGCCACTAGCTCATTCATCAAATCTATTCCATTCGAGCGTCTTCTCAGTCTAAATGGTTTCATAAAATCTTTCCGTATCAGGGCAGGGCGAATGGCACAGCAGTTAGAACACTTGCCTTGCAGGCACAAGGCCCTGAGTTCGATTTCCCAGCACCACATAAAGCCAGGCGTAGTGGCACACACCTCTAATCACAGCACTCCGGAAAGCTGAGCCAACTTGATTATCCTGAGTTCAAGGCCAACCTGGGCTTCAAAGTGAGTTCAGGTAGAACTATGCATATAAAGGCATAACATATAAATACAATGCTGCAGATTTTTATAAAAATACAAGGTCAGTGGACCTCACTCTCAAAAGCCAAACTTTTCCTCATTACCTACATAAAACACTGAAGTTCATGGGCAGATTACCTCACAAAGCACGGCAAAGCATGGCAACTGCCCTAACTGCCACGAGACCTCTGCTAAGGGGAAAGCCACTCACGCCACGTGTACTGCCAGTGTTCCCACAGCCAGAGCACTGGGCTAAACTGGTGACTCATAGATTAGGTTGGAAGAAGAAGAAATTTTATTATGAAGCAACACGCTGGTTTTTGTAATAGCATTGGAAAGGCCTTTAGGTTGAAGTATTGGGGAAAAAAATCTGGCATTCATCTTGCCTATCTGACCCTAGAAAAAGATGTGTAATTGAGTTTGCATTGGGAGTTTTAATCAATTATGGCTTTTCTACAAATTACAGGGCAAATCACTATTACACAAATAATATTTCAAAACACAGAATAACCATACTAAGTGGTGATAAGTATTATATATGGTTATCCCAGGATGCACAGTAGCATTTTAAATGCTTCTGTACTGCTTCCTTTCTGTCTAACAGGGTTCTAGAAGCCAGCTTAAATGAAGAGATCTCATTTGTGTACACAGTGGCTGGCCTGAAAACAAACAGTGCAGGGCATAGTGTAGCTGACACTCAGTCTTGTTTCTACAACCAATGCTCAAAAGTAAATAGAGGTCCGGTCAGCTACCTGGGTAAAACATCCAGCAATTCCTATCCAGAGTAACCAGCCAATTCCACTAATTCATGATAAACATCACATAATACCTTATTGGAGGTATGATGCTTTTTGGAGTCTCATACAATATTTTGCATCATTTTGGCTTACATACAATCATCTATGTCAATAACTTGACCACTGCAGAGCATCTCATTATTAGGAAGGAGATTAACTATATGAAAGGCAAAGTAGGTATCTCAGTCCTTTAGGAGTCAGGTGTTCTAAAGAAAAAAAGGCAAGTCAAGTGTTAACATATGGAATAGCTTCCCAAGTAGTAATACAGAATTCCCATGGAGATCTATTAAACAACAAGTAACTATTTCACTTATTCAACTATGTTTTACTACAAGCAAATTACATGTGCCAAATACAATTTGAATTTTGCAAATGAGTTATTTGCCTTTAAAAAAAAAGTCTGTACACTCCCGAAAGAATCTCCATTAAAAATGGAAAACGTTTCTTTCATTCATTTGAAAGTCTATTGACAAATCAATGCACAATTTCAGGAAACAGGGTGGCATAATTTCCATCCCTGTGTTATTGTTCCATTTTGACAAAACAGACAGCTGGTGTTACACAGACCCCACTTCCTCAATAAGAGAAGCTGGAAAAGACCAGTTTAACAGTAACCACAAATTGACTATATTCAGGGTGCAGCTGATGATCTCCCAGCACACACAGACCCTAAGGCTCAGGGACCTACACATTTTATATGAAAAACAAAACAAAAAGCCGCTCACCAACTTTCTGCATGGAATCTAATGTATACACTGATCTTTGACTGGTGAAAGCTTGCAAGGAAATGAGGCCTGCTGCAATACTCGGGTGAAAGGTTTCTATAATGCACAAGCTCTGGAGAGGGCAGTAAGGCTGCTGGCTCTTTCTCCTTATACAGACAACAAAAACATAGTAGGTGCACTCTTGTGTTAAATAATAAAAGAATCGAATAAAAAATAAGCTCCTAGGTATCCTATTACCCCTCTTATACAGTGATAACTCTGTCCATCTAATTAAAAAATCACAAAAATTATCAAACTTCCCAGGAGAAAATGACACATTTAAATTGAGATTAAACAATGCATAGTATGCTATAATATCTATATCAAAGTATCACAACGCTTTAAAAATTATATATCACTTTAAGAACCTAAGAAAAACACAAACATATAAACCCAGGCATGGTTATTTATAGTTAGAAAGATTCTCCTTAAATATCAAGCTTGAGAAAGTTAAAATAATAACATTACAAGGCTATAAATTCCTTTGACATTTTCAGGCACTTTCCTGAGAATACAAGAGAGTGCTGATTTATTGTATTTACTCTAATTCTGAGAAATGAGAGTTTCTGAAATAAACATCACAGAATAAGAGTGGTTAAGCTATGAACAGCAGACATAAAGACAGATCCAAATAGAAGGTCTGTATGAGAAAAGGCACCCAGAAAAAAAGCAAATAAGCTCTGCTTGGCTGCAGCGTATATACAGAGTAGTCGTGGGAGTTAAGGCAGGAGAGAAAAGTTGGAACCATATGGTGGCTTACTTTCAACACCCAGGCATAGAGTTTATACTTAGTTCAAAACCAATAGAGTCTCTGGGTGTGTTTTGAACAAGTGTTAGACACTGGAGAATAAGATCAGAAAGCTAAGAGAGACAAAGTAATACAAATTTCATAACGTCATATATATGCATATATGTACATATAAAAGAGAAAAGCACTGCCTGGCAAAGAGGGAAACTTTGGAAGGGGTGCAGGTTTCTGAAGTGACAGAAATGGCCTGTAACTTTTTTGGGGTGGTGCTGCCAAAACTGTATGTGGACACTCAGAGAACTGAATGGTTTGTCATGTTGTTCTATGTTAATTGTATATCAACAATAAGAGAGAGAGAGAGAGAGAGACTCACATTGTGGACTGGATCAGGGTACAGAGGAAGGAGAGCTGAGGAGGAAAGGTAAGGTTAACGATGACCAAAACCAGGAGAATAATATTGGAAGAGAGTAGGCTGGGTGCAAACAGAAGGGAGCAAGAGGACTGATATCCTACGAATGTGCAAAAATTATTTATTCAAATTAATACTGACATACAGTATGCATGCATGAACTGTATTTTCATCCACCATGCTCCCCTTAGAAAATGTAAACTCCCACATTGCAAAAACCAAAATTAATGTTTTTTCCATTTAAAACAAGGTGTCTTATTCTTCTCTATGTGTTTATGCTTAATGCCACAAGGATCCTTTTAGTTACCAGACACTCAAAAAAAGTTCACAATCCAAGAGCACTAAAAAAGTCACTTTAATAGGGGACACCTTGACTCTGTAAAAATTCACATATTTAGATCTAGTTAAAGGAATGCTACTAATCAGGCAACAAGTGGAGGGAAGTGTATATAAATACAATGAAGTGACTTTCTAAGATACAAGTGAAAGAATCTGTCTTGTTGAACAAATATTTAAAGGGACATAAAAAGCAGCATTTTCATGACCATAATTTTAAGTGTTCTAGGTAGGTATAAGCCATTTGTATCTATTTACTAAAATGTATCCTTGAATACTTCTTCATTTATTTAGTGATATCTTTGTGTTATTTTTTCATGATATTTGAGACTTTTACAGTTGCAAATAAGTCTTCCAAATTCAAACTAGTTTCTACTAACTATACCACTTTTACATTTTACTATACAGTAATTTCCCTAGGAAAATATATCTTGTGAGTGAGTGATATAAGTTGCTCCATTCAATGTACTATTTTATCAATGAAAAAACAACTTTCCTATTCTTATAATTTATCAAGTGGTTTATCGAGAGAAGTTGAAGATAAATGAAAAGATCAAATGCACCATATTCATCAATTCGAAGACTCGACATTATTGTTAATGTCAACTTTTCCTCTAAATTGCTTTATACATGAAAGTCATTATCAATCAAAATCTTAGTTTTTTATAAAAACTGACATTTTAAATCTTTAAATTTGTAAAGCTATAAAAGAATCAAGTGTGGCCCAAAAATATGTTAAAAGAACAGATTTGGAGAATTTACACTATCTGATTTCAAAAGTGATCATAAAGCTACAGTAATTAAAATTATGGTAGTGGCCTAAAAATAAACATACAGATCTCTGAGATAAATAGAAAGTCCAAAAATATAGGGTCAACTGATATTTTTATGAGGTTGACAAGTCAATGGGGAAAGAACTGCCTTTTCAAGAAACAATACTGGAATAACTGAATACTCATTTCATGAAAAAAAAAATGACAATCCACACTACATGCAAAAATCTATCCAATTTGGATCATTGAACACACTGAAGCAAAATATTGAACATTTGGAAGAAAACATAAGGGGAAAATATTCATAACCCTAAGTTAGGCAACTTTGTTTTAAAACAATATTATTAAGAAAATAAACAGAAGCTATAAACTATACAAATTAATACATTTTGCATATATAAAGAAGATATATAAAAATACATAAACTATCAAATTTTAACAATAAAAATACAACTTAATATTTCAAACAAATGTAAATAGATACTTTACAGTAGACATGCAAATGATCTATAAATGTATGAAAATATTTTCAACTCTTTAAGAGTGAGAAAAATGCAAATTAAAATCACAATATACCACTACACACCCACTAAATTGCAAGTAAATGTTCATACACTACTGGCATAATTATTCTGGAAAAATAGTTTGGCAGTTTTTCAACAACTGCATTTCTAGGTATGCAATCATTGAGAAAGAGAAATGAAAACATAATATATATATATATATATATATATATATATATATATATATATACCTAAAGAATTATACATGAGTGTTTAACAGCAGCTTTATTTATAGGGGCCTAAAACAGATATCAATTCAGCATCAACAGACAGATGGCTGAGCCAATTATATTACAGTTACCATCCAACAATAAAAAGAACTGACTACCAATAGCCACAACAAGTGGCTGAAAACATTACGCTGAACAAACATAGCACTGTCTAATCTCACTGCTGTTTCAAGAAACATTTAGTGATATGTGAAACTCTGGCTGTGGGATTCACTGCAGAGAATCGCCATAGAACTTTCTGGAATGATAAAAATGTTTTATCTTCATTATAATCATGAATATATTACATAGAAACATCTGTCAAAATTTATCAAACTGCACACTGAATATGTATATATTTTCTCACATGTTAATTATAAACTGATACTTATTTCAAGAAAAATAATTTATCTTAACATATTGTCCATATGTTTACAAGGTCAATTCAAATGAGAACTAACTTTTTTCTTGGAGTCATGTCCACTAATGTAAATATATATATATATGTACACACACACACACACACACACACACACACACACACACACACACACATATATATATATATATATATATATATATTTTCATCTACATTCCCACACATGAATAAATAACATAGTTATTTATAGTTTTAATTATCATTACCCTCTCTGTTCTCCTTCTATTACTGCCTAACCAAATGTTCAGTTAAACCTGAAATTTCTTGACAGTTTTTACTTTCTTATAACTTTCACATGGTACTCATCAGTGTTCAACAAATACCTGTGGAACAGAATAAGAAAGAAGGTCTCACTGTGCAGTCTTCATTGTGCTGAGTGTATTCTGAGAACAGATTAGAATGGAAGACTAGAAACAGCCCAGGGTTTTATTTTATTTTTTTCCTTCACTCTTTTTTTTAGCAGAACATCTTTTAAAAAAACTATTAAAAGTCCATGAGTAGGTAAACCAGACATACATTTATCAGTTCAAATTTACATTTAAGAATCATGTCAAACATCGTTGGGCCTGGTGGCATATACCTGTAATTCCAACTACTAGGGAGAATGACGCAGAGGATCACAAGTTTGAGGTCAGCCTGGTCTACTTAGCAAAAACTAGTCTCAAAATGAAAAATAAAAAATAAAAAAATTGGAAATGTTGCTCAGTAGTAGAGTGCTTAACACATATAAGCTTTGGGATGCAATACCTAGCAACACAAAAAAATTAAATAGCATTTCTCAATATAACTGCATTATTTATAACATGTTAATGAATGTGCTATGATTTAGATGTAGACTGTCCCCAAGAGCCTTGTGTAATTGGATGTAGTGCGATAACTGTTAAACTTCATGCTGCTGAAAGGAGGCCTGGCTGGAAGGGGCAGATTCCTGGAGCTTGACCTGAAATGACTGTTGAGATTAGGGGTTGCCTGAGGCAGAGCTTTCAGGTGTGTGCTGTTGACTTGTGGGCCAGAAAGCGAGGGAGTGGCACCCACCTTTGGTGTGGCACTAGCATATCCAACTGGCAACTTGAACTGAGTAAAGGAAGGAAAAAGAAACATTGTTCTAGATTCTTCCTTGGAACTCCGGATTTGCCTGAGTCTCCTGACATGGACTTCTTCCTACTGCACTTGGCTGCCTGTAAGGCTGTGAGCAGCTCTCCAGCCTCTGCCATGTGCTTACACCATTGCCAACTGCTCAGGAACGGACTGTGAGAGACCGTCTGAAACTGTGAGCTAAGTAATCTTTCTTCCCTTACTTTGGGGATGTCAGGTATTTTGTCCCAGAAACAAATAAATAACTAAGACAGTGTGTCTTTTTCTTTGCTTTACTATTATTGTAATTAAAAAATGAAACTTAAATACAAAGAGAAGAATTAGCAAACTAAGGCCCTTAGGCTAATGTTAACCTGCCCATCATGTGGTTTTGCATGGTCCTTAAACTAAGATTATTTTACATTTTAGATAATCAGAAAAAAGCAAAATAATAACTATTTACAAAAAATTATAAAATTCAACTTTAAGCATGCATAAAGTTTTATAAGAACACAGCCATATTTATTCTTCTAGAGCTGATCTTTTTCCTACAAGAGTCTCATGCTTTACTGACTGAGCTAACCAGGCTCATTTTTCCTAAAAAAGACAACTGAGGAGCAAACTAACTGCAAAAAAGATAGTGTACAAGTCTAAAATACTCACTTTCTTACTGTTTATATAAAAACTTTGTGGATTCCCAATTTGGAATCCCAGCAAAACCTATGAAAAACCAACCTCATGAATTAGAGTTGGGAACCACTTGTGGTAAACTATTTCCCAAAGATGACCAGTGTGATATTTTCCATATTGTATGTTCTTCTGGAATAAGACCTTGCCACAGTCTCTCCACAAAAATGAATCTGTTGGGGCAGGAGGATTGTAAACTTGATCCCATTCTGAGCAATCTGGTGACTGAGCAAGACTTTACTTCAAAAACCCAAAAAGGCGGTGACGGTACTAAAGATGCACCTTAATACAAAGGCTTTATAGTTAACCCCTAAGACCAAACAGCAAAAAAAAAAAAAAAAAAAAAAAAAAAAAAAAAAAAAAAAAAAAAAAAAAAAAAAAAAAAAAAAAAAAAAAAAAAAAAAAAAAAAAAAAAAAAAAAAAAAAAAAAAAAAAAAAAAAAAAAAAAAAAAAAAAACCAACAACAACAAAAAAAACAAAACAAAACAAGAAAGAAAGAAAAAGAGAGATGTAAAGAGTAGAAAAGAAAGAAAATGAAAAAAGGGTGTAATTCCCCCTCTTTAAATATGACTCATCTTAATGACTTACGTGGCCAATATAATATGGTGGAAGTGATATCCAAGACATCCAATTCTAATTAATCATAAGAAATCTCATGGCTTCTACTACAGTTTTTGGAATCCCTGGCAATAAAGTATTACCATTAAGACTCTAAAATCTGAGAAAAAAAAATGCTATCAACACATGGAAGGATAAATCTAGACTGATATCTTTCACCCTGCAAGAAAATTAAATTAAAATGGATCAAAGACTTATATATTATAACAGAAAAACTGACTCTGCAGGAAGATAAAATAGATAAGACTCTTGAAGACATAGGCATAAGCAGGCTATCATCAAGAACTACAAAAACAACTAACACTGGAGAGATTGTAAAGGGGAAAAATATATTCTACATGTTGTGGGAATGAAACCTCGTACAATCACTATGAAAATCAGTATGAAGATTCCTCAAAAAACTAAATACAAAAATTCCATTTGCTATGGTTTGGACCTGAAAAAAAAAAAAAACTTGCAAAAGCCTCATGTTTAGAAACTGAATCAATCATGGGGGCAAATCCATTGATTTCCTGTGCTGTGAGAAAGTAGGGCCTGGCTGGAGGGGTCCGGTCATAGAAGGAAATAGGCTAGCTCCACCCTTTCTTGCTCTCTCACTTTCCTCTTGCCATTCTGGGAACAGCTTCTCTCCTGCTAACACTCCCCCATGTGCTTCCCCCATCACAAGCCACCTGTGAACAGATCGAAACCTTCTGGAACTGTGAGCTAAACTAAACCTTCCCTCCCTTAAGTTGTGAGTGTTGGCTCTCCTCTCACAGCAAGGAAACAGTAACTAAGATTCCATTTCACCCAGCTATACCTTTTTTGAGTATCTTTGCAAAACAGTTTAAAGACATCGTATTACAACAATACATGCACAGTAGCCATGTTTTTAATAGTACAACCGTAACAGTTAAACCTTGGAAGCAGCCTGTATGCCCATCGATAGATGAATGAATAAATGTATTCACTCAGTGGAGTATTACTCTGCCATAAAGGACAAACTTGAGTCTCTTGTAGGAAAATGATATGCCTTAATACCATAATGCAAGTGAAGTAAGTCAGATGTAGAAGGTTAAATATCACATGGTTTCTCTTAAATAAAGAACCCAAAATATAAATAATTTAAATAGCTAAATAAAAGAGGGGTAGGAGACAGAGAGGTAAACCTTGAATATGGGAAGTGGACACAGCCAGATGAAGGGGGCTCTGGAGGGGAAGAAAAAAAATGATGAAAATGTGATATGTACATGCACAAAGTCCCCAAGTTAAATGTAATTATTATATTTTGCAAATATATACTATTAAAATAATAATAATGAGAAAAACGTAAGAGCATAGCACCATAAAAGCCACATGGAAAAGCCCAGTACAGTCATTCCTCTCTCAACTGACCGTTACGGACAAGTTAGCAGGAGCCCCAACTGAGAGGAGCTGGAGCAATCCCAGGCTGGGAGCGCAAGTGAGTCTTGAAAATGACCACTGCGCTGATAGAAATCTGACCGCAAATCACAAGACGCCTTCATAAACTTGACTAGCAAGATGCAGTCAACCCAAAGAACTGTGGAACTAAGTAAACGTACTTATTTTCAACCGCTATGCTTGGAGGTAGCTTGTTACACAGCAATGGGTAATTCAAGTATCATTATATTAAAACAAATTCTAGGAATCATTTCAGATGAGAATTCTCAGATGTCTGAGACAAGGCCCAGCTTGGACCATCTGTGTACCTCTGGGCTATACCTCAAGGCCTCTCCCCAGCTCTCAGTGTTCTAAACATTTAGCCCAGGATGGAGGAAGTAGTAATGAAGACTCCAATGCCATCATGGTGGTTTCCCCACCCATATACATATTCCAATTAGGCTCATTACAGTCCAAAACAAGCCCAAAAAAGCCTGACTAGTAAACAATAGTTTGAAACCCTCAAGAAACAATGAAAAATAATTGTACTAGTTCCTGGAATCACAACACAATTGCAAATAGTGTCTCAGTTTTACACTGTAAATAAATGAACAGTAACTCATCATTATTACTTAAAATCATTAAAATGGGTGATAAGGGTTTGTAATTTTTACATAATACATATTGCACAAAATACTCAATTACTATGTAAACATTATGTATTGCATATACAGTTATCAATAAAATGGGAAAAATGGTGAGAGGGGATGGGCATGATTACGTGTATGAAAATGTCACAAAAACTGTGCATGGTAGCACACCTGTACTCCCAGAACTAAAGGGTTGAGACAGAAACATTACTAGGAATGCAAGGCCAGCCTGGGCTACATGAATGCTCTAAGCCCAGAGAGAACGGCATATATCAAGAACTCGAACAGCAAGCGATGCTGGCGAGGCTGTGGGGAAAAGGATGCTGGTGCGTACAACCACTATGGATGGCAGTACGAAGATTCCTCAAAAGGCTGAAAATAAATATTCCATTCAATCCATTGATACCTCTCCTGTGTATCTTTCCAAAAGATATTTATATATGGGGAAAGCTAACATGAAACCCAATAAAATAAAGGACAATAAGTCACTTAGATCTGACACAGCAAGTTATCAGTGGCTGTCAAATTATCAGTATATGGCAGTTTATCCACTAATAATTTGGGTTTTATAGCAGAAGCCCATGTTATATTCTGTTTTCGTCACCTGTTTCTGGCCTATGGCATAATTAAGGGTTGTTCATTAACATTTACCAGTAATCTGTGGTAAACTCAGCCTGGAAAACTTTATTAAAGTCAGAATTAGCTTCCTAAAAGGCCATATACCATATTTTCAATGGTAACACCTTAATCTATAATATATTCATTTTTAAAATTGATGGCATTGGGTGCTAAGTCCAAGGCCTTCACACAGAGCTACATCCTTATCCCATTTTTTTTTAAAGCTGGGAATGAATTTAAGATACACCTGCCTCAGCCTTGCAAAGTGCTAGAATTACAGGCGTGTGCCCCTGGGCCAGCAACATATTTGAATTTTTAAAGAATTTAAGTGGCTCATATATATGTTGAGTACTCTGCTAGCACTGGGGACACATCTTTAAACTGCTCTAAATTTCACACAAAAGAAACCAGCTATGGCTCAGAATCATTAGCCATTGACATCACTACCTGCCATGACACAAATTGTTTATTTCACATCTAAATGAACATTTATGGAGCCCTTACGATTCCTAATTTTTCCCTTAATTCAGTATGCTTTTGAAAGTTTAATTAAATATGCATTTAGGTGACCATTACGTGAACATGGAAAACTTTTACATTGATAAAATATTTTAAGTAGAGAACATTCCAACTTTCAATGGCTTAAACCACTCCTATAAAAGTGCCGTGATCAGGCTGGAAGAATAGCACAATGGTTAGAGTGCTTGCCTAGAAAGCATGAGGCCCTGAGTTCCATTCCCCAGCACTTGGGAGGATTGGTGTGTGCTCACTACATGGTGAGTTCAGGACCAACGTGGACTACAGAGCAAGACCCTGTCATTCACTCATTTATTCATAAATAAATAAATAATAAATATCTGTGGTTGATAGTTCATCTATTACTATGCAGTTTCCTCTTTTAAAAGGCTCCATGGTAGAACTCCAATCTTCCACCCAGTCTTAAGAAGTAAAATTTCTCCTTGGTTAGCTATTTTTTTTTACTGGTGGACGCTAATCTCCACAAATGTTTTTGACAGATTTCTCCCTCATGAACCAAAAGACTAATTCTCTTACCACCAAAAGTTCAACCAATAAACTACAATTGGCAGTTAGATGGCAGATGGCCAAAGTCTAGCAGTGTATGGTTAAGACATGACTTGAATGCAGGCAACTGAAGGCAGAGTGTCTGTACTTTGTGCTCCTTCTGGTATGTGACTGCTGCTGTTTCTACAACACGCATTAAATTGCATCTTTGTTTTGCAATTCATAACTACCTGAATCCATATTAACATAAAACATAGTGAGAATCTCACAATTTACTATTCTAGCATGGAAAGTATAACTTTAATATAAAATCTGTATATTTTCTAGTTAAAAACGTATTAGTAGATAGACACAGTGGAACACACCCGTAATCCCAGCACTCTGGGAGGCTGATGCAGGAAGACCACAAGTTCATGCCCAGCTCAGCCTGGATGACTTAGCAACTTAGCAAGACTCTGTGGGGGAAAAAAAAGAAGAAAGGAAGGAAGGAAGGAAGGAACCAAACAAATGGAGGGAGGGAGAGACGGAGGGAGGAATGAAGGATGACGGTGTCTCAGTTTGAAAGTTCTAGGTTCCATTCCCAGTACCACAAAAATGAATCAATCAATGCTTTATATTCAAGGGGAAAAATCAATACTTTGCAAAAATAAAAATAAATCAATACAAAAAGGCATAGATAAAAATAAGCATACTGTTGAATCTAGTGTCTCATATAACCTCACACTAAAAGTTTAATATTGTTTGAACATAATTTAATGCAGTAGCAGTTATTAATGTTTAAAATACATATTTTCAGTGACTTTTATGGCTGAAAATCAATAAAAACAATGAGTCCTACTTAGGTCCTGTGTGATTTTATGAGGACTCCATAGGAAAAGCTTCCCTCTATAGTAATTTTCATGGATAAATATCCATTTATAAAGTACATGAATCCAGTCCATGTGACAAAGAAAACAAATCACTGAAAATTCACATGCAGTTTCTGCTGAACAAACTGTAGGCTAATAATTGGAGAGAGCAACTCTGAAGCAAAATAAGAAATCACTGGGTATTTTCATTCCATTTACGTACTAGGGGGATAAGTATACAAACATCAAAAAATTATTTCTATCTTAAAGCAATTTCTTGATTCTAAAAATTATAACGCCAACTATTTAACAGACAAGAAACTCAAGCCAAGAAAGGTGACACAGACTTGTAATCCTAGAGCACACTGGGAGACAGAGGCAGGAAGATCTTAAGCTTAAGCCCTGCCTAGCAATTTAGCAACTTGATGAGACCATATCTTAAAATAAAACTGGGCAGAGGAGAATTTCTGTGAAGTCTTTGGGCTTAATCCCCAGCACCGTAACACACATACACACATGCACGCACACATTCACACACACACACACACACACACACACACACACACACACACACACACGCATGCACACACAAGAAAGAAAAAAGACTCAAAAGAAATTTCACATCAGAACTTATGTTGTCAGGAAGATGACACACTGACATATAGTAAAAACATACGGGATTTAATTCATCAAGCTCCAATATGACCACATCACAAAGTAAATTCCCTAATTCATAATTATATTTTATATTTGTGACTTTAGTAGGCTGTGACATCTTACTTAACTAAAATCATATAATACTAAGTGACTTTTTATATATTAATATAAAGTTCTAAGTGCAGACTTGGAAGTTTTATGTACATGCTTAAGTGTATGTTTTTGTTTTAAGTCGGATGAAAGCAACTAAAATCCAAACAGCTAAAAATGAATGGCCAGAATAGAGTTGTAGGAAAGAAAAATGGTGAGTGTCCTAAATTATCTAGGTTCATATGACAAACTATACAAAGAAAAACAAAACATGGTACTAAAATATAAAGCATACTACCAATGGAAACAGCAGCCTCTGATACGATTACTAAATAACAGCTAGGTGCTTGTATTGATAAATAATCCATCTGTGAAGAGTCATTTTCAATCAAAACAGTCACTATTCACATCTTATCCAAGTCAGACATTATACCCAAAGAACAGACCCAAATTTAATCTCACGTGTGAGCAGTTTGTAAAAAGGCCCTGATAGCCAAATAACAGGGTATAAATCTTTGTCAAAGAAATGTCTGCTTCCTTATAGTTTCTTGGTGACCAAGTATCAACAGAGTACTCATGTGGCCTTCATATACACAGTGACCTGCACTTTGAGAGAATTGTCTTAGTCTTGGTTGCACAGTACCATGCTCACACTAAAACTGAGACGCTGACAGTTCCAACTTAATGCATTTCCTAGTTAAAAAAAAAATAGGAGGCAATAGCTGAACTTTTGGGACCTATGAAAGCCACATCCATCAGTCTGGCTCCCTACCCAAAGTGATGCAAGCACCTAGAGAATGGAAGGAAAGATGTGTACACCTGCCACACTTAGGCTAATGAGAATTCTTTCTACCTATAATTTTTATTTTTGTTAGTATGTGTTTGCAGTATACACTGATTACATCAACTTGGGGAACTGGTGCACATACATATCACATCCTGGTCATTTTTACTTTCTCTCCCCTTCCCCACCCTCCCATCTGGCCCCATCTCCACAGTCTACCTGCTGTCTCCCATCCTTGATCATTTCACATGCTCATCTACCATTTCCCCACCTCTAACATATCATTAGGGTGATACTTCAGTGATTTCCTTCTCTCTTCATAGATGCTCAGATGATCTCTTTATGACAGCAATAGAAACATTTGGGAAGGAATGATTAAGTGATGCGGTTTGCCCCAGGAACACCCGTTTCTTGGCAGGGAAGGTATTACTCTTCTCACTGAGCTAAAAAGGCAGATGCTTCAGATGGCTCACCGATACATTAGACCAGGACCCAACTCCCACCAGAGCACTCTTCACCGTAGCTTCCAGTGGTATACACGAGAAATAAAAAAGGTAAACATGAGAGAGGAAATAAAGAAGAAGAACAGATCCCAGTAAATGCTAATTAAATAAACGTTCATCATTCCTAAAATGTCTATTCTTTGGAGAATAACTAGCCTTATAAGGGTAGGTGAAACCAAACAGCAACAGAATAAAACCAGTATTCCTTGCACTACAAAAAGAAAAGACGAACATTTTTTTCAACAACTTTATCTACAAAAGAATTTGTTTCAAAAAGAATGTTTTTTTTTAATTTTGAGATATTCAAATTGATTGATTTTAAAGTAGAAACCATCATTAAATCAAGTACCTCAATATGTGTTTTAAGGTAGCTTTCTTCAATAAAACATTTTTTTTGTGCCACTGGGGATTAAACCTAAGGTCTTCACACTGAGCTACCTATCCAGCCCTTTATGTATTTTTCTTATTAATTTATTTATTCTACTTTTCTTATTAGTTTAGAGACAGGGTCTCGTTTACTTGCTAAACTGCCCAAGCTGGACCTGAACTTAAAATCTTCCTGCCTCAGGCTCCCAGAGTGCTGGGATAAAAAGGCTTGCACAACCAGGCTTGGCAACAAAACTTAATTGAGGGTACTTTCTTCTTACATTTAAATTATCCTATCTCCAAAAATTAAAAGTGCATTTCTTCGAAACAGATTTAAAAAACCACTAATTTCATTTTTAGACACAGGAAATTTCAGTATAGTAAAAGCTTAGTGAAATATGTATCAACCAGTTGCAAAACACCTCAGACTTACAACCCACTTTGTAATGATTAGTCTACAAATATTATAGAAGTGTTCCATTCCAAAGTGGGCTCAAAATAGACTGTGACTGATCTATTCAATTCTGGGAGATTCAAGCCATTAAATGAGATACAAAACTGGTATTGTTAGAGATGAAGGCTAAAAAAAGTCAGACATAAAAGACCATTTTATAATTTTCTTGTAACACTTGTGTGAATCTTTAACTTTGAAGAGGTAGGATACACATTTTCAGGTAGGTTTTTTTTTGTCATTTTTAAATACCTTTTCTGAGTTCTTGGGGGGAAGACAGAAAGGTACTTAAATCAATCAATCCTGTTCCACTGAGACATAATATGTTATAATGTGATAGCTAAGCTACTGCTAATTCCTTATTTGAAGGTCTGAAACATAAAATTGACATCTGAAAATGAAGACATTTCCTTCTCTTGTAGACAAATAACAAGAAATAAAGAAAAAAATTAAAAACAGCCATTTATAAAGTGAATCTCTAGCTTCACAAGTCAGAATAATAGGTACCTCTTGGCAAAGGGGAATATTGACTAGGAAGAGCCACAAGAGAACTTCCTGGGGAAATGGAAACCTTCTGCATTTTGATCTGGAAAGAAGCTCTTCGGGTATGAACATGAGCAAAATGCAGGAAGCTGCATACTTAGACTTACATGTTTTCCTGTACATAAATCAATCATCAATTAAATAAACTTAATTGGAAAATGAAAGAAAGTATCCAATTTAAGTAGGACACTGCAACCAAATATCAAGAATAAGAACCACAAAATATTTAGAATAAGCTAGAAAAAAATTAACCTCTCCAAGACCTACCAAAGTACTGCATACAGGATGGATAGCTAAACAAGTACTTCTAAGACAGTTTGGTAAGAACACTACAAGTGACAAGGAGGTCCCCTGCACAGTAATTAGAATTTCACATGTGACTATTTTTATGCCTGTTCTCAATACAGATCAAGTCTATAAGATAACCTCCTAAAGGTGGAAAATGAAGGCCTATAAAGTTATTCCAAACACACACACAAAACACTTGTAAGAACCCAGAGTACAGATTCCTTATCTAAAGAAGAGAGTCATCTTTCAACCATTAATGTTCCCCAAAAGTATGACTTGTATTTAATGACAAGCAAGAAATAAAACCTAACAATCAGTAAAAGCAAAAAGCACTAAGTACTTGCAATCGTATTCTATCTTCTGAATGGTATTCTGTTCTGTTCAGTAATCTGGTAGCTACGGAGACTAAAAGCAGCTAGCAGTTTTCAAACATACCACAGAGCTCATGAGTGATACTATCCAAAACTCAGATTTGATGATCAAACAGCTATGTATCTGCTTGGTAAAACAACCCAACCAATGGCAGGATCTCTGGCCTAAGAACCAAAAGATTGCCACACTAAGTTTTAACTTCCATGTTTAGCTAAACAAAATAATAGAACTAATTTTCCTTTAGTATACAACATAAATATCTCAGTCCATATCTAGGTTCCTAAATAAACAAAATTCCATGGGTGAAATGAAACTAGAAGGCTTGCCACTTAATCCATCTCTAGTTCTTGGATGATAATAATTTCAAACATACCATTAAATGAATTAAAATTATTTTAAATTATTAGGATATAATACCATTGTCACATTGCACTATTATTCTGTCTTGGACTTGATTAGGCAATGTGATAATTTTAGAGATGAGAAATTTCCATAATGAAACATCAAAAAGAATCCCTTATAAAACCACTCAAGACACAAAAGAATGGAGGATTACTAGCTTTCTTGAAATGCTGCACTCTAAAATAATCATCAGCTACACAAATAGTCACAGTGACACCAGAGATCAAAAGGTAAAAGTCAAATAAGAAATTCACAAGAAATCAGTTTCCTAAATGTAACAGTGATGTTTCATGCTCTAGGCCAGCAGTTGGAGGCTCTTTAGAAATTGTTAATTGTCACCTTTGCTTATAGCTAATGAAAAATACTCTTCAGAGTCTATATAACTATACTGACTAGTTATATTATTTTTATACAATATTACATGATTTTCAGATGAGTTGGTTATCATATTTAAAATGCCAATTTTAGGCATCTCCAACTGCTGACCAGCTCTGGCTATGTGCAAGGCCTGCTCTGCACCAAAGCAATTTCATTGTTTAAGTTTTAAGACAGACATGAACGCTGCCGGACTCAGATGCTAACCAACATGTCAAAATTGAAGCCAAGGTAGACAGCAAAGCAATCTTCAAAAATACAGCTATTTCTTATTGTTTTAATCTATTCATAACATTGAATCTTCCCTTTTTGTAAAAATATACAGGAAGTATATACTTTTTCTCTCCTTAAATGAAAAATGCAAGACCATCTTTCCCTTTTTTTCCCCCCACAAACACTATCATCTCAGATCCGTTCAGTATCTATTTTAGAGTGCAGGCATCATTAGGCACCCACAACAATGGAACCGAGACAGGCCTGACCCCATCCATTAGCACGTTCCAGGGAAGCTGCCTGGATCCTGTCTTCTTATCCCTCTTGGAGGCCTGCTTTTGGCCACAGTGACATCCCTGGCCTTAAGAATGAATAACTCGGTTAAGGGAGTCCCTTTCCTGAGATCAATTCCTCTGTAGAGAGAGACAAAATACTCATATCATTAATGACCTAAGGCAAAGTGACAGAACCTCCAAGCTAATGAAACCATGACAGCAAGCAGATTTCTAAATAGCAGAGAAGTGGAATCCATTTACTTACATGAAGATTCAGTGCCAAACATGGCTGGCTTCACAAGCTGCTTAAAAGAGAGAGAGAGACAGAGAGAGAGAGAGAGAGAGAGAGAGAGAGAGAGAGAAGAAAAAGCAAGGAGAGTGAGTGCTTGGGAGTGAAGAGATGAGCCGACGACACAGCAGGGGTCACGAAGCCAGACAATGCAGCTCGATGTGTCCAGCTGCCAGATTCTCCTCTCAGAAGCTTCAGTTTCCTCCGGGAGACTGAAAAGCAAGGTCTTCTACAGCGCCCAAAACTGGAGAGCTGCTTTCGAAAATCCACGAGGCAGTGGAAGGGCGACGTGGCTCCTCCGGGATGCAGCGAAGCAAGGCTAGGTAGCAGCAGGGCAGCAGTGGGAGCAGCAGCAGCCGCGGATACTGCAATCCTCAGCCCTGCTGTAGCAGTAAGACAATAGCAGGGCTTATGCATACGCTGGATGACGTCAGGGACACTGCACAGACTGACTGCTCTGCTTGAGCCACAGGCTCTAGGGGCTTCAGAGCGCAGTGTGATTCAAAGGGGAATTCCTTTGTCACAAAATGCACAAAACCAAAACCACACACACATTCCCCCTCTTGAAGAGATCCTCATCCTGTGACACCTACACTGTGAGACCTCCAAAAACATTCAAATATCGGCCTTAAACCAACTAACCACAAAGATATGCAGGTCAGGGTTCTTGTTTTTACTGCAGGAACTAGAACTTTTCAGTGGAAGTAATAATATCAGCAATAAAAAAGAAAATCTATCCTTAAAAGTAGTTACAAGGCTATGAATGTGGCTTAGTGGTAAAACACTTGGTCTAGCAAGCGAGAAACTCTGGGTTCAATCCCCAGTATCACCAAAAAAAAAAAAAAAAAGTACAACTAGTTACCTTACCAAAGAGTTCAAGGTTACTTTCTTTAAGCTTGTGGTAGACTGACAAATCTAAGTTTGTACACTCAGTCACAGATGAAAGTACATGTACTGTTATATACTGGTTCACATAAATTTTGGGTATTTATATGCACACAAATGTATCAGTAAAATAATAAATAATAAGGCAAACAGAACATTGTGTGGCACTGTGAACACTCAAATTTTATAGTTACATTATTAATTATTTTGCAACCATTTTCAAAATATGAAAAAACACTAGTAGTATGTTTATGTATATATATATTTCTTATTATATTTACCTTATTTTTCTTCATTTTGCTTTATGAGAACTTCTATAATTTTTCAAAGTAAATCAAGCATTTTAAAGATTGCCTACATATACCTGAGTACACTTTGTATGAGTGCATATTTTCAGCCAATATATTTCTTTTTAATAACCCGATACTAAATTAACTGAAGATAATAACAAACTGTCCCTTGACTCATTAGACAAAGTCTTTCTCCCTTATCATATTCTTAAAAAGCTGATTTTTGAAAAATATACTATAATAATAAATTAACTTTCATTAGAATGACTACTCAGCATAACAAAGATAAAAAGTTTTATTTTCATATTTTAAAAACATTGAAAGGCACAAAAAGTACATGTGCATTTGTAAACCCACAACAACACACTGAAAAAATGATATTCACTAGAAAGTTCCAGAGTTCAAGTCTCCTTTTCACTCATTTATCCAAGTTCTCTCTACCCATTCACCCTTTTCGTGTGTGCTCAGAGCCTCCACACTGAGCTACAACCCCAGCCCATTCTTTATTTTTCACTTTTAAACAGGGTCACACTAAGTCATAAGGTAGGCCAAGCTAAGCTTGAACTTGCAATCCTCCTGTATTACCTACCCAGAGAACTGGGACTAACAGTCTGACCACTGGGCTCAGGTTCCTATTTCTTTTGTTTAAAAAAAACTTGTCCTAATATAGATAATTTTTAAACATAATACTGTGATTTGAATGCAGAACTGCAAATTATTCTCTTAAAATAACATCAGTGGCTCTTTCGGTAAGTATATGTTGATCTACCTCCTTTTAATGGCTGCAAAAAAAATTCATTGTATGAATGTATCATAATTTATTCCAAGTAGCTTGACCTTTAACTTACTGAAAATCCTGAGACATTTTGAATAAAATGTGATAATGCTACATAAAATACAAAAAAAAAAAAAGCGGTGTGGCAGTGGTAGCATTGGCCTGCAATCCTAGCACGCTCAGAAGTTGAGGAAAGTTAACAAGTTCAAGTCCATCCTGGGCAATTTAGCAACTTAGCAAGACTGTTCAAAATAAAGGGCTAAATGTAACTCAGTATGAAGTCTCTGGGTTAAGTCCCCAATTAACACAAACACAGGCACACACACACAGACACACACACACAGACACACACACACACACAGACACACACACACACAGACACACACACAGACACACACACACACACACACACACACAGAGAACAAATACTTTGCTGCAGGAAAGAATAATAGCTAATATTTATTACTTGCTATGTGGAAGATAATACACTGGGAACTTTACATGTATTAACTAACTCATTTAAACTTGTAACAACCCTTGGAGATAGGCACTACTGTTATCTACATTTAACAGTCAAATAGTTTACCAAGGTTACAACGGTAATAAATATTCTGGGATTCAAACTTTGGCAGTCTGATTCCCAAACAACACTTAACCACTCCACAACAATGTACCTTGAAAAATGAATGAATAATTGCCAAAATTACACAGCATTTTAAAGATTCAACTATGACATAGAAAACACAGAAAATCTTAAAAGAGAAAAGGAACTAAAGAAAACTAAAAATAACAGAAGAGACTACCAAACATGCTGTATTCACAAAATTACAAATTAATAAAAGTACATCCTTTCAAAAATAATATTCAGATCTAGAGCAAGCAGGAAGGTCAATGATACCACTGGCACATAGCCACAGGAAATGAGAAAGGGCAATAGATTTCAAAATAGTTGAATCCAAACCAGAAAATCATCTTACCCAAGTGTTTTGCTTCATTTTGTTTGTTTTGTAATTTTGTCCTGTTTTGTTTACCTTGAAAAAATGAATCTTAAATTGTATGCATGACGCTATATATAGGATGAGGGATGTGACTCAGGAGTAGAATGCTTGGTATCACATTCTCAGCCCTGGGTTTGATCCCCAGCATTGCCAAAGAGAGAAAGAGAGATTTTACATAGTCTCACAAATAGCAAATGGATGTGATCACTAGAAAAGCAAAAGAAAATAAAAAATGAGAAAATAGTTCATAAGTAAGAAATATTTTCCACCAGAAGCCAATAACTGCTTTATGAACTCACATTACTAGTTTTTTTTTTAATCTCCTACATGAGAATGTGAATATGTACATTAATATGGATACACTTTTACTGAACACTTACGTTTTTGGCACAAAGTAAGCTTGGGGCTACAATATTTTTAATCTATCTTTTAGACAATTTAAACAGGATCAGCATGTTAAAAACACTGGGCATTCACACCAACACCACTGAACACAAATTATTGCCTAACTCCAATGAAGCCTCTTGCAGCTTGGAAGTATAACCTGAGATGTCTCCAGTACTCCAGAAGATTTGGATACACAGTGCCAAGTTATTGACAAAACAAAACAAAACAAAACAAAAACCTAAGTTGTTCCACCACTCTAGAAGATTTAGATATACATTGCTAAAGAAACTGACCAAAAAAATTCCAGAAATTTTATTTGCTCCAATTTTCTCCTCAAGTGAAATCAGAGAAATTTGAGCACAATTTTATCATGTTGCCTAAGAAAAATGCGGTAGAATACAAGTGACCAGAGGTCTTTCACCATCCTGCTCCAAAAACACTCCCACAGCACATTCCAGAACCAAAGGGACCTTCGGATTCATTTTCTCTGATTATCCCTGCCTGCAATATTTCCTTTTTATTCATAAAGAGTACTATTCATTTCAGAAAAAAATTATGGCACGAAAGACAAAACTCAGAAAACCCCACCCATGCATTCCCTGAACAACTGCTTCCTGGAAGCCTACTGTTTCGCACTCTGCAGGCACAGCTACAAGTGAACTCCCTTCCCGCTGCAGCCTCAACGGCGGAGTGTGTGAGGCGGACACGTGCACAGCGCAGCACGTGGTGGTGCACGTCGTGAAGAAAGGCAAGGATCAGCTAATGGCCAACGTGCCGCCGGATGGGAGAGCCATTTTCGCTACGCTGTCAGGTGAGGGCCATCCTTTCTTAAGTAAATATCTCAACACAGACCTAAATAAACCAAGGTGAAACCACACGGTTAACATGGAAACAGGGTGGAAGGAAGGAAGCTAGTATGGCTAAGACTATGAATAGAAGCATTTATTTCCTTGTTTGCTTTTATACAAATCTGTTCTTCAATCACCAAGTATCAACAGTTTTTCTACTGGAAGTTCCACCCTCCAGTGTTACGATGTATCACTGACCCAAAGGCTGTTGTGCTGGCGTCACAATAAATTCTTTTCTAATCTAAAATAATTCACTCTCCTATGAACTGAAAATATGAATTGCTCTCTTTAAAGGTTAGTAGTCTAACTGTATTTTCAAATGTGCAAATATCTGTAAAAAATACATAAAATATTCAAAATTAGCTTTCCATCACATCAGATGACTAATTTAACTAATGTATTTACTAATGTGGCAAAAACTTAAAACATATATTCTCTCTGTAGCACACAAAGATGTATATCTTAAAATATCAGCCATACGTATGTAAAGTATTACATTTAAACCATTAAGGTCCTTGAGCTGGAGGAATAGCTCAGCAGTCACAGCACTGGCCTAGCAAATGCTAAGTACCCAAGTTCAATTCCCAAGCACCACGCAAGCCTGGCTTAGTGGAGCACACTCGTAATCCAAGCACTCAGGAGGCTGAGGCAGGAGAATTACTGTGAGTTCAAGACCAGTCTGGGCTACTGTTGTGGTTTGGATTTGGAATGTTCCCCAAAAGCTTCAGGTACAAATGGATACAGTCTGAGTATGACCCAAAGGCAAATTGAGGGATCAATAAGGATATGACAGTGTTTTTTTCTTAAGTGTTTATCCTACATCAATTATTATTCTATACAACAAATGCATATATCATAAAAAATAGATTATGCCTATAAAGTATACACAAAACTTAATTTTAAACACAAATTCAAATATTATATTTTCAGCAATTCTATGCATTCAGAATATATTTTAAATTTTACATATACAATCCATAATGAAGCACTAACAGGAAATCCTAAAGCACAGTTTTATGAGCCATGAAGTGCCACAGCTCCCCGGACAGGCAAACTGTTCTGGGGACCCTCCTGCCACGTGACATTAAGAGCACGCACACACACACACACACACACACACACACACACACACACCACATAACCTGAAAGGATCAGCGTCCAAGTTTTTAGCCAGAATTTTGTCATGTTATTCATTTGATAGTAGACATGCACATGTGATCCATTTGAAACACATTTGATTGATATAAAAACAAACCTAACAAAAGTGACGATAAAACAATCTTTTAAAAGTAAAACATGTCTAAAACGTATGGCCGTTAACTCATTAATCCAAGTGCTGAGACAGATATAAGCCATAAAGGACACATGGCCATTACTGAGAGTCTGCCGTGTTACCTGTAATCTATTCCTTCACTAACAATTGTCTTCATCTTGAGTATGTCCCAGCATAAGCTGTAAGTAATTTTTAATAATGACTACTTCATGCTGACAAAATTCTTTATCTTATCAAAAGAAATACATACCTAAATAATTTTTTCTATTGTCCTATATTACTCATCCCCTGAATAACTTGAATAGCTGTACAATTTCCAATACGGAGCGTTAAATACCCTCAAAGTGTGGCTCTGGAAACAACACGCTCTCAGTTGTTGAGAAAGCTGTGTTTCAGCGGTGAGTGTTTTGCTCCTATTTCACTGTTTTCCTTTCTATTGAATGATTCTACTTAGGATATTGTAAAGTTGGAAACACCATAAAATATGAATTGAATTTTCAATTCAATATCAAAAGCATGTACCACCGGAATTTGTATATTCTTCAACACTGTCACTTGACAACGTAATAATTTCATAACATACCTGAGAATGTTTCATTTCACTCAGTCATCTAGTAAAAAATAATTCATTGTGCTCAAGTCAAAAGCTGTCCATTTTACCTACCTCGCCGGTCACTGCTGTGAAGAAAGCCTAGTTCTCTTTCCTACCTTAATCTAGGTTACAGATTAGGAAGTTTTTCATGAATTAGGAAAATCTGACATAGTTTATTCCTGGTAATTAAGATGTACACACTGTTAAAACATTAACAATATGATTGTCTTAAGTAAGCTCAAAGTACCTTAACTTCCCTTTAGCTCCCATGCATAGCACCATCAGATGTCACACAAATGACCTTTATGTCTTTCACAATGCAGTATTATTGGAACAGATTTTTACCTTGTTATTTGAGTAGCATCATTGAAAGGGTGGCTTATTTTATTCCTTTACATTTGATAATTCTTAACCCACAGATATTTTAATGAAATGCATTTTATTAACAGAATAAAAATATAATAAAAATCTAAGTTAACAGATACATAGATGATAGAAAACCTACAATGTATTTATAGCTAATTGATTTGTCAGATTTCTGAAACCCAACCAAAATGGTTAAGAGCTGGATATCAAGTAGAAATAATATTCAAGACTCACTGTAGCTACTTAGTAACTAAATGATGGGAAGCAAGTTCTAAAATCTCTCTGAGCCTCAATATATTCATAAATTGACAAAGGGCCTCCTCAGTCAGTGCCTGGAAAATAATAACAGCTAATGTGTAAATAGCACTTTATGTGTAACAGGCTTTGCCCTAAATGAGATATTAGCTTATTTAACACTTAACATTACACAGTTTTGTCATCTTTTTATAGTGTCCATGAGGAGAAATAACTTGCCTAAGGTCACATAGTAGTCTAACCTTAAAGTCCTTGTGCTCAGCCACAATATAACACTGTAGAATAGATGATCAGCAAACAGAATCAAAAATTTAAAAATCATATAGAAAAAAATCTACGTTCACTCTTTTAGCTAACTTTTCTATTACTAGCCCTATAGTTTATCAAATACTTCCACTCAGAACTTATAAAAATTATCTTTTCATATGCTATTTTCAATTCTAACATAAGAAAAAATTAGAGAGGCAGAATCAAAAGAATAATGACTAAACTCTTGTTATGCTTATGATGAAACTCTCATTACAAGAGAATCTCATCTATTTGCAAGTTATTTGCAGCAAACTGGGGCACTTAGAGGCTTCCCCCAGATCATCACATCAACACTCTTCCCAAAATGTACAACTTCTCTAAGTCAGTGACTCTGCTCACACCACTCATTCTAGGCTACAGGCCAGGGACTACTATTTTAGCTACAATTTACTGAGTCAATGATAAGAACTGCACAATGAAAGCCCCTCCCAAATCCCTGCCATAATTTAACCCCTCAAGATCTGTGTTAGAAGAAGTACTGTTAATGAATCAAGAGACCTGGGTCTAGCCACTATTGCCACTCATTATCTTTCTGGTCCCTCACTGGTAAAATGACCAAACTGGATGCTCCCTAAAAAAAGTCAACTGAAATGAGCTAGGATTCTACTTTAAAGCTATTACAGCTGCATAAAAAAATCAAGTAAGACCCTACTGGGAACGGCTCTTCCCTTATCTAGCCCACACCATCTCTTCTTTCGACCCTGCTAGGGCTGTTCACAGCCCTCCTCAAGGGTTGGACACTAGGGGTACTGTCCGAATCTAGTACATTGATATTGAATGCTAAGATTCCTAGAAAGCCTCCACCTATGCACAGGTACACAGTTCCTTTCTAGACAGGCTTTCAGTATCTCAGCCTAGGGGTGTGTAGACACACTCATAAAACAAACACAGAAATAATCGCTAGAGGCCCTGACCACTGGAGTGGTCACACCTGGTGGGATATACTCTGAGGGTCATGTAGCTGGGTTTCAGCAATAAAGCTTCTGATGAATATCTTCCTTTTAGGGCTTAATACAGGAGATAGAAAATGTTGAGTTTTCCACAATGACAGCTCAGAGGTTGAAATACAGATCTCTTTTCTGTTGATAGTTTTCCTACCTGGAGAAGTTTTTGCCATGGAAGGCCATGGTACTCTGCTCTACCCAGAGGAGGATAATAACTGCACTTCTCACTTTGGTCTTCCTTCTTAAACTCAAATACCATGACCTAACTGTAATATAGTAAATGGTTAAGCCATATAAGAGCTCATTTTATTATAAAAGGTTTCAAAACTACCAGAGTGGAATTATAAATGCTTGCTATTTTTCCATATTTCAGAAACTATAATAAGAAATTTCCCCTTCCCTCATGATTCTTATTCTCCTAATACATCACAGCTAAGTCAAAATGCCTTAAGATTATGCCTCATCCCAACTTCCCCCTACTGCCAGGTCTAGAACAGACTTGGCCTAATATATCTCATCTTGCTCCTCCTCCAGTCTGCTCACCACCCAGTCTAGCTTGCATCTGGCTTCCGTATTTCCTTCTCGTGCCGTCATTCTTTACTGGCTTTACTTACTGACCCAAACATGATTCCAAAGTGTGAGAAAACCGAATTGCATAAAGGAATCTCTAGGTGATGATTCTTCAAAGAGTAAACCCAACCCCTCCCATTAGTGAGCTCTACGTTCCACAAAACAAAGCTAAGACAGAAAAGCACCAACGAAATAACAATATAATGCTATGAAATAAGTGGCAAACCCAACTGCCCAACTCACACCATGACCAAGACTAGGGCTATACACATTGTGTATGACACAGAATCAGAGCAAAGTGAAGAATCATCTTCAGTGGGCATAACTAAAACCAAAGGCATAGGTAAAACCTGATATACTCACTTTACCAAATTCCAAACATTTAGGTAAGGGCTCTTTCTGGACAGACATATCCTGTTTATTATATTTAAAAAAAAAACAGTAGTCATGGTGGCAGAAGCCAACGCTACCAGGGGCTGCAAAGCATGGACTTCTTACAAAGTAGCAGGACCTCTCTTCTTACATAGCCTTGACGGAAGTGACACTAAGCAACCACAGAAGGAGGAGGAAGAACTCTTATAAGAGATAGAGTATAATATCTTAGCCATAATGATTTTATTCTAAAAAGCATTATGCTAAACATTTAACATCAATTAGTAAAAAAGAATACACATTAGTTAATCTCAATGTAAAATTAGGGGACATAAGAACATGACTGTCATTATTTTAAAAACTGGTAAAAAATAAAAGATCTAGATTTTCTTGCAAGAAATATGAATCCAGTAATAAGTATGCTTATTCAGTTTATATTGCCACAGTGAAAAAAAATCTCTTATATGCATTTGAATCAATGCATTAATATAAAGATCAGAATCAAAATCAGATTTCTATAAAAACCAGGATGGTACACAAGCCAGACACAGCCTTCTGTGGAAAAGATCCTATAGGCAAACCACAGACCTTCCTGGGGGTTTTGGTCTGTTCACCTGGTCAGCAAAAAGAACCACTGAAAAATAAGCAAAGGAAGTCATGAAAAATTTGCATGAATAGACTACTGTAAGTTGTCTCAGAGAGAAAAATAAAAGAAAAAAGTAAAAAACCCATTGGAGAAGTTCTTCAAGAACTATGGTAGCGTTTAGCTAGAGTTAGGTATAAGTACGTGCAGAAGGTCACAACATTTCACTGGTACTGCAAAACATAAATCTTGATGTTTTATAGCAGGGGTTGGCAAATTCTTTCTATACTGAGCCAAACAGTAAATATTTTATATTTTGCGGCACCATCCATTCTCTGTCACAACTGCTCAACTCTGTAATTTTAATATAAAATGGCCATAAACAATACATAAATGAATGTTGCTGTATTGTAATAAAACTTTATGGACTCCGAAAAAGAATTTGTGTGTGTGCGGTACTCAGGACCAGACTCAGAGCTTTTACAATGAGCTACATCCCCAAACCATTTTTTATTTTAAAACAGGGTGTGGATGAGTCACAAAATTGCCTACGCGGACCTCAAACCTGTGACCCTCCTGCCTCAGCTTCCAAGTGTGCTGGGATTACAGGCCTGTGCCACCAGGCCTGGTCAAAACTGAATTTTTTGAAATGTTCACATATCACAAACATTACTTTCCTCCTGAATGCTCTTAACCATTTAAAATGTTTTTTTTTTTAAGAAAACAAATCGTTAGCTGGCAAGCCAACAACGTGCTCTAATTTCATTTAGATCTCTATCATTGATGAGATTCACAAGGGTAATGGATTCTACCAACAGTCGCCTGATGGATCACAGCCAGGAGCTCCAGAATACTTCCATCTCGAGTTCCTTCATTTCCAATAATACTTAGCACAATGTGAGAACACATGACTGTGATAGAACTTTATTCACTCCCTATTAGAATTGATGATAAATGCTAAATTAACTTCTGAGAAACCCACAACTACTTTCCACAGGATAAAATCATTTCCGACCCACATTTCTAGCCCTCAAAAAGGCTATAAAAAGGAAAGTCATTCATTAAGACTTCCAAGTCTCCCCAATTACACTGTAAGTCAGAAAATTTCCTGCAATGCATACTTATAGCATAAAATGCAAGTAACAGCTAGTTTGTTATGAGAAAATCAGGCTCTGCTCACCAATGCAAACTGAAGGAGAACTCTTAATATAAAGCAATCTCATACCTGCACAGCTAGCTACTTTGGATAGGCGTTTCAGAACAGAACCTCATTTTTGAAATTAAATGGAGATTATTTTCGAGGTGATTTTTACTTCTAAAAAACAGCGATTCTGTAATGAGCTGCACACATCGCGGTATGTGACCTAGCTCACTAGGGACTTCAGCACATCGTGCCAAAGCTCACATGGTTGACATTTTCATTTTTTCACTGTCTTTCAGAGAAGAGGCAGGCAAGTTCCTCTTTATTCTCTTAGCTCAGGTTTTTCGAAAAGCCATTAAAAATATATTTCTGATCAAGACATTTTTTGTTTTCTTAGAAATAACCCAGGTTAACACTGTGTAAGTGATCCCGAGGGAAATGCAGTGAAGCGGAATCCTTGGGAAATGTGTCTAGAGACAGACATGTGCGCCTACTACAACCACCCACTTCAAATTGAAAACCTTCCCTGTTACAGAAGCATCGAGCCAGGTCCTTTTGCTTCCATAGAAATTTATCTTCATTTTTCCACAGAAATCATTCTCTTGACCTAAACAACCCACACCATGCGCAGTCTGACTCAGCAGTCAAGCAATCCTGGGCTTCGAGTCTCTTGTTACTACTTATAAATTGATTAATCTCTTCCAAGCTTCTGTTTCTTCATCTGCAGAACAGGAATACTACACTTCATACACGCTGAGCTTCCCAAATCCAAAAGCCTGAAACGTGAAAAGCTCAAAAATCCAAAGCTTTTCGGTACATACCTCACACTCCCAAGTGAAAAATCCCACACCTGACCTCACATGTCAAGTTGCAGTCAAATTCAGGCACACTTTAAAAAGCATAAAAAAAAAATCTTCAGCCTATGTATATAAAGTACACATGAAATATAAAGAAATTTTGTGTCTAGACTTGGGCCCTATCCCCAAGACATCTCATTTCTGCATATGCAATATTCCAAAATTTGAAAAGGAATCTGAAATGTGAAGAACTCTCAGTCCCAAGCATTTTGGATAGGGATACTCAACCTGTAGTATATGGAAATGTAGTAATGGATATGGCGTGGAACAGTGGCAATGCACAGCTGGGCACAGAAAATAATCTATAGAGCAATGACACATACACAGTCATATATAAATATCGATGTGGCAACAAATTGCTTGGCATAGAGAATAATTCATAAAGCAAGGGGAATAATATGATAGCATTATCAAGTGTTTAAAAAAGTATACAGCACATAGAAGGAAAATTCTGATATGTGCTACAACATGGATGAATCTTGAGCATGTTTGAAGTAAATCAGTCAAAGACAAACATCGGAATGATTTCACTTGTAGGACATACCGAAAGTAGGAAAGTTCATAGAGACAGAAAGTAGAATGACAGTTCCTAGAGAATGCGGGAGGGAAAAATGAAGAAACGTTGTTTGATGGGTATAGAACTTCAGCTCTGCAAGCTGAAAGAGTTCTGAAGACTGGTTCACAGTAATGCAAATATATTCAAAACTTAAATTAGGATATATGTTAAGTCACATATATTTTATCATAACTTAAAATTATCAGAATTCGGACAAGATGGTGGCCGAGTAGGATTCCTTGCTCAAGAGGTTCTTCACAGATCCATTCACAAACCAAAATTAGTTTTAAAAATTATCAGCTCAACTTAACTTGGAGAAAAGAGTTCCAGGAATTAAAAGGAGGCCACAGGAAAGTTACAAAAAGCAACAAAAACTGAAGAACGTATCAGCCAGAGAAGTCATCCCAGGCTGCCCAGAAGGAGCTCCAAGCAGCAGTGAACAGCCAGCAGCCACAGACATGAGGTAAACCAGGAGAATGGGGAGCTACAGAAACAGGCAGCAGACTGGTGGCATGATCCTCCAAGAGAAGGAAGCCTAAGAGAAGCACACTGTGAGCTTTCCCCTTCAAAACATCTCCCTACAGCTCAGGTGACCAGCTCAGGTGAAGCAGCTTTTGGCGGTGTCATACCAGGAAGTGATATAGGAGCCATTTTCAGAAGAACCCAAGTTTGAATTGTTTTGGATAAAAGAAGCCATTGACAGGTCACACACCAGATACTTTGGGGACACTCAACTATGCCTGAGGTGGAGCTGGCACCAAAGACATTCACAGGGAAAGAAAAGGCCACCAACCTCCCCACAGATCTGGCTACAGCAAGATCAGGTGAAGAAGGGTGGAGGGCCTTGCCCACAGGAGAGAGAAGGCACGACTGACGGAAAAGATTTGATAAAGGGTTTCGGTGTGAACAAAATGTATTGGAGGCCATAGGACTGTCAGGTTTCACACAGGGCACAGTCCTACTACAGAACTCCATGAGCTTTCAGCTCCTCCCACCTACCCTCACATGTGTTCAAAGAAATGTCTCACCTTGGCCACCAGAGTGGAGTCCCTCAAGCACGACACATGGGTGTAGATTCAGGCACAGGAAGGGCAGGTGCATGACTCATCAGCAGACACAGCAAAAACTGAGTAAATATCCACAGCTGGCCAGTCAACTGCTATTCTCTCCTCCTTCCTATCTTGTGCACAGTCACCACTAACATCACAGGACAATGGAGGAGGCTATTCATCCAAATAACACAGGGAAACTTTTTGGACTAATTTCAATTATTCTTTTAGAGACAAACTTTTTTCCCCCTAACTGCTCTATGACCCTTTAATAATAAAAACATGAAAAAAGAGGGCAAAAAACACCTACAGAAATGTATAACTCCCCAGAAATTGGTATTATGGGCCCTAAAATGGTAGAACTTATAGAAAAGAAAATCAAGCAACAAGTGAGCCAAGTGGTCAATCGTATCAAACAAGAAATACTTAAACAAATGCAAGAGCTATCTAGCAAGCTTAAAGGGGAATTTAATGAACAAACAATGGCCTCAGTTGATTAAAAATTTTAGTGAGCTTATGGAAGACAAAAACAAAACTGACAAAAGTAAACAAGAAATGCAAGATATGAAGGCATACTATGGTTCAGAATTAGAAAATATGAAAAGAAATCAAGTTGAAATTCAAGATACAAATAATTCAATTGAAAGCATGGGAAACTAGGTCTAATACTGTGAGGACAGAGGGTCAGGCCTTGAAGACAAGGTCAAAAACTTAAGTGATATACTTAGGGATATCTTCAAAGCAACAAGACAGCAAGGTAGCCAGGTACAACTATAAAATCATAGGTGTGAGAGACTCAAGGACAACATAAAATGTATAAAGAATTTATTCACTGAAATCATGGCAGAAAATTTCCTAAATCTAGAAAAAGAAACTAACATTCAGATATAAAAGACATATAGATTACCGAATAACCTTAAACAGAAAAGAAACTCACCATATCATATCATAATCAAAATTCCAGAAATTCAACACAAAGAATATTAAAAGCCAAATAACATAAAAAGACATAATTCTACCAGGCAAGCTTATTCAAATAATTGAAGATTTCTCAATGTAATCCTTACCACTCAGGGGAGCTTAGAACAAAATCTTTCATGCTTTAAAAGAAATGTCAGCTCAAGTGATTGTATCTAGAAAAAATCATCTCTTAATACTGGAATAGAAATGAAAAATTTTAAGAACAACCTTAAAGAAATACATGACCACTTAGCCAACACTGCACATAATATCTCATAAAGTCTTAGAATCAGAGAGTATAGCAGCACCAAAAACTCTGAGGAAAGAAAATACCAAAAGAGGAAATGTAACAAAAAGAAAAATCAAAGAATCAAAGCAAAAAAAAAAAAAAACAATGACAAGATTCAGCAAATATCTTCCAATAATAAATGTCAATACTAATGGTCTTAACTTGCCAATCAAAAGACACAGACCAGCAGATAGGATCAAAAAACAAAACACAATCATTTGTTGTCTATGAGATACATACTTTACTCACAAAGAAGCACAGAAGAAGCATAGAGTGAAAGTACTGGTATGAAAACTAATACTTCATGCAACTAGAGCTCTAAAACAAGCAGGAATTGCTAAATTATTCTCAAAGTACATTTCAAAACAAAGATGGACACTATATACTGGTAAAGGAAATAACCCAACAGGAACAACTTACAATTATAAATACATATACACTCATGTTAGCACAGCCAATTTCATAAGACAGAAACTACTGGACATGAAAGGTCAAATAGTTCCCAATACAATCATAGTATATTTCAATATCCCACTGTCATAAATAAAAAGGTCAACCAAGCAAAAAATCAACAAAGAAATATCAGAGCTAAACCATGCCATGGAATAAATGGCGTAACCAGATACCTACAGAGCATAGAGTATTTCATCCAGTATCTACAGAATACATCCTTCTCTCAGAAACATATGGGACTTTTTAAAAAACATATCATATCCACGACCATAAAATATTCATAAATAAATACAGAAGAATTGAAATAATTCCCCAAATACTTTCAGATCACAGTGGAATGAAACTAGAAATCAATAGAAAAAGAAACTACCAACACTATACAAATACATGGATATTAAATAATATATTATTAGGGGCTGAAGGAATAAATCAGTGGTTAAAGCACTTGCCCAGCAAGTTCAAGGCCCTAAATTTGATTTTCCAGCACCATATAAGCCAGGCATGGCAATGAAAGCCTGTAATGCCAGCACTCAGGAGGGTGAGGAATTAAGATTGCTGTGAGTTCAAGTCCAGCCTAGGCTACAGAGCAAGACTCTTTCTCAAAAATCAAATCAAATTAAATTAAAAATAATTAACACATTACTGAGCAAGCAATGGATAACAGAAGAAATTAAGTAAGAATAAAAAACACTTTCTAGAGTCAAACAACAATGGAATCACAATGTATCAGAATTAATGGGACACAATGAAAGCAGTACTGAGGGAAATGTATAGCTATAAAAGCACATATTTTTAAAAATCAGAACAATACCAAATAAATAATCGAGTGATGTAGCTCAAAGTCCTACAGAAACAAGAATCCAAATCCAAAAGCAGTAGAAGGATATAAATTATAAAAATCAAAGCAAAAATTAACAAAATAGAGACAAAATACAATGAAAGAAGGAAAGGAAAAACCAATACACCAATACCAAAGCATTTAGAAATAAAAAGGTGAAAGAAGCAAGGCTGAAATCGAGAGGATTATAAGAAACCATACTGAAAACTTATATTCCAATAAATTTGAGAACCTACGACAAATGCATAAATTGGCTAGGCACACATAAGATGTCAAAACTTAAGAAAGAAGATATAAAAATCCTAAATAGGCCAGTAAGAAGGAATGTAACTGAGGCAGTAATAAATTCTCTACAATTGAAGAAAAGTCCAGACCCTGACAGACTCAGAACTTCAGGGATATGCTAATTCCAATGCTTCTTAAACTTTTCCATGAAATTGAAAAAGAAGGAACCCTTCCAAACTTCTTCCTGGAAACTAGCATTGCACAGGTACCAATGCCAGATAAAGGTATTAAAAAAAAGAAAGAAAGAAGAGAAAACTACAGACCAATTTCCTTAATGAATATAGATGCAAGTATCCTTACCAAGATACAGAATGCAACAATTCTTAAAAAGATCATACACCATGATCAAGTTGGCTTCACCCCAAGGATGTAAGGATGTTTCAACATATGTAAATCAATGTAATGCACCACATATGCAAAAGCAAGGACAAAAATCACATGGTTGTCTTAATAGATACAAAAACAACCTTTGACAAAAATCCAACATGCATTCATGATAAAAAAAAAAAATCCTGATGAAAACAAGTAAATAAGGACCTTTCCTCAGGCTGACAAAAGCAATATATAACAATCCTACTGCCAACCTCATTCTCAATAGGAGGAAACTAAAAGCACTTTCCCAAAAATCAGGAACAAGACAAAACTGTCTAATCTTACCACTTTTGCTCAAAATAATTCTCAAAATCTTAGCCAGAGCAATCAGTCAAGGGAATGAAATAAATGAAGTATAGGCAATAGTCAAACTATCCTTATTTATATCCATATATTGATCCCAAAAACTCCACCAGAAGACTTCGGACTAATAAGCAAATTCAGAAAAGTTGCAGGTAATAAAATTAATGCACAAAAATCAACAGCACTCATGTAGAGCAATAATGAAGACACAGAGAAAGAGATCAGGAAAAAAAAATTCATCCACATTACTCCCAAAGAAAGCCAAAACTTAGGAGTCAAACTAAGAAAATGAAGAACCTCTATAGTGAAAACTACAGTACTCTGAAAAAAAAATAGAAAAGAACATTAGAAAATGAAAAGATATCTTCTGTTCTTAGATAAGCAAAACAAATATTGTCCAAATGGCCATACTACCAAAACTGACATACAGATTCAATGTAATTCCAATTAAAACACCAACAGCATTTTTCACAGATTTAGAAAAAAATAATTCTAATATTTTTGGGGGAGAGAGGGTCTTTCTTTATAGTCTTGCTGGCCCTGAATTCACTATGTAACTCAGGCAGACCCCAAACTCACAGCAATCCTCCTGGCTCGGCCTACAGAATGCTGGATTACATGTGTACATCACCACACCAGGTTTATGTGATGTTGGGAAATCAAACTCAGGGCCTTTCGCATGCTGAGCAAGCAATCTAATCACTGTGATATTCCTCCAGCCTAATCCGAAAATTTGTGTGAAACCAGAAGAGAACCAGAATAGCCAAAACAATCCTAAGCAACAAGAAAAAAGCAAAAGGCATCGCAATCCTGGCTATCAAGTTATTTTTACCAAGCAACAATGATAAAACCACATGGTATTGGCAGGAAAACCAGACAGGTAAACTAATGGAAGAGAACTGAGGATGCAGAGACGGCCTGAGTGTGCTCAGCCATCTGATCTTTGACAAGGGGTTGAAGATAGATGCGGAATTAAAACACAGCTTCTTTAACAAATGGGGTAAGAACAGTGGTTGTCTACATGCAGATGAAACTAGACCTACATCTGTTGCCAAGTATCAAAATCAAATCAAAATTGACCAAAGGCCTCGATACTAAAACTGAAACACTAAACCTGATGAAAGATAAAACAGGCAAAATTTCTGAAGACATAGCACAGGCAAAGATTTTCTCAACAAATTGCCCAAGGCACAGGGGATTACACCAATTATCAAGAAATGGGATAATAACAAATTAAAATGCTTCTGCATAGCAAAAGAAACAATCAACAGAGTGAAGACAGAACCAACAGAATGAGGAAAATAATTTTGCTAGCTATTTCTCAGACAAAGGGCTATTATGTAGAATATACAAGGGACTGAAAAAACTACCTAAAAGGAAAGACCAATAAAAATGAGCAACTAAAATGAATAGACAGTTATCAGAAGTACAAATGGCCAATAAATGCATAAAAATGTTCAATGTTTTTAAGCATAAGAGAAATGCAAATCAAAACAATAGTGAAATTTTATCTTACTCTGATAAGAATGGCTATTATCAAGAACTCAAAAACAATAAATATTGACAAGGTTGTAAAATAAAAGGAACCGTTCTGAATTGCTGCTGGGATTATAAATTGGTGCAGTCATTATGGACAGAAGTAAAAAGGTTCTCAAAAAGCTGAAAATAGATATGCTATTTGACCCAACTATGTCTCTTCTAGATATCTTCCCAAAAGAGTTAAAGTCATTACACAACAGTGAAACATGCAAGCCAGGTTTATAGCAGCACAACTCTTAATAGCTAAGCCCTGGAAGCAGTCAATATGTCTATCAATTGGTAAATGAATAAAGTAAGATACAGTATATTTACACAATGGAATACTGAAGTCATTTTAGGAAAATGGATGTAAAAGTTTAAAAGGTTTTAAGTTTTACCTCTTGACAGTAGAATCACTGACAGGTTTTATTTGCTACTTTATGTATTTTACTGTTACAAAAGTAGCACAAGCTCACTATCAAAAACATGACGCCCAGGTTTTTTATTTTTAAAAATGTCATATGTGAAGTAAGCCTGAAAGTTATGAAATCAACAAAGGAGTAAGACCTAAAATACATATTACATGAGAGAGAGAGAGAGAGAGAGAGAGAGAGAGAGAGAGAGAGAGAGAGAGAGAGAGAGAAGTGGAGCTTAAATAGCTAGCTAAAAAATTATAAAGACTTAGTAAAATCAGGTACATTTTCTGTTATTAAATGTGTCAATAAATATTCGCTTTAAAGCAATTATGCAAACTTTATATATTAAATTTAACTGTGAATGAAAAGATACTATAAAGTTATAAAAAATAAAAACTGTATGTCTAACAATGCTTTTTAAGTGAGCAAATGAACAAACTTGAGCAGAAAGCAACACTTTTCTTTTCCCCCAGGATTTTTGATGTGGTTGGTGTTTGTCTGATTGGTTGGTTGGTTTATGGGTTGGCTGAGACAGGGTCTTGCTATATAGTCCAGGCCAAATTTGGACTCCCCTGGAGGCCAGATTGGCCTCAAACTCACAATTCTCCTGCCTCGGCCTCTGAGTACACCACCACACCCTGTAAAAAGCAACTTCTTTAGTCATACACAAAAAGAAGGTGCCATAACTTAGAATAGGTGATTGTGTAATATTACTACCAACTGAGGTCAGGATCCTTTGTGTTTTACATGCATGCAATTAAGTAGAAAAGAGTGGTTGAAATTTTAAAAGTAAAGATGTCAGTAATAAAGTGATACATTAGTAACAACTGTCCACATTTAAAAGCATTATTACTTCTAACACTCCTTTATAAAGGTACACTCACCCTTCACCTACTATGAAAAAGACAGAGATGGGGAAAGTGCTGGAACTACAGCCACGCTCCTTCTTGGGCCCTACTTCGGGCAACTCCATGCCTTACTTTTCACAGACATTGGGATATGGACCATTGTGAGTCACATAGAGATACTAGGAAAGGCTTTCTATAAATGGGAAAGCATCAGGAGCTGGCATCGATTATTAATTAGGCTTCTATGGTTGACTGTCTTAAATACAGTATCTCAAATGTTTCTGTTTCTGGTCTACATATTTGTGTCTAACAAAATGCATCTGCTTATTCAATGTTAAGGCGTCTAATTAAGATGGAATACCACCTTCAACCGAGCCATTCTTCCACATTGTGCTTCCTATTCTCAACTCATTTCAGATCTTTTTCTCAAGACCTTTCTCTTCTTCTTGTCGTAGCAGAAACACATCCCACATAGTTTTTAGGAGTCCAGTTTATTTTTAAATTCATGTCTGGGAATTGAGCAGCACACGGTATCTTAGAAGTGCTGCACATGAGTCATTGTTTCCACTGCCCGTCAAGCTCACGAAGAAAGTGTGGCAATGCAAAGGGGAGCTGAACCTCACTTCAGTGAAAACTAGACACACAACTGGCTGTGAAAACTGGAAATGCCTTTATATCACACTTTAAACAACTGAGGTGAAGACATAGAAGAAAACAGGTCATTTGTAGCTTACCGTAGACAGAAGAAACCGAAAGGGAAGTGGACTGAAAGTGGGTCAAGACAAGATTACTACTTTCATATTTTCCTATTCTGTATAATGTTAAAATAATACTGGATCTTACCATCCTATGGTATTATTAGTTAACAGCAAAAACTTATCATTCATAGCAAATTGTAAGTGATAATGAATAAGCCAGATATTTTTAAATTAATTTTTTCAGCATTAAAATTATTAACTACTACATCCACTTCAGTAAAATTACATCCAACTAATCTGCCTTATCATTTCTATAGGAATATAAAAGATGCTAGAAATGTTGTATTTTTTTAAGTCTACACTGAGGCTAAATGATGTTATAATGACCAAAATAGAAAGAGCAGCAAACTTCTCCAGGAATTATACAGAAGCAAAATATATAGATATGTTTCAAAAATAGCTAAGGAAGAAAAAAAAAAGCCAGTTTCCCACACTCTTCTACTTGGATCACTTCTTCTTTATGGAATGAGAAACTGCAGTGCCATAAATGTTTCATTTGACCCAAAGTATTTCATGAAGATATTAACCTTTTTATCATTTCTGCATCCTACACATTTTTAAAAATTAGGTACTATTTTAAAATTAAACTAAAGCATTTATCTCTACAGCACTACAAGATAAAAATAAGGGTTTAGGGACATTTTTAAGTACCAGGTATAAAGCATAAGTGTATTTAATATTAAAATAAAAATAAGCATAGAGATAAATTTTATTTCTATACTCAAAAGTCTATTGTCAGACACTCATTACTGGAGTCCATGCCTGTGGGAAAACAGATACCTTAAATTTGAACAGGTTATCTACATCATTTGGGGATCACCATCTACATTTTTCTCCCAGACTCCATGACAAGAACTTGACTGCACAAGTTCCTATACCAACTCAGCCAGTGAGGAGAACGTGTGTGGGGGAGACAGTTGTTCACTTGCAGTACCTGCCTACAGACTCAAGTATTCTTTTCAGCAGCTCATTTCAGCACTAGAGTGTAAATATATTTGTATTAATTTTTTAAAGTAGAAGTTACATAAGCTGTCCCTAAGAGCGTTTGCTTTACATTTAACAAAAAGGTTCTGAAAGAAAAAGACAAGACCCACCTTTAGTCTGTGCTAGACACTGGCATACTACGATCAACCTTCGTTCGCTGACTTATCCTAATCAGTTTCTCCATCCCTGCCATAAACTCATGTAGAGCACGTTTTATGATTAAATAAATAAATAAAAAGAGCTAATCAAGAGCTCTACATTTCTAAAATGACTATCTCGCCAGAGATGTAAGAAACCTATCTACAGACCATTCATTCACTTTCAGCATATGATGCACTTCTGAGTAATTATTAAGGGATTAGACAAGCTGAACACGCACTCTTTTCACAGACTCGCCAAATGAAATGACATATTCCGAGCCCAGTGGGTAATACAAAAGCACAATGAATTATCCTTTAACTATCTTACTAGACTCTGCTTATTATCATCCAAGAAAGCATTTTCAGAAGAGTGGGGCAGGTGGGGGATCTCCATAATTCAATAATGTTTCTGTTACATATCCAAAAGACAGTTGTTTTGCACTTGGATGAAAAATACATTATCTACACTACAATATTCTCACACACAAAGGTAAAAGGAATCTTTAAGACCCTAAATAGGATTTGTAGCGGGATAACATAAAAGTCACACTTTTCCATTTAAGGAGACACAGACAATGGCGGTATGATTTTGAAAGACTCTCACCTCAGAATTGTAGTGACAATAAAACTGAAAAAGCTCTCTAAAGGAAAGACACCCTCCAGGCAACAACACTCAAAACGTAGCAACTGCATGCTACAGAAAATCGACTCTTGCTTATGAACATTTTTTTAAGCCCTGCAGTACAACCCTAGGGAAGAAATAAATACAGTCTTTAAAAAATCATTAGATATATTCGATGTTGTAAATAACAAAATAGATTTTTATGTTGTTACTGATTCACACAATTTTTTTTTTCATTCAGTAGTTCATGATAAGTAAAAAGTTCCTTTCCAAGCAGACATCTGAGTTACAGGTCACAACAGAAAGAGTAAGAAAAACACTCAAGTCACTTAGCATTAATGGTTTTCTACTACATTCTTTAAGAGGATGACCTCTAAGTTTGGAAATGTAGTCTATGGATACATTATTCTACATAAAACCACAAGCACTTTGACTAATCTCTTTTCTAAATTTGAAATAGACCAATACTGTTTAGATGAGGTTTAGCTAACTTCGTAGAGTCCTGCTTTCTTCCCTCCTTTACAGGAGAAAAATTTGCCATTACTGTGCATTTTTTACACACACCAGACAAGGTACCACTTTCACTGCTTCTGCTCTAAACAAATATCAACAGCTGCTTCAGTTATTTCCAATATCAATTTTAAAGTGTTTTACTATTTTCTTGGTACTGAAAAACAGTCCTAATTCACAATATCACAGACCACCATACAGAAAATTACATAACCAGACCTTTAAAGATGGTTTACCAGACATGTGCTCTTTTCAGAAAAGAGACAATCCTCAGAATGCCAGGATATCTAAATTAAAAAAAAAAATAAATAAACTCTTAACATTAAAATCAACCAACACCATTTCTCAAAGAGGGTACCACAGGTATTCTGGGCACAACAGTTATTTTAAGCAGGAAAAAATGGCAGCATCCCTGGTTCCTAAGCACTAAAGCCTCATAGCATTGACTAGTCATTGTGACACCACAAAGCCCACGCACACATTTACATATACGTCCCCTAGGGACTACCATTGCCCTACCAACCTTCAAGTGTATTCCCCTACCTTCTTTAGTTACACAGAACTCACAAGAAACTTCCCTTAATGGAAGAATTATTTTGATAGATTACAGAATTACCTATAGATGCAAAAAAAGACAGTGTGGGATATAGAGCTTGAACCCTAGAGGAGCTGTTAAACAAGGTGCCTGAAAAAGTCCCACAGGTCCTCTGCCTTTTGATTACTTGTTCTCTTCTCATAAAGATAGTAAAGTCAGCTCTATGCAACGCTGTCTGATATGGTATACATTATATATAGTTATTTAAGTTAACTAAAATTCTGGAAGTGCTAACAATTGTAAACACATAAGCATTGAATGTGGGCACAGCCAACTCCAAAGGGGAAAAAACACTACTTGACATAAAATAAGGCACCAGTATAACCATAGTGGGGAATTTCAATACCCTACACTCACAAATAAGTCAACCAAACACAACCTCAACAAAGAAGTCAAAATTGAACCATACCATTGAGCAAATAGACTTAACAGATATCTATAGAGTGTTCCAACCAACAACAGCAGAAAGAGCAGCCAAGGAATATATCTTATCCTCCAAAATATATCTTATCTTAGATTATGAAGCATGCTTAAATAAATACAAAAGAATTGAAATAATCTCTTATATCCTATCAAACCACAATGGACAGCAAAAAAATCTATGCAAACACATGGACATTAAGTAATGCATTATTTAATAATCAATGGGTGTCAGAGGAAATCAAGGAACAAACTAAAATGTTTCTAAAATCAAATAACAAATGAAACACAACACAACAAAACCTGTGTGACACAAGGAAAGCAAATTTTTTTCTTGAGACAGGGTTTCACTCTGTAGTCCAGGCTGGTCCTAAACCCACCAGGTAGTCCCAGCTGACCTTGAACTTGCGACAATTCTCCTGTCTCAGCCTCTCAAGTGTTGATATTACAGGTACACACAACCATGCCTGGCTTTTTTGGTGCTGGGAGATGGAACTGAGGCCTTGTGCTTGCGAAGCAAGTGCTTGAAACACTGGGATATTCCTCCAGCCCCTGAAAGCAACTCTTAACAGGAAAGTTTACAGAGGTAAATGTCTATATTACAAAAAAAAAAAAAAATAGTAATCCAAAGTAAATAACCAAATGATGTATATTATGATCTTAAAAAAGAACAATCCAAATCCAAAACTTGTACAAAGGAAGAATTTATCTTTGTAGCTTTTTATCATCAGAGCAGAAAGCAATGAAAGTGAGACAACAGTAAAATGAATCAAAGAGTTGGCTCTTTGAAAGAATAAGTATTATGGTGTTATGGTTTGGGTCTGCAATGTCCCCCACAAGCCTCATGAGTCTAAGGAATACAACGTACTGCTGGGGGATGGGACCTGGCAGAAAGGTGTGGATGCATGGGGCTTGACCTGGAGGGGTGAGTGCTGGTTCTGCCCTTCCTCCCAGATTTTTCTCCATCCTGTCATGCTGTGAGGAGCTCTGTCTCCAGCTCCAGCCCTAGCCCCAACTCAGCCCCAGCCCTGTCATATAATTCCACCATTTCCCAGCTGCCCACCCATGAACAGACTAAGGCCTCCAGAAACTGTGAGCTAAAAAAATCTTTCCTCCCTTAAATTGTGGACGTCAGGTATTCTGTCCCCAGAACAAAAAGTAACTAAGACATATTGTGGATCTGGATGTCCCCCAAAGGTCTCGCATATTTGGATGCTACAGATTACCTATGGAACTACATGCTGTAAGGAGATGAGGACCTGGTTTGGAGGGGTGAGGGGAGGATTACGGGTGTGTCGTGCATTACAGGTATGTGGTGAAAAAGAAGCATGTGGCAGTTTATAGATCATAGGCATGTGATGGATTAGGGGCTTAAATGTGGAAAGGACAGAAAACTGTGGCTAGACCCAGAAGGGACAGGTTATGGGGATGGGACCTGGAAGGATATATGCTACTTCTTCTCTTCCTTGGGGACTTCACTTCCTGTCTGCAAAGCCATGAGGAGCTGCCTTCGCCTCTGTTTCATCGTGTGCATCCACTGATGCCAGATGCTCATGAATGGACTGTGAACTTCTGAAACTGTGAACTAAGACAAACTTTTCCCCTCCTAATTTGTATATGTTGGTTATTCTGTCCCAGCAATAAGAAAGTAACTAAGACAATAAGAAAGACTGATAAGTCCTTAGCCAAAATTACCAAAGGAACAGGGGGAAAGACCCATATCAATTTAAGTAGAAATGGAAAAAGTAAGGGTCTGGTCATACAGCTCAATGGTTAGAATGCTTGCCTAGCAAAGGCAAGGTCCTGGGCTCAATTCCCTAGTACTATGTAAGACAGGCATGGTGGCACATTCCTGTACTGTCAGTACTGGGAGGATTTCTATGTTCAAAGACAGCCTGGGTCACACAGTGAGTTCAGGACCAGTCCAGAGGACACAGCAAGACCCGATCTTAAAAAAAAAAAAAAAAAAAAAAAAAAAAAAAAAAAAAAAAAAAAAAAAAAAAAAAAAAAAAAAAAAAAAAAAAAAAAAAAAAAAAAAAAAAAAAAAAAAAAAAAAAAAAAAAAAAAAAAAAAAAAAAAAAAAAAAAAAAAAAAAAAAAAAAAAAAAAAAAAAAAAAAAAATCACAACGGACACCACTGAAATTCAGAGGATTTTAGGAAAATACTTTGAAAACTAAATTTCCAATAACTTGGGCAACCTAGAAGAAATGAATACAACTTACCAAGATCAAACCAAGATATAAAAACTCTGAAGAGGTCAATAACAGCTAGTGATAAAAACTCTACCAACTAAGAAAAAAACCCTGAACCCAATGGATTCATTGCCGAATTTTATCAGAACTTTTAAGAACTAATGCCAAGACTTCTCAAACTTTTCCATGAAATTGAAAGAAAAGGGAAACTGCCAAACTCACTCCTTGAAGCCAGCACTAATCTGGCATGGAAACAAGACAAAGATTCAACAGCAGTAACAAAACCAAAGATTGATATCCTCAATACACATAGAGGGAAAAATCCACAAAATACTTGGAACCATAGAGCAACAAATCATTAACAAGATCATACATTGTGGCTTCATCCCACAGATGCAATGATGGTACAACACACATAATTAAATAAATGTAATAAAACCACATAAACAGTAGAAAGGACAAAATCATCTCAATAGCTATACAAAAGGCCTTTGACAAAAATCCAACATCTACTCTTAACAAAAAGTAAAAACAACTAGGACCTTATCTCAACTAATAAGAGTTATTTATGACAAACCCATAGCCAATGTCATACTAACTGGGAGAAAACTAAAAGCATTCCTTTAAATCAAGAATTAGACAAGGGTGTTCACTCTTACCACTCTTCTTCAATAGAGTATTCAGAACTTTAGCCAAAGAAATCAGGTGAGAGAAAAATATAAGAAACACATATAGGAATGGAAAAAGTCAAACTATAAATATGTGTAGATGATATGATCTTCAGAAGACAAAAAAAAAAAAACCTCCCCCAGAAGAATCTTGGGGTTAATAAAAAAACATTCAGGAAACTTGCAGGAAGGATATAAAATCAACACACAAAAGTCATAGCATTCTTATATATCAATAACGATCTTACCAAAAAAGAAAGCAGGAAAATAATTCCATTCACAGAAGCTTCAAAAATATTAACTACCTAGGAATCAATCTAACTAGGAGGCAAATTTCCATGCAATAAAAATTATAATCCTCTGAAAAAAAAGATGAAAGAGGATATTTTTAAAAATGGGAAGACATCCCCAATTCTTGCATAGGCATAAACAATATTGTCAAAATGGTCATATCACCAAAAATGATATGTAAACTTACTACAATTTCAATCAAAATACCAAAAACATTATTCACTGAGCTAGAAAAAAATAAATCCTAAAATTTTGTGATGAAAAGAAACCGAAAAGAGCCATACCAACCCTGAACAAAAATGGAAAACATTATAATCCCAGATTTTAGATTATATTACAAAACTACAGAAATAAAAACAGGATCACACTAGCAGAAAAACAGACATGTAGACCAAAATAATATAATAGAAGAACAAAAACACCTCCAAATACCTTCAGCCATGTGATTTTTGACAGAAGGACTAAAAACAAATGCTAGAGGAAAGATAGCCTCTAACAAATGGTGCTGGGGAAACTGGCTGTACACATTCAGAAGGATAAATCTAGACCCATTATCTAGCACCCTGTCCTAAAATCAAATTGAAATGAGTCAAAGATCTACATGTAAAAACCAAAACACTGAATCTGCTAGAAGATAAAATACGTAATGAAGACACAGGCAAAAGACAAGCACTCCCTGAGCAAACTATTGCACAATTGCACAACAAATAATACCAAAAACTGACTAATGAGATTACATAACATTTAAAAGTCTTTGCACAAGAAAGGAAAGAAATCAACAGACTGAAAACTCAACCTAAAAATACTAAGAAAAAAAAATGCCACCTACTCCAGTAGAGGACATATATCTAGAATATATAAAGAACTTTTAAAAAATTACACTCACTACTCTTCCCCCCAAAAATTCTAATTTAAAAAAAAACTAGCATTTGAAATGAACAGATAATTCTCAAAAGAAGTACAAGTGACCATAAGCAAACAAATAAACATTCAACACCTCTGGCAGTTGGAAATGCAAAAGAAAACAACCCTAAGATTCCATCTTACTCCACTAAGAATGGCTATCATCAAGGACTCAGAAAACAAATGCTGGCAAAACCCAGCAAGATGACACACACCTATAATAGCTACACTCTGGCGGTTGAGGCAGAAAGATCACCAGCTGGAGGTCAGCATGGGCAACTTAGTGACTTAGAGAGACCCAGACTCTAAATTTAAAATAACAAAAGCTCTGCGCATGTAGCTCAGTGCACAAGCCCTGGATTCAATCTTTAAAGAAAAAAAAAATGCTGGCAAGGATATGGGCAGAAAGTAATCATTCTACACCGTTAGTGGAAATATAAGCTAGTGCAATATCTATAGAAATTAGTATTGAGACTTCTCAAACAACTAAAAATAGAAATTCCATTTGACCCAGGTATATCTCTTTTGAGTGTCTTCCTAAAAGAGTTAAAGTTATCTTATTACAAGGATACATGCATACGCATGTTTACAGCAGTGTAATTCACAATAGCTAAGTTATAAAAGAAGCCTAGATGGTCACAATATATAAGTAAAAATGGTGTGTGTGTGTGTCTGTGTATATATATACATTTGGAGCGATTAGTCATGAAGAAAAAATGAGTCGGCTGTAGAAAACTGGTGACTATTGAGACTACTATGCTAAGTCAAGTAAATTAGGTAAGAAGATTAAATATGACATGCTTTGTTCAACATGAGAAACCCGAAATACCAGTAAGTGAAAAGCAAAATAAAAGAACGATGTTAGAAACGAAAGAAGAGATAAGGGATATTGAGAGGGGGATCTGAAGAAGGGAGGAGAAAGCAGGGATGGAGGAGAAAGAGGATCAAATTCTCAAGATAAGTATGTACATACGCACTCCCCCAAACAACTATAATTATTGTGTATCACAAGCATAACATAAAAAGTAGTATTAAATACAGAATGGATGAGCTCTTCCAATATCTCCTAAACACAATGTTCCATGATATAATGCTGATCTGTGAAATATTGTGCCTAATCCTTTCCTCATCTCTATTTATCACCTAAGAGCCAAAGTTTACCTTTAATTAACACAAGAATGCCCTGTCACTATCATGCCTGCACAAGGTTCTGTGTAGCCTTTAGGAGCCAGAGCCTTGTGCAGTCCACGTCTATGTGTTCCTTCCAGATTCAGGGCTGCCCCATCTCCCCTCTATCACTGGACACGATTCCTCTTGGAATTTCTTGTTCTCATACTTAGGATACCTAGTACTTGAGCCTGTGAAAGGGCCTAAAGGCTGGACTCCAACTGTAAGGTTGCTTATTACATATTTTTAAAAAAATAGTATAACTTTGCAAAAGTGTTTCTTTACCTCTCTATTATTTGAAGTGCTATAATAATGATGGTGATGTTCTTGTAATTCCTTGAAAAAACAGTTTTCTGATTTGGAGTACCTGAGTTTATTAAGAGCCTACTATTTTATAAAAGCACTGGGGAAATATCCCTGTCTGGTGTAACCTGGAAAGCGGCACAGAACAAAGATGCCTGACTTCCACCCGAGTCCTGCCACAAACCGGCATGCTCTGAGGCCTTGGGCAAAACCTATGGTAAGCCAGGCTCTCCTCTGTGAGATGAAGACTCTCAAGTGATGCGCGAAGCACACAGCAGAACAGTGGTCCCATTCCTCTTGCCCTTGCCTTTCCTTCTTCGTTTCCCGTCACAGTGCACACAGTCAGCTCCTTTTCCTTCTTTTTGTTCTCAGTTTTCCCTGTCCATTCAAGTTCAGTATATGTCTGTCTTTCTCTACCATAGCCCCCCACATAGTATCTTCCTTCTACTTCTCACATCTTTGGGGTATTTGCTTAATACCTTCATCAATTCTTCATTATCAGTTTTTCTTAGCAAGATGTAAGTTTTACGAGTACAGGATATTGAGGGAGAGCATCAACATGTTGGGCACAGAGCAGGTGTGCAATAAATAGTTGACAGGTAAAAGACTGAGCAAGTAGATTTCCAGGTTAAACAAATGTAACTGTGTCCTCTCTCTACGAACAGTTTCCTACTTTTCTAGAAAAATTTGCCTTGTGACTGTCCTACAAGGCCACTGAGTGACCACAGAATCTTTTCTTGCAAAATAACTCCACAATTGACGTTATCGGACAAATTGGGGACAAAAAGAAGCCATAGCGACTCAGCCAGTTGTGTGTTAAAAAGTACAAAGAATATTCATATGTTAATTAGAGATTTTATCCACCCAATATGGCCAAAGAAATTATTCATTTGTACCATGAGAAAACAATAAAAGGCTTAATCACACCAGGTGACATTCAGAGGTCAATAAAGAATAACAGACTGAGAACAAGACAGTTAAATAATTGAAGGACAGACACAAATTTTTCACTACTTATCTGGTTAAGAAGAGATTATATCAATGCAAACAAACCTAACATGATAAAATAGCAATAACAAGTTCATGTTCTTTATTATCAGATCAATGTCTACAAGAGCTAGCAGGGTTATTTTTGGCTCAATTGCCTAAAAAGTATTTCCCAAAATGTATTACCACATATCTGGACAAAACAGTCAAGCCCATGCAGAGCTACCACTAGAACTTGAAAGTAGGAGACATCTCCATATGTGACAAGGTAGAAATACCAATTCAATTCTAGAAGGTCACTAGGAAATCTGCATACCAGAGATTAAAAATGGAGAGTCCACAGGATGTATCTAGTTATCAAACATGTTTTATTCAGCCAAAACAATATTTTAATTAGTTGCTCATACTTGTAACTTATAAAACTATAAAAAACTAATAATTACCAATTTCCAAGAAATTAATATAGCCCATACACACACACCCCCACCAGCAGCAACTAACTAGAATACACAGCTCATTGCTTCATCCAATTTGCCACCTGACTCATACTGCTGCCGTCTGAGTTGCAACTCTTGGCTGCCCTTAAAGTCTTGATCCACACCACTAGCTGAACACCAAGAATGAGAAAAAGCAAACTCAGCCAAACTAAGGAGAACGAGGACATAACAGCAGGCAGGGTCATCCACCTATGCTGTGAAGCAGCTTCCATTACTCAGGGTGCTCTCAGTCCCATCCCAGCACTTGCTGTTTAAGGATCAGATGTCCCCTTCCTGTCATGCACTTTCTATCACCTCTCCAGAAGGATTCATTCCTCTCCTTTGCCATTTCACACCGGTGGTAACAATGTTAAATAATAATAATAATAATATGTTTTACTTGTAATAATTTATTTCCAAAAAGCTTTGGATCAAACTTAGACATGACCACAAGTCCACCTCAAGATGGGGAGGGCTAATATTATTTTTAACTTATCAAAGGTATAGGCACATCTAGGCCTTGTGGCAGAGGCCTATAATCCCAGCACTCTGGGAGGCTGAGGCAGGAGGATTGTAAATTCAAGACTAGTCTGGGCCATTTAGCAACTTAGGGAGACTCTGAGACCCTGTATCAAAATTAAAATGAAAAAATGGGCAGGAGATGTATGTAACTCAGTGTGCATGCACTCAGTTCAATCCCCAGTACCATCAAATATTTAAAAAAAATTTTAAATAAAGCTACAAACATATTTCATTGTCTCACAAGCCAAGAACAACAACTGGATTTCCTGGTTTGGTGATTTAATTGTCCTTCAAACTATCCACTAGATTTTGTTTGGTGCATCACAGTCCCTAAAGAAAGCAGGTCCCATGTTACAATACGCTAAAGAAAATGGTAAAGGAACTATTTACGAGGGTACAGAAAGGTCATATGCATTGGAGGAGACACACAGCCAGATAACTCACTTCATCAAAACCCTCAGTCTCCTATGGGCTTCTTCCCATTAGCTAAACACAACCAGAAGGCAGAGGCAAGACCACTGACTGGAAAAGTCAATATTGGTCAACCTCCAGGGCAGAACATATGGCTAAAAAAGATTTTTAAAAATGAATCTGAAAGAGCAAGCAGAAGTGATTGGTTCATCATGCAAACTCTAGTCGTTTTCTTAAGAGAAATTACACACACTCTAGGCATCAATTTCCAACAGAGAAACTCATGCTAAATCCTCATTTCCAGAACTATACATTTACATCTCTTTTGCATCTGTAGTGAATAAAAGATAGAGTTCCTCTACATTGAAACATGTCTCCTAACGCCATATTGAATTCAGTTTTCAAGCTTTAAATGTAAAAATATCACCAAAGATTTTCCTTTAATCTAAAAACACTGTGTTGGTTTCTCCTTGTTTGAAAGTATAATACACCTTAGATACATTTAGTTGATTCTATTATAAAAGGCAGGCCAACTTTCCCCAGAGTTACAGTTGCTTCCTTAGCCAATGATGTCATTTATTATACACAAACATCATCGATCAAGAGATAGTACTATATTTTGGCAATAAATTAATTAATGCTCTTGTGTTTCATTGAGACTTTGAAAATATATTTTTAAGAGTTAAGAGGCTTTTGTATTATTTCTAAACATTACATAAAATACATTTTAAATACATTTTGAGTTTTTTCATGTTTGCATGGTGCTGAGGATCACACCCAGAGTTTTGCACTGCACCTCCAGCCCTAGGAAAATGCCTTTGTCTCAGAAAATTACACATATTTTATTTACTAATCAAGCTCAAAACTTCCTCTAAATTATTTGCTTCAGAAGAAAAATGTAGACTCTTGATGATATTCTACTAAGTAAAACACGCTAGTCATGGAGGGCCAAATATTGTGTGCTTGCCCTTACTTTAGGCTTCTAGAGTAACTCACTTCACACAGACAAGAAGTAAAACAGTGGTTAGTGGTTTCCAAGGGAAGGAAAAGAAGACCACAAAGTTTCAGGTGGACAGGAAGAAAAGTTCTGGAGATTAATGGTGGCAAAAGCTGTGTAACAACATAAATGCATTTAATACCGTAAAACTACACACTTGAAAATTTTCCTATGTATATTACAAAACTATAATTTAAAAATATTACATAAATGCTCAAGACTAGGCTTCTATCTACCACTATCGACCTCACTCTAAGACGAAAAAAAAAAAAAACCATTTAGTACGTCTGTCACCTGTTTTTCTATCTGAAAATACTTTTTACAATACAAAAGGCATTAGTGGTTCTTTAGGTAAATTTCTGTTTTCAATTATTTATTATGTTGGTGAAAAATGAATTGTGCTTTTTCCACTGTTAAATTTTGCCATTTGACAATGGAATACATTCTAGAAAATTGTGACCTGTTATCCACCACTTGAATGTGCATTTCTCACTTTGTTTTGTTAATGACTTGTTACTGTTTATTGTATAACTATACACAGAAGAACAACAGATCTTTATATAGAAAGGGTCCCAAGCAAGCTGCTCCACGTGTATTTTATATTTATGTTTCTTTTTTTCAGTACTGGGGATTGAACACAGGGCCTTTGCTCTGAGCTGCAACCCCTTTCCCTCTGTATGGTTGATTTGAGAAATGGTTTCACTCAATTTTTAAACTTTCCAGGCTGAACTCAAACTTGTGATTCTCCTGCCTCTGCCTCCCTAGATGCTAGATTACACACCTGTGCCACCTGGCCCAGCTTATATTTATTTTAGACTATGGGTTTGTTAGACAAAAAGCAAAGTTGATTGATGTTCTTATTCTATTTCAAAATGGGTCATGGAGCAGCAGAGACAACTTGTAACTCAGGAATAACCTTGGCCCAGGAGCTGCTAGTATAGTGATGGCTCAAAAAGCTTTACAGAGGAGACGAGCGCCTCAGAGGAGAGGAGGGCAGTCGCCAGCCATCAGAAGTTGACAACGACCAAATGAGAGCAATCACAGAGATGATCCTCTTACAACTGTGCAAGAAATTGCTGAGGAACTCAACATCAACCATTCCGCACTCAGTCAGCATTTGAAGCAAACTGGAAAGATGAAAAACTCGCTAAGTGGGTTCCTGATGAGCCGACTGGAAATCCAGAAAATCATAATTTTGAACTGCCATCTTCTCTTATTTTATGTAACAACAATGATCCATTTCTTGATTGGATTGTGACATGCAACAAAAAGAGGATTTTACACAACAACCATCAAGGACCAGCTCAGTGGCTGGACTGGGAGGATCCAAAGCCGAACTTGCAACCCCTCCCTCTAAAAAAGATCAGGGTCAGTTTTGTGGTCCAGTGCTATCTAGTCCACTACCAACTTTTCAACTCCTGGTAAAACCATTACAACTGAGAAGTATGCTCAGATAATCAAGGAGGTGCCTGAAAGCTACAGCATCAGCAGCTGGCATTAACCAAGAGCATGGGCCCAATTTGTCCTCACAATACCACCTGATCTTGTGCTGCACAACAAAGGCTTCCAAAGTTAAATGCATTGAGCTACCAAGTTTCGTCTTGTTTTCTATATTCACCTGACCTCTTGCCAAACAACCACCACTTTTTCAAGAATCTCAACAACTTTTGCAGAGAATGTGCTTCCACCACCTGTAGAATACGAAAAAAAAAATGCTTTCTAAGAGTCTATCAAACTCCTGAAGCACAGATTTTTAAGCTACAAGAATAAACAAAAGTATTCCTCCTTGGCAAAAACGTCTTTACTGTAATTGGTGCTACTTTGATTAATAAAGATGAATTTGAACCTAGTTGTCCCAGAACTGCAACTACTTTTGCACCGATGTATCTGATTGCTAGTCTTGAAGTTTCTACAGGCCGAGGTCCAATGCAATTCCTGATGCTCCTAAATAAACTCTATTTCCCCATCTCTAGTATCTATTCTGAGACCAAAAATCATGTGATTTCTTCAGGAACAGCCTTTAGACCATTTTAGACCACTGTATGTCCATATCAAATTTTGTACCATCAAACATTATTATTAGGTCTAGACTTCTGTTATCAGAAACCTCAGGCCAGGAGTGGTGGCTCATGTCTGTAATCTTTCCTACAAAAAAGACATACAAGAGAATCAATAAATAGTTCAAGGCCAGTCTGGACAACTTTGTGAGACCACATCTCAAAAACAAAAAAGAGCTGAGGATATTGTTCAGCACACCTCAGTTCAATCCTCTACACCACAAGAAAAAGAAAAGAAGAAATAAGAAAAAAAAGAAAGAAAAGCAGCTCAATTAATGGAAGATGCAAAAATAGCTACATTAACATTTCTTCTTCACCAGATTCAACCAGGTTGTCAGACTTCTTTATTGCCTCAAAGAAAACATGTCTGCGGGTAGAGAAATATTACCCTTCCAAAGTTTAAGGCTTTTTCAAAACAAAAGAATATCAGAAATAGTTCTAACTAAAAACCACAGAAATATTCATCAGTAATAGGATGGACGAACAAATTGTAGCATGTAATACAGTATTCCAAGCAATAGAATGAACAAAGTATTTAGACAATGTCAAAGATGGAATTTAACTATAATCATGTTAAGGAGGAAAACAACAACAACAAAAAAATACATGCAGTACCATGCCATCTACATAAAATTCGAAACAAGTAACACTGATAGCTGTTGATAGAAAACTGGAGAATAGCAGCCTCTGAGGAGAGGTTTCGGTCCAAATTGGTGATGAAGAGAGGCAGAAAGAAGGCCTCTAGAACACTAATCATGTTCTGTTCCTCAACTGGGGTCACAATGACATGAGTGTCTCACTTGGTGAAAATTCATTAAGCTGTAAGCTTATAATTTCTGTTCATTTTTGTATCAACGTTGCATTCAATTTAAAAATGTACTTCAACAATTTCTTGTTTCATTTTTGGGAGAGACAGAAGTAAGTATACATCATGTCAGATGGCAATAAGTGCAATAAAGAAAAAAAAAAACAAAGCAAGAGAAGAGAATAGAGTGCCAAGCTGTGCAGACGAGTATGGTAGTGGATTTGTGGGACTAGATGAATAGCACAGCAGTTACAGCACTTGCCTAGCAAGCGCAAGGCCCCAAATTCGATTGCTAGAGACCACATAAATTGAGTGCAGTGATGCATGCCTGTAATCTCAGCACTGAGGAGGTTGAGGCAGGTGGAGTACCATGAGTTTGAGGCCAGCCTTAGCTACCCAGTGAGTTCAGGACCAGTTTGGACTCTAAAGCAAGATGCTGTCTCAAAAAAAAGGAGGGGTGATTTATAAAATGTATTTTTGCAGGGGAGGGAGTACTGGAATTAAACCCACAGCATTCATACTGAGTTACATCCCCAGCACACACACACACACACACCCTTTATGTTCATCTTTGAAACAGGGTCTTAGTAAACTGGTAAATTGCTCAGGCTGGACTTGAACTTGAGAATCCTCCTGCCTCAGCATCAAGAGTGCTGGGACTATAGGTGTGTACCACCATATCCAGCTGGAATTTAAAACTTCATGAAGTTAAGGAAGGCCAAGCTGAAATGTGACATTTGATGAGAAACCTGAAAAAGAACCAGGTGTGGTGGCACACACCTATCATCCAAGTACTTTGGACGGCTGCAGCAAGAGGAACATAAGCTCAAACTCAGCTTGGGTGACTTAGCAAGAAACCATCTCAAGATACAAAACAGAAAATGGGCTGAGAATATAACTAAGGGTGAAGGGCCCAAGTTCAATCCCCAGTACTAAGAGGAAAAACAAAAACAAAGCCACTGAAAAAAAGTATGGTTGTGAGCCACACAGCTTCTAGAAGACAGTGCACAACACAGACAGCAGGACCTACCTGCGCTGGCTTTGTGCACTGCAATCTACTCGACACAGAAAGCTGTTCAGCTACTTTTTACCTTCCTTTCTCTTTATAGTGGAATCTTAGCACTAGATTATTGCAACTCTTTTAAACAAAAGATCATTTTCTGATGTGTACATACAATAGAACAAAACAAGATTGAGCCTTTAGAAAAAGAGGATTCTTGGACAGAGACGGAGCTAGCATGCTGAAGAATAAAAGGGATGAGTTTACCCTGTCCAGAAAAGAAGCAGTATAAGCCGCAAAGGAGAAAGTGGATAGAGAAGTTTCTCATCTCCACTTACTAACTCACTCATTCACTCTACCAGGAAATCGAAGGTTGTTTAATAACCAATTTCCCCACTCCTGAAGACACCCCAAACAAACAAGAACACACACACAGAGTTTTCTATCAACCAAAGCTGATCTGACAATCAGAATTAATAGGAAAATTTCTAACAAAAGAGACAATGATAAAAGCAGCTCATAAAATGCTTTTTTAAAACAAGTATTTTGGAAAATATGGACACAGTGAAAGAAAATAAAAAAGAAAATTTAAGCTTCAGAAAGATTTTTTAAAAGGTAATATATTCTTGGAATGAGAAACAGAGCTAAAAAGAGAGGGTTACAAAATAGTATACTAAATTTCCTGGCATATCAATGATACCTCAATAAAGACAGGAAGAGTGCCGCTAAGTTCCCAGGATGCAATCTACCAAGAGTCCTGGCTATCAGAGCTGTTCCATCCCAGCCAGTAGCCAAAAGCTACTAACTACTGGGCATCTGAAATGTAAAAAACATGAGTGAAGACATGTTACAGGTACAAAGTATCCACTAAGTTTCAGAGTCATAGAAAGAGAGAGAGAGAGAGAGAAGGAAGGAAGGAAGGAAGGAAGGAAGGAAGGAAGGAAAGAAAGAAAGAAGGAAAGAAGGAAGGAAGGGAAGGAGGGAGGAGAAAGGGAGAAAGGAAAGAAGGTAAGGTATCTGATGAGGCCTGTAATCCCAGCACTTTGGGAGTCTGAGGCAAGAGACTAACAAGTTCAAGCTCAGCCTGGGTGACTTAGCAAGACCCTGTTTAAAAATCAAACTTATAAAAAGGGCTGGAGATCCAGCTCAGTGTGAAGAACCTGGGTTCAGTTCCCAGTGTCACATGCACAGGCACACCTAAGCATATTTACACTGACTGTAAATACCTTATTATGCATTCAGTATCTCTGACCCAAAAGTCTAAAACCCAAAATGTTCAAAATTCTAAACTTTTCTGAGCACCAACATGATGTCACAAGTGGAAAATGTCACACCTAACCTCCCATCTTAGACAACAGCTCACAAAATGCAGGCATATTAGAACTATTGTATAAATTACCCTCAGGATATGTGTTTAAGGTATATATAAAATATAAATAAGTTTTATGCTTGGGCTTGTGTGCTATTCCCAAAATACCAGTATGTATATGCAAACATTCCAATCTGAAAAAAACAGCATTTCAGATAAAAGATAACTTGGAATAACTTTTAATATTTAGTGTATTTTATATTTAGCACATTTTAAGTAATATTTTGAAAGTATTTGTCTACTTGACTATATTTTCAAAATTAAGTATGAGGTTTTTTTTACTTTATTAATGTGTGTTCTTAAAAATGCACATTTTCTGTGTGGTTTACACATCGTATTTCTACTGACTAGCACTATACTAGTTACTAAATCCATTGAGGACAGGGCTATATCTAAGTCATCTTGTGTCCTTTGGGAAGCCCCCAGCATTATACATCTTCAGTAGGTATTGACTGAATAAATAAAGTATGTTTTCATATTATGAGTCTCCAGAGTGTCATTTTAAAGTATGAATTTGGAAAGGTGTCCTGAGAGACAAGAGATATTCAATTCAAGGAACACTATTCCATTCCTGTCGTTTGACAATTACTTGAAGTATTTTGGGCATATTTTACAGACCACTATTTATTCCTCCCATACACATACAATATCGTTTTAATCATTAGCCTCAATTATTTCAATAACTATGACCACTCAAATTTCAAAAATCAAGAGATGATATCTGCTTTGGTTTTTAAAAGAGTGCCCCCTAGTGCTTGTAACATTATTAGAATAAACACATTTGTCCACAAAAACCAATTTACTTTGCAGTAAAATTTAAAATAAATTTAACTATAAAACCTATGACCAATAATATGTTAACAGACTCAAAAAGAAACAGTAAAGATTACATACTTCAAATAACTAGTATACTGATCTCAAGTGAAACAGTGTAGTAAAATAAAATAAAGAGAAAATATCCATTAGGGTCATTTTTAAAAATATTAATAACTATTCCATTTTATAAAACTGGATAAACCTGAAATTTAATTTTCCACCAATATTTTGACGAGGAGACTCCAACACTCCAACGAAGGGATTAATTAACGTAACTAAAGATACCTGGGATATGGAATGATTCAAGAAAATCCTAATGAGGCATTTTATAGAATCATATGTATGTTTCAAGTACTTTGGACAACTCAGAGGTCAGTGTTCCTCAACTAAAGCAGCAAGGAAAAAAAAATAGTTCACACTAACAGGAATGAATAGGGACTTTTTGGAAAATAAGACAATATTAGTTATAGCGGTGATTCCTAGTACCAGAGAGGAAACAGCTCCAGACAGGAACAAGAGAAGATTCTAACGATTGGTTTAATGGGTCTGTCTGAATCAGCAGTGGATCAGTAAAGGCACTCTTTCTTGTGCGCGCTGTTATGCTCTGTTTCTTTCTCTGTATTTTTGACTGCTGAAATCAATCTTATGGAAAAATCAATGTGTATAAAGTTCAATGGGTGATGCAGAATCAAGAACCACACCAGAGGTCCGTTTTCAATGACAAAAATATGAGACTGCGTATACAACATCAAGGGAGGAGAAATTCTATCATCACAGCCCGGACTACCCAGAAGGCCATGGAGACTACAGAACAGGAGGCACGCACGCTCCCTGTGAGTCTACTTCTACTGATGTGCTCCTGTCCCCCAACCACATCTCAGCTTCACGGGGAATCTGTTCAGATGCCAAAGGATGAAAAATGCCAACTCCCCCACGATAGCTCGAGCACTCATTGAGAAAGGGGAAGAAGATTCTTTAAATAATACGTGTTCTTGGCACAGGATCAGAATCCATATAAATGTTGGCATTAGCTAGTATCATGCTGAAAAAGCAGGGACTTGGAAAGTGTAATAATTGAACTTGATGGCAGGGAAGTGGGAGATCAGGCCTGTGAACAGACTAACTGACTGAAAGGGTGCAAAAGACAAGCTCACATGTATGGAATTCTTAATAACCGAAAGGCCCAATTGCCCAAGCTCTTAACCATCCCTCCCAGTCTCTTTCACTGGTTCTTCTTCTTCTTTCCAATCTCTTGAGGCTGAAAACGCCACCACTCTACACCACAAACCCATAATCCATCTTTCTAGACCAGGATCCCATCTCCTAACAGCACATGGTTTCCAGAGAATCCATAACATCCAAACACATGAGACTTTTGGGGGACCTTCCAAATCCAAACCACATACTCTCCCTCAAAGAACTTTGTTACTTAAAAGTGATTTTTTTAAATACTAAAAGATATGCTTACACAGTACGACGGGCAACCAATTAGCTAGTGTTTGCCTTACTCTAAAGGAAAAACAACTCTCAGGGACTTAACTGTATCTGCCTCTATTTCCAACAGACTCACTTTCAACTTTCAAAAAAAAAAAAAAAAAGCTAGAACAGAGTGAGACCCTGTCTCAAAAAGCTAGAAAATTTTTAGTAATCATTTTAAATATTTTTTAAAAGTTAATATAAATTCACAGCAAAAAAAGAAACACGCACTTTATAAAGTAACACAATTGAACAATTCCTGTTTCAAAGTGGCTGCGGGAGAAGATACAGTTTAGTTGATTTTCTGTGGTTTTTGGTTGGTTGCTCCATGATGCCCACTTTTTCCAAGGCACTGAGCAGCTGCTGCAGATCTGATTCTCCTGCCAGCATCCCAACAGAAAGCAAGGGTCTGGGGATCTCTGCACAATGAGGAGAGCTGAGTGAGATGTGCTTTTGAAGGCTGTACAGCAGAGGTGATTAAGAAAAATCAAGAAAAAAAAAACCGAAAAGATACTGGACCTAGATGGTGAGGGCCATGCTGTAGGTGTTGCAGGTAGATGTAGAAAAAGTGTAATCATGTTATCTTCAGGAACTAGGTATCTCACATGAATGCTCTGTTTTGTGTTTAGGAATTCTATGCCACTCTTGCTGTGAAACTGAAGTGCATGTAGAAACGAACATTGAGTCTATGAAACTTTATGACACTGGTGACAATGTCTCAATTTGTTCTATTCACAGTGTAATTATTCTGCAGGCCTTGTCCAAAATTGCCCACAGACAGGCTTTCATCCCCGCCCCCTGGTGTTGGCCTCAACTTCCTCATCTGGGACTGTTCTGTTAAACTGCTGCCAGAATTTTATACCCAGTCACTTCCACTTCTAGAATATTCTCTGCTAATAGGATTGAGACCAATGTCTACTTCTGTTTTTTTTTTTTTTTTTTTTTTTGCAAGGGCAATTAAAAGTTTTTATTCTACAGGTCAAGTGTTAATAAAATGATTCCAGTTACTCATTTTGTGTACGGTAATTTTAATAATGGTCCCTGTCTTTATTGTCCTTTAATTCACTTCACTCACCATGATGTCTTCCCACTAACCTCCCAAATTAAGCAATACACTATAATACTGTTATATCCTAGGTAAGGGTACAAGGGAATGGGATAGTCCCCAACGCTTAATTTTCTTTCAAGGACATGAGAATTTGGTCTTCTATTTATTGGCATAGTCTTCTGGAAGATGGGTGAGAAAAGTGAACATCTTCCCATAAATAAATAAATAAATAAATAAATAAATAAACAAACAAACAAACAAATAAAACATCTGCACTACTGATGAGCAGGGAAGATCAGAAGGTTGTAGGTTGAGGGTTGGGTATACTGGTTGAACTGGATGGAAACTACATATCACGTTGTGCTTTACAATAACTGAAACTGGCTGCCAGTGAGGGCCATGGCTTTCATTAACCTGCCAAGTATGATGCAGTGGATTCCCCTGCTTAAGCAGATAAGCAGGCCGATTGTCCTGGATTCTGTCAGCTTGGAGCCTTCACTGTAACTTTTACTTTTCACAGCAGTTGCCTCCAATTTCCACACAGAGGATGCTGCACACTTGAGTACAAAGCAGAATTGATGACTTTTCCATCTTATACATTCTGTGGTCCTAAGATGCCTGAGTACTGTGGATTTGCCTGTGACCAAATGGTCTTCCCTTTACCATGGCATTCCCAGGATCAAATAAATGACTCCAGAGTGAGAACTATCCAGGTTATTCAGATTTAGCCATGGCACAAAACTCCAAAGTTCTCCATTGGCAATGACTAGAAATACAGACCTCTGGGAGGTGGCATCTACCAAATCTTTGTGTAAATACTATGAGATTTAAGCCACTGACAGAACAGCTGTGGTGACTTAATTTTGTCATTCTTCCCCTCACACATATTTTCTCAGTCATTTCTGGATTGATGTGGTGATGGTTTTTGCTCCTTCCATGTTTATAAATGAAGGACTTTTTAAGTGTTTCTAAATATAAAATCTACTTGGTTTGAAATCAAGTGGTCAGAACACTGTTTTGACTTTTATTTTAAGCTCCTTTCAGATGAATGCTCCCTTAAAGAAGGTCTGGTCGGCATGGTGACTTTGATTCTGTAACAAGTACAGAGCCCTGTGTTTTGACTTGCTCTGTCACAAGTACCAATGCTGAAGGTAGATTTTGTTCCTGGACAGTATCCCAGAAGCCTTGGTGACATTTTGTGGCGTGATTTCTGACTATTTTTTTTCATCTCATGATACACTTAAGAATTCTAATGTTGAAACTCTCACAAATTGTGTGAAATAAAGTCTAGAAAAACAAGGACTATAGCCTGACTAGTCATCTATCCTAGCAGGATAGAGGAGGGAAATTTTCAGTACCATAATTTTTCTCTTCATGGTTATTAGGCTTAAATCTTTTGAAACCTATTTCTGTACCACAACAAAATCTTCAATAAGTGTTTGCTTAATTTAAAAAAGACAAAATGGGAGTAAAATTTATTCATGATGAAAACTAATTCTGAAAACAAATACTCATTATTTCCTGTCACCCAGATCTCTGAAGATATTCTAGAATTTGTCTCTTTTAAAATTTTATTTTTCAGCTTTTTATTAGATTCTGAAATTTTCACTTTTTCTTAAATTAGTCAGAGTCAGTTTCTGCTACTTGAAAATAAACTTCTTGGACTGGAGGAATGGCACAGCCGTTAAAGTGCTTGCCTTGCAAGCACAAGGCCCTAAAATCAATTCCCCAGCACCACATAAAGCTGGACATGGTGATACGTGCCTGTAAGCCCAGTACTCAGGAGGCTGAGGCAGGAGGATAGCCTTGAGTTTAATGCCAGCCCGGGTTCCCCAGTGAGTTCAGGACCAACCTGGGCTACACAGAGAGAGCCTATCTCGAAGAAGAAGGAGGAGGAGGAGGAAACTTCTTGCCCTATCCAACCACCAGCTCTCAATTAACTGACTCTGCTTCACCTCCACCAACTCTCAGTTTGCTACCACCCTCTGATCTCTATACTCCATTCCACTTATGTTACAATAAAAAAACACATATATCCTATGTTCAACTATCAGAGACTCTAATCACACTTGTCACTTCCATTCTGAGAGTTATTTGATAAATTCCTCAAATTAAAAGTATCTTTCACTGAAGTGTGGATTCAGAAAATACTTATATCAGCAATTCATGGAAACCATATTGAGTAGAACATCCCTAACAGGACTCCCCTGGGGCTCATCTAAAACAGTCCTATACCACAAATCTTTTCCTCTGATCCCACACAATCTCTATTCTAGCAATTAATCTCAGTCAATTCAGCTAATTATTCCTAAATTCACTAAAGTAAAGGTCCGTGTCACTGTATCCTCAACTGAGGTAGTCTTCATAAATGTAGAACTTATCAGGAAGAAATAAAAAAGCTTCACATTCTTTGAACAATCACCATACTTCAAATGACTTGCACTCAAGAGTTTTTTATGAGGTTAATTATGCACTACTAATATGTCTCAGCATTAACTGTTTGCTAAGTTTTTCAGATCATAGAAAATTATATAGACCTCTGTGTTGCATTAATACTTTGATAACACTAATTTATGAATTAGCTTAGATGCAATTTTGTGCATGGCTCAAAAAATATAAGTACCATAATTATACTAATTATTTCCATCTTTTATTAAATATTTTACATTTAAACTTGGAGTAGGAAATTTTAAGTGTAAATAAGTCACAAAAACCTTCCCTGAGGAGACATGAACATATGTTTACTCACCCCAAGTAGGACACAGCTGACAGACCAAAGCAGTAATTACACCAAAGTCCAATTTGGTGAACCAGTGAGTTTATTACAGCTACTTAAAGAATATAGGAAAGGGGCTACCTACAGTAGCATGGAGAGAAGTTACTTAAAAGTCTCATCTAATTTCTGCTACTATATTACAGTTTAAACTTAAAATATCTCATCAAGAGAGAACATAACTATAAACACCACTATATAATTCTCAGTAAGATGTACATTTCCCCAAATAATGTGTTTATATAAGACAGCCTCACAAATACATAGACAGGCACCACCTAGTGGCAAAAAGAATTATTTCAAATAATGTTACGATGGATTACAAATTAGCAGATATAAAACTGCCGGCCAAAATACAAATCATGAACAGTTCTTGTTCAGTACCCAATTCTGGTAACAAATTTAATAATCAGCACTCGCCTAGCAAGTGCAACACCCCACACCACATAATCTGGGCATGGTGGTGCACGCCTATAATCCCAGCATTTGGGAGGCTGAAAAAGGTGGACTGCCATGATTCCAAGGTGGCTACTGCATCAAGGATAATCTCAGTTTTTAGGTGATGATCAAGACTGAAAGGTGATAGGACAGTCTTATTGCAGTTGTCCTACCATCTTTGCATGAGCTTCTTGAAGTGAAGGGACATAAACAATGGCTGTATCAAGCATCCATTCAGCCAGACGAGGGGGCATATTCACATATCCCACACGTCATGTAGTCCTCACAACAACCCTGTAAGGAAGTAATTTAAATACCCATTGTACAAGTGAGGAAGCTTATCCTCAGACATCAAGTAACTGCCCTTGAGTAATACAGACATTAAGCACGGAATCACTTCCTTATCTCTCCTTCATCTAATACTGGGTCCTTGAAAATAGATGGGGAGAAATTAGGCAATACAATAGGTGAACTGTACACCGACTCCCTGAGCGCTTAGTTGAAGCTGTGTAACACTGACTCCAACAGGAACAAGAGAGATGAGCTGTTAGGTAATGGATAATGTTGGTCTGAAATAACCATAGCTAAAAGGGACAGCAGCGCATCTCCGTCCTCTATCTGGGATGTACAGTGGAAAGATCATGGACTTCAGTATCAGACTTAATACAAACCAGGATTAGCAAATCAATATTAACTGAAAACAGCGCATTTTGTGTGGCAGAGGGCTAAGGACTCAGAGGTCCATGACAGCCATCTCTTGCTGTCACAGAGCCTACAGAGTCTGTCTCTGAATAACTTTCAGTTCAGTGGAGACAATAGACCAGTAGGTCCCTCTGTCACACTGGGAAAGTCCACTCAAACTCTAAACTGACTCAAGCAAAAGGAAGCTTCCCAAATGTTTAAATTCCTCTTGGAAAAGGAAGACTTCCCAAGGGGAACTGGCCCCGTCCTGCAACTGCAATGCTGCTTTCCAGCAGACACCCTCTCTGCAACGTGGTCCAGGTCATCAAGCCCTTACATCACAGAACCGCACCGAGCTTAACTCAAGAACTGAAGGATGTGACAACCAGAAGATGGAGAGCTTAGTGAAAAAGGACAAGACTTTGAAGCCAAAAAAGGCCACTATAAAAATTCAGGCCTAATTAATGACTTACTTCAATGTAAAACTGGCTAATGGCATGTTCAGATTTTTTTAAGGTGAGAAGAGAAAGGTTAGACTGCAAAAGTAGATCTCTCTTTTCTCTTTCTTCCTAAGTAACTCAGTTCTCACGGCACACTTAGTGCCAAGCAAGGCAACTATGCTAAGGCAGGTACTGAGAAAGAGGGAGCGCCAGGACCCAGGCAGGACGAGGGCGGCATCTATGCACGGCAGCAACTCTGCCCAGGTAGGAGCTCCAAAGCAGGAGGGCATGGTGGCAGACTGCCCACGGCACTGTGGCTCACAGGGTGAGGAAGGCTCCCTGGAGACGGGACAGATCTAACAAGCATTGCCTGTGTGAGCCCACAAAGAATGAGAAGAGTCTCTGGGCAGAGCGGCTCAGCTCTTAGCTCAGAGTCCAAAGTATATTAAAGCCAGAAGGAAATGAGAAAGGATGCCAGGAGACACCAGTTACACACACACACAGGAAGAACGTAAGTAAGTACATTAAGGAGAGTGCCACCCAGGCTTCTCATTTATTAATGAAACAATAAATATGAACAGAAAGCTGGGACGAGGTCTGATGATAAGATTGGAAACTGCAACATCAATGTGAATTTATGACCTTATGATTGAGAGAGATGAGATAATCACAAAAACAATTTAAATGTAAATTTGCATATACCTCTACATAGGTGTGTGGGCATATACACATTGCCTTATTGTGTCCCCAGAAAGGACTGGGAGTGACACCCCCCAAATGGCAAAAGCACATCTTGTGCTTGATCTTGTGTCCAGATCTTGGCTTCCAAATATTTTAGAAAAATTGCTAATTCCAAGACTGAAGCAGATAAGGACAGAACTAGATGCATACCTCCCAAAGTAACCCAGTCCTCACAGAACGACAGCGATGTGCCCAAAGAACACCAGCGCCAGCCAGAAGGGCTTCTGCAGGCCAAACCTGGGGTAACTTGAGTACAAAACAAGTAACAGCCCACTGAATAAAACAAAAAACCATGTATCCACACTGGTATAAATAACTAAATGAATACAGGAAGGTCTCATGAATAATTTGCAGACTTTCAAAGTGCCTCTCCAAAAATACTCACTAACTAAAAAGTGAAATAACACTCGAGGAGAAACTCTTCTTAGAAAAAAACTTCAGTCAGATGATCAAAACGAGAAATGGGCTGTAGAAGTAGCACAGCGGTCAAAGCTCTTGCCTATCAAGCACAAGGCCCTTGGTTGATTTCTCCAGCACCGCATAAACTGCCTGTAATCCCAGAACTGGGAAGGCTGAGGGAGAAGGATTGCTGGGAGTTTGAGGCCAGCCTGGGCTACACAGTGAGCTCAGGACATGCCTGGGTTACAGAGTAAGACTCTGCCTCAAAGAGAGCGGGGGAAAGAGAGACAGAGAGTTAGAGAGAGAGAGAGAGAGAGAGAGAGAGAGAGAGAGAGAGAGAGAAAGGGAGGTATCAGAAGTGAAACAACTAAAAATCACGTGCCACCTGACAATGTTATGATGAGAAACACAGCAACACTTCCGGGACATTCCATTAAATGACACATCCATAACCTGAACTTAGCCGTGAAGAACCGCTGGGCAAACCCAAATTGAAGGGCATTCTATTAAATAACTGACATGTGTTTTTCAAAACTATCAAAGTTATGAAAGTCAAGGAAAGGCCAAGGAAATGAAGGAGTCTTGAGAAACAGAAAATTAAATGCAAGACACGGCTATAGGCTGAGTTACTTTGCTATTAACCAAGTTATTGGAATCCCTGGCAAAACTTGAAGAAGATTTCAGAATTAGAAGGTGGAACTTTATCAATTTCTGATTAATTAATCTAATGAATTTTCACCTTGATAGTTACACTGTGGTTAAATAAATGGACACCTGTATAGGAAACAAAGGTGTGCAGTGAAGCATTTGGGGGTGATACGGTACCACATCAGCAATGCATTATCAAATAGTTCTGGGGAAATCTAAAATTTCAAATTCTCTACAAATTTGAGATTATCTTAAAATTTTTAATTTTAAAATATGAGTCAGAAGTACAGAGAGACATCTGTAGTCCGTATAAATTGTTGTTGTTGTTGTTTCTTACAATAATCATCAAATTGATGAATTCAGCTTCTATAAAAAAAAAAATGCACTGAGCAAGAAAAGACCCAGGGACTCAGAGTCCAAGAGTTGACAGGGCTGGATGCATCACTATATAGAAGTAAAGCCCTGAGCCAGGCCCAGAGGTTCAGGCCTGTAATCCCAGCACTGTGGGAGGTGGAGTCAAGAGAATTATAAGTTCTAGACCAGACTGGGCAACTCAGTTAATTAGAAAGACGCTGTCTCAACTAAACATTAAAAAAAGGGGGGCTGACAATGCAGCTCAGAGAGAAGGCCATTAGTTCAATGCCGAGAACAACAACAAAAACAAAGGGACAAAGAAGAAGTAAATCTCTGTAGGAAAAGGTGAAGGTCATCAGGAATCACAGGAAAAAGTGATGGAAGCCATTGGGGTACTGGTGGTTATTTGAGGTGTTTCGAATGTCAAGTATTTGGAACAATTTGCAGTGAGGTAAACTAGAGGTGTCCAAATTGCAAATGAATCAGCTGGTCTCAATAATAACAAAAGTATTGTTAAATGATCAAAAATACGAGCACGACAGAAGTGATAATGCTTACAGTTTGAGTGGAACACAGAATATTGAGGAAAGTACTGAGCACCAATGGAGAAAGCTCCCCTGGAACCGACGGCAGAGGCCTAAGATACTAGGTTGAGATGTATTCATCTTATTCACTAGGCAACGGAAGGATATTAAGGGATTAGAGAGCAATATCCTGCTTGTAGGAGAGCTTAGGAGAGATCAGAAGCAGGAAGATCAGCTGGGAGATTACTTTAATAAGATTATAAGGGCTGAAATAAATGAAGAAGTAGGAACAGAAGAGAGATTCACAAGGCACTACAAATTTGACAGGATTTACTAACTAAACCTATATAAAGCAAAGAACAGATGAAGATGACTGTGAGACTTGAAAGGGGACATCCTTAAGAAAAACTGAGCTCTGGCAGGTGGAAAGGAATGGGTGCAACCTGTGAGTTTAGTCAACAAGCCGATCCTTTGGCATCAATAAAATATTATTATCTTTTCCATAAAGGTAAACAGTCTTTTGTTAAATTCTACTGAATTATCAACTTCGGTGTTTTATCTGTCTCATGCTTTGGTCCTTTATTAACATGGTGCCTTATCTTGATCAGCCGTAATAGCCTCCATTAATTATGCTAAAGCTAAATATAATTCACTCCCTTTTTTGTAGTGCTGGGGATTGAGCCCAAGGCCTTCACAATGAGCTTTCACTACCTTTTTTTTGTTTTGGTTTGGTTTGGTTTTTGGTTTTTGTTGTTTGGTGTTTGGTTTTTATTTTGAGACAAGGTCTCAACTAAGTTGCTAAGTTGCTCAGGCAGAACTTGAATTTGAAATCTTCTTACCTCGGCCTCCTAAAGTACTGGGGTTACAGGCCTGCTGACTGGCCCCAGATTTCCTAGGATTCCTAGGATCTAAATACTCTCCTTTCTTTCTTCTTCTTCTTCTTTTTTTTGGGGGGTGGGGGGTGGGGAATGGGGGAACGGGGCGTGGGTTGTTGTTGTTGTTTTTCAACGTACCAGAATCTCAGATAGCAGAAGAGGGATACTAAGGAAACCCACATCTCCAAGGAAAGGAGATCTGAAGACATCAGAAAAGCTCACACTCCAAACAGAAAGCATCTGCATCCTTATCTGGTAAGAGATCCTGGACAAAGCTTCCTGACTCACGGTTCCTCTCTTTGAAAGTCCTCGGCCAAAGGCTTTTGAGTCTACCTGTCTTACTAGGATGTGAAACTGGTTAAGTAGGGGCGAGAATGACTAGGCTGGCACTGAAGAAATAACCTCTCCCTGCTTACCTGAGAAGATAAAATATACTAATTATACTAATGTTGAAAGATATAGCAAATTACTGACCACTAACTTAGTAAAGTGAATCTGGAGTGGCCCACCCACCTAATGAAATGTGGCCTTAGGAGCCAAACTCCATCTTTTCGGGGTGTGTGTGTGTGTGTGTGTGTGTGTGTGTGTGTGTGTGTGTGTTTCTATACACAAACTTAGAAACATGTGGCTTGGGGAAATCAATAACCATCTATACCAATTTCAGCTTCTTTTTCCTTCCTTCTTACCCTTGCCCTATGCCTACCCCCTGTCCCCACTCTCAGAGATTCATCCCTTTCTTAGTGGTCCATTGCCCCTCTTTTTACCTGTCTCTTATGCTGGGGCCTTATTATGCCACTATTTTTGTGAATTTCACAAGAGAAACACTCATTTATAGTCAGTCTCTTGTGTTGGGTCCATTTCACAGAGCATTATCGACTCAAGGTGGCCCCATTTTCTTTCAATGCTTGATATCTGTTTTTCATTATGGCTATATAATATTCCATTGTGTATAGGTACCATACCTTCCAAACTTCATTTCTATCTACAGCTTGAAGCTAAGGCTCCTCAGCCAGCTTTGGTCTAGATTAAAATCACTTCTCAGGGAACAAATAGGTATATTTGCCCCGACTTAGTAGCAGGGAGGACAACGGTGCAAACGAATTGGGTTGTTGGGATGGAAATCCACCAAAACCACCTTGAGAATTCTAGGAGTCACACTGCAAATTTAAAACAGCACACAAAAAAGACCCTGAAGTCTGGAATACCAAGTCAAGGGCAGGTACTTGTTACGGCTTATATATGAAGTGTCCCCAGAGCCTCACTGTTCGGCTTGACTCCCAGTTCAGCAATGTTTGGGAGTGAATCAGGACACTAAACATTCGTTAGTGCACAACCAAATGAGCTCACAGGAAGTGCAGCCTGGGGGCTGGGGTCACAGCTCAGTGGTAAGGGCACTTGCCTAGCAAGTACAAGGCCTGAGGTTAGACTCCCCAGTACCACACAAAAATTAGCCATGTGTTGTGGCACATGCCTGTAATCCAAGAAGAGAGAAAAAAAAAAGGGACATGCAGTCTGGTAGAAAAAACAGAAAACACATCTGGGTTTTGGCCCCTTCCCCTCTCTGGCTCATCCCCCTCTCTGCTTCCCTGCTCCCATGATACACACAGCTTTCCCCCACCATGCCCTCTGCCAGACTGAAACCTCCAAAACCATGAGCCAAAACAAACTTCCTCCTTTAAGCTGTTTTCCTCAGGTACTTCGTCACAGTGACAGAAAGCTAACTAACATAGTGCTATTCTGGCCAGGCGGGATGGGCCAACCCCTGATATAGAGTTGGCTTTTCTCCCAACATACTCCACATGGTTACAGAACAGACAGTCCTGGTAAGAGCAAGCCTTGTCAGCCTTACAGAACCAGTACCTCCCCGGCAGTCTCTTTACGGGCTCTGCCTGTCTCATGCTCTTCTTTGTGAACGACAGCTTCTGCTGGAAGCTGCTGGGACACCTAGAACTGCTAATCAGACCCTTAGAACCAAAAATTCAGCCTTTTCTTCCTTCTGTGACAGCCCAAAATGTGCTTAATTTTGGTACATAGATTATCATGTTATCCACAGCCTGATGGAAAGCTCAAACTGATACTTTTCCCTAGACTTTTGCTCCACAATTCCTAGCATTTTTGAATAATGGTGGACAGAGGACTGGATCAGAGTTGCACCACGGGACCTGACATTGTAGGAGGAAGGGAAAAGCTTAGATAATCTCGATTATAGATCACTAAAGCAAATGAGAGACAGGATGGTAAAAGCTCAGATGACTGGGAAGAGGAAAGCCAACTCATGACAGCAGTGGCATATGAGAGCAGATGACAAAGGGGCTGCTAGAAATGTCACATGATCTGTATCTCTTTTAAAATATAAAAGCATAGAATAAAATTCCTTTTAACCTTTTTTGTAGATATAGCTTACACTTCTTTAAAAATACTACCCAATTACAACTAACCTGTCTGACCCTAGAATAAATGAGGTTATATTTATATGGCAGAACTCTGTGGGTTCCTTCTTTCTTCATACCTCTCCCTAAACAATGGAGATATCCAGATAGAAGTGCCTTCATATTGGAGGAATGTCAATAACTAGGAAACACACTTCCCAGAGAAACACCAGAAATCAATTTCCTGAACTCTACAACATCTACATATTCTGGAATAAAGTCATATTTTTGAAAGAAAGGTCTCAAACATTGTTCCTATACCTTATTTACTCAATGACTTCAGCAATATTAGATTATTAAAAGTGAAAATAAAGTTATAAATGTATCATCTCCATAGTATTAGAACATTACAACAAAAGCAGCCTTTTGAAAGCAGTTTAGATACTTTTACTATTCCTCAGAATATCTGACATTACATAAAAAAGCAGAAAATTCCTGGTAGCTAAAGTTTGTAACTAAATGTAACTATTATAATCTATGATCTAAATTTTTATTGTCGTCGCAAAAAGTCTCTCCGTTCTAATATCCTTCGTTGTGGAGGGAAACTGTGAGCATTGGAGAGATTATGTCAACCTGAACAATTAGGAACTACACCTGGATTAGAGTTTAGGAACCCACGTCTGGATTAGGCAGTCAGGAACCAGCCTGGATTAAAGTGTGAGTGATTTGTGGGCCAGCAAATAAGGGAAGAACACTTACCAGATGTGGGAGGCCCAACTTGGGACTCAAACTGTGTGTTGGAATACTCAAACTGTATAAAATGAAGGAAGGAGAAAGATTGTTACAACTTTTTGCTCTGGGGAGACTGGATTTGAACCAAAAAGTAACTAAGACAGAAACCTAATTTTTAAAAAATAAATATGTAGATCTTGAAAGATATATGAAACTGGAAGTGGAAATTAAAATACAACATAACATTTGACAAATAACAGTCTAACAAAAATGTTGAAGACTGTCAGGTGACATCAAGAGTTGGAAACAACAGTGAGAGAGAAGAGTTTGCATGTGTTACTGGTCAAACATATAATGATATAACCTGTGATAAGCTGAATCACCACACATGGTTCTTTACTTTTTCCCAATATAAAAATTATAACCCGCAACTTTGCCAAATGACTTTGCAGATCCACCCACTAGAATCAGCAGAGTACCAATGGTGGGACCAGAAAATCAGGTGTTTAAATTTTTTTAAATTATTATATTAAAAAGTCACATTGCCATTTTATCCCCCTCAATACACTTGCCCTTACCTTGAACATGCTTACACCATCACTCTTGTCACTTTTTTGTGGTACTGGGACTCAAGCCCAGGGCCTTCACACTGAGCTACATCCCCAGCCCGTTTTTGATTTTCGGATAGTCTCGCCAAGTCTCTTAAGTCTTTATTTGCACTATCATGGCTGCCTTCATGTCCTGAATGGATTCAAAGTATTTGTCTCTCATGGTACTTCTGACTTTGAGGAAGAGACAGAAGTCACAAGGTGCCAGATCGGTGAATAAAGTGAGTAAAGACACCCTGTAATATTTTAGCAAACCTGCATTTCCATTACATGGCACACAGCAGCAGCACTAACCATATTTTTGATTACATCTCATAAAGACACAAAAAATTTCTACAATGACTTCAGAAAGCGGCAAATGATGAGATATGTATGCTTGAAGCAAGGCGGCTATTTTGAGAGGGATTAATAGCAATGAGTATTTTATTATAATATTTTATTTAAATATTCATTATATTCTCAATCATACCTTTCTTATCCAAGAGATGTTGACTGGCCCATCTTGACACAGGTATGGCTGAAATAACAATGAGCCAATTCTAGGCATGGCTCACAGGATGTTTTATATATTTCCACCTGTCTTCTTCTGTTTCTATCACATTCCAAGAGAACATTTCCTAGCTAGTTGTTTTGCCCAAGAGAATGAGAGAGATGGACCAGGCTTGAACCCAATCTTGATTAAGTCTTCAGACTGGAGCCTGGAGTCTAGAATTCAGTCTAGTCCAGATTATCTGCTTATCTGACCTGCAATAACTCTCAGATTAATAGAGAAAAATACTAAAAACACCACTATGTTTTGAAGCATTTTGCCTTTTTACTTGATTGTTCCAATGTAACATTATTGCAACAATCGCTGACTGACACACCATTCTCTAACAATGAAGTTAGAGATTCATATTGTCCAAAAATGGACATTGAAAATGCGTGCAGCTAACACAGTGGTTCTCATACAAATCAGATCTAATACATCCTTCTAGGATCAGATCATTTAAACACCTTCTTTCTACCCCATAATGTCTTAGTCACTTTCTTATTTCTGGGCACAATACCTGATGCCCACAAGTTAAGAAAGGACAGGTTTATTTTAGTTCACCGTTTCAGGTCTCAGTCCATTCATGGGCAGCTAGCAATGTGGAGGAGTTGGGGAGTCTGGCAGAGGCCCAGCTTGAGAAAAGCTGTTCACAGATGGCAAGACAGGAAGCAGAGAGAGAAGGAAAGGGCAAAGTTCCAAGATCTGCAGATCATGCCCCAGTGACCTGCCCCTTCCAACCAGCCCCCACCTCTTAATAGCACAAGAAACCAATGAATTAACCATAATGATTCAATAACTGCCCAAACACAAGACTTTGGGGGACATCCCCATTCCAAACTGTAACACATATCAATAAATAATACATGAACACATAAATGTTTTTTAATCAATACAAAATCCTACATATAATACAAAGACAGCCAAGAGTGATAGCACACACTTGTAATCTCACAGCGCTGGGAGGCTAAGGTAAGAGAACCACAATTTTAACAAGACCCTGTCTCAAAATTTTAAAAAATAACAATTTTTTTTTGAAACAGGATCTTGTCTCTGTAGCCCAGGATGATCTTGAACTCACTATGGAGCCCAGATTGGCCTTGGTCTCATGGCAATCCTACTGCCTCAGCCTCCCTAGTGCTGGGATTACAGATGCATGCCACCACGCCTGGCTTATATGGTTCTGGGGAATCGAACTTGGGTATTTAGTGCTTGCTAGGTAAGCACTTTAACCACTGAGCCACTCTCCCAGCCCCAACATTAAAAAAAAATTAAAAGGTTGGGGAATAGCTTACTGCAGAGGCTCTAGCCTCAATCCCTAGTTTCCCCAACTCCCCTCCCTCTCCCCCTTTCTCTCCACCTATCTCTCTCCCTCTCTCTCTCTCTCTCTCTCTCTCTCTCTCTCTCTCTCTCTGCATGTATGTATGAAATAAGCAGAATATAATCTATAATTAAGGCATATTTGTAATAAGGCAGACAAGATACTTAGAGTGCAAAGCATAAGAAGGCAAAGTCATGTAAGTGCTGAACTTGTACTTGCAGGACTCAGAATATCTCCTTCAATTTTGTAGGCAGACTACCTCATTTGCCTCCCCTTCATACTGACTCTGTTTAAAGTATAACATATTTAAAATGTAAATGTCTTAGTGACTTTGGTACAGAACTTACTGTGGCAGACATTCATCTATATCTCCTATGTAACACTGCCATGAATGCAAACATCATGTACACAGGCTGAGACGTGGGTGTCTTATTAGTGACTTGGAGGATATTGCTATTGCAATCATGAGATCTCAAGATAGTCAATAATTTTCAGTCAAGCTTTGAGCAAAGTTAAGTCTTCCTTTGACTATAAAAATCCTTTTCTAAAGTGTAATACATGAACAAAAATAGATTTGGAAAGAGAATAGTGAATTTGGCTTTGAAATTACCTATTGCAATGTTTTAGGGGATTCCAGAAAAAAAAAAAAAGATTGTGAAAGCAGGCAATAGAATATAAAGGGTTAAACAGTAAAGTTAGGAAATAGATACTAAGAGCATTTTGAGTAGAAATGTAGTTCCTACTACTACTATCATGACCATTTCCTTTAAATTAAAAAAAAAAAAAAGAAAACAACTGAGGATACACATTAGTAACTGCCAAGTACGTGCACCTAACACAGTGGAGAGCAGAAAAGGAAAGCAGATGCATGAAAAAAAAATCAGTTAAGAAACTAAAGATAAAAAGCTGATAGAGTCAGATGCTGAGAATTACAGAACATCAGGATTATAGGAGTAGCAGCAATAAGCAGACTGCAACTGAAATTCTAGAAGGGATTTAGTACTTTGATATGCTGGCACGGACTTAGGCTTTACTTATTTCATACTCATAACAATCCTATGAGATGCCTACTATTATTATTCTCAGTTACAAATAAGGCAACTAGTGTTAATTAAGATCAAAGAACTGTCAAATAACTTGAATCTGTCCTTGTGCTAAAATGTAGTAAAGACACAATCAACTCTCTTGCAAGTCAAAGTCAAAAGGCTGGATACAGTTAGCAGAAAGACCGCATGGCTTCATCACCAGCTAGACCAACAGTCCTGCCCCAGGACACTGGTGTGCACAGATGTCTGGTCAAAGCCATTCTTTAAAAGCCCCAACAGGAACCAGTGATAAGGGAAGATGAAACAGAGGTCCTAAGTAGCAGAAGCCAAAAGCAACAGCAATTCAGTTGGAACATTTACAGACAAGGGACAACATTAAGGGGCCATTCTTGAGGGCAGGTGCGTATTGCAGTGCCCTGGAGCTAGAGGGAGCAGGCCTGAGCCTTTAAAGCACGGTCTCAGAATTATTATTATTTATTTATACAAACATATCCTTAGTCCTACTTCTCTAGGTAATTAAAGCCTAAGAAGTTCAGGTTTATTTGAATTACTTTGTGATTAGCAGGGGGGAAAAATGAAAGTAGGAATGACAGAAATTGGCAAATAACACTTTTTGGCTTCAAAGTTTACTCCTTCCAGGTGGCCTGGTACAACGAACTCCTGCCACCAGCCTTCCACCTGCCTTGCCAGGACCTACACGGGCCTTTGTGGTACTCAGCACACCCGCCATGGTTGGCCAGACCCTGAAACCCTCCTTGCAGACCCACCACCTCCAACCACTGACTGATCCTGTGGATCAGTGCGTGTCCTACCTCTGGAGGTGGATTACAGAGAGCCTCCCAGAGGCGCAGACGGAAGTCATCGCTGACTACAAGGTACACCCCAACTGAGATCCTAAGATCCTGGCCCAGACAGCAGCCCATGTGGCAGGAGCTGCTTACTACTACCGACAACAGGATGGGGAGGCTAACCCATGGTGGTCCCAACACAGAGCAGGTCTGCACATACACCCCCAATTTGGGGGTGGTTTGCTATCTAAGGGGTGGGTGTTGCTGGCAGGGATCTAAATACCAGATCTGATGCCCAGAAAGCCCCTGACTGTGTAACTGCAAGAGTGGACCAAATCACTCTGCTTGAAGGCTTCAATTCCCATTGGTGGGACTGGACCTACTGAGATGTTGTGACACCACAAGAGTGTTACTTGGAAGAACAGAAGGCCTATTTCTCCATCCCACCTGCCCAACCCTCCGAGTATCCCAGCAAATCCCTTGACCTTCCCTTTACCAAACTTACCAAAAAGCCCCAAAATCCCAACAAAGCTTACATCCCCGGGTCCTTGATATCCTTCTCACTATGTGATCCCATTAACAGTGGTACTTGCTTTGGTACAGCAAGAAGTAGATTTTCTTTGGACAGAACAGTAGCATTGTTATTTGTGGGTTTTTTTTTTTTAAGCATCTTATTTCTCTTCTCCTTCATATTTTCTGGTTGTAAAACTAAAAAATGCTCATTTTTAAAAACCATAGTTCTCTTAGCTGTCCTTTAAAACAGTAGTCCCCAACCTTTCTGACAGCTGAAGACCAAGGCCAGGGTCAGGGGTACTTGTCAGGCAGGAAGTCCTTAGAGACCGGCACTGACTGAGGCGGCAGCAGCAGGGCCAGAGCAATCGGTAACACGCTCACAGCTCACCTGCTCCTCTCAGCTCCTCTACCCTGGCTACCCAGGCTTCCAAGGCCACAGGCTGGTACTGGTCCAGGGCCCAGACAAGGAAGACCCCAGCTTTAAAAGCTTACAGAAATTGTTAACTTACTTTCTATAGGTAAACAATAAAAAATAAATCTGTCTAAAATGCAAACATTGATAGTAATACTGTTAGAGTCAATCTAATACTTACATATATTTGCTCAGTTTTGTGCATTCCCCTTAAGAACAGAATTAGTTCAAATAATTTAAGAAGTTTTTTTACTCTTGATGATTGATTTGCGATACAATTCTTTAAAACCACGTTTTAACAATTCTATTTAATGATAATGCATAAAATGAACAGTGAGTTTTGAATCTTTAAAATTTTTAATTAAGCCTCTCATGCTTCAGTTTTCATATGCGATGGTTAGGGGGATCTTGGGCTTTTCTTAAGTTGTTGTTTACTATATATGTTAGAGTGTATTTCTAGGCTTTCCATTAGATTGCATTGTTATGCAATAATTATCTAAATGAAATACTATATTTCTGCAACACACACAGCCTAGGGAAAAAACACTGTTCTATCTCTTATTTATAAGAAATGCTATACTTCTGTAACATTCTACACCATACACCGCTAGAAAAATATTCTCTCTAAACCATAGTGTCAACTCTGAGCTGGAACTGAGAAAAGTATAATTTGTTTAGTTTCATTTTAAAACATAGTAATAGAGGAAATTCTGTGCATGTACACATGTTCAACTGAAGCCCCAGGGAAAAGTACAATCCAGGTCACATTAATTTTTATTATGTGACACTCTACAGATTAAAACATACGTCATGTAAGTAATCAGCTGAGTCATAAATTGCAAAACACGCAGTCACATTATTCTGTTAGTTCTATGAGGAAGCTGGATAAGCACAACCTATAAGATGAATGAAAAAGACCAATATGGAAGGTAAGTAAATTTTATTCTTACTCCAAAGCAGACAGACTAGAAATTAGAAAAGCTTAACAGAAAAACACAGTAAGCATTTTACTGGTATCTACTGCTAATAAAATAATACCTCAGGACAGTATTGCAACTGTTTGACTTCCAAAAAAGCCTCTACTTTAGGTCACACAGAAATCCTGACCCAAACAGATAGTGTATAAAAGCTTCTTCTTTCTTTAATTTTATCTTATACCTCGTGCCTCTATTGCTTATGTTATTTTAAATTAAGCTTTTTCATAAGAAAACAAATAGGATTTGCTCACTGACCCAAGAGATTGCTTTAAAGTCCTTTAACTCTCTCTGCAAGCTTGCTCAAAACTGCCAAAACACTGGCACATTGCCAACATCTTTTATTAGATACAGAGATCAACCTGGGAATGGAAAGTCAAGAGTTTTCCACAGAGTTCGGAGTGTAAATAGCACACTTCCAGTTTCCCCAAATCCAGAAGGAGTAAAATGCTATTTCAGATAATATTGCCTTGTGTTGCTTGCAGTTAGTGACTGCAATTGGTGATTCCTTGGACCATGACCACATCTAACAAAACACTGCTGGAACCAAGCGGGCCTGTCAGTTTCTGACTTTAGCAATCAGTAATGCCTGTTGTACTTAAGTGATGGGTAAGAGTCACACGTAAGCAACTGTCTTGCTCCCTCATAATATCAAAATGGTTTACTTTCAAATTTTATCTCTTCTAAAGAATTCAAAATCCTTTACATATATCTTCACAATAACATATGAAATATAATAAGGACATTGGGAGATTTTTATTAAGTTCACAACAAACACTATTCAACAGAGTAGTTCCAAATAACCAATAACCTATTATCCTAATTGGTGCATTTTAGAAAGAATATCCAAGATTTAAAAAAAAAAAAACATTTATATTTTAATCTGTGATTTCCCAGTAAGACGTTACCCTACAGAATACAAACTTCTGTTGAAACAAGCTACTGTAGTGCCTTAGATTAAGCAGGTCTTTTTCACAGCCTAAAAAAGCAGTTTCTCATTCATTTTGCCATTTCATTTGAAGCTGCATTCTAGTAAAGGAATCAATTTTTTCCACCTAGCTGGAAGATAACTACTTGAAAAACACAATATTTACAGAATGACCATGGAAGTGCTCATTACAAACTAAAATGTACAAACACTTGGCAAATTGAATTTGCCAAGGTGCTCTCTTCCCACCCCTATCATTAGTGTTTACAGTCTACGATCCCTTGTCTCCTTAGTGTTCCCTAAGTTTCTTCATTAGTTCTTCCGCTGGCCACCATCTCCTCTGAATCTGCGGAAATACACTTTTCCTTTAAAAGGGCGGAGGGGAGCGTGGAGGAATGGTGGTTAAACGGTACCCTAGCAAATGCAAGGGCATGGGTTTGATTCCCCAGTACCACATAAGCTGGGTGTGGTGGTGCATGTCTGTAATCCCAGCACTAGGGAGGCTGAGGCCATAGGACTGCCATGAGTCCAAGGCTAGCCTGAACTCCACAGTGAGTTCAAGACCAACCTGGATACAGAGTGAGATCCCGTGTCAAAAAAAAAAAAAAAAAAAATAGGTAGGGCTATAGCTCACATTTTTCCCTTTTTTTGCCTTAGGCAAAAAGAAACTTCAGTAAAATTGTTCATAAGGCAAATTTCTATAGTGCTTAAATTATTTTCTCTCAGGTTTTTTATATAGACTTAAAAATGATTTCTAAAGTTAGAGGAAGAAACAAGCAACTACAGGAAATTAAAATACACTTAAGTATTTCTAATCACTTTAACATTAAATTTCTGTGTATTAAGTTTCATTACACATGCAAATGTTGTTCTGAAATTTTTTCCAACCAAATCTGTCTTCTGCTCTCTTACACAAAGACAACAAATTCTTTCTTGTTCCTAGAACCCTAACTCTATTTGGCACATCAAGTTCTGATATACAAACTGTCTCCCAGAACTATCACATTTTGACTCTTAACACTATATTAAATTTACAATGTAGAAAAAAGAACAGCCTTCCTTAATTCCTACCTCTAAAAAAATGGATCAAAATGTATTAGTACTTTGGAACATTAGTACATATTTCAGAATACTCTCCGTGATTTTACCTACAAGTTACTAAACACAATTCTCAGAAGCAATAACTACATTTTAGAATTCAAAGCCAGTGTCAATCAGAAAATAATGTTCTGTCAGGTGGACAACATTAAACTAGACAAGTAAGATCTACCTTAGAATTTAAGGTTTTGAGATAGCCTCTAACATCAGTGTTAAGCTGAAAACAGTGTTACATGTCCAGTAAAATGTGTTGATGAATTCTACCACACCAGTGCAAGCTCACTATACACACAATAACCTGGAGATTTCTGCATCCAATGAATTGTAAAGACCTACTGTGTGCAAGGAAGCACCCTGGAAGAGAAAGAACTACAATAGAGCCTAGATGAGGTGATGAAACATGTGTATACACAGAGGGAGAGGTGCGTGAACATGAACATAGATGTATTCCACATACTACAAGTCACGTAAGGTTAAAAACTACCACCATGCCTCTCAGATAATACACTGTGGAAGTTGAAGTTAAAAAAAAAAGTTTTTCAGTTGAATGAATCAAAAGTCAACAAGCAAGCTGGCTCTTGAATGATTCACACTTAAGACAAGACATTTTGGACAACAGGCACCCAGGTGCAAAAGTCACACACACACACACACACACACACACACACACACACACACACACAAAAACTGCAAACAGGCCAAAGGAGAGACCCAGAACGTTAAGTAAATTTAGAGAAACAATTTTCAATGTGGGAAAAAACAGAACTGAGCTAATATATTTTCAACAATGAAATAATTTTATACTTATATTTATCATCTTAACACAAAGACATTTCATTACATAACTTTAAGCGTCAGTCTATTACATGTTTGGCTTCTAAAAGGAACAAAACAAGAACTCAAAGGTCTCTGAAAACTTGCATTTCGGCAATAGAAACAGAAAGTCATGAGGTGTTTGGTGCAAAAGTGGTAAAGGAACACATTTTAAGAAAAGGTATACCACAATGGGTGCTCCCAGGGGAACATCTAAGACCTGGAATAGGATGTCAATGAGAAAGTGCTATCAGCATTACAGTTAAGGAAGTTATCCTGCTATATTTTAAAGAAAGCTATCTATTGTCTTCCTGAATAATATCCTGCATGACGGTTCCAATCTACAATTAATTTTCTGACTTTCCAGAAAAGTACTGTTTTATGATATTAATTTATTTGAAAACTGACTATAATTTGCAGTATTGTTTTAGTCTTGTTAAAAGTTCAGTCTATTCTCAGTGAATCATAAAATTATTTTAGCATTCCCCTATCCAACTCAAGCATCAAAATCAATTATCTAAGCTAACCAGTGTCTGCTATTCCTAACATGTTCATTTTTGCCTCTTTCTTTTTAAAAATTCATCTTTCATTATGAGATTTGGCAGCCTCTGTTAAGTTTTCTCTGTGTGGTCTAACAGGATACGATGAAATTCTTGAACTATATCCCTGTTTTAAATGACACTGGCTCAGTGCAACGTGAACGAACTAAAAAGACCCAGCTGCGGAGAGCAAGAAGCCATATAATGAAACTAAGCCACCCCTTTAAAAAGAACCTTAAAAGTATGTTTACTTAGAAAATTATACATAATATAAAGACTTTTTTAAAAAAGGTACGGTCACTCATTTGGGTCCTTTTATTGTTTTAAGTTAAACTCCACATGATGCATGGTTCTCTGAATCTGACCTACACATCCTCAGCTTTGTGCCTATGGGACATGCCCCTTTGCATTGCAACCTCAGAACTAAAACCATCCTCACGCTCAAAGCCTCAGCTCAAGGGAGACTCCCAGCAACTTTCCCAGATCTACTGTGTATTATGAGAAGTTGGATTCATGTTACAAACTCCTAAGTAACTTGACTTTTACAAACTTGTACATGCCTCACATCTTGCACAAGCTCTAATGCTTGTGAACAGGAAGCATTCAAGAAATTATAAAATAAATCAAGTTAAGCACATTTATCACAAAATACCATCATATGAAGTTAAAAATAGTGGTCATTGCAGCCAAGTTGATCTTTAAAAACAACTTGGACCATTTTAGCAGATTCTACCTCCTACAGGTGCAAAGCTCTGTCAGAAAAGCCCAGACTCCTGGCTCCTTGTAGCCCTGCCTCGCTGTGATGATACCACAGGCATATACCATCACCTGCAACTCTCTAAAAGTAGTTCCAGACCCAACAGCCTCTCCAGGATCACACCACAAGAAGAGCAAGCACCACTGGAACTCATTTCTATCTCCCCACAAGGATGACAAGCCCAAACACATGAATTTGCCTCACCTAGCTACCAAGTTTTTTCTCTGAGACTTCCCCCTCAATAATTTACAGAAACTTGTTCCCAAGGGGAAGGGGAATTGGCAAGAAAAAGAGGAATTAAGTTGACAGCAATGTTTTGGCAGTCTTCCTACTATCATTTCTCATTTTTACTTAAGAGAGAAAAAAAAAGGCTTCCAATGTCTGCCAGTGCCTTTCAAAAAAAAAAAAAAAAACTAGTCTGTTCTGAGGTGGCTTACTGCCATAATTTCATGCTTCTAAATTAATACCAAAGTCTCTCCTCCTGTGTGCTGCATTCTCACAGAAATAGCAGAGAGGTGAGTTCTCTCAGTGAGCTTCTTTTACCTTCATTTATGACTAGTACATGGATAAAGCCACATAACAGAAGTCCAGCATCACTAGGATAAAAGTCTCTGGTTTGAGTCTGGGGAGATACAGCCGTGATGATGTGCTCACCTTCATATCCTCTATTATAGGCCTCAATAAGAAATACCCCACACAAGTGGCAAAGATATCTGTAAGAAACACTAGATTTTAAAGTTTTTGGAGTAAGTACCTAATAATTTTCTTCCTTGACACTTTCCCATTGGTATTTTGTTTCTTGTCCATTCTGTATAAATCACTGGTATGTGGGCATGTGGCAGTTTTGTACATGTGCAGGCATGTATGCACAGGTGACTGGTCCACCTGTTTAAACAAACATATTCACACTTGTTCTGCAATAAAACTTTAAATGTACACTAATGAGAAACACTTTTTTGATCTTGTAATATATTTTCTTGGAGAAAAAAAAAGTGGATATATACCAGCAAATACATGATACATATATTCTAATAACTTCTTAAAAGCGAGACACTTTGTAGCTAGAAGTTATCATAAAAGATACTTGCCCAAAGCAAGGAAAAAAAAAAAAAAAACAACCATCCTAAAAGTTGAAACAAATCAAAAAGCCCAGGTCTCTAGAATGACTCCAATCAAAGGGCTGAGAAACATTGATTCAATGGTTAGAAGATTCTAGGGTTTGGAACCATGACCCGCTTCCAGGGTCACTACCGATGGAATTCTATGAAGCAAAGAGAGACAGGCATTGGTTCAAGTTAAAGTGACCAAGACGCTCAAGCTATTTTCAAAGCTCACTTGTAACAAGATGAATACATTTTCACAAGCGCCCTAAAAAGTATTTTTCTGCTGCCACAGCCACCTTTCCAGACCTGGGCGAGGTGGCAAAGACGCAAACACATGTGAATACGCATGTGTAACTTAGATATAATTCGGGACTGTGAGGCTTTCCCAAAGTCCTGAAAATAGACCTGTTTTAAAAGTTTGATTCCACTGTTATTTCCAGACTTCGCGGATTGTAACCCTTCCCTCAAAACACACCGTGTGCTTCCTGACTCTGGGGCGTTCCTGCCGACGAGTCCTTTCTGTCTGTCTGTCCCTCTCTGCCTGCGCGTGTGTCTCTGCAGATCCCGTCGCGATCACCCTCTCCTCCGCGAGCGAGGCAGGGGACGGCGCGGCGGAGCCGCACAGGGGAAGGAGGCAGGACGGGGCCCGTCAGCCCTCACCGCGACCATCCCGAGCCGTCGTCCGCGCCTCGCCCCGCCCGCAGGCCGCCGCCGGAAGCCGGGCCCCCTGGCGGGCCGCCGCCGCGCCCCGGCCGCGGAGGCCGCCGCCGCCCGCCGGCCCGGCGTCCCGTGCGCGCGGCCGCAGCTTCCCGCGCGCGGGGCGGCGCGTACCTGCGCTCCAGTTGTCGTGGATTCTCAGCGGCACCCGCAGCACGTACACCAGAAAGAGCGCCAGGAAGAACCACACGGTCCAGAGCGAAGTCCACGACCACACGGCGCAGGACTTGAGCTGCTCCAGGAAGCCCGCGGCCGCCTCGGCCATCTTCCGGCGCCGCGCCCCGCCGCCGCGGCTCCCGCCCTCTGCCGGGTGATTCACCGGCCCGAGGCGCCGCCGCCGCCGCCGCGGGGACGCGGGCGCGGCGGGAGATGGCGGGCGCGGGCTCCTGGCTGGCGGCGGAGGCCCCGCCGAGCGGCTTTCGCGGGGCGGTCACGTGGCCCCCGCCTCCGCGACATCCCATGATATTTATGTTTATTACACTAATATTTAGGAAGCCGGGCCAGGCGGCGCGTGGAGGGAAACTCTTGACGTAATAGGAAGGGACACGGGCTCCGCGCTGGCCGGCGCTGCCCTGTGCCTGGTGCACCCTCCAGCCCGCGACAGTCCCGCTCTTCTCCCCGTTACGGACAGGGTAACCGAGGCACGGTGGCCATGTTCACCTGCAGTCGCACGCATGGATTTCTAAGCTCTGGATCTTGAGGAGGTTTTTGTAGTCTTTGCTCAGAAGAAGGTATCAACCCAAGGCTTCCACCTCCATCTTGCTACCTCCAGAGCCTCTTTTTGCCCTGAAAGTAAAGTAGGTCCTGGACACCAGAAGTATTCCCCCTCACAGTGGGTCGTAGAAACCGGAATTGCTTAGCCCCAGAACACGGAGGAGGGCGCCTGCCAGACCAGTAGGCCTGAAGATGTACAGAGTTCTAATTAGCAAGATTTTGGTTCCAGATGCTCTTTTCCTTTGTCTTTTTTGACAGAACATATATGGTGTTTTCCAAAGCAATTTCAACAGGACACTATAAATATGCTTCTGAGTGTTTTTTTAAGTCATAATTCAACTCTAGGCTTGTGTTTAATATACATAATTCTCTAGGATGATTTTGGCTTATTCTGAACCTGTTACTTTAAACAAAAGCTAACTTACAAACATTAATTTTGCCCAGGCAGAATAAAATTTTTTTATTTTATAAACTTTTATCAAAATTTCCAGGCCTGTTCTGTCCGCAAGCAGTTTGACCATTGCATTCATGAAGCAGTTGTAGGTTTTCCACACGGAGAACCAATTTATGATTCTGACCCTTCAGCAGAATATTTTGTTATGAATTTCGCTCTGCTTATGGTGGGGCTCAGAACATACCACCCCAAAATGTGGCACTTGAGCTGTCTCGGTGTGCTGAGTACTCTGAATGGAAGAGAACTGGAAAGGCACCAGAAGTAATGTCTTTCTGACATTCTTCGATCCTTTTGCCTCCACAGCCTTCTTTTTCCTCAGCGTAAAGCAAGTCAGAGATATGAGAATTACTCTTCCCCAAGGTGGATCACAGAAACCAGAATTCCTTATGTGCAAAGGAAGCCACAAACCCTAGAGAGGCTCATCTTTCCCTTGTTCCTTGTTCTCACCTACAGGCGTCCTGCCTAATACCCCAGAGGAGAGAATCCGAAAGAGAGCAGCCAAGGAGAATTCGACTCCACGGGCTGTGCTGGGTTCCTCCTCAGTGTGTCACCACTTTATCATATTCCTTTGTCCAATCCCGTTTCTGCATCGCTATTCATTCTTCATCCTGCCTGGGCATAAAAATAGTCTTCCCTAGGTCTTTGGATCTCATTGTCGAAAGTCTTGTAAAACTTCAGTTAAGCATAACCGTAATTTTTTCTTGTTGGTCTCTTTGTAGGAGTATTGGCTGTGACCTTTATGATGAGCGAAGAAAAATTATCACACATTTCTACCCTCCACATGCTTGTAGTTTCTTCCATAGTAAAATAAGCTTTTTCACATTTTACATACAGAACCTATTTATGGCATTTGTAAAAGAACTGCTCTGACATTTCCACTAATCCTAGACTCTTCTTTCAGTTCCTGCTTTCCTCCACACATCTGATCCACCACACTTAGGTAGAGACCAGGATAAGAGAAATTGGCACAGGTACACTTTTTAAATCATTATTCATGGCAGCACACTACCAAATGTTTTTTTTTTTTTTTTTTTTTTTTTTTTTTGTATCTACCAGCAATGCCTAGAGTCTCAGTAAAATAAAACAACAGGAAGATATTTTATGTGAGGATCAGGTAACCCACCAAGATCTCCATAACTCACAGAATAAGATTTTTTTGCTGAAATTAAATGAACATCCAGGAGGCGCATGCACGTGTGTGTGTGTGTGTGTGTGTGTGTGTGTGTGTGTGTGTGTGTTTGTGAGCTGTCAATGACACTCAGTTCAGTGAAGGAACATGGACATGACTCAATCAAGCCACAGTTTTCTATCTACAAGGCACTTCTGGAGGATCGGCCCTATATTCCGCATCATTGCCTTTCCATGGTATAAAGCCAAGGTTAAGGATATCGGTTGAGGGGGCTGGAGGAATGGCACAGCAGTTAAAGTGCTTGCAAGCACAAAGCCCTGAGTTCCATTCCCCAGCACCACATAAAGCTGGGTGTGGTGGCGCACACCTGTAATCCCAGCGTTTGGGAAGCTAAGAGAGGCAAATTGTCCTGAGTCCAAGGCCAGCCTGGGCTGCACCAGTGAATTCAGGACTAGCCTGGGCTACAGACTGAGACCTTGTCTCAGAAAAAAAAAAAAAAAAAATGATAGGGGTTGAAGACACGTCTTTGTGATTCAAAGCCAAAGTGAGAAAGTGAGACCCTTGGCTACTCAGTATGGCTGGAGTGAGGGCTCTATGCAGAACAGCGTGGAGACAGATAAAGCTAAAGAGATGGGGCCAAGTCTGATTTTGAAGGGCCTTTGTAAACATGCTGATAAGATGCTCCAGTTATTTGGCATTGCAAACAGTAGTAGAAATGACCAACCTAAAAATCTATGAAAGTGGATATGTCTAAGAAGAGTTAGGGCATTTGATCCAGCTATGCCTCTTGTGTGTATCTTTCCAGAAAAACTGAAGGCATCATGGAACAGTGATACTTGCATACCATTATGTTTATAACAGCACAAACTCATAATAGCTAAATCCTGGAAGGAGCTGATACGTCCATCAATAGATGAATGGATAAAAGAAATATGGCATATGTACACAATGGAGTACTATTTTGCCAAAAAGAAAGCTAAATTTTAATGATTTGTAGAAAAACGGATACCCCTTGAGAACATTATGCTAAGTGAAATAAAACTGACACAGAACGTCTCTTTAATATGAGAAACCCAAAGTATAAATAAATAAAAGAGCAAAGTAAAAGAATGATGGTAGGAGACAAGGAGATTGTATGAAGAAGGGAAGGGGATGTGGAGAAAAACAGAAACTCAGGTAGGATAGGAAAAGCTATCTAAAAATGTTTATGATACAATATGTATGTGTACCAATGTTTCAAATTCATGTAATTATGTATCACAAATACTAATGAATAATTTAGGGGGAAAAGAAACATTAAGAAAGAATTGACAGGTTTTAGGGACTAGGTGACTATAGTGGTTAATTTTAACTCCAAATTAACTGAACTAAAGAATACTGAGAAACAAAATAAAGCATTATTTTGGGGTGCCTGGGATAGTCTTCTGATGGAGACAGTCTCAGTATGGAATAGCCCACTTTCACCCTCAGCTCACCACATCCAAACATAACTCATGACTCCCCACTCCCCTCTTCTTCCTTCTAGATTTCCATCCAGAAATGGGTACCTTTTATAGCTTCCTAACTCAGAAATCTAAAGATTATCTCAGCAGATCTCTCTTTCAGGCATTGCCTTTCCTTGTCACATTCAACTGGCATCAGGACTCCGGATGTGTCTCTTCCCTGCCATAGCCTTAGTGATTGCCTGATCACAGTTCGCAGAGAACAAGACAGTTTCAACCTCCAGTTTCAACTCCAGCACCACCACTCCCCATCCCAAGTACCTAAGGATGAAATCTTGATGGCAGACAGTGCCCTTTACTGGGCACATCTACCCCCTTCATACCACGGAATCTTAGCAAACATGCCTTCCCGTCACACACTCGGCCATGCTCCACCCAACCTGCCTGTAGTGTACTACTCTATGCTGCCCTTTCCTGTCTGACATCCTCTTCCTGCCACAACTATCTACTAGGAACATTTTCAGAGATGCACTTGAAATAGCACCTTGTGTGTGTGACACCAGTTCCCTCTGACACCCAGAATTCACTGGGCCTTCCGTCAGCGATACAGCACCAGGAAGTTCGTGGTTAGTCACTAGAGCCGAGGCTTGGAGTCAGGAGAGGCTAGGCTCTACTTATTCCTGACTTGGGTGCTCCTTGGCCCAGTACTGAGCTGTCGCTGAACTACGGTTTCTTAATATATACACTGGGTTGGCTACCCTTGTCCCCAGCCCAAATGGACATGGTAAAGATTAGATGAAATGTTTATCAAAAATGCTGAGCATAACACTCGGTCCTTATTATTTCTCTCTGTTAGTAAATTATGGCCTTTAGTGTTTAATAATTTGTTGCTATTGTGTCCATTTTAACGCTGTCTATAACCCAGTGTTACCAGTGCTGTGTTTGGTACATGGTATATCCTCAGAAAATACTGAGGGTTGTATAAAGGAATGAAAAATAGATTATATTGAATGAAATTCCAACAATACACCTTACACACATGGACACAATGAACATTATTGCTTTGTTTAGCTCAGATTTAACTTAAGAGTAAAATTTAATATTTGGCCTTGTCATAAATGTCTAAAATTTCTTAAATGTATAAGGAGAATTAACCATATTTGAATTGGATAATACAAGACAAATCACCACTTACTTATAAGAATTATGTCAAAAATAATTTCCATTAAATTATTTTGTATGCAGTCACACCCTGCCTGATGATGTTTTAGGTACCTCAGGAACGATGGTGGTCCCACAGGATCGTGACACGCAGTGGCATTGTAGCTATCTTTTAAGCTTGTATGAGTACACTTTATGGTATTTGAAAAATGACAAAATCATCTAATGGCACATGGATAGATTTAGATAAACTGTATATCTTAGTTGCATGAAATTTCTGAGCTGAATAAGAAATCAATTCTCATTAATAAAAACTTTCAAAAATTCTTTAAAGTTATTTCTCCTTCATGTTTTGTTTTGTAAATTCAGAAGTACATGTGCTATCATAGTCCTTAGTTTTATAGTTTGTTACAACTTTAGCAATCTAAGTTTGTAAATAATTTTCAGTTTGTTTGAGATTTAAACACAGGAAATATTCATTCTGATGCTTCAGTTTTCTCTTGAAGAAACGTTATATAGTCACTAGCTGGGTTTATGAATTAGTTGCTTAATATACTATGTTTATGGGTAAATATCCTATATAAATGGGTATCATCATTTAGCACCTTGCCTAGAACTGAACAAGTAAATCCGACCTATTAGTTTAGTTTTGAGAACCAGTTAAAGCAGAAAAACAGGTTTGGAAGGGAATTTACTCATTTCTAACTTCTTCAAGCCAATATACTATCTCATAGAGTATTACAGAGATGAAATTTCAACCTTTCGTATGCAATTGAAAGATTGTTAGTTGACAGAGGCTTGGGGAGAACTTCCCTAAGACATAATTCTTACGAATAAGGGAGAAGCATTTCCATAATCAACAGACATCTATGCCTTAGACATTCTGTGAATGATTCATAAGGCCTAGTTTTAGAAATTACACGATGAACTATAATCACATTTATCTTTTGGGTCTGGTTGCCCAGACTTGTCTGTAATCCCAATACTCTGAGAAGCTGAAGGAGGTGGATCACAAATTTGAGCTCAGCCTGGATAACTCAGAGACTGAGCAAGGCTCAGGGGCACAGCTCAGTGGGAAGGCCCTGGGTTGGATCCTCAGTTCTCCCCTCCACAAATTAAAATCTCATTTATCTTTTGGTTCTTTGCTCCTAACAAAGACATCTTAGTCTCTATGTAAAGCTTTTCTCAGTCATGCTGATCATAACATTCCTTAGCATTTCTGATTTATTTAAAATCAAAATTATTTTAATATGATTGATATGCAAAATAATTTTGATAGTAAGCATGTAGGAAAAAATCAGAGCCTTTATAAATAATCTGAAGGCAAACTACCTCTATTTCCACCCTAAAAAATACTGCCGCCAGTGGAAGATGATGGTACCTTATTTTCAAGGAAAAACTGAAAATAAAAAAATCTTTGAGAGGAAATAAAGACATTAACACAGCCTTATCCTTTATACTTCTGAAATATAATCAAGAGAACAGACCATAGGAAGATGAATAAAATTTTAATAATCTGAAAAAAAATCGAAGAGAGATCAGATATATTCAACAACAACAAAAAAATATTTTAAGAGAGCCTCGTCCAGTTCTTTCATGGTTTTGGTACTGGGATTGAACCCAGGGCCTTCACACTAACCTATATCCTATATCCTTGTCTTTATTTTTGATTTAGAGACATTGTTTCACCTAGTCATGAACTTGCCCAGCTACACTCAAATTCATAAATCTCCTGCCTCAGCCTTTAGAGTAGTGGGATTATAGGCCTGCACCTCGGGCTCTCTAACCTTGAAAGGCAACAACGTTGCCCACTTTTTTCACTTACTCTATTTACTGACGATTGTTCCCAGTCTTTTCACTCTTGAGAAGATACTCTAAAACCAGTTAGTTTTTTGTTGCAGTTTAAATAGTGTGGAAATACATTTAAATTCTTTTCTGTAAAAAACAAACAAACAAACAAAAAAAAAACCCACCACTGAAGACTGGACCCACAGCAGTCAGACTGAGCCACAACTCAGTTCTTGTTTTTTTTTTTTTTTTTTTTTTTTTTTTTGAGGCGAGGTGACGTTTACAATGTCTTCATCACTTTCTCCCTTCTGGAACACAGCACCTAGGACTTTAGGGAGGAAGGGTTTGTTTTAGCTCCCAACTCTGAAGTCTCCATTCTCTCCACATCAGGAGCCCAGGAAGTCACCAGGAGATTCGTCTCCGCGGCCCAATTAACTCATTGTCAAATCCCATTCCAAATACAGGAGGCTTTCCAGTGGCATTCCAGAACCGAACCACACCACACAGGGTCTTACCAAATCGCTACGTTGGCCAGGCTTGATCAAATTTTGAGTCTCCTGCCTCAGCCTCTCAGCATGCTGGAAATTTTTAAATTATAAAATGTTATTTATTTCCCCCCAATTTTCTGTTCATGTGCTGGGGATACAAAATAATTACATTCAATTTGGTGAAAAAAACTATACATATCGTTATAATCACTTTCCCCCCTTCCTCTCCAAGCCCTCACGTGTCCCACTTTCTCTAGAGCCCCTTTCCCATCTGCACAAGATCTTCCTGTTCCTTTCATCTGCAATTTAGTTTGCCCTTTCAGTTTATTTATATTTTGAATTTCTCATGCTAGACAAACCCTGATACATGCAATCTTCAGTGTCTGATTTATTTTTCTTAACCTCATGGTCTCAAGGTACATCCACTTTTCTACAAATGATTCAGTTTTGTCTTTATAGCAGAGTAACACTCCATTATGCACATACACCACATTTTCATTTATTGATGGACATACAGGCTGCTTCCAGAACTTAGCTATTATGAGTTGTTCTTCAATGAACAAGGGTGTGCATGTATCACTCAAACATATTTTTAGTTCTTTTAGAAAGATACCGAGAAGAGGTATAATTGGATCAAATAGAATTTCTATTTTTAGTTTTTTGAGGAAATGCTGTTCTTATTTTCCATAGTGATTGCTCTAATTCATAGTCCCGCCAGCAAACAGTATAGAAGGGCTCCTTTTCCCCCAGAGCCCCACTGAGATTTGTTGTTTTTTGAGTTCTTGATGATAGCTATTCTTAATGGAGTAAGATAGAATCTCAGTGTTTCTTGATTTGCTTTTCTCTAATGGCTAAAGGAAGAATTTTTCATGTTTTTATTGGCCACTTGTACTTCTTTTGAGAAGTGTCTATTCATTTTAATTGCCCTTTTTATTTCTGAAAGTCTGTTTTGATGTTTTTTAGTTCTTTGTATATTCTAACCATTAATAGTCTTCCATGGAGAAGCTTGAAAAAATGTTTTCCCACTGTCTTCACTCTGTTGTTTCCTTTGCTGTGCAAAAGCCATAATCATATTTATGTCATAACGATATAATCTCATCTTGTTGTTATCTCTTGTGCAATAGATGCTCCCCTAAGAGAGTCCTTGCCCATGCCCATATCTTCAAGGGATTTATCTACTTTATTTTCCAGCAGATTTAATGCTTCTGCTTTATCTAGATCTCTGATCAATTTTGTTTTTAGTACAGGGTGAGAAAAATGGTTCTAGAATCATCATTTTGGATGTGGATAACCAGTTCTCCCAGCAGCACCATTTGTTAAAAGGGCATCTTTTCTGCAGTATAATCATAAAAAAATTTTATCACAATAAAAACCTATTAGATGAAACATTTTGAATTCATAAAATATTACGAGCTACCTCAGTTTTATTATTTTATTGTAAAACTGCATATAATTGGCCCATAACTGGCTCAGATTTCAGTGACCAGAATCATATCTAATATCTCATAGTCACATGGCCTCAAAAATATTCACAACTAGTGATAATTATCCCACAAAATAATTAAGTCAAATAAAAAATAAAACACTATTTTTCATGTGCATAGCATGCTATTTCTTTTTTTAGTTGCATATTTCATGCATACACACTTCCAAGGAATCTAATAGATTTAGGCACATCAATTAAGCAATCTTTTGCATTTAAAAAAAAAACCTAGAAGGTAGGTTAGACTGATGTTACAGAATTATCAGTGGAATTAAGAAAATTATAGTAACTGTGAAGAAAGCTTACATTTATTTTAATTGACACAGAACATTTATTCTTAAGGTTCTGAAAGTTGGACCCTTTATTTTAAACTAGATATACTCTTCTACTTTCTGGATTACACTTAGCTTTGCTCTCCTTTCCCATACACGAGATTATACCTTAAGAGTTTCACTTAATTAAAGTGAAATTTCCATTTTATTTTAGGCATACAATTTAAAGTGGAAATTTCACAATTACCTACTACATTTGGCTTATATAGAAACGTGTTCCAAGAGAAAAAGTCAGGCTATGTTTTATCTTAAAGTGCATTTTAGGCTGGTATTGAGTAATGTGGTCTTTCGCTCCCTCCCACATCAACTTTATTTCTATTCATTCTAATCTCTCTTTACTTTGCATTGCAAAATTCATTCCAAGGTTTTATTTTATTCTACATTTTAATGCCATTTCCACAACTGCTAAATTTAGCACCTTCTGCACACTTAGCAATAATGAGTTTTAGTTCCTCATTCGTAATGAAACTTGGAGAATATGAGTAACAATGGAAGATGTGTCTTCCCTTGAGTTTTTCCTCCCCCTCAAAATTACCTTTATAATACTATTTTTACAATACAGTTTTTTTCTTTTTGGACAAGTGTGTTACTCATCCTTTAAGCTGATGATGTTCATGTTACCAATCAAGCCACTCTGAATCAACTAGTCAGATACAACTGATTAGACAAACTATAGCAAATAACTTACTGTAGCTGAATTTACATTTCTGCATTCAGTACATATTATACTTTCATTCTGGGGCTGGGCACTTATTTTTAGCTACTGTTTATCAAGTATTCTTTGTAGGTTTGTCTTTAGTCCCATGTTCCTTTTTAGATCCCATTGTAGGCTTAGCACAGATCTGTGTGTTGAATCAAGTTAATAGGATACGGTTACATTGGAAAATAGGGAGAGATGTGGTGGTTGATGTTTTTTGATTTCTCAACAAGTTAATTTTCTAGACTTCCAAAATAGAAGCCCTTTGTGTGATCTGCACATAAGAAAGGCCTACTGCGTGTAAATGGTCAGAGGGAATATGTTCCAGGATTACAGGCCTGCACCACCAGAATTGGCATAGAAATTTATTTTCTACACATTTTAGAGGTTTTTATTTTTGTTGTTGTTGTTTTGTTTTCTTCCCCTCAGCTGCTTACAGACTTTCCTTAGATCTACTTGCAAAATCTACTCTCAGAATTGTTTGTGCATAAAGCTTAGGTTGGCTCAAAAAGTTATTTTTCACCATTTACTTATTGGTAAGTAAGTAAAATAGTGCTCCCGAGTTTTTTCCAGGCATCAGTGTATGTTGAAAGTCAGGGAAAACTTACAAAACCTTGATATGTTGATAAAGTTAACACGGTCATACAAAGTAAGAATAAATAAATATGAAGATATATTAGACATCTGCTGTGTTCCAGCAATGAAAAAGTGACTAAGACAGAAACTGAAACCAGATAAAGAGAAGTGGGGTCATTGCTGTGACTTGACAAAGTGGTTTAGAAGTCTTTGGAACTGGCTTGCGGAAAGCAGGAAGGCAATTGGAAAAGGCTTGGAGACGCTGGCTAGAAAAGCCTTAGAATGCATCAAGTTGAGCTTGATGAAATATTCCGCTCAGAGTTCAGATCAGCATGATGACGAAGTACAGATCAGAAAGACTGGGCTCAAGAGATTTCAGGTGGGAGAGAGACTCGACTGGCTGTTGGTCTAGAGACCATGCGTACTATTTTCTGGCAAAAAGTGTATCAGCATTTTGCTCCTGTCTTGAGATTGTGCCAGAAACTGAGAATTAAGGGCAGTGGACAAATTAATCAGGCAGGGGAAATTTTGAGGCAAAATTTTAGGTTCTGGTTGAAACATCGTTTTTGTTTGCTGCTTTGAGCTAATTTTACAATAAAAACGGGGGGGGGGGGGGGAGAGGACATAGCAGAAAGGGCTAATAAGTTTCCAGTTTTATAAAAATGAATTGTACCTTGGGGCTAAAAAGTACATGGTTGTTGAAGAGATCAACATAAAAAAGAAGCCACGTACTTGAAATCAAAACTATAGAAAAGGTGACTTAAGGGCATTTCAGGACTCAGCAAGACTCCACCCTACACTTTCCCAGTTTAAGGGTACAAAGGCAGAAGTGTTTGGTTTAAAGAGACAGCCCCAGGGCATCCAGCAGGGCAATCTGGGAAAGTGAATCCACAAGAAATGTAACCATCTAAGAACTCAAGGGATTTCTATGGCCACGGAACTAAGGGGCCAGACTAACGCTCAAAACCAGTGGCAGATCTTGGTGTTATCCACATGGTGCTGGTTTCATGGACAAGCAGAATGTAAGAGATGTGGGGTCAGGAAAGCTTCCACCCACATTTTTAAAGGCCTTGGGAGGCCAGAGTGCCTCTGAGAGGTAAGTATGTGAAGGTGGGAGAGGGAAGCTAAAGGTGCAGTGGAGACCCTGAAAATCCAGAGTTGCCTAGAACATGGGTCACCTGCAAAACAAAACAAAACAAAACAAAACAAAAAAAAAAAACAAACAAAAAACTACACAGGCTGCCCAAGAGAGGCCATGGGGTTTCAGCCACAGGGACGAGACAGGGCCATCTAACACCAGGTTTCGCTATAACATGACCCAGGTGTCTGTAATGGAGCCACAGGATTTAATGTTTGCCCTGCTGGGTTTTGGTTTTGCTTTAGTCCTATTTCTATCCTACTTCCCCCTTTTAGAGTGGGAATGTTCATCTTGTGCCAACATGGTGGAAGTGTTACATTTTTTTGTGTCTCAGAAGAGACTGAAGCTTTTAGGAGTGCTGAGCGACTAAGACCAAATGTATTTTGCACAAGGAGGCAAACACCAGGATTTTGGGGGCCAGGGGCAGAATGTTATGGTTTGGGCCTAGAATGTCCTCAAAAATCTCACATATTTGGATGTGGTGAGTTACCTACGGATTTCACAGCTTCTGCGAGGTGGGGGCTAGTAGGAAGGGGCAGATTACTGAGTGCTGTGCATCACTGAAGGTGTAACGCAGGAGGATACACTCCCACCTCAGCTTTTCCCCAATCCCAGGTCTGCCTTTTTGGTACCATGAGCAGCTGCAGCTCACCAGACACTTTTGCCATTGCTAGCCACCCATGGATGGAATGCTAGAGGAAGAAGCACCCCAACAACTGAAAGGAGAACACAGGAAGGTCAGAAATCCTGAAGTCATAAAGTGGAGAAAAACCGCAGCTGACCGGGCACGGTCCTGAGCTGCCGGCATCCCCGGCCACAGATGAATGAAAGCCCGGAGTACAGAACCTCAGATTGAGGTAGGCGTGAACATGGGAGAAGCTGGAATTGTCAGCAGCTGGTAGCCCCAGCCTCCAAAACACAAACTTGCATTAGTGCATACTACAGATGCAATGTGACTCCCCCTTGAAAAGGTCTCCTGGAGCCCAGATCAGAAGCAGTGCTCCTCAGCCGTACCAGGCAATGATGTACGCAGGAACCACTGGAAAAAAAAAAAAAAAGAAAAAGAAAAAGAAAAAAATAAAAAGCCTGAGACTTAACTGATTAACGTTCAGAAGAGCAAATCAGGACTTTTGAGGTCACTCTTAAACAGTGTCTAGGAAGAAACTGGCAGAAGAGGCAGTTGCAGAGCAGAGAAAAAGGCTGCCAACCTCCTGAATGGCTCAGGGTAGACGGAACACCTGTAAGGGTACAGAAGCACGACAGGAAAGAGAGCTTTGGTTGGGGGGGGGGGGGGGAGGTGTGAATTAGACACCTCAGAGGCCATCGGACTGTTAGGTCCTCCTTCACTGCCTATTCCCAGCACTTAACTCGAGGGAATTTTGGCTCCCCTGACACATCCTATTATTCATTCAAAAAAAAAAAAAACCTTTCCACTAGTCCTTTAAAGTGAAGTCTCTCAACAACAGAAACATGGGAAGACAACAGGGCAACAGAACACCCACAGAGATGCCTGAGATCCCAGAAACTAATGTTATGGGCCCTGAAATAGTGGAACTCAGAGGGAAGAAAATCAAAAGACAAATTAATGAGTCAAACAATCAGTTCAGAAAAGATTTCCTCAAAGAAATGCAAGCACTGATCAGCAGGCTTAAAGAGGAGCTCACTGAGCCTACGGAAGCTGAGGTAAATAAGAAAATGCAAGCTATGAAAGAACATTTTGATAGGGTAGTGGAAAATCTGAAAAATATCTAGATGAAACACACATTATAAAAAATATATGTGAAAGCAGGGGAAGACAACTCACATACTGTGAGGACAGAATTTCAGACCCTGAAGACAAGGCTGAGAAAACAAATGCTATAATTAGGGACAACTCCAAAATTAGAAATGAGCAAAGTAGCTGGATACACCGCTGATGGATGATTTGAAGAAAACCAGTCTCAGAATTACGACGGTGGGAGAAAAGAGCAGAAGACAGCACCAAGGTACAAAATATTTATTCACCAAAATAGTGCAAGAACACTTCCCTAATCTAGAAGTAGAAATTATTTTCAGGTAGAAGACACTTGTAGAACATCAAAAACCTCAGCTAATGTTGACACTCGTCCCGACATACATAATCAAAAACTGAGAAATACAACATAAAGAGAAGATATTAAAAGCAGGGAAAGGAAAACAGACATTATTCTACCAAGGCAAACCCATTCAAATTACTGCAGATTCCCTAATGCAAACTTTAAAAGCCAGGAGAGCCTGGAGCAAGATCTTTCAAGCTTTAAAAGACAGCAAGTGCCAACCCAGGTTGTTGTATCCAGCAAAATTATCCCTGAAAATTGAAGTAAAAACATTTTCATAACCAAGAATCCCTAAAGAAATTTGCCACCACTAGCCCAGCATTGAAAAAAATACTTGAAGGAATCTTTTGAGAGTAGTAGAGAGACAAGCAGCACCAAAATATATGGAGGAAAGGAAACTCCTAAAGAGAAAGCTCCTAAAGAGAAAATGTAACAACAAAAAAAAGATTGATATTTCAATCACTTGATTGGTATCCTGAAACAGTACCAGCTTTCTCATAACGTCAGTGAATCTTCCCCCATAATCCTGATTTTAATACTATATAAGTTTGCAAAAACATAGGAATTATATTCAACATAAAAAATTGGTATAAAAGTATGTATGGGTAAAGTCAGGGATGGATAGGTAGGTAAAATGATAAACCAAATCTGACAAAATGTTAGTAATTAGTGAAATGTGAGCAAATAACTTAGGAAAGTTAAAAAAAAAATCTGAAATACCTAAGCATGCCACTCTGTTGCTTTCAGTACACTCAGGCGATATAGATTTAAGCTCATTTAATGTAGCATGTTTCTTGAATGCACAAATATTTCCCTTCCAGTACTCAGCTAAGGAATATAAAATTTTCAACTTTTTTCTTTCTCACATTTTCTAGCTGTATGAATTTCTGTTATAGTTCTTTTTTCACCTGGACTGGAGGGCAAGGCCATGTTAAAGAATCTCAACAAAGATATAGTAAGATATAGAAAAAAGAACTTTTGGCAAATCACCCCAATAAAGGCCTCTGCTGGACCCACAGAAGAGGCATCAAGCTATGGCCACTGTAGCCCGTTCTAGGGGTGGGAAGCTGACCTAATAAGTGGAGATTTGAGTGGTGAAGTGAGTCAGACACAGAATTTCTGATTAAATATGTTAAGTATCACATGGTTTCTCTGATTTGGGAAACCCAGAACATAGGCATTCTATAGACTCAAATGAGTGACAGTGGGAGTTACAGGGGGATGGAGAGGGTGTGGGAGGGCCAAAAATGGGGAGGGCAAGGGATTGTAATATTGATGTGATACACATGTGCACAAAATACTCAAGTTCACTGTAAACATTATGTATTGTACATATACATGTATTATTAAATATGGTAAAAAATGTGCTCAAGAACTTTTGATGAATTTTATACCATTAAATCTTAACTTGGTGCGTAGTGTGCAGTATCAATTCAATTTAATTTCCTCCCTTCTCCTGCTGGCTATTATATGTCTCAACATCATTTTGAGTAATTTATTTTTACTCCACTAATCAGAGATGCTGTCTTTAAAATCAAGACTGGGTGCATTAAGTTTTATCAAATGCTTTAGTGTCGATTTATGTGCTTTTAATATTTAATGAGGATTACATGCTTTTTAGTATGCTAATGTGATATGCTACATTGCTAGATGTCCTAACAAGAAATAATCATTAGTCATAAACTATACTATTACTAGTACACTGATGAATTTTGCTTTTAATTTTATAGGGAAGCTCCAACAGTCTTTTGTCATACCTTTCAACCAATTTATTCTGTAGATATAATCTTTGCCACTTTCTTATCTTTCTTGAGTCAGTTTTACACATTTCCTATTTTCAAAAATTATTTTCTAAGTGTCAGCTTGTTATAATTTCTAAATGAAAAAGACACTAAAAGAGAGTATGTAATAGATACGTATACCTACATTAAGCAATAAACTATCAGATATAACTGAACCTCTGCACTGTCCTCTAATCTCATTCCTATATGTCACTCTTCATACACATCCTGATTTTTAACAGCAACGTGAACCAGATGACTATTTTCAAAGCTCCCAGAGCACCGCATATCTACATTTCCACCTTTTAAGATGTATCAGTGGACAGCATGAATGCAGTACCCCATCCATTCCATTTTATACATTTGCTATATATAAAACAATTTTTGAATATATGACCACAGTATGAGTGTACTTACCTTCTATACTCTTTTTTTCAGCACTTCAACATGTTTTTACATTATATTATTGTATGAAGCTCTAATCTAGGAGTTTTTAAGAGCTCTAAATGATCTCAATGAAACAAACCAAAGAAACCATACTTACTCCTTATTGCTGGGTATTCAGATAGATATATAAATAGTTAAGGTTTCTGCCATTAAAAATCTTTGAAATGGAATTTATTTCCTGCTAAGTTTTATTTCCTCCTTTCCCCACTGGAAAGTGCTCTGTAGGTAGGGAAGACATCAGGGCATGCAAGTGGGGTTTTTACTTTGCTTTTTTGAGATTTCAAGTGTCCTGTATCACTGATTAAAACACCAGTCTGCATTTTGCTGCATTTATAAAAAGAACTAAAATATTCCCCAAAGGCTTAATTTAAGCCTAAGAGAGCCAGGGCTCCTATGTATCTATCTTTGGGGATTATTTGGTATTATTATGAGAAACAGGAGGCAAGCATTCATTTTCAGTTAAGTCTGGTGTGGCAAGGATCTGCATTCAGAATCCACATTCAGATCCACTAGATCAGCAGGTCAGTATTACACAATATGAAGCCCAAGAATTAAGTAATGATTTTTACTGTTCAGACTGCACAAATGCTAGGGGTATTCTTACAGGAAGGGAACTCACTGGAAATTTGGCAGTTTACAAATTCTTCCATGAGCTCATAAAAAACACATCAATTTTGTCTTAACTGTCTTCTGTTAATCAGTTTTATCTCTGTAATCTCAAGAGATAATGGGTGAAAATTCTTATTATGATAGTAAATGGCTAATTTGGAATCTGCACTATATGTATATTTTCTAGTCAGTTTGTGATGGGGGGGAGTTCTGATTCAATGACACTGCAAAAGAATGAAAGCTCACATTAACTTTTGTTAGGCTGTACCAAAGCAATAAAAATACTTTAACATCTTATTAGTAGTATGATTTTAAAGACTTATCTATGACTTTGTTCTTCCTACTAATGCTTTCATATGGTACTGTAATATGTTTTTAAAACCTAGATTTGATTTTGAACTGGGTGTTGACTCATGACAATTCTATGAGATACAAAAAAGGATTCCCTGCCTTGAAGGTATGCATACTACAAAAAAAAAAAAAAAAACCCTGTGAGTATGCTTAAGTAGACTATTTCCAAAAAACCTTCCTTGACATCCCTTTAAAGCTAGAACAGAACAGAAAAGTTTGAAGCTCACTTACATTTTAGTTATAAAATAAACACGTTTTAATGTGCTCTCCAAGATTCATCTTCTTAAATGGGTTCAGGGTGGGCCAAGATACTAGGCCCCGTAACTGCTGAGTCAGCAGGCGGCCTTCTCCGTTTCCTGCAATGTGTCCTAAAAATACCAAAGACTTGATAAATGTTGTGATATTCAACAGTGCTAGAAACCCATGCCTAGTTTGCAGCCACCTTTAAGAAATACTATCCTATACCTTAACTCTGCACAGGGCCTAAACAAGTCTTCTGGATACAGTTTAATTCTGAACGACCCGACATTAATTTCCATTGCCAACTAGACCTGAAAAGTTTAATTTGCTATGTATTTGGTAAATATTTTGCAGATTCCAATAGCTAGCACTCCTGGTCAATCCTACAATAAAGGTCTTGTGTAATACTCAGAATGTTAAACTGCCTATACAGAGTCTGCTTTGAAAAAGCTATTTCAAGCACCGAAATCTGTACTTTAAGACTAGTAAGTACACCGTGACTTATCATGACAATCACATATCCGTCTTGAAATGTTTTATAATATGTGTGTATTATAAAACAACTGTGTTATCTTTTCACTAAATGTGGCTACATATTTTACACCCAATAATTGCCAAGGGCACAAACTTAACATACGAAAGGTCTTTTGAAAGAAATGTCCATTTGAAAGGTTTTAGAACAGTAAGTAAAAGTCAAAGTGATTTTAAACACAGAATGAGCTACTCAAATGCTACACAATTAACTGTTGCTATTCTTAATTTTCCTAAGAATTTTGCTTTCAGAGAACATTTTGGAACGGACTAGAACTTCTATGACATCATTCTCTTGAAGCGCCTATTTTTCACATTAGTTTCCAAAATTCCAAATGAGGTAGAGTCTGACCACGGGTATACACATTTATCTACTTAAATGTTCTACTTTACAATGATATAAAAACATATCCATATAAACACTTTTTCACTTCTAGCTTGTGTTCGGTGATTTAGCCCATGTGTAAGCTAATGTAAATGTTTTGATATGTTTAGGTTAGGTGAGGTCAAGGTGATGTTTGGATAATTAGGTGTATTAAATTTATTTTTGAACTTTAAGTTTCACTTATGATGTGTGTACTGGGGACACTATTTTAAGTCAAGAAAAAGAGCAGAAAAAACATTCCTGCTAGAACCTCTTTCAGAATTTTTACTGGGGATTGAACTCAGGGCCTTTGCATTGGGCTATATCTCCCCAGCCCCTTTATAAAATTTTGAAGTAGGGTCTTGTATGTATTTCATTATTTCTCAGAATTATTGAGGAAACTTCAATCTTCCTGCCTTACATTCCCATAGTGCTGGGATTAACAGGTCTTTTATATTTCATACCCAATAAATGTGCTATCACACTTGGCTCAAGAATTCTTGACTTTAATATCCATACAGATGGTATTTCCAAAAGAGCCTCAGAATCTTAATTTAAAGCACTCTCTAACCACCACCTCACACATTCTACTTCATTCCTTCTAGCTCCCCAGTGGGATTACCTCCGAATCCATTGATCATGCCACATTTTCCTTTCTCTATTCTTAATGCTATTCACCCTGGCCTCACTTTATAGCAATCATTACTACTCTAAAGGAGTCCTTCATTTTATCTGGCTATTAAATGATTTCCTAGGTTCACTCACCAAACTACTCTAACCCGGGCGCCCCTCTATTTCCTGTATCTAACTGCTACATGACACTTTCCCTCGAAATCTAAAACAACCTAATCTCTGGCCCCCAACTAACTGCTCCTTATAGAGTTTTCCCCAACTCAGGCCCTATCTCATATTCCACAATTCCAACAGATCTTGTTGATTTTACCTACTGCTTTACCACTTGTTTAGCTATAACCTTTGTCCAAGCCAGCATTTCCACTCAACCTACCAGGCAGCACTGCTTTTCTTCCCAATTTTGCCCTTGGCTATTCAATGAGGTAGCCCATCAGGCTTCCTGTTAAAATTACATCCCTGAGCTTTAAGGAACTTTGGGATTTCATTCTTCCTTTAATACAATGCTATTCACAAACTATAAAAGGCTGACAAAAGGTTAGTCTGTTGTATAATCATTGTGGCATGTGTTCTTAGTTATATTTGATAAATCTTGCCTATCACAGGGAAATTCTAAAACATTTACATGCACATTTAAGAACGTACTCTTGGTTATAAAAGAGTGTAAGAGGGATACCCTTTCATGGAATACAAAGCCGTGACAGCTGACCGATACAACTAAACAAATCAATGACAGATTTACACACTAGTTAGGAATCATCCTCAAATTACTGAATATGTCTTTTAAAAAGGAAACGGATAATTAACGTAGCAATTCATTTTCTTTAGGAATCCCAACACCCAAAACTTGTAAAACCAAAGAGAAAATGATTTAGCCAAAAATGTCATAATTTCGTATTATATTCTCAATGCTTTTCAAAGCCCAACAGTGATTTTTAAAAAGAAATTAAACATGCTTTCATTGAATTTTTAAAAATCTATACAATTCAAGCTAATGAAATATTTTATTGTACATAATAAAAGTCGTGTTTAAAAAAAAATTTCCAGGCCCAGACATCTGCAGGAGAATGTGAGGAACGGATTCCACTCAAGTGTAGGAAGTGAAACTCTACTGAATGAAATCACACACCACCCAACTCCTTATAGTAAATACTAACATTCACTACAGGCTTGAAACTCCTGTAGCATCAGTAAGTCTATTTTTAAAAACATTACAGACATGCTTATGATGCATAGGAGGATGGAAAAACTTAAGACTGCGACTACACATCATATGAATTTCTAATTTACAACCAGGTAAGAATTAAAATATCCAAACAAAATATTTAAAAAATAGTATATGACTCACTGGTAAGTTATTTGCTACTCAAATAAATAGGAAAATTTGCATTTTAATGTCACACTGAATTTCAGAACATTTCAATCCAAGGAAAAAAAATAAACTGAGACATGTCATAGGTTCAGGATTATATATATTACAATTTGCCTTGTTATACTACATTTGTGGCTTTATGATAAAAATAACTCAGGGACATATGGAATTCAAGCTAATTTGCATAACTGTCACAGGAAAGAAGCATTAAATGCATTTCTGAGGATAAGTATTTCCATTTAATTTCAGAATCTCAAAACAGCAATAGACCTTGGTCTTTTAAAAAAAAAAAGTTTAGTTAAACACTAAGCTAGCTAAATAACCTTACAGAAAGGCTTAAACACAAGTGATATAGAAAATGCTTTCCCTCTAGGTTCAGTTTTACATAAGTGGAAGAGGTGAAGGGGGTGGGGGGAAGGTAGACAATTTCTTTTAGCAGCATATATGGCTAAGTCTATCGACCACCTTACACTAGAATGTCTATTATTGACCCCATTAAAAAGAACTGGGCTAATATCAAAAGTTTCCCATTTCATAAGCCAAAAGACAACAATTTTAAGGTTTCACTACGTAAAATATTTTTGCAATACTTCAAAAACTTTTAACCACAAACTAGAGAATCATCTCTTCCTTGTAAGAAAAAAGGAATAACAGAAGTAAAAGACATTTAAACTTAACTCATTTTCAATCCTCTTCAAATAAAGGTAATGAAAATAATGGTTGATTAGCTATGCTCTGTGCTCAAACCAAACTAATTAATTACACTGATTTTAAGTGGCAACAGCCCATCTGACTGGGCAGCTTGACAGTTCTGAATACTTCTGCAATAATTTTTTTTAAACGCAAAGACACTAAAATGATCCAGTCATGCAGTGTTCATCTTATGCATTCTGCATCTCTTTGCCAATCTTGTAGCTAAGGATCTTGTTCCAATCAATCTTAGTACGTGTAACTGGCAACTGTCGACGTAAGGCTTTGAAAGTAGTGTCCGACATTGTCTGATAATTCTCACTGATGGCAGTCTGCAAAAAAAGTAGGAAGAGCTTTAAAGCATTCTATAACATATATATAACCTCAAAGCAATCTTTAAGCAGCCTGTTTCAATGCTTTTAAGTAGTCAAAAGCCTTCATATTCATTAAAAAACTTCTTAAAAGTAGCTAAAAGAAAATATCTATCATCACTGTAAATAATTACTCTTAATGATATGAAATATAAATTGTTTGCTGTGTCTTCATTTTGAATTTATTTTACTATTTCAGTCAGAACAATTGATTAATTACTACCTGTAAGAAGAGGGAACTCATTCAGTTCACAGATTAAATGCTTACGCTCAAGTGTGTAACTTAAGAGTCTGGAAAATTATGAGAACAATAGAAAAGTGACCAAAGCAGTGCACGCAGTCCGAAAAGCTAAGGAAACACCTCTTAAAACTTTCAACCAAAACCAAAACCAAAACAGCTATTTGAAATCTCATTATATTGTGAACAATATTCAAAAATTTTGGTTAGTTAAGGCTAAGTCTTAGTATTTTTAAAATACAAAATCATCACTGACTTCTATTTGCTATTTTTTTGAACTTTACTTTCGAAGTCTGCCCCTTATTCAAGGCAGACACATAATAGAAAGACTGTACTTTACAGAACAAAACAATGAAAAACTTCAGCATTATGTTTGAAATTAAAATTTCAACAGCACTCATAACAGAATGATGGTATACTTTTGAAAATCATACCTGGTATTCATTTTCTGCAGCTTCTACAATCTTTATAAATTCTTTTGCTGTCTGCACCTCATTCTAAAGCAAAATTCAAAATAAATAAAAGATTAATTTAAAAACTAAATAAGTTTTCTTTAAAATATACAGTTAATAAAATGTTAAATTTTTAAGTGTTACAATTTAATAAAGCACAAAGAAAAACACCTTATCAAGAGAAAAACGGAAATGTAACATGGGCAAAGGAAAAACTGTAAAATAGATTTCTCTCAACTCTAAAAAGTACTAGGCAAAAATATTGAAAAGGTTCAGTCTCATTATCTAACTTGCTATAGTAAACTGTACCTTGATAATAAACTCTGATTAAAAATTTCAATTATAGCCAGACCCAATGTCTCAGTCCTATATTCCCAGCACTCTGGAAGGCAGAGGCAGGAAGACCACAAGTTCAAGCCTGGCCTGGGCAACTTAGCAACCCAGAAAGACTCTTGTCTTGAAATAAAAAATAAATAAAAACATAGGCTAGGGATCTAGCTCAGTGTGTGACAACTCTGGGCTCAATTCTCAGTACTGTACTCATACACACATGAACACACAAAAGTAACAAATAAAAAAGAAAAAATAAAAAAATAACACAACCTGTCTTCACAGGTAAACCTCTTACAAGTAAGAAGTTAGGTACAGATTTCTAATAAATGATTAAATTATAATGCCATTAAAAATTTACTGAGCAATGTTTACCACAATAATGGTACAAAAAATTAGTAACTCGAAAGAGTGTATTTTACAGTTTAAGGTGAATTTATTTTATTTAAATACGTTCAGAAAAAAAATTTATTATGCAAATAAAGATTCTGGTTTTGTCTTTTTGAAAATCTTCAAGTAAAAATAAAAATCCTAAAATACTTAGAATGAACTAGCATATTAATCAAGTTTAATTACTATGACCAACTTCTATAACTTCAGTTTATAATTTTCTGGAAAAATCTCTCTTAGGTAAAATCTTTCCTTAATGCCAAACTGCTCTAAGATGAGAAAACTAAGCATCCTTGTTATGCAAGCAACATTACACAATAATACAAATGATAATTATACAGAATACAGTGTCTCTCTGAAGTCCAGATATGAGTAATTTTCCTTCATGGGCAAATTCTTGGAGTATACAACTTAGCACAAAAAGGGAAATCATCTAAGTGCTCATGAAAAAATTTAACTATAGTATCTGGACTAATATAAAAAACAAACTCATAGGAGAAACCAATGCAGAAATCTTTATGATCTTGGATCAGGCAATGGCTTCTATTAATGCATTAAAAGCAAAAATGACAGAAGAAAAACTTGAATCAGACTGCATCAAAAATTTTGTTCTACAAGCAATACCATCAAGAAAGTAAAAAGACAACACACAGAACAGTAACAATAATTTTGGCAAGTAACTTATCTATCTCAGCCTTGTTATCTAGAGTATATTCAAAAACAATTATGGCTCAGTAATAACCAATAAGACAATTACAACTCTCAAGCAATTAGGAAATGTGCAAAGAAACTAACTAGACATTTCTTAAAGATATGCAAATAGCCAACAAGCAAATGTGAAGATGCTCAATGGCATTACTTATCAGAAAAATGGAAAGGTAAGCCTCAAGGTACCACTTCATATTGACTAGGACAGTTTCAATCAAACAAATCATGTAGAAGATGTTAAAAAAACAACTCATGTACGGTGGTAGAACTATAAAATGGTGTAGACACTATGGAAAAGTCTATCAGTTTCTCAAAATGTTAAACAGTTACCACATGACCCAGCCAATCCACTAGGAAAAAGAAATGAAAACAAATGCTTATACTAAAAAGAGGAGTCCCAAAAGGCCACTATTATTATACGATTCTACTTATATAATATATCCTCCAGAAGAGGTAAACTCATAGTCAAAGGACAGAGGAGTGATTGCCAAGGACTGAAAGGGACTTGGGAGAACGGCAAATGGCTGCAAATGGATTTTCTTTTAAGAAACATGAAAATGTTCTAAATTTAAGTTGTAATGATTGTCCCATAACCTTGTGAATCTAAAAATACTGAATCTTGTACTTTAAAAGAATCAACTGAGTGGTATACATATTATACCCTGGTAAAACTGCTAAAAAAGTACAGAAATATAATTACTTACCATCTTTAACCTATGTGAAAACACTTTAATTTGAAGTAGAAACATTACTTAAAGTGAATTCCAAAACTGTCTGGTTTTACGCAAGTATTAAAGATGATTTTTTTTTGTGGAATTAATTACTTACGGACACTGTTAGGGAATCTTGAATATCTTTATGACTCACTAGCTGAACATTACCATCTTCATAATAATGAACCTATTAGAAAAAAATTATAGAAACCACATTACAGTAAACACCAGGAAAATTCTCATGAATTCTGCACAACACTAATGCAGATATTTACCAATTTCAGCTCCAGCCCAGACTTCTTTGCCGAACTCCAACAAAACTTCCTCTTTCAGTCTAGTGAGACTAGACATTTGTGCAAGTATTCAAGCAAGTGAATTAATTTCTACTGCCTTTACTGCTACACATTTTTACCTTGTATAGACGTTAGTCGTAGTAAAATCAAAGAAGCCCATAAACAGGCTCACAAGAGTCCCTTCCAAATGCTATTTTTGTATATTTCTACTTAATATTTAATTCCCCAAATTCAGACATATATTTATTCAATAATAATTAACAGTGATTGCTATAAATATTCCAATTACATATATTGTGGAGAAATATTTCTTTTAAAAAGACATTTAAAGTCTTTGACCACATACTGTAACACAAAGGTTGTCATATTCAAAGTAATCCAGAGTCTCTGTAACAGGGTAAAATGGACTTCAGCATTTATCAGAAGGGACTGGAGTTACTTATGTTTGGAAGGCACATAGGACAAGGAAAAGGAAGGAACAGATGGAGAAATACACAGGTAGCCATATACGTCTGGACTATCTTATCTCGTAAGTAAAAGTATACCACTAAGTGGTCTTAGGTAGGCAAGAAACACATCCAGGATTACACTTTTAAAAATTATCTTCTGATGGCAATGTGACCAACTGATTAGGAAAAATCAAAAGATTCAACAAGTCAACAAAATGACAATTATGTCAGGCACTATAATAAAAGTTGAAGACACAACTGTGAATGAGATAATTTCTGCTCTTAAAGTTTCAGTCCAATTGAGAACATCATTTTAGAAAGTGCTGTAATTATCCAGGTCAAAGCTACTGAGACCTAATTGTGAGATATGCCAGTGCTAACAATAAAAATCATTATTCATCAAACACTTGTTGTCAGGTTCCGTTCTAAGCATTTACTCATGCTAACTCACTCTCCATTACTGAAGCCTTTTATCTGCTTTCTAATGGATGGATGGTAAACACTCAATATTAACTTCCTGATGTCACACAAAAAGTATTTGGCAAAGCTGGGATTCAAACTCAGACAGTCCAATTTCCAACTTTATGTTCTTCATTTCTATTCTCTGGTCCTGAAGGGGCAGACTAAGACATAAAGCAGTGGGAAACAGGGCTAGGAATGTGCATCACGAGTCAGGTAACAAGTGGCAGCACAGGATTCAACTTTTTTTTTATTTTAAGATTCAGCATAAAACTTTTCATGATAGCTGATGAACAAACATATTAAAATAAGTAAAACAAAATAGAAAAAGATTAGTCAGTACTTCCCCTCACTTATTTAAACTTATATACAAATAGCTACCAGATATTCCTCTATAAAAATATCTGATCTTATATTAAGAGACAATTCTTAGGGGTTTCATGTAAGAAGCCAAATACATAGGAGATGTTTAAAAGATATATGTAATATGATAGTCCACACATAAACTAATACAGAGATGTCACATATTTATATATCCACAGACATATTAATTATACTCCCCCCCCCCCAATAAATTCAGATGACAGAAGAGTATACTCAAACTGAGAAGATGCTTAGACGAGCAAATTGTATGAGGTGCAGATGAAATGCTAGCCTCTAATTTTAGCTGTGTTTCAGGATCAGTCAGCTATCCTTGCAGATTGTTGATGACTAGGGAACAAACTGCAAGGTTATTTAAAAGATATAAGACAGCCCTACTCGTTTTTCCCATTACCTTAAAGCAAAGATCTGGAAAGCAAATGGTATCATGTGCCAGGGAAACATAAAGGTATAAATTAGTTGTTTCTTCATTTGAACTATATAAAAAGTATCAGAAAACAAATTATTTCCTACCTGAATTTTCAAGATGCCAACCACCTGAGTAGTTGAAGGAGTGATTGTAAACTTCCACTCAGACCTCCAACGACCGTTCCTTAAAAATAAAAACAGCAGCTGTAAATAAGGTAGGGAAAATAATTTGAATCAATATCAAGTTTCAGGTTTAAATAATGCTACAGTGTGACAAAGTGTAGGGAATAAACTTTGGACATTTGCTTTTTCATCAATGAAGCACTCAAAAGAACCAAAAAGTTAACTACAGTTATAATACTTTATTTAATCTTCCTCCTACTCCTAAGAGCTTACATAATGAATATAACTTCAAAATTCTAAAATTAAGGCTTAAAATATAATTGACACTAAGTTTTCTACAAGATACTTCTTGGAGAAAAATTTTAAGCTACTTAAATTGAATCCCATGCTTGAAAATTTAGGATTCAGCTTAACATATATGTTTAAACTCTTGGGGCTGAAGGAATAGCAGTGTAGCTACAGTGCTTGCCTAGCAAGGCAAGGCTCTGAGTTCAATTCTCCAGCACCGCATATGCCGGGCATGGTGGTGCAGGCCTGTAAAATTTCAACACTCGGGAAGCTGAGGCAGAAGAACTGCTGTAAATCCAAGACCAGCCTGGGGTACAATGTGAATGCAGGATGAGCATAGACCACAGACTAAGACCTAGTCTCAAAAACAAAACAAAACAAAACAACAACAAAAAACAAAACAAAACAAAACAAAAAACAAACACCACCACCACCACCACCAACAAAAAACAAATGAAACCAAAAAAAAAAAAAAACCTTATGGGTATCGTCCCCACAAAGTTAATAGTAGTGTATAACAAAGATACATGTACACCCGTGTTTACAGAAGCACAATTAACAATAGGTAAAATGTGGAAAATGCTGAGATACCCATCATCAGACCAATGGATAGAAAATTTAGGATACTACTCTTCCAAAGAGATAGACAGATTGGTGGCTTTTGTAGGTAAATGGATGCGATTTGAGACCATCATACTTAGTGAAGTCAGTCAAACGCAGAAGATTAAATATCACATGGCTTCTCTAACATGAGAGAAACGCAGAACGCAGGGTTTCCATAGACCCAAATGGGTGTGATAGTCAGAGTTAAGGGGTTGGGGAGGGAGTGGGAGGCCAAGAAGGGGGAGGGAGGGATTGCAACGTTGATGCGATATGTATGTGCACAAAATACTCAAGCTCAGTGTGACCACTGTGTATCACATACACACCCATGTACACATGTATCAATAAAGACGAGGAAAAAAATAGTATTTTGTCCTCTCTTGTATTAATTCTATAATTACAAACATGCATCTACCAACAAATACATACTAAGCCCCTAGCACTGTTAGATACTGAGGAAACAGCAGAGTCCAATAAAAGAAGGGCTCTAGGGAAATCTAAGAAATACTTAAGACACATCATTTTAATATTTGTTCTACTTATTTCTTTAGGTAAACTGGAGCATATTAATTTATATAAAAATATTTAGATTTTGAGATTATTGTCATATTTTAACACTTTGCAAAAAAACGTAAAATTTATCTTTTCTAACTTCCATGATACAATGCTCATAGTGCTGGTTTAGAAAAAATACCAACATATGAAGTGAGATACAATAAAAAATGCGAGCTGGACTTCTTTATTTGCTCAAAGAAGTGATATTTTTGAAACTCATAGTGACTTACTTAAAAATTTAAAAGATTTTAAAATAAAATGTAGAATCAAGAATTAACCTTTAATAGCTGTTCAATATTAATACTGATTTTATTATATATCTCCTGGCACAAATGTATGTATCAATCATAGTTTTACAAGTATTTACTGCTTTAGGATTTTGGTACATTAAGGTCACAAATTTTTAGAGCTGAAATAGAGAAACTACTTTAGTAGTTAAATCCATAAAGTAATCCTGTTATGTTAAAATCTTTAAGACACCAGCCTGTCATCGAGACATGTTTACAGATGAAAATGATTATCCTTCTGTGATGCTGAATCTGTATTCCTCCAAATATTCTTGATTAATTTTGTAACCCTCACTTACATCTGAGCTGGCTAAGTAGTGAAGTAATCCTCAGTTATGGTCCAAACTGGTCCACTTAGAGATACCTGTTAAATTACCCTCACAGCACCACCAACCAACTGGCTAATGAGTGAAAGACTAATATATTTAACAAGTATATATCAACCAGCAACTCTGAAGATCTCATTATTTTAACAAAAAAGGGAAAAAAGTAAATATTTCATTCAATTCTTGGAGAATCTCAGAATTTATAATAAGCAATATCTCAAAAGTAATTTCTAAGAATAAAAGGGATCAACAACTTGTGCAACACTGAAGCTTAACAGGGCAAGCCAATACTATTAGGGGGTAGACCTTCTGAAGGAGTAACAGTAATTTCTACATAAAAGCCAAAGCAGATTTGTAATTTTACTTTGTTGTAATGGTCAAACAAACACAAAGCAATCCCTATAAAAACATCTGCAGAGCCCCATGTTCACGAAACAATCGTGGTTATTTGCACTCCTACTACCCCTGTCCTCCTCCCACCTAAATTCCATTCAGAAGCATACTCTTCAGAATGAGCATAAGGGCCAGCTAGCTTGTCTCTGCTCACAGGTACACAGTCTCTCAGGTTACTGCCTGCCCATCCTCAAAACACTACGCTCTTACACTCTTTTCAATGAGGAACATCAGAACTGTTCCCTTTAATACTGAGATTAATTATGGAAATAACAGGTTTTTTTTTTAAGAGGCTGGTGTTTTATATGACATTTTTCTTCATCAGTTACATAAAGGTATAGCCCTAATCATTAAACCACGAACTATAAAGAATATAAACAATGAGAAAATACACCAAAATGCAAAATTTTAACTTACCAAAAGTTCTTTGCTTGGAACTGATGGCTTTCTATGCATGCAATAATGGTTTGCTGTCCATCTATTTTTTTACCATACACCTTTATTGGCAAAAAGACAAAACAAAGATAGGCATGAACTTGGCCACAAATGCCCAACTTTCAGCACCTATAAAATACTGAAATCTGTACAACAGTTTGGCAGATACCCATATAAGGATACAAAGTCAGTAGTACTAGAAAAACAAGTCCTCAAAATCTATACAGAGTACAAGTGGAACACAAAAGAGCTCACAGTTGATAAAGTAAAATTTACTGTGTAAACTAATTTTCTTGAAATAATCATAAACAGCTTAAAGACATGCTTTCATTTGAAACTCAGAGATCAAAAGTATGCCATTTATTAAAATATACAGATGTCAGTATCACTGTTGCCATGCAAATAAAAACTGGACCTAGTTTGTGATTAACACTTGTTTACAATTGTAGGAGCTACCATTTCTCAAGTCTTGTAAAAAGTACTCAGAATAAAGAATTTAATGTCCTTATAACTAACACAGTTCACCAAGAGAAAGCTTATAATGTATGATTATGTTATTTCACCTCTTCCCTAACACTTTAAAAAAATAAAGAATTTTTAATCCACTTCTTTACTCTTAATCAGAAATTCCTCTAAGATAAGCCTAATCAAAGTTTTAATCAAAGTAATTTATAAAATTATTTCATTATATTTCTATATGTCTTCAATAATGAAAGCTAGGTTCTTGGGCAGATCATGTAAATTAGTGCCTTTACAAGGAAACTTCTGGAAAACATGGGATGCTACTGGTGATACTAAAAATTGTATTGGGCAACTAGATATAAACTATGATGTATGGTCATTTCAGGCTGACAAGGAGAGCAAGGGCAGAGTCACCAGGCTGTGTAAGCCATGCTCAGGGTGTCTGGACTCCATCCCAAGTGCCACAGGAAATCTTTGCGAAGACTTCATGGAGGTGATTTTCATGACCTCATTTGCATTTCAAAAGATTACAACTATAAAGAAGATCACTGAAGCACAAACTGGACGCTACAGAGATTGTGTGGATACAGTCTTACTGTGCTCGGTTCAGCAGCACATATACTACAATTGGATACAGTCTTACTTAAGTGAAAAGCAAACAGCACTATTTTCTACATTTCATCAAAAATTAAGTAGAAGCCTATACAAGAATCACATAAACAACAGAAACTATAATCACACGAGAGAGAGAGAGAGAGACAGACACAGCTGTCATGGACAACTTACAGTGCAGACTCCATTTGGGTAATGTTCTTTTACATAAGCTCGCAGTGCAGTTTCTACAGAAGTTCTCCATGATTCAATGGCATTTTCTGCTTCATAGGGTCTTGGATCAGTTGCTTCCTTTCTTAAGTGATCAAATTTAAAACAGATTCTGTTTTTTGGATCCAAAAACTTTCCATTTCCCAAATCGCCATGTTCTGTTATCAATACCTTCAATGAGAAACGAATATGGAAGAAAATATTTAAAAGAACATTTTAAATACTCAAACATATTAATACACATTCCCTTTTCACTTTTGCTAAAAGCAATAGAACAATTTTACTTTAAGCAGCTAGTTTAATTATATGGTACAAATATAATACTTGAAATGAGCAGACCATAAAGACAGTGAGGCTATTCTCAATCAAGAGTAGTTTAGATTTGCTCCCAATGTAACTTCTGGCTACACTAGACCACAGAGCACAGTGCTGGAGTCAAGCGTTTTTCTCTGCAAACTAGGAACCACTTATGATTTCTGATATTAGGCTCCAGTTCCTCAAAACTAAGAAACTCATGATACCCTTCAATCAGGATTGTGACAAGAATTGGTTTAGTTCACTGAGGAAGCTCTTTGAATGTACCCTACCTTACTCTGCATCCCATAAACTCATCTCTCAAATATCTTCTTCTTCTTCTTATAAACTGGTTAAGCTAGTCTCCATATTATTAAAAATGTAATTTATTCATTTTAATACACTTAAATCACACATGCATAAATATGTTACATTTTATTTTTAAAAAATTTCCCTTCTCTGGCAACTCCTCTCCCACTTTTTGACTTATTTTCAAGTTTACTCATCCCTTACATGTCAACCACACTATCACTGGATGGCATCTTTTAAAAACTTCACGATCATGAAATCCTAGCCAGATAAACATACATATATACACATCTATGTATCTGTACATATATTTTCTTTATTTTTTATAATTTTACAAAGGGATAAAAATGCATGTACCCAAACAAGTTTTTCCGCACTAGGATTTTCTTCAACATACACATACTATTTTGAAACTCCCTTAAAGACTGCTCATATACCCATCACCATGTGTTTATGTTGAAATTTATTTTGCTACCATGCTACCATTAATGTACCATCTATTTCCAAATTATATTCACTTTTGTAGGAAAGAAGAACTTCAAAAATGGTGAAATCAATACTGTTGTGCATATATTTTAATATACTGATTTTAATTTTCACTAGATGTTTTCTTTTTCAAATTTTAATTAACTGACACATAGTACTTGTACATATCGATAGAATGATTTTTTCAATACACGTATATAATCTGCAATGATCAGATCAGGGCAGCCGAGATATACTTCAATTCACACATTCACCATTTATTTGTACTGGGAATATTCAAAATTCTCTCTACTGGCTATTTTGAAATACACATTTAACTGTCAACTGTCATTAGCCTACCAAGTTACTAAGATGCTTTTAATTATACTGGACAGATACTCCACAGTGGTGGTAGATACAGCAGGTAAAGGCTTTATATATTTTTAATATATAGCTAGATTGCTTTCTAAACACTATCAATATTGCTATCAATATTTCTACAAAGAATGTATGCTCCCTCCACTGGACTACTATCAATAGCTATTGCCACTCTTTTTTTTTTTTAGCTTGATTGGTATAATTTTAATTACATTTCTCTGGTTACTGATCTAATGTCCTAAATGTCTTTTTATATTTGTGGGTCATTTGCTCTTCCATGAGTGACTATTCTCCAGTATTTCAAAGGGGTAAGGTTCTTTTACTCAATTTTTAAGAGTTCTTTGGTGAAGATGTCCATTTTAGTCTGTAGTTTAAAAATATTAATATAGAGCAAAATGCCCATCGATTATAGCTTGAGTTTCCAGTCTTAAGACAGGCTCTCTTGCCCTTTCACATGTAGACTGTTAGACTCTCTCTTAAAATGTTTGTCAATATATGTCTTTAATCCATCTGAAATATGTTCCTGTACATCATGTGAGACAAGTCTAGCTTTCTTCTTTTGAGACAGGGCCTTGTTCTGTAGTACAGCTTGGTCCTGAACTTACTACATAGCCCAGGCTGGCCTTAAACTCACACCAATTCTCCTGCCTCATCCTTCCAAGTGCTGGGCTTACAAGCATGTACCACCATACCCAGCTTATTGGTGCTGGGGAATTGAACCTAGGGCTCTGTGCTTTATGCAAGCACTTTAACCACTGAAATACTCCCCCAAGTATTTGGTTAAGTATTTTTGTTTTCATGTAACTTTCTAACAATACCGAATGCTAAGAACAAATGATCAGGATTCTAATTTAAATTGCATCAAATTTACTTATTAATTTTTACATAATTTAAGTTTCTAAGAATGCAATATGTATCTCCCATTAAGTATGTCTTGTTCTATGCATTTTATGAAGTTAATCACTGTCTTCTTCACAATCCTATAGCTTTCTTGACAATCTTATCCCTAAACTAACGTATAATTCCTATCATTACTTTAGATGAAACTTCCTTCCCCATTCTGATCCCCACTTTCTAGTTTTTGGTACTTACTTGCCAAAGAGGGAAAATCTAATGAGTGCTATATAGAGTACTTACCTTAAATTGGGCATTCTCACAAAATTCTTTCAAATCTTTTTTTTTTTTTGGCAGGGGTCTAGTTACTACACTTTTTTGGTATTCTTAATTACATAAATCATATTACCAAAAAACTATCTTTCTAAGGCTTGTAAGTTCTAATTTCCGTCTTCTTTCTTAAATATTCATTTATGATAATTGGTAGTAAGTAGGTATTAACTAGCTAATCTTAAACTTTGACTAAAATGTAGTGTTTGTAATGTAGTTTTTTCTCTCAAAAAAAGCTTTTGTATGGAAGGGTGGCTTTCAGCTCTGCAGCGTGGGAACTGCTCTACTATGTATAAAACCCTGGTAATTCATGACATTTACTGGCTTTTGTAAAATATGTATATTTAATATTTCTTCTGTATTTTTGCCGAGGGTTTCTATTTTTAATGAGAAACTGTTGCGTTCCTTGAATCTCTTTCATTAGCTATTGATACAAGTCCTTTCTGATTTGTTGGTTAATATACAATACTAACATACTGCTTTTCAGAGAATCACAGATGTATTTCTATAATAGTTCCGTTCAGTCTTGATATACTATTCTGTCGATGTATTTCTGATTCTCAATTGTTAAGATTCTAAAAGTTTTAAAATAAACAGTCATGTGAAATTAGTACGCTGCTTCCTTTCTGGTTTTATTCTTTAGGTTTAAAAAATAAAATTATGATAGATGAGTAAGATAACTTTAGAAGCTATCCAACATTTTCAAAGGAAATATTCTCTTAAATAGTGGATTTTCTTTAGGAATGTGACCTAAGAAACCTACCATCAATGAGAAAGAGGTCAAAAAAAGTTCAATACAACAAAAAAGAGCACAAAATGAAAATAATTTCCACAAAAATAAAATTTAGGAAATTATTACAATGAGACAACATAATTTTGTATGTGTGTGTATACACACATGTACATCTATATATAAGCTTTAATTTCTCTTCCAAGTCATCTTTTATGTACTTCTTTTCCTCTGTAACTACAAAGTTACATATTATATAATGAATAATGCCAAATACAAGCTTTGGTATAATTAGCCACTAAGTACTTTCTCTTACCTACATTCTTAACCATTTTCTCTTACATTCTCCCTACCAGTTCCCTTCTCATAGTTTTATGTAAGTCATACTTCACATAAACATGATAGGAATACAATCAAGATTCTATTATGATGAAAAAAAGCTTCTGACTTTTTGTTCTTTTCTTAGCATTTCAGAAAAAAGATTTAATAATTACTAAATGCTAAATTACTCACATGAAGAATTGTAGAATTCCAGAGCAACCAAATTATGACATAAATCTTACTAATATATATATTCTAGATTTTGGATTAATATAGGATTGGTATTTTTTCCTATAAAAAACAAGAAAGTAGATTTAAAGCAATTATTTTCTGAAATCTTCAGTGAATTTCTAAGTGGGACTTTCTGCTAATAACAGTTGCAACAAAATTGAATTTTCAACTACTTTACCAGTGTCTATTGAGTAAAACAAATTTTTTTTTATCTTTAAGCATGCCACACTTCACAATTTTTCAAGACTTATTGACTGTTATAAGGAAACAAATAGCCAGACACTGTGTTTATATAAAACATACCTGATCTTCATAACCTTCAATTTTTACAGGAGTAAACTGGTCCAAATTATACTGTGCAAAAGCACTAAAAAAGAAAAAGTCAACTGTTTAAGATTATGTTTTTAATGCTTTTTAAAAACAAACAATTCATCTACCAATAAGTCTTTTTGTAAGTTGTACATGTCCAAGATATAAAAATTATAATTCTTCATTACTGATTGAATACTAACTATAAATAAGACAGACACGTGTTTTTAATTATTTATTTACTCTGTGATACTGGCGACTGAACCCAGGCCCTTCACAGTGAGTTACAACCCCAGACTTTTTATTATTATTATTTTTAAATTTTCAGACAAGGTCCTTATTTTTTATTTTCTTTTGGGGTACTGGAGATTGAGCCCTGAGCTATCACACTGCACACTCAATCCATTTTTATTTTTGATTTTGACACAGAGTCTTGTTAAGTTACCAAATTGCCCAGGCGAGTCTTGAACTTGCAATCTGCCAGCCTCAGGCTTCCTGAGTGCTGGGACTACAGCACTTAGATATGGCTATTTTAAAAACTAATTAATGATATCCAGCTTTCAACATTTCACAAAATAAAATTAAGTCAGTATATGTAACTGACTTTACTCAAAATCCTGGAGATAAAGATCAACTAACATATACATACTAATTATGCAACTAATATTTATTAGCCAGACAACCGACTAACTGCTTTGATAAACTCTTTGATTATGAAAAGCTGAATAGGAAAACAGATAAATATACAGTAATGACTGTATTGATATTATTAATACCAATATATGAATAGACAGTAAATAATTATGTATAACAACTGCATCGTTTTAGGGTAAGAATAAGAAAGAAAACAGGGCTGACTTCATGATGGATGTGACAATGAGAAATGACCTTAAACCTGGGTAGGTTCTGGTCTAGTAGGAACTGCAGGGATGAGCATGAAGAGTATTCCAATGAGAGAGCCCAGCATGACCTCACAGCACAGAGAAACAGAACCAAGAGCAAAGCAAGCACCAAGTTCAGTGACCTCCGGCATGTGCTCAGTGGAAGTACTGAATTGGACTGACAGGCCTTGGATGATGGTATAATTATTTGAGAGGCAAAGTAGAATCACACAAGTTTTCTGAGAAACGAAACCAAAGAAATACTTTGAAAGATTCATCTGGAATAGTATGTACAACAGATTAGATACTGGAACACTACAGCCAGAAAAAGCAGGCAGTCACAACGCCATGTGAGACCTGCAGTCTAAGCTGGGAAATGATGACAAGATGGACTCCTCACTGCCATATGAGTAAGGAATAGCATATTACCAGATAATCATATATAAGGGCCATACTATATTCCACTAAATCTAGAACTTAGAAAATGACTTCCTTCTAGTAATTTCCTAAGATAGAAAATTTTAAAACTTAGGAATTTATCTTTAAACTTAATCTAATTGGAAGTTTTTTCAGATTACTTTGAATGGCCAGATGTTCACTGAATTTTCAGGTTATTAGCTCCTAAGTCCCCTGTAGAAAGGAATGTTTAGTTAAGCAAAGCATTACCAATGAGTTCACAGGAGACTAGTAAATATAAATATAGCAAAGTGGGATTAAATTACTACTTGTCAAATTCCTGACACTGCATGTTCAAATGGATGAAAGTAAATATAGAAGCACATGGAAAGGGAGGAAGAAAGCAGCAGCTATTCAATTCTGATTGTCTTTAACTCATTAAAACTATAATTTTCCTAAGAATATCCTCAATATAGCTAAGCAGTTACTCAACTTTAAATGATTTATTTCCATACTATATTTGTAAGCTACATCATTTAGAATTTAGCACTGACTCTTCTAGTAAAAGCTATATTTAAACAGTAATTTGGTTCCAGCCTCGGCCAAAAGCCTTTTACTGCCCATAGTATTAGAACCACCCACTTCTAAGCTGAGGGGTAAAGTACAGAAGAATAGGAAACTTGTGAAGGACACAATGAACATGAAATAGGTCCAATTTTAAATATTTAAATTGACAATTACACAACATAGTGCAAAATAAATAAATAAAATATAAACCTAGGAGTCAAATATCTGGATTTTATTCCAACCCTGCCATTGCCTACTATAGGTCCCACTTATTTCACTAAAAAAACAACAGCTTGGACTAGATTTCTTCCAAAGTCTTTTCTGTTCAGAAAACCCACTCCGGGCATCTACTCATCACGTTCGCCCGCCTCTTCCTCCATGCAAATGCTTATGGAAGACTTAGTACTCTAATCTTAAAACACTGATGAACAGTGAAAACAATGGCCTCCTTGGTAGGGTTCTGTGGCCCAAATTAATTGTCCATTTCTAAATCAACGGTTACTATAGATTTTTATACCTTCTATTATTAGTCATCCATCAAATTATATCTGACAGCTTTCCCCATGCTACCCCCCCCCCCAGTTTAGCCGCATTTCTCTTGCTCGATGTTGAAATCCTATTCATCATGTAAAACTCAGTTCAAAAACTACATTTACATGGGCTCCAAAGACCTCTACATGCTTCCATTACTTTATTTCATTTAGCCTCATATGGAACATGACTACCCACTGGGAAATTCCTAAGAAGTTTACTTATCTCATCAATTACAGTGACACCTGGCATTCTTTTGTCTGATGAATAAAAGGCTAGATCTGGGTATTTAGAGATGTTCAAGATCTGACAGTACTAATCCTTCAGGAAGTTAGTTAATCCTTCAGGAATTTACTCTGGAACACTGAATTTGTGCCCTTTATAAAGATGTACTTCTATAACGATTCTTAAAAACAAACAAAACTAAATTGTATTTTCCCCTTACAAAAAGAAGGAAAAAAGATTAAAAGAGATACAGAGCAACACGGCAAAGTAGGAAGACGTAAAAGTACATGTACATGGAAAGATATGCGTTAAGTATTTTTAAAAGAAAGCAACTCAAGAATAAAAAAGAAATCAGTCTACAGCTATATAGCGACACCAGCGAAACTGCACCAAGATAGGAACATTTCTGTGATGCCTTCTATGCTTATGTTATGCAACTTTGGACACCCTAATGACAGGTGACAAAAAGGGCAAATTCAACTTGGAGCATTTTAAAAGTAATTCATAAATAAGTAGGCAAGAAAGAGAAACAGCACTAATCTGCTCAGAAATGATTTCACAGAGGACACTCTGAGCCAGAACAGCATCATCCCAAAGCAATCACAGATTTAATGTGTACTTCTGCAGCTCACAGACACCTTTCTATGTTTACAAATGATCCAAAATGAATAGTTTTCAAAAAGTGTGCAAAAAAGAATATGAATGAAGTCAACAAAATTACCAGTGTTTTCTCTACTAGTTCAGCTAGGCTGCAAACATCGACCGAGAGTACAACCATATGTAAGAAAATCTGAAGAGTGTAGTGAAGGGTTTGATGTCTGCATTTGCTGGCTATCATACCCTAAGTATGACCTTGTTCTACCAGCTTATTTCCTCAAGTTCTCATTTCTTTAGATGATCAAAGTATCATACATGTTATTTCCTACTTCCATGTGTCTATCTGTTGACGTATATACCAAAGTTGTCCAAGAAGTTGATTTATAACAAAAAATATAGCTCATTCTAAATTTTAGAACAAATCCAGTTGTTGAGATAAACACTTCTTTGGAGAAATAAAAAATTTTATAAGTCTGATTTAGAGTCAGATGTATGACTTTATACCTATTATATAATTATGAACATTTTTTTCATTCAACCTCATTCTGTAAAACCAGTCAACTTTTCCACTTTTTAAATTTTTAAAAATTTAATTTGTAATCTACATGAAACAACCCAATTACTTCTTTAAAATAAAGTTAAAAGTTTGCTTTCAAAGTACTATTGTTAAAAGCTGATAAAACCTACACACTTTCCCTTGACTCTGTAAGATAATTTTATCAATGATACACATCATTATAAAAATAAATCTTAAATTTAGATGCATGTGGCCAGTGACACAAAATTTGGTAATTAAGTATGGTATGAACTAAACTGGCTCCTATAAAGTGCTTTAATAAAATTAACAAGCAGAAACAAACATTCACCAAAAGATGAATGGATATATAAAATGTGGTATACATACAGTCTTCAAAAAGGAAAGAAATTCTGACACTTAACATGAATGAACTTCAAAAGTCTTATACTACTAAGGGGGTGAGGGTATAGTTCAGTGGCACGGTGCTTGCTCGACACACAAAAGACCTGGCCTTTATCCCCAGCATCATCAAAACCAAAATCTACTAAGGTTAAAAAAAAACCCTCCCTCTAACATAAGATAAAAATATCATATATTCAACTTACATGAAATATCTAGAACAGTCACATGCATAATGGTTAAATGGCAAATTTTACATTATGCTTTAATTTCTACAATAAATCTACTTTAAAAAATTTTAACCAGACATAAAATTGGAAGTACGTAAAAGTCTATTACATGTTTTACTGTAAGAAGGCTTAATCATAAAGGTTGAAATTTAAAATTAAACTTTCAACTAAAGACAAAATTAGAAAACAATGTTCTCAATTAGGATTCCATACCTTGGGTAATGAGGGGAATAAAAGTAGCTGACTACAAATAATAAACAATGTAAGGTACCTGACAACCTGTAACATTTTCTTATTACTTTCAAATGAGTAATGAAGTTGGTTAACAACAACCTAGGTTTCAAAAGCTTATTTTGGGAGGCATAAGGTAGGAGCAAATTAATAATATCTCTAAAATCTTAAGACTACTTGTGGAAACCATAGCTAGGGTCACTGAGTCAAGGACAATACATTAGATTTACAATTACCTAGTTTCTGGAATCATTAAAAAATTCAGCAAAAATTCAGCAGACATTTATGTGTTAGGTATTACATTTGGTATTTATGAGTGAAGAAAATAAACTTCCTAAACTCAAAGATCTTAAAATCGATTACAGTAAAAAGTAAAACCTATATAAAATTAAAGCAATTTCTACTTCAAAAATAATTTTATCCAATTTCACAAATGTCAAAGGATATTAAGTAAATATATATGATATTGTCATAAATACAGATGATGAATAGAGAACTTCATGTTACAGTTGTGTGTCTAAGTCCCTCTCTGAGCAGAAACATTTCAAGGCTGGAAATGTAGCTCAGGCAGAGGGCTTGCTTAGGAAGCACAAGGTTATGAGTTCAATTCCCAGCACACATGCACACACACATGCTGTCCTTTAAAGTGTAGCACATTTACATAAACAAAGACACATTTAAACTTGATGTGCAAAGTATCTGTTAGCGGCTGGTGCTTAAATAATACTTTTTCAAACAACGGAACTATATGCAAGAGGCATATAGTTGAGTGGTTAAAGCACTTGCCAGCAAATGCAAGGCTTTGGGTCTGAACCCCCAGCACCATATAAAAATTAGCCAGGCATAGTGGTGCATGCTTATTATCTCAGCAGTTGGGAAGCTGCGTCAAGAGGACTGCTGTGAGTTCAAGGCTACACAATGAGTTCAGGACCAGCCTGGACTACAAAGGGAGATCCTGTTTCAAAAAAACAAAAAACAAACCAAAGAAAACAAAACAAAAAAATCCCACAGACAACCAACTTTACTTTTACCAAGTCACTTTAATTGTTAATATAAAAAACTTACTGGGCTGCTCCTTCCCTGAGAAGATTATCATTATTAAGCAGTAACCGAACATCTGCAAAACAAATATGTTTTCTATATTAACTGTTTTTCTATGTTTGAAGAATGCAAGTAATGTAGACTGTTTTAGTTCTATATTAACACCCCTCTACCCCAAATGCAAGCATGATCAAAATGTAACTAATGACCAAAATAACACAAATACACATCACAGTTAGGAAAAGAAGACTGAACTGAACAGAAATACATGCATTTTGAACCCTAATAGCTGATGCAGGCAGACTGTAACGTGATTTCCAAAGAACTAAAGTGGGTATAAGCTATTCCTAGAAAGATGGTGAGAGAACATCTGTAGAGAAGATCAAGGACTACATTCCTTAGTCTGACAACACAATCATCAGTTTCAAACAAATCCACTCTGTAGAAAAAAGTGATTAAACAGTAACAGTTTCTGACTAGATAAAGGCATTTCTGCCCTTCAACTGGCAATGTTCAAGGAAGAAATGACTAACTCTCCTTTCCTTGGTTTAATTAATAATCTTGCTTTGGTTGATTCCTGATTCTGTGCTAATTTTAGGCTTGATTCTTACGTAGACATTTGGCTACTATTTTACATAACTGCTATTACAGGGCATGTAAGAACAACTTACCAATAACAACAATACATCCCATTAAGAAACTGGCTAAATAATGTAAGAATAAGTTCTTATACAGTTCTTATACACAGTGTAAAGTTGGACAGCCATTAAAATAATACAGGTATATATCTATCAACGTGAAAATGCATTCATAATTCACAAACAAGAAAAGCAAATTCAGTAAGTACAATGTTCGCATATTTATATATTGTCTTATATACCAACTGAGAGGTACTGGAAGTAGTTTACTTAATCAGGAGAGGACTATAAAGTAGATTCTGTGTTTTTTGTTTGTTTGTTTGTTTTGTCTTGATTTTGGTGGTACTAGGTATTGAGCCCTTGGCTTTGTACATGCTAGATGAACACTCACTGGGCTACAATCCCCAGCCCTTTTAAAATTTTGTTTTCAGATAGGGTCTTACTGTCCAGAATGGCCTTGAAATTCCAATCCATCCTCCTGCATCTCCTGATTACCTGAGATTGCACATGTGTGCCACTATGCCTGGCCTAAATTCTGTGTGATACTTAAGTTCCTTTTTATCCTGCAGAAATTTTAGAATGACTATAAATCATGCTTGTAAAAATAGTAAGGCTCATTCTTTCTTTTTTGTGGTACTGGGCACTCAGCTATATCCCTAATCCATTTTTATTTTTGATTGTGAGGCACTGTCTCACTAAGTCACTACATTGCCCAAGCTGTGCTAGAACTTGTGATCCTCCTACACCTCATTCTCCTAGAGTAATAGATTATAGGTCTGCACCACTGAGCCCAGCTAAGACCATCTCAAAAGGAAAGAATATTGCCTATTCATGTACCTTTTTTCAGTAATAGGCTCTGGTTTAAAAAGAAATCTCTCTCGTTACCCACCAACACTGTATTAACTTAATTTCTAAATCAACTGATTTTAAAATGCAGATGTTTCTACCTAAGCTATTCAAACAAAATACTTACAATTATAATTATTCCTATTCTAAAAGGCAAACTAGGAAGTTCTATTTGATAAACATGATTCTTCAGTTGTCATTATTTTCAACTGCATTTTATGGTAGCTATTTTTTTAGTCCCGAAGTGGGGGAAAGACTAAAATATACAATCTACCTGACCCATGTAAGCTCTACTCTGAAAAGAAAGACCATACTTTTATCATTTTGGCTGGGTCACTTAGTGACTTAGCAAGATCCTGTCTCAAAACTGAAATTAAAAATGGGTCAGGAATGTAGCTCAATAAGAAAGCCTTGGGCTCAATTCTAGTACGAAAGAAAAAAAAAAGGAGAGAGAGAGAGAGAAAGAGAGAGAGATACCACTATCATACTTAACACTTCAATCTTCCTGCTTCAGCCTCCTACATTACCAGGCTTGACTTCTCCTTCCATAAACTATATAATGAACTTGGAACCTACTGAATTCAGCATGGTTTCATTGTTATCATCTCAAGTTATGGGCCAAATATGAACATGAGCAGAGGAGGTTATTTTCTTTGATCCTTCAACTATTAAGAATATATACATTACAAAGGCTGAGCATTAAAAAGACATAAAAATTATAGGAAGCAAAATACTTTTGAATTCTCAACTGTTCAGCTTATTACTTGAGATATTATAGTTATTTTAAATGGAAGAATTATGTTAATTTCCAGATTGTTTTTAGCATAGAATTTTCATTCTCCCTGTAGGTATACTCTGGAGTTAAGTTTTAAAATGCATACAAGAAATGCCTATGTAATTTTATGCACTAAATCACTACAGTTTGTGGATGACAGCAAGGATTTTCAAAACCAATTTTAGGGGTTGGACAAATAGCATAGCAGGTAGAATGCTTGCTCAGCAAGAACAAGGTCCTATGTCCAATTTCCTAACACGACACAAGCCTGTCATCTCAAGGCAGGAGGACTGCTGTGTGAGTCTGAGGCCACTCTGACCTACACAGCGAGTTCAGGACCAACCTGGACTACAAAGAAGACTGTCTCAAAGAAAAAAAAATAATTTTTCACTTCAAATAATTTTTACCTCATGTTTTGACTTTCAAGCTGAATCTCTTCTAAGGTGAGTCTCCGTTATATGTTATATATCAATGAAAATGAGTGACTAAACTTTAACAACATACTTACTTTGGAGCAGAATGTTGAAAAAGAAGAGCCCAGTTAAAAATGAAAACCTGTCTTAGTAAGTATCTAAATGTTCTACTGAAAAAGCAGCTACTCTATGTGCTTAAAGTTTTACTTAAAAATAAAAAACACCAAAAGGATGGTACTTTCTCAATATAAGACTGCACTCAGAAACTAGAATTTTTTCTATTAAATATTTTTCCGAAATCATGATATATGTACCTGATATATATATAATTTGATATGTAAATATTTACATATATCAGAAATACATTAAGTCTAACACAAAATCCAGACTGACAACTTTTTCATTACAGTTCAGAAGCACAGGTCTTTTTCTGTGCAATCTTTTTTTGGCTTAGTTATTTCAGTGGGTATGGGTTTCTTTAAAAAAAAAAAATGAATGCTTTAAAAAAAAAGTGCTTGTTAAGGCTGGGGAGGAACTTAGTAGTTAAAGATTTATCTCAAAGCCTAGGTGTGATTCCCAGCACCACATTAAGCTAGACATGGTGGCACATGCCTGTAATTTCAGCACTCAGAAGGCTGAGGCAGAAGGATTGCTGCAAATCTGAGGCCAGTCTAGACTACAGAGTAAGTTCAGGACCAATCTGCACTACAGAGCAAGACCTTGTCACAAAAAAAAGTGTGTGATGTATAAAGCCTGAGTTTTATAAGTTAAATACTCACCATTAAAAACCTCATTAAATTCTCCAGGAGGGGCATGAATGATGAATTTTGCTGCTATACGTACCTGAAATAGAAATGAAGATATAAATATTCCATAGTATAAGCATCTCTGATAAAATAACAAAACATGCAAATTACATAAAATCCCACTGAAAATTAACTAAGGAGATATTAAAGACAGTTACATTTCTTCAGACACCTTAAATTTCCTATTATTGCTTTAATCATTATAACAGCCTGAATGTAGATAAAATATAATTTAATGCAGTAAAGGATTTGAAACCCTACAGATAAACATATTATTACAATTAATTTTACTTCTTAAAAACTTCAGTGAAAAAGAATCATGAAAACATTTTACACTTGATGATGCATTTAAGCAATTGAAGAAAAGTGACAATATGTCCATGTCACAAATTATTGAAAAGGGAAAAGGGGCCTACAATCAAAAGGTTTAACCTGATACTTGACTACCTCTAAGAAAATTTTAGTATACTTATTAAGTGACAACTACATACCAATAGGTATACCTAAAAGGCCTATTTTATGAAAATAAAGTTGACTGACAAAAAGACTAATCATTAATGAAAATGTATCTGGGAGATTAAAACAATAAGCTAAGTTTAGAGTTTAGAGCAGATTCAAACAAGGCACTGCAAAGCAATAAAGTCAAAGGAAATACAGTGAAAATATTCTTGTAGAACAAAGTTTGTAATTACACTGGCACTTTTATATAGTTACTAATCATCAAGACAGGGTAGATTTAATAAGCAGAGAAAAAATCAACGGAAGAGAACCAAAGCCCTAAAACGCACACATGTATTTATGGCCAAATGACTGTTAACAAAAGGTGCAAAGGCAAATGAAAACTGAAACTACCCAAGGTTAAAAAAAATTTTAGACGACATAAAAGTGTTATGCACTGTTTAAAAAACTGATAACGTCGACTTCAGTAAATTAAAAAACTTCTGTTAAGAATGAAAAAATGGGCTGGAGGAATGGCACAGAGGTGAAAGTGTTTGTCTAGCAAGCACAAGGCCCTGTCCAGCAAGCAATTCTGCCAGTACCACATAAATCTGGTGTGGTGATACACGCCTGTAGTCCCAGCACTTAAGTGGCTGAGGCAGGAGAACTGCTTGAGTTCAAGGACAGCCTGGGCTACAGAATGAGACCTTATCTCAAAGAAAATTAAAAAATAAGGGAAAAGACAAGCTGCAAAGTGGAAAAAGTAAAAATACAACATCCCAAGTCCAAAAATCTGACATGCTACAGAATTTATAGGAATTTGTAGCTCTGACCGCACTCATGTGTGTGTGTGTGCTGGGGAAGAGGTAATGGGCACTCAGCTACATCCTTAGCCCTTTTTAACACCAACTCTCACTAAATTGCTTAAGTGCCCTGGCTGGGCTTGGACTTGGAATCCTATGCTCTAGACTCTCAAGAGATGCTAGAATTACAGAGCTTGTACTACCACATCCAAACACAATTTGAAAAATTTCAGGGCTGACATGCTGGTCAAAAAGCTTTGGCTCTTTGTATTTCAGATTCTTTTTTTTTTTAACCTAGTAAAGTCTATATAAATGCTCCAATATCCAAAATGTTTCTGGTCCCCAGTACTTAGGATAAAGGATTATTCAACCTATGTTAGTAAACTACATATCCCTTAAAAGATTTACATTCAAAATATACAAATTACTCTTAGACTTAGCAGTCAGAAAACAATAATAAGCAAGAGTTGAAGAGATACTTAACTGAAGAAGATAGACATGGGACAAGTGCACCAAAATATTTTCAATATTGATCATCACCAGGGAAATGAAATATGAATTCATAAATTACTACTATACACAAAATAAATCTGCTAAAATAAAAACAGAGCTAATGAGCACGGAACACTGGAACTTTCATATTACCATGGAAATACAAAATTGTACTCAGCATGGAAAATTCTGTATATTTCTTGTAAAGCTACACACACTCTAAGATGCAACAGCCTCACTCCCACCTATCTTTCTTCAGTAACACAATCTTATGTTCACATAAAAGTTTACTCGCAACTGCTCAAAACTGGAAAAAACAACCCAAATGGCCCAAACCTATTGCTTTTTGTTCTTGATAATTTATTGGCACCACCTGGAAATCACTGCCTATTCTTCCATCTCCCTAATACTCACACGATCAATGAATGTCTCCTGCTCAAACCCAATCCTTTTTTTCTCACTCAATTCCATTTAGATCTAATCATTATTTCTGGAATGTTCAAAAGCTGCCTGCCATCTAGTCTCATTCTTTTCCCTTGCCAGCAGACTGATAACGTTTCAATAAAAATTCTCATTTCTTCCCTGCTTAAAATCATTCAGTAGTGCCCCACTGCCACCAAATAAAGTATTTGGCACCTCACACAAGGGTCTGCCAAGGCTGTAAATGAAACATTTAGTAACATAAGTTCTTAAGCAGGATTGCATAGATTCAAATACAATTCCACTGCCTACTTTGACTTTAAGCAAACAAAGCTCAGTTTTCTCACCTACAGAAAAACAGACAGTACACTGAGAAAAGTACCTGATGCAGAGAAAGCACTCATCTTTCTGTTCTTTCTGCTACTTCTTCTCTTTCCCCATGTAAATAGTACTATAGTCTTATAAGTTTATTAAAATTTTTTTTGAGACAAATTCTTGCTCCGTAGTCCAGGCTGGCCTTGAACTCATGGCAATCTTCTTGCCTCAGTCTCCTGAGTGCTGGGATTACAGGTGTGTATCTCCATGCGTTTATTGTGTATGTGGTGCTGGGGAACTGAACCCAAGGCCTTGCACTTCCTAGGTAAGTGCGTTAATTGCTGAGCTATGCCCCCAGCCTGTAACAAAAATTCTTGCCTTTAATGCCGACACATTAATTCAAACATTTATATAACCTAGACATCTTTTATCAACTGTAGCAGAGCTGCACGCAGCAGCACATCTTAAACTTTGCAAATGATCATAATGGTCATATAGAAAGGAAAACTCTGAAATCATAATATTATAAGCATCACATATTATGTATTACAGCATTCATTAACAATACGTTTTGATAAGGTCTTATAGAAATCTGTGGACAAAGCCTAAAATGAAGGCCTTCTATGTGTCTTGAATATCCCCGTTGCAAGTTCCTCTCCTTGCCCTGCAACCACAAAAAAAGTCCCCAAGTCAAATAACCCTTCTTATCAGGGAAAACAGACACAGTTCTTGCTTATCCCTAAGTAGCAGGCTTCAGTTCCCTGCCAGTCAGCAGAATTACTCAAGCCAATCACATCCTCCCTTGGGAACCAAAGATCATCCCACCCTCTTGAAACTAAAAAGGCTGTTTCCCACAGTCCTTGCTTTCTTCCTTTCCCAAGTGCAACCACTGTGTGGTCCTGCAGGGCTTGCGGGTTCCCTATACTAAGCATGTGTGATTAATAAATGAAAAGCTGTTGGTCTCCTTAACAGGAAAAGAAGTCCTTTCCAAAGTGACCATAAATACAGAAAGTTAACACAAATTTTAAAAAATGAAGTTGTGAGCAATGGAAAAAAGGAAGAAGATATGAAAGTACGGGTATTAAAAAACTGACAACCTATGTACAGAAAAACATGCACATAACTTGGAACTTAAATGTAGAGGCAAACAGCCTTGCACTCCCCAGGAATTCAAAGGTGTACTACAATACATGGGAAACACCTATATTAAAAAAGACTCATCATTTATCTCAATACAGATATTTAGCAAAATATCAGCATTTTATTTGAAAGGTTACTTACAGCTCCTCTAATTTCCACGTGGTATACAATATCACATGTACTTATCTCCTCTGTGATCAAGACATGAAACAGGGTAAAAATTTCCCAAATATGGATGCTTCTCCCAGTCACCTATCAATAGATGCCTCAGAGTCACAGGGAAAGCTTAAAATAACAAACTCTCAAGCTCTATTTCAGACCTACAAAATGAACATCCAGAAAGCTGGGACCTAGGAAACTACACCTTAGACAATCTCCTCACGTGATTCTGATGAGAGACCAGATAAGGCACTCTAACCCTATAAGGAACTGTATATGCAACATGTGAGGTGTTTGCTCTGAAGGGAAAAAAATCAGGTTTTACTTGATTTACAAGGACTGTGACATCAAAGAGGACCAGGGGTTTAGAGCTTGGCAGTAAGTTAAAGGATATATGCATTTTTCAACTTCATCTGCAGGAATTATTTGAAGTTGTTTCTACAACTCTTTAAAAATTGTGACTTGCTAAGAATCGCAAGTAAAATAATATAAAAAACTTTCTTCAAATTTTATGCCATCTATGACCAATTAATTATCACTGCATGTATAAGGTTTTGGTTAACATAATTATACTTGAGAGTAGTCTGTCTTCATAAGTTTTCCTTACCAAAATTTCCTTTATAATTATTATTTTGAATGGTAATTAAAAATAGAGCCCAGGGAACTTAACCTAAATTTAGTTCATCTTCTGATCACCATCAATTTTTCTTTAAAGATGTTTTGTATTTAAGATATTAAAAAACCCATAAACACAAAGTAAGCATTAAATGAAAAGAAGTCATATAAACTATTTTTAATCTTACATTTCCAATTTTTCTCTCTCCTCCAAATCATTTCCTTCAGGCAAAAATATCCCTAAATTTTCTCTAATTAAAAAAAAAACCTTAAAATTAAATAGAAAATACAAAGCTGGAAAACCTAATTTTCTTTTTTGTTTCACTAGCAAATGTTTTCCAAGAATAATTTGTACTTAAGCTATTATTTACTGAGGATCCAATACAGAAATACCTCAGGCATTCAAGTCATACAGGAAGCTTTTCTTTCTTTTTATATAAAAAAGTACAGACATTTCAGGCCTCATCCATGAATGGAGCCTGTCATCCAAGCTTGTTTACTCTCCAGTTTATGCTACTGAGCATCCAGTTAATAAGCACTATCTAATGAAGAATGTGGGTGTAGGCCTGTGATCCCACCACTCTAGGAGGTGGAAGCAGGAGAATCACTGAGCTCTGTGTAAAAAAAGAAACCTTATGAGACCCTGTCTCAAAACAAAAAATGCTGGGGATGTAGCTCCGTGCAAAGGCTCTGGGTTCAATCGCCAGTACTACAACGACAACGACTAATATGCTAGACACTCTACTGGAATTACAAAAACACAGGGCCTGATCCTGAAAGAAAGAGGAAATAAGAACACCAGTTTAGTCTAGTACAATTTGTAAATGTTAAAATGAAAACAGGTACAAATTGCTAAGGGAGTAGAAATAAGCTGAGATAATGGTGGGAAATCCTTGGATCTGGTTCTTGAAAGACGAGTAGTGTATAAAGCCGGCAAGTCATGTCCTGAAGAGGGAACACAAATATACTTTAGTGTTATGGCTTTTATCTCTTTAACTCTTGCTCCAAAGCCTAGTAAAACTGCTCACTTGCTCTTTTTCCTTTTTTTTTTTTTTTAATTTGGGGATAGAATCCAAAGGTGTTCCATCACTGGAGTATGTCACAGCCCTTTCGCTCTTGTTTTTGAAATACAAGTTTCACTAAGTCATCCAAGTGAGACTCAAACTCATAATTCTTCTGCCTCAACTTCCCTCACAGCAGGGAAGATGTATACCACCTTCCTGCTAAACTGGTCTCTTAAAGATAAAAATGGCCCTGATTCAACATATACATAATAAGCCTTGTATATGATAGTCTTCCGCTTCTGTAAAACGATAATAACAAGCAAAAAGGTTATTCTGACAAGTGAGAGCATATATGTTGCCTGGCATGTGGGAGATAAAATTTGTTTCTAGTCCCCTCCTCTCAAATTCAAAGGCTTTTTTCAATCTCAGTCTACCTTAATCTCTGCAATACTGGCACTGCTCGGTTATGAAATTTCTTCACACTGATACAAGCACTTAGTCTGTGTCGGGTGTACATCACCACCAATTTACTTTTTTTCTTCCTCTCATATTTTAAATAGTATTATAGGATGAGAAACATTAATTTGAAAATCCAAAAGTGAAATACTGCAAAATGCAAATTTTTTGAATTTGGACATGGTGGCAAAAATAGAAAACTCCACACTTTGAAACTTTTGTTTTATACATAAAAATCATTTAAAATATTGTATATAATTACCTATGTGCATAAAGCATGTAAAACAAATGAATTGTGTTTAGATGGGTCTGATCTCCAAGGTATGTCAATATGCATATTAAAATACTCCAAAATCTGAAAAACTCTGAAAGCTGCAACATTTCCGGTCCTAAGCATTCTAGATAAGGGACATTCAACAGGTATTTGATAAATTAATGAACCAGATGTAAACACTTTTCAAAAGTTATTTTTGTTGATTTTCAACAAAAACATTGTTTACTCAATTATGCAAGGAAAGCTCTCAGTCATTAGATTTATAGTTAAACACAAAAAGAACGTTAACATTGTGTCTCTAACCTTCAAATCAAATTTGTGAAATCTTTCCTTTCTTGATAAAAATCTGAGTATTTTTATGAAACATGTTAAAATAAGGGTCTTGAAAATTCACAGACTTGATTTTCTTCGATATGGATGAAACTCCTGCAATATATTACTGCGTCAGGAGAATGATAAGTTTTATGTGAGAATACAGAGCTACAGATTAAATTTGTTATTGTGTTTTTAATATTAAAAATGATCTTGCATCCTTTTTAGGTTGTTTCTTACACTGACATGTAATATCCTATTAAATTATCTTTTTTCTATGTTGAAATGGCTTCCAGATGCACTGAAAGTATATTTACAAATGTGCCTTATTGTGCAAAGTCTGCAGAACTGTACTAAGGTTACAGCAACTATCAAGTTCCTGCTTGCAGTAGAAACTGGTGCAGTAACAGAATTCATCTGCAGATATTTTGGTTCCTGATCATGATTACTGGGTGCTCATGCCACATGACTGAGATATGCCTTCTTCAAACCTTACTGAGACATTGAAACATGACCTGTCTGATGTTTAAAAAAAAAAAAAAAGGAAAAGAAAGACCTCATCTGCACTACAGAAAGGAATTAAGAATACACTTCCAGATTAAGAGTTAATTAGTTGAATTTATTTTCTAGTTACTAACACTATTTTACATTAATTATAATAAAATATAATAGAAGTTTATATTGTTGGTAACACATGAAATTTATAAAACATGGTTTCACTTATAAAGGGAAAGAAAAATAGACAAACTGTTCATTAAAACTATTTTGTATGTAAACTCTAGCCAATAGTATCTGTACTTCAAAGACCACCAGAAATGTCACTTTATTTTCTCTTTCAAATCTATGGCACTAACTGAAAAGGAAAAATTTTGGCACACTAGGAATTCCCTCAAAAACATGCCATTGGGGTGGAGGAATGACACAGGGGTTAAAGCACTTGCCCAGCAAGCATAAGGCCCTGGTTTCAATTCCCCAGCACTACATAAGGCTAGGCATGGTGGAGCATGTCTGTAATCACAGCATTTAGGAGCCTGAGGCAGGAGGATTGCCAAATCCAAGGCTATCTGGGCTCCGTAGTGAGTTCAGGACCTAACTGGGCTACAGAGTACGACTATCTCAAGAATAAATAAAAAACTTGCCATTGTATATTACTTCTAATTTTCATAAAACTAAGTTCTTTCTTCATTTTATCAATTTATATACAGCATGGAAACATTTTACACACTATATGCAAGGTAATGACCGATGCTTATTTGTTTGGTTTTGCAGTACTGAGAATTGATCCCAGGACATCATACATACTATGCAAGTACTCATAATACTGAGCTACATCCCCAGCTAGAATAATGCCAAATACTAATGGAGAACATTATTATTATTTTTGTACTTACAAATTCCAATAGAAAAGAAAAAAGGTAAACCATTGTTATGATTTGGATCTGAAATGTCCCCACAAAGCCTCATATATTTGGATGCTGTGGAGTATCTATGGATTCCATCTGCTACAGGCAGGGGAGGGCTGGAAGGGATGGATATTTGCGGCCTGACCAAGAAAGGAAAGACAGGGCTTGACACGGAGACTGAAATACCTGGGACACAGACTGGAAGGGCCTACTCCAGCTCTGCCCTTCCTCACTCATCCGGTTTCCTATGATCCAAGCCATGAACAGCTCCTCTCCTACTAGGCCTCTGCCATGTTTCCACTATTGCAGTCCACCCATGCATGGGCTAAAATCTTCTAAAACTATGAGCTAAAACACAACATTCCTCCCTGAAGTTATGGATGCTAGGTATTGTGTCCCAGAAATAAAAAAGACAACCACTAAGCAAAACCATTTTCATGCTGTAGTGTATCGCTGAGTTCACAAGATATTAAACTGGCTTAGTGACCTAAGCTAAATCTTGAGAGATAAGTAGACATTTTATCTTTCAGAAAAGGAAACACTGGTGGGAACAGTAGCAATACTAAAAAGAGTTGAGAAGATATAGACAGAGAAAAATATCTACCATTTATTATGTGCTTATTACATAATAGGTATCATTTATACTAATTTAAAGGGTAAGTACTTATACTTTAGTATTAGGTCCTCACATTTCAGAGAAAAAGGCTGAGAGGGAAAATAACTTAATCAAGATGCTAGAAATGGGCTAGAATGCAGGCTTCTTTATGAGTTTACAGCACAATTAAATGACAATATACATTTGCAATCTCAGAATTTTTTTGGTTACAACAGAATACAAGGCTATGAATATGATTTCAAGTCTGGGTTCATCACTGGGCACTGGAAGATCTAGCTACCACAACATTGAGAGAAGAAAATCAACACCTTAGTACCATTAACTGGAGATATCAGTCTAGAAAGTTTATAATAAAAAGTTAACAGTGGTATATAGGATGATAAAAATGAAAGCCATGGCATATTTTTCTAATCCCCTTTTCCTTCTTTATTTCTTCCATGTTGTCACACATTAGGTAAAATCAGTTTACATTTTTTGTGACATTTTCGTATCAAGCAATGGTTAATAATCTGGTCAGCTAAGATAATAAATCAAGTATTAACATAAATGCATTAATTTTCAAGCAAGAAACTACCTGTGTAAGACCCATTTTGATGATGGAAGTGACAAAATTTGAATTGGAAGGTGAAAGGCAAACAAAAAAAAAGTTAAAAGCTGAAGTTAAAAATGCAAGAGATTGGGATAGGGCACACACTCATAATCAGTGACCAGGGAGGGTGAGGCAGAAGGATCAAAAGCCTGAGCCCAGCCTGGCCAATCTTGTGAGATCTTGTCTCAAAATAAAAAAAAGGAAGAGCTAAGGATGCAGCTCAGTGGTGAAACACTTGCCCACCACACATAAGGCCTTGGGTTCAACCCCCTTGTGGGTGTGTTGGTGGGGGTTAGAATCTTGGCTTCGTGGAACAAGGGCAATACAGAGAAAAATGAGCACACAATAGACAGATTTCTCATTTTAAGTGGGAAAAGAAAAGAGATATTATGCATTTATTTTACTTTCAGGCAGGAACCATCAGAACACATCTAGTTAACTGTCTCCTGAGTATACTACCAATAGACAAAAATGTAGGACCAGTATTCAAGAAAGGAGAGCAATAGTTGTGTATTTACGGTAATCTACAAAGGAAAAATTGTTCAAGTTATGGGAGTGGACTATTCTAATCACTAGGGAAGACAAAAGGAAAAGAAAAATATCTTTTTATATCAATAAGTATACTCCTTCTGGAGAGTCTGGGAATGGTTCTTCTCATTTGAGCTTTACACAATTTCTTGTAATTTTAAAGTCACAAAATGTTTTGCCATACAATACTGCTGAGCCAGCAATGGGAAACGTGAATTGTTTCTGGCCTAGAGTTTCCACAACTACATAAAAACCAAAACAACAACAACAACAACAACAACAACAAAAGTGTGGGACACACTACAGCAAATTAATAGCTTTAAAGAACTTCAATTGCTCCTTCAGCTAAATTTATTTCCTTTTACCCTAGTGGCCAAAGGAGAAAGTGTTATTAAATTTCATAGTGGTATCCTCAAAAAGCAATTCTATATGATTTTAAAAGGCTAAGCTACTAGTCTCAATTAATTGCTAAAATATTTCCTGCCACAAAGCATACAAGAAACTATACCAATAGTACACAATGTTCAAATGTATTAATAAGCCCTGATCTAAAATAAGGTCAACTTATTTTACTACTGTTTGGTATCTATGTTTTCTACATTTCTGTTCAAAATGAGCTGGAAACTGATTTACAAATTCAGAAGAGAGCTCTTTAATTAATGTTGTTTAAGGGAGCATAATAGTGTCGGAAGAACATGACTCCTGAATTCTGAAGACATAAATCCCCTCTGCCACCTTCTATACCTACACATCCCCAAGTGAATTACAAGCTGCTGAAATCTTACTTTACTAATCAATTTAATGGTAATAAAACTACCTACCTCAGATTTGTAACAAACACATTTTTCTAAAGAGGTCAAGCTAATACAAAACATGGTACAATACACATCTTTAACAGCTTCTCTTCCTTAGATCTGTAGTCTAAAATAAACATTTCAAATGCCTAAAAATATTAAAAGCTTATTTTTGAAAATTACAAAAAATATGGTAGAAGGTAACCTGATTTAAGTACTAGTTTAATAAAAGAACACCTTTACATCCCCTCCCTTTCTGATCCTGTATCCAACATCTCCCACCCAAAAGATCAAAAAAATTGAGTAATTAAAATAACAAAAATGTTAAAATTTCACTTCATTGGTTACTTGAACGTAAAAGTTTGGCAGGCGTCTTTTCTTTCATTAGAAAATACAGTGATAAGATATGTATGTAAATAACTACATAATCTTTAAAAACTTTAAATAAAAACAAGAAAACCAAAGTTAAAACTAGAATTTTCATTCATTTGCTCAGACAATGTTATATTAGTAGGCAAGTTTAAAAGCCACCTCCCCCCATGAAGCTCAGGGCCCTGAGCGTCCTATATGGAATCCTGTCCCCTCATTTTGAAGAAATTTCTTTATTTTAGGCCTTTGCAACACATACCAGGTCTACATTAATTTCCACGTCCAGTACTCTATCCTCAGCTATATTTCTAGCCATTTAAGCTACTAGCAATCAGTCAAGAATGGTTTGGGGAAAAAAAAATGCAGTCTCTTAAAAAAAGTGTTAAGCACTCCTTAACTTTAAGATATGTGCATATGTGTGCACACTCATGTTCAGCTACTAACTTATGACTATCAAATATCACATACAAGAATACTAGGTAGCAACTTTTGGGGACACAGATATCTCTGCCTACTGGGTTTGTGGTCTATGGAGAATCATGTCTCCATTTTGTTGCTTTATTCTACCACTTTCATTGAAGAGTAGAGACGAGGGGAAAAAGAAAAAAGATTTCCATTAATGATGAGGCTGACTTCTGCACACTGATATCCAGAAAGAATATTCTGGTGCAAGAACACAGGATATAAAAACACACTTTCAAGAGGAAACATCTTTACATTTTTCCATTAGTATCTTATACACTACGGCTACACTGTTTTGGAATTAAAAAACAAAGCACTGTCAAATTAAAAGTGGGCACTTCCAAAACTTAACCACCATATTCATATGTCAGTGACTTCTAAATTGAAATACATCAAGGTTTTTTCCAGGAAACCTTTAAAATTAGGTCTGGGAATGGGGTCTTCACAATATCAAAAACAAACCGGCCAATCTAGTACTCGTTCAGTGATCAGATTTTTTTTATTTTAAACGTCCGAGAATCTGGGTTGTTCATCTGGTTTCATGGCCCTCAGGGCATCCAACAGAGCAGAACGAGTCGCAAAGACGGGTTGCCGCCAAGGCGGTCCTCAGGGGAGGCGCTGCCAGCCCGGGCAGAAACTGCGGGCGGATTTTACATATATACATACAGCAACTCTACTGTACTCGAAGGAGCCGCAAAGCTAAATCAGAGAGAGAGAGGAAAAGCCAGCGGGGTGGCGGCGCCGGGGAGAGACCCCCACCGGAAGGAAACCCCCGGGGACCAGGAAAGGAGGAAGTGGAAGGGAGAGGGGCAGGCCGGCTTCCGGGGCGCTCTCCCCGCCCCAGGCCGCGAGACCCGCGCTGCCCTTGGGCCGCTCCCGGCCAGGACGCCGACCCCTCCGCACCCCGTCGCCGGCTGGGCCCGGCGGGAGGGTCCCCGGCCGCCGCCCTCGCTCCCGCCCGGCCCGGGGCGGGGACCCCGCTCCCCCGGGTCGCGCACACACCCTACAAGGCGCGGGCGAGCAGGCCCGGCACAGCCCGGCAGGGCGGAAGGACCCGCGGCGCACATTCCGATGGCCGCGGCCCGCGCCGGCGCCACGCTGCGGAGGCTCCGCCGCCCTTCAGGCGCTTACCTTCTCCTCGTCGGACAGCTGCTCCTCCGGATCCGCCATTTTCTCTCTGGCGACAAACTGTGGCGGCGCCGACAGCGGCCACCTGACTTCCCCCTTTCCAGCGCAGTCCTCAGCGCCGCGCGCCCCCGTCAAGGGAGGGGCCCGCCGCCCCGGCCGCCGCGCACGCGCCTCGGAGCCCCGCCCCCGCCCCGCGGAGTGAGAGCGGCGGTGCGCGTGCGCGGCGCCTGCCGGCCGGAAGGGGGCGCTGTATCTGCCGCCGGCTGAAGGCTCGTCAGCTTAGCGAGAGCAGGTTTCTGTTCCCACCGGTACCAGATTGGACCCAGTCTGCGGCGGGTACGTTCTGAGCCCTTGGTCGGGTTCCCATCAAACCCTGAACTCTGCCAGCTAGAAAAATATGACAGACCGTACCAATTTAAAACATTTCTAAAATATTAGGAAAAATACTCAGCTCTGGTTAAAATATGCACACACAATCCAGTCCATTAATGGGAAAATTGTTCTTACTCTGTTCATTTATTCAGCTAATATCGACTGGTCCCGTTGTGATGTGGTGGTCGCCCTTGGAGATGAACAATGTTGAGCAAAGACTTGGGCAACACTCGTACTCTTATGACAGTCTTGCCAGATTACATACAGGACGCCTAATACAATTTGGATTGCACACAACTGATTGATTTTTTTCTAAGTATGTTCTATGAAGCATTTGAGCCATGTTAAAATATTATTCACTGTTTTCAAATTTTATTGGGTAGCTCTTACTTTTACTTGCTAAATCTGGTTAACTCTGCTTATGAAACTTCAGGTTTACAAGACGGAAAAGATACATTCAAAGCTGTATGTATGAATCATCTGGAAATCTTGCAAAGTTGCTGATTCAGTGGGCCTGGAATGGAACTGAAGAATAAGCATTTCTAACAGGTGGGAAAGTGATGTAACGCTAACTAGGTCTGGAGACCACACTGAATAGTGTGGTGGTGTAATTTAGATCAGAGTCAAGACTAGTTATTAGAAAGTAGGAAGCCCTTGAAAACGATTAAAAGATGAGATAACATGACATGGTCAGAAATATGTCCAGCGAAAGGTACTTGACAGTTGCATGTAAACCAGATTTGAGAATACCTTGAAGATTACAGATGACTATTCAGATAGAAGGCACTATTATTAAGTGATTTACTGAGTGTTCCTTTGGAGAGAGAACAGGAAAAGGAAATTTATCGACCCATGCAGGAAAAAGCAGATATCCTGTGGAAGATAAATGTGTTCCAGAAGACATGAAAAGACCTGTAATTCAGTATAATGAATTGCCCTGTTTGGAGAAGGCTCTTGCGGATATAAATCAATAAGATGTTTCATCTTTTATTGTTTATAAGTCATTGCTTCATTGAATTCTCTGCAATCTCATGAATTAAGTGGCTTCTCAGTATTTATACCCATTTAATGTAAGAAACTGATGCTATGTGGTTTTTATACCCATTTAATGGGAAAAAAAACTAAGGCTACTAGGCTATGTGGTTTGCACAGCTGCTAAGTGAATAACCTGGAGCTGGAATCCAAGCATCTGATTTGATATCTTATGTTCTTCTCATTGCTCCCGCTATAAAACCTTGGCACTCTGCCCAGTAAAACTTAATGAAGGTGGTAGCTCCAACAGCCGGTCAATTCAATTCACGTTGTTTAATGCATCAACTTCTGGGTTCTAGGCATTTTTTTCCTCCAATTACTTTCTTGTTTCGTATGTAACACCTAAGACCTCTCAAAGTAACATATGTGTGTGTGTATGTGTGTGTATAGTGCATATAGTGGATACTCAGAGTTGTGTGATTACCTTGCTGCTTGTTTCCTCTAGAAACCTCCATCAAATTTGGTAATTTTTTGCTATAATTTGAATCAGAGTGTGTTTATGATGGTTACTTTGATGATACTTCACAGATGATGGTTCCCATAGTGATAAAAATAGCAATTATCTATGATTTCTGATAATCTTTTTGGTAACTTCCTAATATCACTCTCTTGATACAATTAAAAGAAATTATAGAACTCATACCATCTATGTTGTGACCATTGGAGAGATTATGTCAATTTGAGGCAATCAGGAATCATGCCTGGATTGGGGTTTGGGAACCACATGTAGATTCAGCAATTAGGAACCAGGTTAGATGAGTGTGAGTGATTTGTAGGACAGCATATGTGGGAGCCCCTACTGGGAACTTGAACTACATAAAAGGAAGGAAGAAGAAAGATTGTTACAACTTTTTCTTCTGGGAGAGACTGTACGTGATGGCACTTGGCTTCCTGTTTGTGATGTTATGAGGAGCTGCCTCCCCCTCTGCCTCTGCCAATCTTCTACAGGTGGATAGCCAGTTTTTCTAGCACCGGGTACTGATCTTTGTTAGGTAATAGCAAATCTTAGGCACTTACTGTAGCAGAGTGTTGTTTTTTTTTCTTCTCTGTATATTGTGAATAATAATTGTTCCTCCCTCACATGGATGTTGTAAGGAATTAATGAGATCATGCAGGCCAAGTGCTTAGCACCCAGCATAGGTATTAAATGTAGAGGTCTTGACAAACTTTTAGCTATTATCATTATAATATAATAATCTGCTCTTTGAGGATATGACCTATGTCTTAATTAGCTGTCTGGCATTCAGAGTGTCTGACATGTAAATGCTTTAAAAATTTATTGAAATGCATACTGATTGAGTCTCATTTTACAAACCTAATTGGGACCTGAAAATTTCTCAAAAAATCATATAAATGATTTTTACTTTTTATAGCACCATATTCAGACACTCCTTAAATATTGCTCTGAGTTTTTACTCTTTAATTCCTCTGCCATTCAAGCTTTCAGTGTCCGAAAGGAAGCAAAGGAGCCTACATCGATCCATCGGCATGAAGCCAGGAAATAGCAAAGCTCATATTTATTTCCCTTTGTTTTACTTGAATTACATTTTGCATGGCTTTTCCCTTGCAAATCCCATTCTCCTTCCTTCTTTCAGCTCATAGCTACTATTCATGTGTATCATTCACAAGTATGCTAGTTCTTTTTCAATATAGGAACATTTCTTTATCTCCTCTATAACTAATGTGGTATTTGATTTAAAATGCATTTATAAAAAGAATTATGCTTTTTGACAGTGTTGTGAATGACATATGTAGAGGATATTAAACCAATTGTTGGCAACAAAACAAAACAAAACAGCAACAAACCAACCGACTCTACAAAATAAAACCCTTCCCTTGTGGTGATGTAGATCATGTGGGTGAGTGAAAAGTTGTTACACTCTTGTCTAGGGCCATACCTCCCTGAATGTGCTTGATCTCAGAAGCAAAGCAGGGCGGGGCCTGATTAGTACTGGATGGGAGAAAAGTTGTTAGATGTCTGGTCGGCATCACATCAGTTGCTTGGTTAGTCAGGGGACTGGATTTGTGTGTGCAGTTCAAAAAATGATCCACTCAGGCAGGCTTGTCTCACTTATGGGACACAACAAGTTTATCTTTTCCTCCCGAACTTATATACCCAGGAAAAAAGCAGAGCCCATGCATGGGGGGACATTTTAGCAGATCTTACAAGTGATCTGTGTGAAGTCTTTATTATGGCAATAACTGTGCCTCATCTCCCAAGTTATAACTCCTGTTTGTGGACCTGTGCTTTAATTATATTAAATATATGAAAATCAGTCTTTTATCCTCCTGGAGCAGCAGCCTAGAGGCCCTGACATTCATGGCAGTCCTCTGCCAAAATTGAGGGACAACAAAAGAAAATACCTGTCTTTCAAGAGGAATCTCACAAGAAGGAGCTGTAAAGGATTTGAATCCCCACAATTACACTCTTGATTTGGAAATGTGAGGCAATGCAGCACACACAAGTCAGATCTGATATTCTTCATTTTTAAATTATAATGTCCGATAATACTTTTATTCATATTTGAACTCAGTCATTTCCATATAACAGAAAAGGTTACTTTGTCTTTCCTCAAAGCATAGCACTCTCCATTAAAGTTGTATTTTTCTAGTGGAGATCCAGTCAGAGGGACTGCAGCAGAGTCTGCCTGTCTTGCTTACTTTTTCGTTTCTATGATTCAATATCCAACTTATTCAACTAAGGGAGGAAAGATTTATTTTGGCTCACAGCTTCAGAAGGTATTGTGGTTTTGTTCTGGAGTGTTCCCCAAAAGTCTCCTGTATTTGAATATGATAGGTTGTCTATGGATGGAACCATGTGCTGTTGGGAGATTGGGGTCTAGTCTGGAGGGGTGGATTCTAGGCATGTAGACTGGATTACAGGCGTGTGGTGGGGGCTTGCCACACTTTCCAAACCTGGATCCAGGAGGGGCTGATCCTTGGGCTGAGACCTGGAAGGATCCATAAGCTGCTTCCTGCCTTCCTTGGAGGACTAGACTCAACTTGCCTTGACTTGGCTTCCTGTTTGTAGTGTTGAGGAGCTGCCTCTGCCTCTGTATCTGCCATGTACTTCCATTGCTGCTGGCTGCCCCGAATGGACTATGACCTTCTGAAACTGTGAACTAAAATAAATGTTTCCACCCCTAAATTTGTGGACATCAGGTATTCAGTCACAACAATGGAAAAGTAACTAAAACAGAAGGTCATAATCTATTCACAGATGGGTGGCTGGGGAATGGTAGAATCATATGGTGGGGCTGGGGCTGTGTCCAGGACCAGAGAGACACAGTTCCTCATGATATGGCATGTCTAGGAGGAAGAGTAGAACCAGCACACACCCCACCAAGTCAACCCCAAGTGTCTGCCCCTTCCAGCCAGGTCCCACCTCCCAACAGTGTGCAGTATCCATAGGTACATGAGGCCTTTGAGGGATACTCTGAATCCAAGCCAGAACACTGCCCAAGCTGTTTTCTCTTGGTTCTTTGGTGATGCAGCAGTGACCCATGCAAATTCAAAATTATTTGCACTGTCTTGATCTTCATTACCTCTACAGCTCTCTATTACTTGAGATGTCTCCTAATGTAGCTCCTATACTTTTCCTCATATTCTCCTTCTAGGATATAGGCCTCTATGGTAGGGCACTCTATTTTCTATGATTTTCTCTTGTGAGCTACTTCCAAAAAAGAGAGATATGGTGAACAAAGTATTTATTTTGACCAGATACCTTTAGGTAACATTTTACCATTTCTGTGCAGCAGTGCTTTCCTCCTTCGTCTGTAGTTACTTGGGGGACTGCTCTTTTGCTATTGGGGCTGCCTTGCCAGCAGGCACAAACCTGGGACTCTGGCTTCTCTGATTGCAGTTTACCAGTGATTGTCAAAGCTCCGAGTTATAAAACAAAGCAAAAAATACCTCAGCTTTCTTGCCTTAAGGCAGAACAGCTCTGAAGTGTAATGCACACTCCAAATTTTCCTTTAGGGGAAAGCCAGTCTCAACTTTGTCTGCCTTTCTCTCCAATCTTTGAAGATGCTGAAATCTCAGATATAGTTAAGATAATAGGAATGTGGAAACAGCAATGAAATACAGGGCTGGTGATGCATCAGCATGGAAGTGGGCGACCAGTTACCAAACTTGGAGCATCTCATCAGCATTGGGCTAGCCTTGAGTGTGAGCCCCCAGATTTTTATTTTGAAGGACTTTAATTTACTCTTGCTTTATCCCCGGGAACAGAGTAATGTTAGTTCTGTAGGTAAATCTACATGGATAGCGAAATACAAAGAGCACAGCCAGGGCCTCACCTCCTCTGGGGTTCCCAACAGAGTTTGAGAAAAAAGAATTGCCAAGTATGAGACAGGATCCACATCCTAAAGTCAATTATATTCCATTTGTGAAAGTCTAGAAATTCAATAGATAAAATATGCCCTGTAGAGCAATGAATGTATAAAAAGGGCAAAATGTATGGTACCAATGAAAAATGTTTTCTTTGTATGAAATTAGATGTAGTGCAGATGAAAATAATGAATGAAAGAGGTAATGAAAACAGTTAAATTCTACTTTTCTGACTATATCTGCTAATCTGCTACACTGCTTATCTCATGACTAAACTGTGAATTTACAGCATATAAGCTAAGCTATTCAAATTTATTTTAATCTAATTATTAATACATAGTAGCCACTACACTGCCAGAGAAAATCTACATTCTAAAGACAAATGCACGTATAATAAAGTTTTCATGAATTTGTATGCCAACCACTTCTTAGGTGAGTTGGCTTATTTTAGGAAACATTTTCTTAGTTTCATAGGATTGACATAATAAAAGATTAATGTATAGCAGAACATATTAGAGTACACTGTTTTGAGTGATGTTGAAAAGGAAGACGTCTGTATTTAGGAAAGTAATTTCCTTTTAAGAGAAGGCACATTTTCAGTGTAACACACGTCAACAATTCAACTCATGGGAGAATTGGCTATGTAATATCTGTGTATTATTAGTGAAATAATTTGAAGTCTCAATCTCACCACCCATTGAAAGGGAAATAATAGTAATATATACCTGATTGGTGCTTTGTGAGGATACAATGATGTATAATTGTTGCACACTCTATAAATACATACATAATATTGCTATTCTAACTCACAGAATGATGGAAATTTAGCTCTATTCATATTCACTGTGATGACTGTGATGAATGAATAAAGTATTTTCACAGTTTAATTTTTCATTTAAATTAGGTATTAAAAATTATTCTGCCTTCTTTACTTTGCCTTTTCCTTCTGTATAATTGTAGGAATAAAAAGGCCATATATATAAAGAGAAAAGAGTGTTGAATACACAATGGAAAAGTTCAGTAATCTTGAACCAGTCTCAACCTCTTTATCTAATTCAAATATTTATGGTGAAGCGTTCATGAAATATGTGTGAAAGGCACTTGTAAAATAATAGGCAATGGATACATATAAAGAAATATTACAATATATTTTGCCTTATGATTTTGCTAACCTATCACTGATTTTCTAGTTATATCTCTATATATACTAGCACTCTGCTAGTCATTGGAGAAATGCCAGTGAACAATGGGGATGTGGCCTCTGCCTTGATAGAGCCAACTATTTAGAAAAAAAAAAATGGTAAGAAAATATAGAAATTATACAAATACATGGAGACTTAATGAGCATGAGACTTACTGAACACGCACAGTGGATCACAGAAGAAGCCAGGGTAGAAATTAAAAACTTTCTAAAGTTAAACAACAATGAAAGCACATCATACCAGAACCCATGAAACATGATGAAAGCAATGCTAAGAGGGAAATTTATAGCATTGTATGTGTAAGTTAAAGAAGCAAAGAAATTTCAGATAAATAATTTAATGATACACCTCAAGGTCCTAGAGAAACAAAAACAATCTAAATCAAAAATAGTAGAAGAAAATACATTATAAAAATCAGAGCAGAAACTAATGAGTGAAATTGAAACTAACAGAAATACAGAAGATCAATGAATTGAAGAGTTATTTCTTTGAAAGAATAAGAAAGATTTGTAAACCTCTAGCTAAATGAATCACAATGAGCAAAGAACAAAACCTACATCAGTGCAATTGGAAATGAAAAAAGTGAAATTACAATGGACACTGGTGGAGTTCAAACAATTACAAGGAAGTATTTTTGAAAACTTATGCTCCAACAAATTGGAGAATTTGTAAGAAGTGGATACATTTCTAGACATATGTAAGATACCAAAATTGAACTAAGAAGATATAAAAACCTTGAATAGACCCATAACAAATATGGAAATTGAGACAGTCCTAAAGTCTGTACCTACGAAGACAAGTCCAGGGCCAGATGGATGCACTGCAGAAATCTACCAATATTTCAGAGAGTAAATATCACCGGTTACTTCTCAAATTGCCCCATGAAATTGAAAGGGAAGGAGCAGTGCCAAACTCATTTCTAGAAGCTAGAATTACCCAGATACCAAAACCACACAAAGGCTTAACTAAGAAAGAAAACTATAGGTCAATCTCCTCAATGTACCTAGACACAAAAATCCTAAATAAGGTTCTGGTGAATAGAATTCAACAAATCACTTAAAAGATCATACACTGTGATTAAGTTGACTTCATTCTATGGATGCAAGAATAGTTTAACATATATAAATCAATTGATGTAATATATTATGTAAATAAAGCAAAAATAAAATCACATGATCATCTCAATAGATACAGAAAAAGTCTTTGACAAAACCCAATATCCATTCCTGGTAAAAACCTTGATAAAATCTGTATAGAAGGAACTTACCTCAAGCTGATAGAAGTCATTTATGCCAAATTTACTTTCAATATCGAATGAAATGGGGAAAAATTAAAAATATTTCCCCTTAAGTTAGGAATAAGACACATCTGTCCACTCCACCACTTTTTAAAGCTAGTACTCCAACCCCTAGCCAAAGCAGACAGGAAAGAGAATGAAATAAAGGGAATGTGTATTGGAAAATAAGAAGTTAAATTATTCTTATTTGCTGATGATACAATTGTCTACAGGGAAGACCCAAAAAACTCCACCAAAAGATTCTTAAAATCAATTAACAAATTTAGCCAAGTTGCAGGGTACAAAATTAATGCAAAAATCAGTAACAATCCTTTACACTAACAACGAACTCACTGAGAAAGGGCTGATAATAATAATTTCATTCTTAATAGCTCTTCAAAAAATAAAATACCTTGAAGTAAACCTAACCAAGGAAATGAAGGACCTTGCCTGAGTCACCTTTTCATTGCTGTGACAGAGTATCCAATATACACCAACCAGGGGAAGAAAGATTTATTTTAGTTCAGTTTCAGAAGGTCATGGCCCCACCATGAGCAGCCAGGAACAGTGCAAGCACATGGCAGAGGTGGAGGTAGAGGCAGCTCTTCATGGAATTGCAAACAGGAAGCCAAGTCAAAGTCAAGTCCCAGAAGGGAGGCAGGAAGCAGTGTATTTTTTTTTTTTCAGGTCCCATCTCAGTGACCTCCCCTTTCTGGGTCCAGCCCCAGTGTTTGCCCTTTCCATGTTTAAGCCCCCATCACATCACACACTTATAATCCAACCCACACACCTGTCTTCCACCACATGCCCATAACCTACGCCTCCAGACCAGGCCCCAATCTGCTAACAGTACATGGTTTCATACATAATCCATAAAATCCAAATACATGATAATTTTGGGGGACGTTCCAAATCCAAATCACAATAGATATCTACAATGAAAACTATATTATGCTGGAAAAAGAAATTGAAGAAAATGTTAAAGACTGGAAAGATGGGCTGGAGGAATGGCTCAGCAGTTAACGTGCTTGTCTAACAAGTGCTAAGTCAAGGTGCTAAGTACCCAAGTTTGATTCCCCAGCACCACATAAGCTGGGTGTGGTGGCACATTCCCATAAGCCCAGCACTTAGGAGTCTGAGGAAGGAGGATTGCTAGAGTCCAAGGCCAACCTGGGCTTCACAGTGAGTTCAGGACCAGCCTGGGCTATAGGGTGAGAACACATTTCTAAAAACAAAACAAAACAACAAAACCAAAACCAAAACAGAACCGAAACAAACAAAAAACTGGAAAGATATCCTCTGTTCTTGGGTAGGCAGAATTAATATTGTCAAAATGGCTATATTGCCAAATTTTGATATAAAAATTCAATACAATTCCTATCAAAATACATATATATATATATACATACATATATAACAGACCTTGAAAAAGCAATCTTAACAATTGTATGGAATCTAAAATGACCCAGAGTAGCCAAAGCAACCTTGAGGAAGAAGTCAAAACAGGAGACATTACAATATCAGACATCAAGTTATACTACAAAGCAACAGTGATAAAAACCACATGGTATTGGCACAAAACAGACAGGCTGACCAATAGAGAAGAATTACTTCCAGATATCTGATCTTTGACAAAGGGGCTAAAAACATACATTGGAGAAAGGATAGCCACTTCAATAAATGGTCCTGGGAGAACCACATGTGTAAGAATGAATCTAGATCTATGCCTTTTACCGTGTACTAAAACCAAATCAAAGTGAATCAAGGACCTAGATATTAAAATGGAAACACTGATTCTCCTGGAAGACAAAATAGATAAAACCCTTGAAGATGATCGGTGTGGCCAAAGACTTTCTCAATAGGACACCTGATGGAAAAGAAATTATCCCCAGGAATAACAAAAGGGATTGTATTGATTTTAAAAACTTCTGCACAGCAAAGAAAACAACAGAGGGAAGAGAGAATGACAGAAAAGGACAAAAAAAAATTAACACCACTTCAGACAGGGAGTTAATAACTAGAATATACAAAGACTTGAAGAAAAATAGGCCTCTCAAAATCACAGATTCAGTTAAAAATGGGCAACTGAAATGAATAGACAGATTTCAGAAGAAGTATAAGTGGCCAGCAAACACATGAAAAATCCTCAACATCCAGAAATACATGCATATCCATGTTAATAGCAGCACAGCTAATCCAAGCTAAAATATGCAAAAGTCCACCAATAGGCCAAGAGATTTTAATAATGGGGTATATATACACAATGCAGCACTACTCTGCCACAAAAACAGATTTGAATCATTTGCAGGCAAATGAATGAAAGTTGAGACCATTATGCTTAGTGAATTGAATCAGATTCAGGAGCCTAAACATTGTATGGTTCCTCTAATGTGAGAAACTCAAGAGTAAAAGGAACAAGAATCAAATGAGTGAAATGCTGGGAGTCAGAGGGAGGAAGGAAAGTGTATACACGTGAACAAAATTCTCAAGTTTAATGTAACAATTGAGTATTGCATACACATAGTAATAAAAATGGAGGAAAGTAAAGCAGACTCTACAACAAAAATAAAACTGCTAAGATTATTTTAAAAACAAAGAATCACTCAAAAATCATGTAATTGTGATAAGTACAATGAAGGGAGTGTACAGAGTGATGTGAGTATGTAAGCTGCAGGGGGAATTCTTGGTGAGTCTTTCATACTTTTGTGCACCTTGCAAGCAGGCTGACTCCCCTTTGCTATGGATTACCTATTTTAAGGAAGTTTGCAAATCAAATAGTCCTTAGAAGATAGCATCTCTCTCCAGCACAAAGTACACAATCAAGCTTATTTGATACTTCGTATGTCCAGCTCATTTTTCACCTCAGCTTCCTCATTCTTTCAGCCCTACCACCTGGTCTTCATTTGTTTCTTTGTAAGCCCTGTGGTCACTGGATAATATATTTGGTTAAAGTACTTACACTCTTCTAGGCAAGAATAATATATTTTCATACATGAGTTTTGCTAATAAAAGGAAAACTTGTTTAGGACAACAAATTTAAAAGAAAAACACCATGGTATATTGCAGTGATTTACCTGATCTTTAACCACCAACCATGACACCAACCTCTGCTTGACATTTGGTGAAGGCTTTCCTATTCCATCACTATAGGGAGAAGGGCATCACATGGTATTTTGTTTCTGATTAAAAATCTTCCCCAAAGCCTCATGTGTTTGGAGGCTGGCCTTGTAGAAAAGGTGGGTCACTAAAGTGTGACCATGTAAAGTGTCTTCTTGTCCCTGACTCCTGCTCTCTCTCTCTCTCTCTCTCTCTCTCTCTCTCTGTGTGTGTGTGTGTGTGTGTGGGGGGGGGGGGGGTTGCTGACTTCCAGGAGGTCAGCAGATGTCCTCCTTCATGCCCTCTACTGTGCTGTTTCTGTCTTGGAGCTAGCTGATTATGGAAAGACAAAACAAAACCAAAAGCCACTTTTAAGGTGTGGGTGTCAAGTATTTTGTCCCAGAAACAGAAAAGCTGACTAATATAGAAAATTAGTACCAAGAATAGGGTTGTTCCTGTGATTGTAACCTGATTGCATGGTTCAGAAACTTTGGGACCTTGTTTACCATAGAAGTTGGGAAAAGTTTGTGGAAATGGGCTAGAGGTGACCTAAATTGTTATAAGCAGAGATTGATGGTTGATTCTTGTCAGAGCTCAGAAGACTGGAAATGCTGATAGGAATGCAGGCAGTTAGAGTCAGACTTCAGAGGTTTCAGATGGGAACAGATTTTTTTCATCAGAAACTGGACTAAAAGGCACACATATTTCATTTTGGCAAAAATTCCTTGTCTTCATTTGTCTATATGCTAAGATTTTGTGTGAGGCTGAATTTAATGTAGCAAGCTAATTAATCTAATGGGGATTTTTTTTTTTCGAGACACAGTTACTCTGTAATCCAGACTAGTCCTGAACTCACCATGTTGCCCAGGCTGGCCTCAAACTCACAGAAACCCTTCTGCCTCAGCTTCCCAAGGGCTAGGATTACAGGCTTGTGCCACCACACCCAGCTTATGTGATACTAGAAAATTGAACCCAGGGCCCTGTGCTTGGTAGGTAAGTGTTTTAACCACTGAGCTACTTCTCCAGCCCTGATGGAGGAAATCTCAAAGAAGCCCAATGTTCATGTCATGGCATGGGGACTGCTGACTGCTTTTGACCAGAGCTACCAAAAAGAACTAAAGTAAGAGAGAATCAGAAATAAAAAGCAAGTCCGAAGTTTTGGGGTTTACTAGAAAAGACACGCCTGCAAAGTGGGTGACAAGAGGAGAATGGCTGCCAAAAGATTAGCAGTAGCTTCTTGAGTTGGTGGCAGGCATTGACATCATCCGCCTGGTGCTGTTTTTTTTCAAGCATGCAGAATGCAAGAATTGTGGAGGCTTCCACCCAGTTTTCAGGAGAACGCCTGGCAGGTCAGGCAATGTACCCTGTGCATGAAGCTGTGGAGCCCCCAAAATCATGAGCCAAAATCAAACCTTTTCCCTTTAAGTTATAGGTGTTAGGCATTCTGTCAGAGCAGTGAGGAAGCTGACTGATACACATGGTGAGGCAGAAAAAGGGTAATTTCATGATAAAGTTGGTCCTGTAATAACTCATTAATTCATTGATCTATGAATGGATTAGTTTATTCATGGAAGTAACCCTCATGACCCAAACACATCATGAAGCCCTTACCTCCCAGCCTGCCACATGGTAATCGACTTTAGACATGAATTTTGGACAGGACAAATCATATTCTGACCACATCACGTGCCTCCTAACCATCTGTGAAAAAGGTTTTGTACACTACAAACATTTGGAATGCTTAGAGGTCACATATTTCAACAAGAAAAAAATCCTAGAAGGACTTTTTACTTAACTATATTTTGGTGAGAAAGGTCATATTGACTACAGCAGGGATTTGGAGAGGAATTAGATTTCTTTATTTTACATTTGCATATTGTCTGTAACAGAGCATCTTTATATAAACAAAAATTAAAAATTGACAGGTGCAAGAAAAGATTTTGGGGTTGTTTTCATATTTGATAAATATGTACCATAACAAAAACTAGATTTATTTTCTCTGCTAGTGTGAACTTTTAGTTATGAACAGAGAGAAAATTAAGTTACTTTGTTTCTAAGCCTTAGGGAAACTGAGGAATTTAAAGCTCTCAAGGCCTGAGGTATCAAAAACAGGAACTGATTTGGTCTCAGTAGAAACCTGAGTGAGTTTATCTGGAGCTTCCTAGAGCCCAGAATGCCTTCAGGATTCATGCAGTCTCTCCCCACAGACAGGCACAGGAAGTTCTTGCATCAGGCTGTCTGTTCCCTTCATCAATTTCTATTCCTTATTTTGCCATTAACTTGGTTCTTCTTTTTTCTGCCATAGCTGCTACTGAGTTTCATGTTGGAATCTTTTGGTGTAGCAGATGTTGTGATACTCTGCCGAGTTGCCTTGCCGGGGCAAATATCCTTATTTGTTCAGCTGCTAGAGGGCATTGGTTGCTGGTAGCTTAGCCTTATACATACCCTTTATAAATGCCATACAACTCAAGATTTTTAAAAACCCAAATATCTCCAGCTCTAGAAAGTTGTGCTACCCTCATACTCAGTCAGGTTGCTAAAAGGGGTGTCTCAATGTCATAAGATAGTTTGCCTGTTCTTGAAATTTTGGCAATCAAATTATTTACTCTGTGTTCTTTACCTCTGTCTTCTCTCACTCAAATTGTCTGTGAGTGTCACCCATGTTGTTAAATGTATAAATGGTTCATCTATTTCTTGCTACATAATATTTCATTATATTAAGGTACTGCAATTTATTCTTTCTTCTGTTGAGAAGCTTCTTATCATTTCCAGTCATTGAGTATATATGTCGCTAATATCTTCACCCAGACCATAGATTACTATTTTTCTATTGTATTTTAAAGATTAGAAGATCTTAATTTTGATGAAGTCCAAGTTCTATATTTTGATTATATTTTTCTCTCTCTCTTTCCTTTGTGACACTCTGAGAGGTCTTTACAGATTCCTAAGATTCTAACACATGTTGATGCCCAAGACCCACCCAGAACAATTACAACAGGATTAAGGCCATTTACAAAAGTTCCTCAGGTGAGGAACTTTCTCAATGTCTGCTGGCTGGCAGTGCTGGCAGTCTGTTGGGTTCCTGTCCCAATAAAGTTGAGGAATGAATTTGTGAACGCGTGAAGCAAAGTACAGAGGAGACACTTCACTGGGCAAAATATAGAAGGGTCAAATGGGGACCTAGAAATGTGGGTTGCCACGTGGCTCGTTGTCAGCTTACACAGATGAGGTGGGTAAGAGCAGCTTGGGTACGGGTGGCTGCTATGTTCTTTACCCTCTAGCAACTGGTGAGTTCTTCCACACTTACACAGCTTTTGAGGTCCCTTACCTTAAGATCTTTGACCATATTGTATTTGAGCATTTAACCATAAGTAGTTCTGGGGAATGGTTAGGTAGAGGCTGTCACAAGCTACTGCCAGCTGCTATTTCTGTAAATTTTCCATTAATCTTGCTTTTCAGTAAACTCTCCATTGGGGGGGGGGGAGGTTACCCTTTTTTTCCCTAACTTCCTACATAGCCAGTACCAGCTTTCACAGCACTAGCGTGCAGCTAGCTGAAAACCACATGAGTTCAGACTTTGACTTTCTTGAAGATGGAGATGATAAGTTCCTTATCTTAATTTGTGTAGTCCAGGACTAGTTGCCTGATGCTGTTGTCCCTAATAAACACTTACTGTGTTTGGTGAATCTGACCCATCTTTCTGGGGCTATCTCAAATTTATCCTCCTTATGAAACCATTTCTCATTTCATTACTCTCAGTGGCAATGTTTTCCAGACTGTTTGTTTCGTGTGGAGTGATTTTCTGAAGCATTCATGTTTTCTATCAAGCTGATTTCTAAAGCTATTAGAGAATGTTTTGGGGGAAACCTATATTTTTTTCTCCAGTTTCTATGGGGTGAATTTGTTCTGATCTTAGAAGAGAACAGTGTCTCACTCTCTTTGGGCAGCTATAACAAAGTACCCTGGTTGGCGTGATTTATATACAACAGAAACTTTTTTGAGATAGAGTCTTGCTCTGTAGTCTGGGCTGGTACTGAACTCACTCTGTGCCCATGCTGGCCTCAGACTCAGAGCAGTCCTCTCGCCTCAGCTACCTAAATACTAGGACTACAGGCATGCACCACCAACACAGTTTATGTGTGCTGAGAAACAGAAACTTAATTCTTAAATTTGTGGAGGATGAGAAGCAAAGATCAAGGCACAGACAGATCCAGGTACCTAACAAAAGCTTCCTGGCTCATGGATCGTGCCTCTAGCTGTGTCTGCACATGGCAGGTGAGACCACCTATATCTCTAGTGTCTCTTTTATAAGGGCACTATGGTCATTAAAAAGAGCTTCACTAATAGACCATATGGTAGTGGTCATTGGGATCTTCTGACCCAGAGATGCTAGAAGTTAGACTGAACCAGACACTGAAGCATACATACTCCTGCACAGGCAAAGGTTTGTTAGGGGTAGAAGCTTGGGCCGACTTGGGTGAGCAATTGGTACAGAGACTGACCAAGGTGCTGCTCACAGAAATAGAGAGCATCAGATTCTTAGTGATTTGCTGGCTAGGCTAAAATCTGGGAATTTTCATTGGCCAGGAGCATGTTTACTGAAGATGGTTTTTCTTGTGACAGACTTGGATCTCCAGGTGGTCACAGTCCTTTTCAGAGGTTGTTGAATTTTTATGTATCTGGCCCCATCATTCTGTGCAAATATATATTAGCCTTGTACTTGGTAGGCTAACAGGCAGCCAGCTTTGCTAAGGAATTGCTGAGTTACTCTTAGAGTTGGAGTCCTTATCTTAAACATTCCGGCCTTATGATAGAGATGAAGGACTTTTCAGTACTTGGGTTGCTGAAAAAGTACAAGGGTAAGATAGAAGAAACATGCAGCAGCCACAATAAGCAAGAGGCCAAGTTAACTCTGTATCATAATTACAGACAAAACATTGTTCTAATGATCAACACATCAGTGTGCAGAGCTGAGTAGAATTTGATTCAAGAGATAAGTCAGCAAAGAGGATAGACACCCACTATGAAGATGAGGATAACAGGCCTTTTATCTCATTTGATTAATCATCATCCATCAGATTTCTGTGGGCCCGAGGGAAAAGCAGCCTTCAGGTCGACTTCAGGCAACCTGTTATCATAACCCATATGTCGAAGTGCTATCTATAGGAATGCTAGTGGAAAATTAGTAATGTATGAATGAGCTGTGTGACCTCTAAAATAAGTAATTTCTAAGAGTGAGTGAAGGTGAAGGGATTATATAGGTTGTTGTTATTATTGTTCTTCTTATTTTTTTGGTAATAATTTTCCATTTCATGCAAACACTTTGCTTTCATGGTTTCATCAGTGTCTCACAAGTCTGTTGAAGCATGCCGCACTCCAAAGGTGATGTAATAGTGCTAGGTTGCCAAGGCCTTCCTTGGCCTCTAATTTTATGTACTGATCTATTTTGCCAACTAAAAATCTCTGCCTATGACTGGTAGGGAGGGTTATATTCATGAAAATTCCTAGGCTCAAGGTACCAAAGAATGATGAATCCCTTATTCAATATTAACAATAGAATAACAAAATTAAATTGGTTGCTAGCCATAGTAAAGGAGGCAAAGATTCTGAGAAGACCACGAATATACATAGGATTTTGATAGAGCATGGAGCTCAGGAATTGGTGGGATTGCTGAAACTGAGGGGCCTTGATATCATCTGTAAACTTGTTACGTAGTTAGGACAGTTGACTGGATGCATAGTTGCACGTTGTAGTGGAGTGAGTTTGATTGGCTAAATTTCAGAAGAGATTGTATTGATTGATTTGTAAAATCTATTCGCTGAGGCAAATTGTGCTGCTTTGGCTGGGTACCAGGCTAGTTCTGATAGCCCTTTTTTGGCACAGCTATAGGGCAATCAGATGGGAGGGTTTGTTTGTATTTTCTCATTTAGCTTCACCAGTGATAAATATGGCACTATCCTTTTATCATTGTCAGACTCCTGTGCATGTTCCTGGTTGGTTAGAAGCTAGAGAGAATGTGGCTGTGGCTGATGGACCCAAACCTCTCCAGGCAGGGAGGACTGAGGCTGAAGTAGGGAGCGATACAGCTGGTAGAACTTGACAGTTAACCAATTCAGAGGATTTTCAAGTATTCTAAGTAGGAATGGGTAATATGAGGCCCAAAGTCCAGCCCAACAGAAGCAACTATCATATTAAGGATGAGTTAATTAAATAAATTGATAGTTTTATATGGCCCATGAGTAATGTCATAAACATCCAAATTATCCTTGGAAGAAAAAGCATTTTCTATCCCTGCTCCAAAGCAGCAAAGCTCTTTAGGAAGACAACGTAATGTAATCTAAGTACTAGTGTCTGCCTCCCTTGAATCTAGAACACCAGGAGAAAGCAGGTGTTTTGTTCCTATATCCTATGAAGGTGGTTACTTGGAATTTTCTCTTTGGCATTGCCTGATCTTGTACGTTAATTCTGGCTCTGCCATGCGCCTCAGATCATTTTGTGCCGGTTGTCTCCTATACGTGGCCGTAGTGGGACACGGTCCCCTCTCCCCAGACCTAGCAGGAAGGAGAGTGTGATGCTGGCAATTGTTTGTTCTGCCATGTTGTTCCTCCAGCCTCTGGGACATGATGCACCAGGTAGCCAGGTGTGCAGACTTAGAATACAGGTAGGAAAATGTGAAGAACCTTCTTCCAAGTCCAGTGGGGTAACACCAAGGGAAAGGCATCATTTCCTTCAGAGAAGGGTCACTTGCATTCTGCTTGATACCTTCCTAGCTCCCTGACCCTGATGTTACTTGTGCCTCCATTTCCTTGTAAAACAAATAGCAGTTTTCCTTGGGTACTGATTTTGCTCCAGGTCTACCCTTTTCTTCTGAAGCTCTCAGTTCTCTGCTCTTGAATCATTTGGTTTATTGGGTGTTTCATGCACATTTATGTATATAATAACTTGAGCTCTTATGAAAACACAGGATCTGATTCCGCAGGTGTAAGTTGGGACTTGAACTTGTGCATTTTCACCAATTTCTCAGATGATGCCCATTCTGTGCATTTAATGCCATACCTTGAGGAAAAATGATTCCTTAACATTCCTAAGGATTTATTTATTTATTTATTTATTTATTTATTTATTTGAGACAGGGTCTCATTCTGTTGCCCAGGCTGGTCCTGAACTCACTACGTAGCCCAGGCTGGCTTTGGACTCACAGCAATCCTCCTGCCTCAGTCTCCCAAGTGTTGGGGGTACAGACGTGTACCACCACGCCCAGCTTATGTGGTTCTGAGGAACTGAACTCAGGGCTGTGCACTTGCTACTCAAGTTCTTGAAGCAATGTGCCACCCCTCCACCACCCTTAAACAAGGAATTCTTAAGCAGGATAAACAAAGAAGACTGCTGACATGATTAAACTGACAACATGTTCAAGGACTTGTCTTCAGAGTGGAGACTGGCCTGGGTGTAGAGTCTGTATATCAGGTCCACTTGTGATGTTTCACCATTGTGAGTTGCAGGCATCATGGCTGCATTATGACATTAAGGAGCTGTAGGCAAATCTGCCTCATGGAACTCTTCCTCCCTAAACAAACATTGAAAACTGTGTTCTATGCCAGATATGGTGGTGCACACCTGTAATCCTAGCTACCAGGAAGCTGAGGGAGGAGGCATGCAAGTTTGAAGCCAGCCTGGACAACCTACTGAGAACCTTTTTCAAAGAAATGTAGCTCAGTGGTAAGGTGACACTAGGTTCAGCTCTCAACAGTGCAAATATATATGCACACACATAAATATGTCTAGATCTATAAATCCATATATGCATTCATTTGTAAGTGTATACTACATTGAAATCATTTTTCGAACCCCTGAAAATAGCACGAACTGTAAGCACCTTGCTTATTGAAGAAATCAAGTCAATCAGGAAGGCCTGCCCTCCAGAGAAAATGCACACATCTGCCACAAAGTATTAATACTTTTCAGAGGGTGGTTCTGTCTAAATTCTTAAGCAGGATAAAATATTTTCTTAACCACCTTGAATTTGCAAAGCAAGTCCCTTTTTGTGACATTACATTAATATTCAGCACAAGAATTAATTTAATTTGTTCACTACCCTCCCTGCTGCTTTCCAAATTGTACTCATTTGGACTTGTCATGAACAAAAAGAGGGTATATTTTAATGGCTGCACCCATAATTACAAGAAGAGGAGCGTTGAGACTCTTCTGCAGGAAGAGCTTGATTACATTTTCAGTCAAGGGTCTATCATTCTGCTCCATTTCCATCTTTAGGCATTTCATTTCTACAGTTGCAATTATACATAAAACAGACACAAGTGGAGCTTCTCTGGCTGAAGTGGGGCTGGGTCCTCCCTGCATGGCTTCCCTCCTATGCCTCCTGCGGGCCCTTCAAAGAACCAATACCAACCCTCTACAAATCTCAGTTTGTGAGTCACTAATTTAATACACAACCCCCGTCACACTACCAATAAGGAAAAAGAGGACCAGACAGTGTGACTGCGTCTTCTGTTTTCTAAAATTATACATTTTGATGTGTTTCTGGGTATACTTATTGTCTTAGTTACTCTTTTGTTGTTGTGACTCAATACCTGAAAACCACAAATTTAGGGGAGGAAAGGTTTATTTTAAGAAGGTCACAGTCCACTCAGGAGACAGTGGCAGCAATGGAAGTACATGGCAGAGGCGGAGGTGGAGGCAGCTCCTCACCGCGTCACAAATGGGAAGCTCTCTTCCTCTCAGACTAGATGAGACTGAACTTGCCGTGACTTGACTTCCTGTTTGTGATGTCCTGAGGAGCCGCCTCCACCTCTGCTGTGTAGTTCCATTGCTACCAACTGCCCCTGAGGGGATTGTGATCCTATGAAATTGTGAGCTAAAATAAAACTTCCCTCCCCCAATTTTGTGGATGTCGGGTATTGAGTCATAGCAATGAAAAAGTAACTAAGACAACATTGGTATTGAAGGCATAGTTTCAGCAGCTTGACCGGGGTCACTGGGTCCTTAGGTATGAAGTTAAGGCACTGGCCTAGTTCTTCTGTTCATGTGACTGGTTCTTACCCTGTCTTCGATTGAGATAGTTCTAGAAGTTCCCACTCTATTTTTGATGTTTCCTGCTTCAGGGATCTATCGCTTTGCTTCAGCTGCCTTTCACAGGAGTTGAGAATTATTCAATAATCTTGTCTGGTGATACTGCTCACCTTGTTCTCAGAATCCATCTGCAGATAAGAACTTCAGGTCACAGTCCAAGTTGCTTCATATTTTTCTGCTTTAGGGAGTGAGCTGTGATGTAGAACTACCTTGAGTGCTCAGAGCAGAGCATTTGGGGGCTATTTTGAGTTCAGAACAAATATAGGGTGTTTCTGGACCTCCGAGTCCTTTATGGATACTTTTTTCTACCTAGGTGTGCTTTCCACATGTGAAGGCTAGGCAGCACTGAGCTCTCTAGACTTGTTGTAAGTCAAGTTACCTCCATGACCAGACAGCTGTGGACAGACCTTCCACCAGCACTGATCTGGTGCTTCTGGATCTCTGGGAGACACCTGAGTGCTCAGTCAGAAGGTAGCTTCTCTTAGATTCAGTGCTACTCTGGCTTGGATAGGTTAAGCAAGCAATTTAATTCACCTATGTTATGTCTCCTTTGTCTTCTTGATAAATTAGAAAGATAATTACAGCACCTGTTATTTAGCTATAATAATGAATGGGATAATACATTAGAACCGTGCCTTGATCGTAGTGAAGAATTAATACACAGTAGCTATTATGAGATTGCTGACAATAGAGTACGATGATAAAGTGATAAACCCTATTACAACTGGAGAATATTTTAATATTAGAATTCTCAGTAACATTCACCACTCGTATAGACTCTCTTCCATGATAAAATCAAAGAAACAAAGATCTTTTAGGCTAAGGATAAAATTTCTCATACAGACATGCTATGTATAGTTGGGTGGGAACAATGCCATAGCCCAGTTGAGGATATTAATTTCCTGAGAGTTGTCAAACTAACTTACCCAAGAAGCTGACTCTACTAGGTTTGTTGATCTTTGTCTGGATCATATTAATAAATCACCACTGATTCTCTGATTTCACCTTCACTAACAGAAAACGGGTGCATCACTCTTTGGACAGACCCTCCCCAAACCCTGTGCTCAGTTTTCTTTGTCACCAGTGCTTTCCAGATGTTTCTGACTTTGTCCTATTTTAACTTTTTCTGTGTCACTCCCACACAATGTGTTTTCATAGCTCAGCCTTTCTATCTTACTCTTACACTTTTTTTCTTTTTGGTGACAAGACCTATGAATGACACATTTTTTATTTTAAACAATTTGTTTTAAGCTATGAAGAATGCCAGACACAAACTACATCCGTGGTAGACATTGAAATATGGCTACTCTGTTCCTTGCAAGAATGAAGGGCTTTGTCCCAGATTTTGGGAATCTTGCCAGCAACAGCTCTCAGTTGTCATCCACTGCGTGGGTGGCTTCAGCTGAAAAGAATTGCTTTGCCCAAGGCCAAGACTTTCTCCTGGACGGCTTGTATCAAATGCGTTGTCCCCCAAATCAAGACAACTCTGAAGGGATTGCCCTCCTTTAAGACTCCATTTGCCCTTGACTGAGACCCCCGCTGAGATGAAATTGCAGATTAATCTCTCACCCTTTACCCAATGTTGCTTCCTTCAAATCCCCTTCCCAGGTGTACTCTTAAGTAAGTCTCTTGCCCGGTGCTCTCCGTGTCAGAGGCTGCATCTCAGGGATCCCAGAGTGTGACGTGCAAAACAATTTGTGTCATTGAAGGAATAACACACACTCATGTAGCTCTATCCATCCAGATAAAAAATGTTCTACTGCTGTGCGCCCCATCCCTCTGCTGCATTTCCTCCTGTCTCATTCTCTCACCCCAGGAAACTGCTAAAATGCTATCCTGAATTGTGGGTCAGTCATTGTTTTGTTTTATGTTTTTATCTCAAATACACACACATATATGGAATATACATATATATGAACATATACATGCATATATAATATACATATATGCAAATGTATAAATATATATTTATATATTCAGTTGTATTTGGACTTTAAAAAGTGCATCCTCAAACTGTATATATTATAGTATTCAACTTTGATGACACTTTGATCACAGACTTAAGCTTCCAGAAATCTGAGACAACAGAGCACATTTCAGTTTTTTGTTTTTTTTTTAGACACGATCTAACTCTGTAGCCCAGGCTGGTCCTGAATTCACTATGGAGCCCAGGCTGGCCTTGGACTCACAGCAATCCTCCTGTCTTAGTCTCCAGAGAGTGCTGGGATTATAGGCGTGTGCCACCATGCTCAGCTTACAGGGTGCTGGGGAATCAAACTCAGGTACTTAAGGGCTTAACTTAGCACTTGCTTCCAGCCCTACGTTTCTATTGTTAAAGCAACTTGACTGTGGTACTTACAATAGTCTTAACAGCCCACGCAAGCAAACACTCTCATATTCTTTTTTCCTCTTCCGTTTGTATGTCCTATGGACCTGACTACACAAGAAAAGCAGATGTAGCAGGGTGTGCATGCTCTGAGAATGCCTATGTTGTGTCATAGGAACCAGTTTTAAAATGTTGGATAACTTTTCAAAATAAATCTACACTAAGGACAATACCGGATATTCACAATATAATGGAGGAAAGGTTTACTTTAATTCAGCTTCAAAAATTATGGGCAGGTGTCAGGGCCTTGTGGCCTTGTGAAGAACAGCCACTCACGGAATAGCAAGAGGAAAGATCAGGGCTGCAGGAAGAAGCTGGGCAAAAATGTGTCCTTCCATGCCACATACCCAGTAACCCACCAGTCCCTGCCAGGCCTTGCAGCCCAACAGCACTTGAGATCCACGATAATCCACAATATACAAACACGTGAGGCTTTGGGGCACATTCCAGATCCACCGCCATTACCAACTGGTTAGATATTTTGTGGACTGTTCCACGATTGGGATTTGTCTGGTGTATTTTCCCCATGATTAGATTGAGGTTTTGGGTTTTAGGGAGGGAAACTACAGAGATCGCGTGCCGTTACCACAAAACAAAGGTACATGGTATCAACATGACTTACCTGAATCACCTGGGAGTGTTTGTCAGAGTTCTCCACTGGAAAGTTCTCTTTCCTCTCCCTTTCTATACTGTGCTATTAGAAGAGTGTTCAGATAGCATTTTTCTCCCCCAGTTTTTTTATTAGTATGTGTTCGTGATACACAATAATTGCATCCAACTTGGGGAATTGGTGCACATACATATTGCATTTTCAGCATTTCTATTTTCTCTTCTTTTCTCTGCCTTCAGGCTCCCCCTTTCCACAGATCTTCTCATCTCCACATCTACTTCCTTGTTTCTTAACATTTCTTTTTTGGTTATTTATATTTTGGGTTTCTCACATAAAAGAAACCATGAAATCTTTAATCTTTTGTGTCTGATTTATTTTGCTTTGCATACTGGTTTCAAGGAATACCCCTGTAGTTTCGAGATGTATTGCTGTCTTAGTTATTTTTCCTACAGATGACTCATTTATTTAGATCACATGTAAGGAGTAAGGAGTTATACTCCATTTCTTTAAGGAAGGAACAGTTGCATAAATTATTTGGAAAACTGTTTGGGGGACTTGTGCCTATTTATACTAGTGTTGGTTTATAGATATTTATTTTATGCTGTATGTTATAACCTGATGCTACTCTGTTTATTTGTTCAAGTTGTTCTAATTTTGGCCAGTAAGAAATCTTTCAGTTGGATCTTGTGTCCTCTGTCATTGTATTCAAGTGTATATGTGCTTTAGCATTTTCCTACTTTCTGGCACCATTAGGCCCTCAAAGTTCATCTTGTTGAGTTGATATTTTCAGCAACAATCAAAAGAACCTCAAGTATCTTCCTCTTTTTGGCATCTGCTCAGTTGCCCTGTATTCCCAAGGACCATCTTGTGTATTTCTGCTGAGTATTAAATGAGTGAGTTGTGAGTTAAAGACCTATAAAAATCCACAGCAATGAGCACAATGTGTTATTTTTTTGTGTATGCAAAAAGACAAGAGACAAGATGAGTACAGAACTGCCTGTACTTACCAGAGCAGAACAGACTCTAAGCCAGCAGATTCCAGGAAGAGTGATATGCAATCAGTGAGACACCAGAAGTTCAAATGGTGGATGTTTTAGAATGAGAGACTGATGACTGGTCATCCCTGAGGTAGAAATAAGAGGGAATGAAGAAAGTAGGAAAGGGAGAAAATAAAAGCTGAGGAGCAAAAATTGATATATTTAATAATGTTCTTTTTGATTTTCTGAAACTTTGTTTTTACAAAAGCATTGAGGTTTCCCCCTTAGATCTGCTATTTTAGGAGTGCTTGCTTCTTTCATACTTTCAGTCAATATGCAAATACAGGGTGGTCTCAGGCAATCAGGCCTTGCACAAGACTCTTCTGTAAAGAAGTCCACCCAGACTAGGACACTCAGATGACTTTGAGCTTCAGTGCCCCTTGTAGGGATTAGCTCAGGAGCCCCCACTTTGTCATTGTAAGGAGAACACGAAGCAGAAATCGCTTTTGGGGAGTAGGTACAGAGAATTGTCTTGAGCCTTGGAGACTCTTGAGACTGAATTGTAACTCTAGCCAGCATGTTGTTTAGGAAGCGATGGCTCTGGTTTCTTAATATGCAATTTTTGTTACCCATCTGTCTGTAAAAATCAAGATCAGCTTTCCTCAGAGAAGACTGACTTTGCCTTCAGTCATATCCTTCCCTTTTCAGACTTCCTTTTGTAGCTTCAACTTCCCATTTATCTCCTAGCCTCTAGGGTATTGGTGTCACTTTGAAAATCTGACAAACTAATATATTAAGCAGAGTAGCAAAAACAAATTTTGGTGTGGGAGAAATCTTACTACATGCATTGAAACAAGGACTTCATAAAGATAGTTTGTTAACTTTAGTAATAGGCAGGTCAGGTTGGAAAAGGTATGGCATAGTTTTATTTATTTTGACCAGAAGAGAGTTTAGGCTGCAGATGAGGTATAGATCCTGCTTTGTTCTTTCAGATACTTTCAGGGAATAAAAACCATAAAAAAGAGGCCTACCTTTACAGCACACTTCTATTGGCACTGACTTGGCTGTGCAATACTTGCAGTGCTAGTTAGTGTTCAGGACATTGTCAGGACCCACCCTGAAGAACAGGAAACATTTCTTTTCCTTTTGGCAATTACATGATTGTTCTCTATTTGCAAGGACTAACTAATAAAAGATCTGATTTGTGCATTTGGTTCAGGAATTCCAAAATAATTGGAATTCTCATAATAAAAAGACTGCTTGCTTTTTTAAAAGAACAATTATAAAATATATAGCTTGTACTCTTCATTACTGAATGGTAAATACCGAAGAATGTTATTGTATCACTTATCTCTTGCTGAGCTTCTCAAAATTATGTGGAAGGACTTCTACTTTATAATCAATGCTGTTGAGTAGGTAAAAGCATTTATTAATACTCTCAGTGTCTATTTTTTTTTTACCACCAACACATTTTATTAAGAAAACATTCAATCTAGGCAAAGTGTTAGAGACATAAGAATAAAATTGTTTCTTTTGTTTGGTTGTTTGAGACAGTGTTTCATTCTGTAGTAGCCCAGGCTGATTCTGAACTCACTATGTAGCCCAGGCTGGCCGAGGACTCAAGGCAATCCTCTGTCTCAGCCTCCTGAGTGCTGGGATTATGAGCATTTGATATTATGCTAGTGTTTATCCCACTATTACTGTGCTGGGGGATCAAACACTGGGACTTGTTCTCCTTAGCAAGCACTCTAATCACTGAGTGGCACTCCCAGTCCCATAAGACTATTTGTGATGCTAAATAACTCATAGTAAGTCATCAAGCTATTATATAATTACTACCTTGAAAACTAAAACAACAAATGTATGTCTAGTTAAATTGGAAGCTCGAAAAAAAAAAAAAAAGGACCAGTATGGAATATGGTGAATTGGAGGTTTTGCAGCACAACAGACCCTTGAGCTGGATATGAAAGAAAGACTATGATTTTAACATATGGATGAAAGGCATTTCCAGCAAAAGGGACAGCTTGTAACCTCAGAATAGAATTGAAAGCAGGAGGACATTCAAGAGTCATTATGAAATGGCTAGAACACAGGAGAGGCGAGGCACTGTGAACTGTGATGCTCTTAGAGGCAGAACTTGTGTAAGTAGAAGCTCTCTGAAAGCTATGAACTGAAACATGTATGAATCAGAAAAAATGAATATTTGATGTAGGAATGGAAAAACTGAAGGAGGAAGACTAACAGGTGAGGTGCTTCGGTAAAGGATGACGAAAGCCTGAGGTAAAGTAGCAGATGTGGGCAGGACATGATGAGAGAGAAACAAGACACTTGGATAGAGAGTATTAAGAATTAGTTGTACTTTGGGATAAACACTAGCACTTGAAATATGTGTTGTAGCTAATAAAGAAAAGAAACAAAGAAGAGAAAGCACTTGGATAAAGAAGAAACTGGCTGAATAGCAAAATTTAAACCTAATAGAGACTTGTAGCTCATAGCACTTACACCTCCGTTTTTTACATAGGCTGAAGAGTAACAACTACTGGTAATTCATTCACTCCTTTGACAAATAAGTTTTGAATGTCTATTGGGTGATAGGTTTTACCTAGTTACTGAGGAGACAGAGATGGAGACATAAAGTTTGTCCCTGTTCTTCTGAAGTATATATTATGGTAGAAGGAAGACAGATAATGCAAAAGTAAATATATAAGTAAGGTAATTTCAAATTATAGAAAATATGCAGTGTGATTAGAAGAGGCAATGAATGCTGCTGCTACATGGCATCCAACAGGAAGCCAGGGATGTTCAGTATGAGAGTTGGTTTACAAGTTTGCCAGTTTTAGAGGATTTGACCATTCACTGGGTTGAGTTAAACATGCATCTTCAAAATAAAACCCAGCTTATCAATACAATGTTTCAAACCATAATGGTCTTTCAAGTGAAACTGAAATCATGGTCAGCTCAAATTAAGGTAAACAATTTTATGCATTGCTACATATTGGCTAAACATGGTTTCTTGACAGTGAAAAATATACAGCCTTGTTCTTCAATTTGACACAGGAATTTTCAAGATTTCTGGGAAACATCATCAAATTTTGGCAGAATTGTGACTCCATTTTTAGTCAACATAAATGTGTTACCTGCCAATTTTCAAATAGATTGCATAGAACAGTGATTTGACATTCAGCTTAGGAAAAATTTGATCATGTTTCTTTAATGCACTTTTATAAGACCTGTCTTTGCAGTGACAAAGATGCCTTGTTTAATAATGATGCATTGTTCCTAACATTGCTTCTTTGGCAGCACTTATTTTCAAGAATGAAGCTTACAAAGAGTAAAATTACAAACAAAATACCTGATCAGCATCTTTTCTTTTTTGGTTCTGGCTTTTTTTTTTTTTTTTTTTTTTTTTTTTTTTTTTTTTTTTTTTTTTTTTTTTTTTTTTTTTTTTTTTTTTTTTTTTTTTTTTTTTTTTTTTTTTTTTTTTTTTTTTTTTTTTTTTTTTTTTGAGGCAAGGTCTTGCTCTGTAGTCCAGGCTATCCCTGAACCCCTATGAAACAGAGGTTAGCCTCAAACTCGTGACAATCTTCCTGCTTCAGCCTCTTGAGAGCTGGGGTTACAGGTGTGTACCACCATGGCTGGCCTGATGATCATCTTGAGATCTCGTTAAGAATCAGCAACTTCCATGGGCCCAGACACTGGCGCATTAATTTCAGGAAAAAAAAAGGTTAAACATATGCCCCTTAGGTTTATACCAATGGTACTTTCTATTAAAAACATGTTATAATAAAAAAATATAAAAAAGAAATTCTTTTGGCTATTTATGTACATTAACTATATAGATATTTTATATGTGGCCCAAGGCAATTCCTCTTTACACAATGTGACCTAAAGAAGCCAAAAGATTAGATACTCTTAAACACCACCCCCTCCTCCCAATCTCATGTTTGGAAGGAGATTCACTCATGGTGGTTAATCCATTGATTTTTCTGTATTGTTCCAATGCGGGACCTGGTCGGAGGCATGAACCACTCACTGGTGGGTAACCCAGAAGGGGTGGATCAGTGGAACAGGACCTGGAAGGGTACATGCTAGTTCCAGCCTCCCTCGCTCTTTTGGCTTCTTGTCCACTATGGGATGAACAGCTTTTCTCCAGCTTGGCTCTCTGCCAGTCCCTTCCACCGTGTCGGGCTGACCATGAATCAACTGTGACCTTGTGAAATTGTGAGGTAAAATAAACTTTTCCTCCCTTAAATTGTGAGTGTTGGGTATCGTGTCCCAGCACTGAAAAAAGCAACTAAGATTGCAACTATAAATCGGTACCCGGAATGGGGCCATTGCAGTGGTTTTACTTGAGCATGTAGTTTACAAGCCTTTGGAACTAGTTTGGAAGAGTTGTTTGGAAGGTTTGCAGATGTCAGCTCAAGAAACCGTAGAATGATGTAAGCTATGCTTGATGGAAAATTCTGGTCAGAGCTCAGAAGACAAGTCTGTCAATGAAAATGCAGACCATAAAGGCCAAGTCCAAGAGATTTCAGATGGGAAAGAAAACTACTGGCAACTGACCTAAAAAACAAAAATGCTATGCTCTGGCAAAAAATGTGTCAGCATTTTTCCCATGTCCTGAGTCTTTGTCTGAAACTGTGATTAAAGGCAGTGGATTAGTTAATTTGGTGGAGTTAATTTTGAGGCAGACCAATGTTCAGATTGTCACACAGGCTCCATTTGCTGCTTCGAGCCATCTCTACACTGAAAAGTAAGAAAAATGGCATAGAAAAAAGATGTAAAAAGCTTGGAGTTCAGCTAGAATGAAAGTGACTGCAAAGTTGGGGTAAAAGAGCATATGATCATTGAGGTGGTTAACATTTAAAATAAGCCAAACAATAACCTTGCATCAAGATTGTGGGAAAGATGACCTGTAATCAGCAAGAGCCCACATTTCACTCATTCAAGACTAAAAAGGTAAAAGATGTTGCTTTGAAAATAATGTCCTACAGCATTCTTCAAGGCAATCTAGGAAAGGATTTAATAGAATTGCAGAATTTAGTGTTTGCCCTGCTGATTTTTAGGCTTGCTTTGGTCTGATTGCTTTCTGCTCCTTTTGGAATGGGAATGTTTACACTGAGCCATTGTGGGTCAGAAATATTTAGCTTTTCACAGGGGCTTACAGCTAACAGCTTGCCCTGAGTCTCAGAGGAATCTTTGAACTTGAACTTTTAGCAGTTCTGGAACTGTTAAGACTTCGTCAACTCTTTGAGATGGACTAAATGCAGCTTGCTTAAGGAGGTAGACAAGCATCTTTTGGAATCAGGAGATACTGTGGCTTGGATCTGAAATGTCTCCCCGAAACCTCATGTTTGGAAGGTAATTCAATCATGGTGGTTAATCCATTGATTTTTCTGTGCTCTTGAGAGGTGGGGCCTGGTCAGAACAGATGAGTCTCTGAGTCTGACTGGAAGGAGTGAGCTACTGGGACATGACCTAGAAAGGTGTATGCTAGCTCTGCCTTGCTCATTCAGCTTCCTGTCTGCCATGGCATGAACAGCTCTTATCCAGCTAGGTCTCTGCCAGAACTTTCACCATTGCCACCTGACAAAGAACAGATGAGACCTCCTGAAACTCTGAACTAAAACAAACCTTTCCTCCCTTCAGTTGTGGGCATTGGGTATTGTGTTCCTGCCACAAAAATGCAACTAAGACACCCTGTTCTACAGGGAAGAATAGAAGCTTAATGCTGTGACTTGTCTTAGCTAGTTATCCATGGCTGGGACAGAATATCTGACACCCACAATTTAAAGGACAAAAGATTTATTTTAGTTCACAGTTTTAGAAGGTTACAGTCCATACATGGGCAGCCAGCAATGGTGGAAACACATGGCCGAGACACAGTGTAGAGCTCTTCACAGCATGGCAGATGGGGAACCAGGTGAGAGAGGAAGACAGAGCTACCCTTCCTGGTCCTGCCCCAGTGATCTGCCCTTCTGGTTCAAACCTCTGTGCTCTGCCATCTCTGGTCAGGTCCCAACTTCCAACAGCATATTAATATTTCACAACTTTCAGGCTGTTGGGGGACACTTCAGACTTAAACCATAACATTACTGTTTACTGAGCAGTATTTTGTGTTAAGCATTTTCACACATATTTACATTTCTCACAACAAGTAAGTTTTCCCCCCATAAAAATAATTAAACCAATTTCATCAGGGTAAGGCCTTTTCTGTTGTTGGAGATATAGTCCTAATATGTTACTCATATTGGTCTTCAGATCCTGGTTGATTGTGTTGCCTCAGCATCCTGTGCAGCTGGGATTATAGGTATGTTACTGCATCTACCTGGCTGGAGTAAGACATTTTTTAAAGGCCATATAATGAGCAAGAGCTGGAATTCAGGCCCTGGTTTTTTTCAGTCCATATCCTATCTCATTTCATCACACAATTTTCTTACCAGAGAGGCAGCCCACTCTGCTGGCATGACATTCAGGGAATTAAAATTCCTTCTTAATTTCTGGCCAGAAATGTTTTCTTGAAATATATAATAAAGTGTTTCTGATATTTTATTAAGATATTTTTTAAAATGCTCATTCTTGAACTTTTTTCAGACTTCTTTTTATTAAATAAAATGTCAATAACCAAGGGAAAAGTAACTATCAATTATTTAATACAGATTTGTATGATCTCAAGTTCTATCTATAAGTTTATGGCACCTCATTATTTTTTCTCTTTAGTCTCAACCCTTCCTTTAGGTTCTGGGCTCTTTCATTCAACTTGACATTTATATATCTTGTAGGTATTTTAAAATGGTACTCTTGGTTTCCACAACTCTCTTTCAGTTTTCTGTATACAAGTACCTAGTGACATGGTCCTTTAAGTTATTACTGGAGTCATAGAATAGTTTTCTTATCTTTTAAAAAAAATCCCCTATGTTAGATCCATCAAGAAGTTATATCAGAGACAGGTGTGGTAGTGCATATCTGAAATCCCAGCACTCTGGGAGGCAAAGGCAGGAGGATTGCAAGTTTGAGCCACTTCTGGGCAATGGAGTGAGATCCTGCCTCAAAAGAAAAAGTAAAAAAGGGGCTAGTAGTATAACTCAGAGTGAAGGTGCTGGGTTTAATGCACAGTATGGAAAAAATAAAGAAAAAGAAAGAAAGGAAGAAGGAAAGAAAGAAAGAAAGAAAGAAAGAAAGAAAGAAAGAAAGAAGTTATATCAGTGCCTACTTTTGTGTGTGTGGTGCTGTGGATCAAACCCAGAGTATCACATTTTTTAGGCCCTATCACCAAGCTGCATTCCCACCCCAGTTCTTCCTTTAAGAAAGACTTAAGCTCTCTCTGCCCTTCTGTCCTCAAGATCCCCCCTCATACCACACCCACCTGAAATGGATACCACGGACTCCATTATCGCAGCGCGCTCGTTGCTAACTCCTTCTAGCACTTAGCTCGTGAATTATTTGTTCATGTAATTGTCACTTGGTTTGTTTCTTTGTTACATGCCTCCCTTTCTACTGTGCAGATTCCTCAAGGACAAAGATTTGGCTTTGTTTATTTTTACATCTCTGGCGTTTAACATAGTTAACACAAAGTCTGCATTTAAGGGGAAGACTGCCTATGTTTGATTCCAACTGTTTACTAGTTATATCATCTTGGGAAAGTTCCCTAACTCTCTGTGCCTCAGTTTCCTCTTCTCCGATATGTGCGCTCATCAGGTTGTTGTGAGAGTTATATCTGTTAATCCCCATAAGACATTTTGTGTAACCTTGGCACAGTAAGCTCTTAGTAAAGGTTGTGCACTAAAAAGTGACTGAGCCTGGCCCTGGACGGAGTCCTTGGGTGTTGTCCTTGGGTGGAGTTCTTGGCTCGAACTCGTGGGCTTTCTTCCCTATTAGTTTATTGTATTCTTAGAAAAGCAAGTAGAAATAATTTTATTTTTAAAATGCTCTTTTCAGGAGTACCTGAGGTAAAAGATACCTTGTTTAGACTTTTTTTTTTCCTTACTAAATTGCAGAGCAAGATGAGAATTTAATGTGGCTACGGCTTCCAAAACCCCTGCCTACAATGCAATTTTGATAGCTTGTTGGTGATCATACTGATGTTAAGAGTTATTCTCTTTCATTTTATTTTTTATTCTTCAGAAATTCAGACCTTGAGCAATCGCGGCTAAGTCTTCTTGTGACTAAGCACATTTGCGTGTATTGTGTGTCATAGAAGAAAACTTTTCTTTTAGCTTTAAAGATTTAACATGGGATCAGAGACCACCTCAATTATTATTTTCTGTCTCTTTCCATTTCTGTAGAGAATATGTTATTCCAAGATTTGGTTTAATTTGCTTGAATATTGAAAGTAAAACAAAAAGCAAGGATAGTGATATCAAGATCTGAAGCCACCTCCGGAACCAGGAACATGTAAACCACCACAGCTGTGGTCCCAGACATGCACAGCTAGAATGGATCAGTTTTCTCTGTCCTTATGAGCAGCGGTTTTTTTTTGTTTGTTTGTTTGTTACAATTAAAGGCCTAATTAAGCAGGTATGTCTTCCATTTAAAGCTCATGCTTGGCAAAAATCCTAATTTTTGTCTTATCTTGTGGTTTCTTGGAAGGATGGAAGTTTGATCAGTTTCTCAAAGAAGATTCTTTGATTGACAACTCACTTCTACGTTTTGATTTGTTTGTAATCTCAAAAGCTTATCTGAACATGTGACTTCTACAGATCTCCTAAGGGACTGTGAAGTTAAGGGGCAAAGCTTCAGTTCCAAGAGCAGATTATGAGGTTAGCACTGGTTAATTTCAAATTTTCAGCCTTGGTTACTTTTTGGTTCAGATTGTCCAAATGATCAAAGAATGAGGGGCAACCATGACAAGTTTATATTCTTAATACTGGATTGAGTAGCAATCTTTATCTTTTGATATGTAGGAAAATACGGCCTAGTTGATCTGATCTGTATTTCAAACAATTCTAAGAGTTTTATGGCCTACTTATTAAAAATGAGAAATAGAATATTAACTTTATATTTAGTAATTGTGGCATGATAAGGCTGAAAGTGCTTTCTTCTGAAGTGAGAAAAACTGGGTTGAAATCTTGACTCTACACAGGCCGATTAATATGGATGAATTTTAAATCCATTCTTAGTTTTAGTCTTTATTTGTAAAATGGGCATATTAATACCTCTATGACAAGATATTTTCAGGATTCAACAAAAGGCAACACACAAGGTTGAGTGCCAGGTGCACAGCAAATGTTCAGTAAGTCTTTAGGCCTCTCATAAAGAGAAGAGGCTTTGTATTCGAGGCCCACACAACACGCATCAGTCTAGCCTGAGCAATTTTTAATTAGGTTAACATATAAAGTTAGGAGATTTTAAATAAATGTTGACTTGGCTTGTGTGATGTGAGAGAGAGAGAAAGAGAGAGAGAGAGAGAGAGAGAGAGAGAGAGAGAGAGAGAGAGAGAATGTCTGTGTCTGTGTGTGGTGCTGGAGAACAAGCCCAGAAACTCATGCAAAGTAGGCAAGTGCTCTACTCCTGAGCTACATCCTCAGTCCTCAACTTGACTGGAAATCTGATCTTGACTGGAAAAAATGAGTAGCACCTATCACCCTGAGTTGAGGTGTCCCCATTTTGTCACAGCCGCTGTAGATCTAATTTTTTCTTATTGGTTGGCACCATCACTTCCTATTACCTGCTATATTTTGGTGGGAATTTGAGAGTCTTGTTTTAGGGATCCCAGGAGTTTAAGATCCACCATCATTAGGGTATGTGCTTGAAATTGTTGCATACTATTGGGATAGGACACAGAGAATATAACCCTAGAAAAGACAGATATAGTGGACTACATATAAATTTTAAAATTTCATATTGCAAAAGACATGAACTAAAAATAAGTAATCAAAAGGCAAATGATCAACCGGAAAATAATGTGTAATAAAAATGAAGAGTGGCTGGACCTGGTGTCGCAGGCCTATAATCGTAGAACCCGGAAAGCTGAGACAGGAGGATCCCAAATTAAGACCAACAGGCGTAACTTAGCAACTTAGCAAGACCCTGTCTCAAAAGAAAGAAAGAAAGAAGGAAAGAAAGAAACTGGGGATGTACTCAGTGTGAGGGCCCTGTGTTCAAGCCCTAGTATTACAATAACAACAACAAAAAAGAAAGAGAAAGAAAGGAAGAAAAGAAAGAAAAGAAAAAAGAAAAACAAAAATAAGTTAATGTCTCTGGTCAAGAATATTTTACCAGCTGATAAAAAAAGACAGCCTGAGGAAATATTGAAGATGGGGTATGATGAGGCCAAGACTATGAAAAAGTAATTTTAAAGAAGAAACGCACACACACATAATGAACATATTGTTACTTTCCTTTTTAATTATGGAAAGACAAATTATGATGCTGAGAAACTTTTTTTTTTTACTTACCAAATTGCAATATTTTTAAAAAGGGGATAGCATCTCACACTGGTGTGGATTGACAGGTACTCTTATATATTGTTGGGCATAAGAAAAGGTATTCTTCAGAAAGAATAATAACATAGAAAAATACAAGCAGTGTCTGTTTTAGCAATCCCCCTTTTGGGCTTCTAGAAGAATGAAAGGCTAGTAATTAGATGATATGGTGAAGGCTTTCTTGCAGCCTTGTTTATGATGGTAAGAACAACAAGACAGAGGGGAGCCATGTTCCTGAAGTGGGAAGTGTTTAAATAAAATCAGAGATTTCTGTTTTATATTTTGCAGCAAACAGAAAGACTGATTTAAAAGCTGAAATAATGCCTATTACATGCTTCAAAGTGAAAATAAATTGTATACAGAATGATCATATTTTTATATAAAAACTAACATCAGCATCTCCATCTATTTGTCCGTGAGAGGCAAGTGAACATGCAAGTGAGAAAATCCAGAACACCGATGACACTCCAGGGGTGCGGTAGGATCTGCAAGATGACAGCTTTCAAAAAATTACATCTGACGTACTTTTACATGTTAAAAAGCCTGTATTAATTATGTAATACAAAGTCAAATAAGAAAACATTTCAGCATGTTTTTCTTTGGCCGTGGCCAATTTACACATTGCCCTCCTAGAGCCCTTCGATTATTATATGAATAATGCATCCGATACTGAAGAGGTTTGTTGTGCTTCCGATCCAAAGCTTTGATCTTGATCTTAACAGCACAAAGTTCCAACAACAGTTACTCCCTTTTTACACGTCATTGCAGCAAACTCCAGAGACCGCCTGTGAATTATGCAAATATGCACACACTGCTTTAATCAACTATGATTTAATATTATGTTAGTGTTTTAATTCATAAAAATTATGATACTTGGGTTTCAGCTAAAACTACAAATCTGAGCTTCGGATGTAATGCATGTAATTGCCTCTTTTCTGCTAATTTGCCAGGTGTTTTTTAAATGCGTGTTTGATGTCATTTAAGCCAAATCTGTTATAGTCATAACTGCGTGTAGGTTTAAGATTAGTAAAGTCTTTGAAATGTGACTCTCCTCAGCAGAAAGGAATCTGCAACACTTGGCGTAAAGATAATCTTTGGCCTTCCTGAGTAAGATTTACAACTGTGACCTTACCCTCCACTGCTGGTGGAGTGTAGTCACCTTCTGTCACCCATGATGATTGCTTGAGTTACTAGGTCAGTGTGAATTGCCTCATAGAATGTCAGATTCGTGCTTCCCAAGGGCTGGGCTGTATTAGGGACGCAAAACAAAGTGAATTTTAATGTCTGCAGAAGGCAGAGCTCTGATATGTGAGCCACCTCAGGAACTATGAATTTCCATGGCAAGAGATTTCAACATCACTACTTAACCTGTTCTCTGCCTCTGTCTTTTAATTCACAAAATATTGTGAATTCATTTTGTTTATTTTATTGAGACAGGGTCTCATTCAGTAGTTCTGGCTGGTCCTGAACTCACTATGTAGCCCAGACTGGACTGAACTCAACAGCAGTTCTCCTGCCTTATGCTCCCAAATGCTAGGGTTAACAGGCGTTGGCCATCCCACTCAGCTTATATGGTACTGAGGAATCAAACTCAAGGCCTTGCAATTGCAAGGCACGTGCTTTAACCCCTGTGCTACTCCTGCAGCCCTGAGCTCACTTGGTATGGGAGGAAATAAGTGGAAGCTACCTGCTTAACAAGATGAAAACAAGGAGTTACAAGCCAGCTTTACTTTAGGGTGAACTTTTATTAGAATGATAGCAAATTGCATGGTGGATAAGAAGAATCTAGAAACAATGTCTCCAATTCTGTCAACTCCCCTCAACCTGGAACTTGTAGTGTCTTCCAAGGCTTGTGAAAACCGAGTATACGATTTGTCCAAAAATCTATATTTACAATAGAATGATAATCCATAAACACAGTTGACGAGACATCAAGTAGTTGGACGGGGATCTCCCCTGTCCACTTAGTATATAAAACCTGATTTGGTCTCTGACGCACAACATTTAGACACATCCTGAACACTAGATGGCACTCTAGGGTTGCTTTTCCAGAATGCTCCCTCTTCCAATGTGCCTTCAACGTTAATTACTTCCTTCAAAAAGAGCAAACAAGTTATTTAAACAAAGGGTCCCTGTAGTTGCTCTGTAGTTCTGTTTTTATATTTATAGTCTTGTAATCAATATGTTGGAAGAGTAATTAATTTTTAACCTCAGTCCATGGGGAGATCAAATGTTAGTGGAGTTAATGGACGGAACAGGCTTCATTATTCTAAAGTAACATTAATGGTAAGGCAGGGAGAAAGTCAAGGGTTGTAAACATTGGTGCCATCAAACACAGTCATGAAGCAAGGTGGTCATGGCGTGCCGATCTCCTGTCTCTTCCAGGACAGCTGTAAATGATTCCTGCTTTAGTCTTGGAAGTGACCCTTTCCAATCGAGGCCTTTGGAATTATTGTTCGGGGTGATTATAATCACCCCGGTTTCACTGTCCTTCTGTTTGGAAGCCTTTCGTCATTCCCCATTTCCTTAGACCTACGGTGCTATCAAAGTCCTTTATGACCTGGAATCTGTACTAATGGGCAACGGGCCCTCGCTCCAAGTGCACTGTGTGATTCTCCATCCAACAACTTTGCCGTATTTCCTGTGTGCCAGACTTCACGCTATGTTCTTATAAGAGAGACAGTCCAGACCAGCTCCAGCTTTGCATCTTAACCGTGGGCATGGGAGCGTTGAGCCGGCTGCCGCCCCCAGAGAGGAGGAGATGGAGGCTAAAATGGACAAAGGACGCAGTCTCTTTGGTTGATTTTATTGTTCCTTCGCGCAACCCAACCCTCGTATTTCCTGACCGGCTTTGCCAGATCATGAGAAAATTAGAAAGATTATTATGTTAAAGGCAGAGGACGTTCACAGCTGATTGCACGCTGAGGCCTATGATCGGCAGACACACTACTATTTATTTATTGAGTAGTATTATATCCAAAATGATCTCTCTTCTTCCTTAGCTGTTCTTATACTTTCCTGACTTCTTGGCCCGCATGGTTCCCTACATGGGGAATTTTCTTTTCTTGCTTATCCATCTGGGCCTCATTTAGAGACATTTTCTTTCACAGAACCTTTTTCAACTCCTAATGAATCTCATTGCTTTCTAAATTCCAAAGTTTCTTAAGTTATATGCCAATTGCAATAACCTATTACAGACAGGGCTTATGTCCTTATTTTTATATTGAATAAAAGTATAAATAATGTAGAAATTTGTGAATCTTTGAATAATTTACATTGCTTAATAAATACCTCTTGCAACAAAGATGGCTTTATCAATGTTGAATTTACAGAATTTGGATAAGATAAAAATTAAAAGACCTAGATGATGGATTGTATCAGAGATAGTTTTTTTTTTTTTTGACAAATCATTCAAAGGGGAAGGATTTTCTCTTTCGTCTTCTTTCTTTTATCTTTCCTTCCTTCTTCCTTTTTTTCCCCTTTCTTTCATTGTGGTATTAGGAATGGAGCCCCAAGTCTTCCCTCACTAACATGTACAGGTTAGGTTCGAATTCATGATCCTCCTGCCTCAGCTTACCAGAATGTTGGGATTACAGGCCTGTGCTACCAGGTTCTTGATAGCTTGGTCCATTGAAAAGACTGGTTGACATTAGTCTGGCACAACACTGTGAAAGACTATGAAATGCCTGTCAATATTCTCTTTCTTCCTTAACCGGAATGTAGTTTTTAGCTGAGTAACTTGGGGCCAAGAACAAAGGACTACATTTCCCAGCCATTCCTGGTAGCCTGGTGTAGCTTGAAGACCACATGCTGATCAAATATATTAATGTAAGAATTTTGAGGATGTTTTAGAAACTTTCCTAAAGTGTGCTGGCTCAGCATTTCCTTCTTCTTCCTGAAACTCAGGAAGGCCTTTGGACCAGAAGAGGACCTTTGAAAATAAAAGCCATGTCATCATTTAAATGTGTCCCTCAGGTACACGTGTTGGAAATTTGATTCCAAGGCAACAGCGCTGGGAAGTGGGCCTAATGAAATGTAATTAGGTGAGGAGGACTCTGTCTTTCTGAGTGGATTAACGCTATTATCCAGGGAGTGGGTTCATTATCATGGGACTGAGTTCCCTATAAAATGAAAAGTTTCCTCCCATTTCTTTTTCTCTGTAACCTTCTACCGTGGGATGATGTAGCAAGAAGGCCTTTACCATATGAGGTCCCTCTGCCTCAGACTTCTCCAGAATGAGAGCCAATAGACTTTTGTTCATTGTAAATTATGTGTTCTCTGTTATAGCATCACGAATGGGCTAAAATTCCATGAATTTGGATGGAAGGGCAAAAATATAGGAGCTGGGGTCCCTGATACCATGTAGTAGCCTCTTCTGTTCTAGCCTCTAACTACCCACTGCCAGCCCTTTTCATATTAGAGAAAGACTATCGCATTGTGTGTAAGCCGCAGTTTTGAGGGGGATTTCTGAGCCTAATTCTAATACTTAATACTAATTTGCATTATTAATTTATATTTAGGTTTTTTATGTAGGTAGGAGTAAATGCAGGAAATGCAATTTTCCACTTTAAAATGGAAGAAATATTAGATCCAATTTATGTCACTTTTGAAGTTCAACCCTTAGAATAATTTGAAGGAAATCAACAGCTTTTAGAAGAGAGAAGAGTTGCCCTTTGGGATGGTCAGAGGGATGCATACTGTCTTAGGAGCGTATGGCTTTTCCTCACTCATTTCATTCATTAGGGGCCTAGGTAAACTGAGGTAAAGAAATGTGATTGTTTTATTTCTTAGGGCAAGTAGTAGTTCATTTTTAAAATTAGAGATTAGTTATATTTACATGCTGGGAGTGGATACGAAAATAATTCTAAAAAGAAAAGAAATTAACATTTGTGGAGTATCTTTAACAGGTTAGTAGCAGAACATGCATATTTTTAATTTATAATTCAGATAATACACACTTTATGAAGAGGTAGGTAACTCTTCCTTAGTCTTCTTACTTCTCTGACCTTTGATTAGTGCCCAGAGGTTGTATCCTCAGCTCCCTTGAGCTCCTGTCCCTAAGTTATTCCACTCTAGTTCCATGGCTTATAAATATTACTATCTATCTATCTACCTATCTATCTATCTATCTATCTATCTATCTATCTATCTATGGATCTCTCTGATTGCAATCAACACTTTGGTATGAATGCCTCTGCTGTGGCCTACATGGTCCCCGTGGGACAGACCCGGCTAGTGGTTACAGTCCTTGCCATCTCTTTCTCTCTTACCCTATGCCTGCCATGTATAAAGCACTCAGTGATATTATACAGTTCGATAAGTGGAAAACACAATGTGTCCACTGGTAAATGGGGGCAAAGCTGCAGTGGGAGCCTGGCTCTTCCTGGTTACACCCTTATCCTTTCATGAAGTGTCTTCCTTGCCAGCCAATCAGGATTCAGCAGTTTTCTGAGAGTAAAGCATTGTCAACTTGAGCTAAATAACACGAAGAATTTCAGAAACAATTTGGGCAATTTGTATTCACTGTAGGCGATTTTACATGAAATCCAAGATGCTTTAATTATATACTAATGACATAATGAATAAATTAATTTCATTTCAATTAAATAATTGCCTCAATGCTAAGTTTTCTTGGCTATCATTTATTGTTTTTTTTTTTTCTGTGCGTGATGAACCATTTCCTTTTAAAAATAATGTCCATACCCTTATGAACTCGTTGATTTTCTTTCCATCATTTTCTTTTGGGCTGTGTAGATATGACCTAACAGTCACTGCACTCATGCTGGTATTTGAAAGGGTGAAGCCCTTTTTTTCTTATAAAAAATTTGAATGTAAAAAAGTCTACCTCATAGAGTGTGAGAAAGCCTGTTTTTCTTGGTAATATTTCATTTCCTTAGTAAGAATATTTTCTTCTGCTTTCCATTGTTAGCAGACAAAAAAGATACAATTAAATCAAGGAAACCTGGCAGGGCTGATTTTGGAAAATAACGTGAATTCAGTTTCTGATTCCAACAAAGAACAATTTATTATGTTGGAAAAACACTGCTCTGATGAGATTCAAACTCCACATGCCTCCTGTTAGCAGAGGACACCACCTCCGATCTGCATTCATTATTTTTGAGAAAGGCCGGTGATCTCACCCCCAAACTTTGAACTCCAAAGAGGACGTGGACTTGTGTAAGGGTCAGCTAGCCATGAGCATGGAACCCCTGTGGAAGGCCAGGAATTGGGTTCAAAGCTCTTTCCAGCTCTGAGCGCTTTGATTCTGAAAACAGATTCATGTAAACAGCCTGGGCAGCTACTGAGGATAGATGAAGTACTTTCTGGTTGGGTAAGAAGATTTTATGTATCAATGAGTCCTCAGGAGACCTTTCAAGCAAAAAATTTATTTTGATGGACCTAATAAAAGTAATAGCTGAATCTGTGTGGTCGCAGCTACGTGGGAGGCTAAGACAGGAAAATGGCTTGAGCCTGAGAGTTCAAGGTCAGCCTGTCAGAGTAAGCCTGTCTCTGAATAAGCAGATGATCAAACATAATAACATCTCATTAATACATTTAGTATTTATAATCAGCTCTGTGAAGTATGGTTATGTTTTATAGTTTCTATAGATAAGAAATTACAACTGAAAAAGATGAAGCAAAGTAGAAAGTCACACAGGTATGGAAAATCAGGCTGGGCTAGGATTCTGTTCATTATCTTGGGCTGGCACCACTCAGAAGGTTGTGGACGACCTATATCTCTTTTCAAGATATTTACTTTGTATTACACTTTTGGATGTTGCCAAACTTGGGATCTGATTGGAGGTAATTTTATTCTAGGGTCTTCTACTTTGAATCTTTTTGCGAAGCAGGACAGGTAAATAAAGAAGAATAAAATGATACAAGTCAAGGTCTTCAGAGATAATGACTGAACTGTATTGAAACTTGTATCATTTGGCTTTTGAACAATCTTGCAGGGGAGACATTGTTAGCATTTCTTTTTTGCAGATGCAAAAATTGAGGCATAGGGGGTTTAGCAATTGGTCCAAACAATCAACATTATGGTGTGAGGTAGTGATGTAAGGGCAGGGAGGAGAACAGGAAGTAAATATAATTAAGATGTAGTATGTATTTGTACCCTTTCCCCAAGATAAATGTGATTATTATGTATCCCAAACATAGTCTAATGAAAACAATAGCTATGGGAAATAAAATCACCCTACTGTTAGGTTATGGAATTGATCCAAAGCTCGCATTTCTGATTCCAGAACGTGTCCCTTAAGCCCCCCACAGTAGCACTTCAATTCAGATTGAGAGTAAGGGGTGGGTTGCCAGGCAGGCCACTGGGTACTGACTTATGAGGGATTAAGTCAGTAACATGATGTCAGGCGATTCAGGTTTCCACACGTGGCTCCTTACATAACGTACAAAATTAGTTGGGGAGTACTCTTGCCAAAAGAATAGTTGGAGTCAAAGAAAGCAACTTGTCACAGTAAACAACCCAAGCCTGTGATGTGTGTTGACCTCACGTTAAGTCCTTCTTCCAGTCAGTGAAAAGCTATCTGTCAGATGGAGTTCTGAAATAATCCTGCACCGAATGCTGTTTATAAGGAATGGGTGATTTATATTTATTATGTTAAGTTTAAAACCCTTCAAAATTTCCAAGCAGTCTGGAATCTTTCATTGCAAAAGAGAAAAAGAACTGTAGATACATGTAATATTTTGTTGAAGTTTTTTAGTGTTCTGCTTTGAGAAAATCATTTTAATGGCCTATTCATTTAAATAAAAGTTGAGCAAATAATTTAAGTAGAACTGGTTTCAAATTATTGAGGGTAAGGCTGGCTCAAAGAGCTTAGTCTAGCCCTGTCTGTAGAGCTCACATCCCAAGGCTGGTGGTTCTGGTGAGAGATAGTCCCAAAGAAGGCAAGACAATCGCCTCAATGGGAAGGTTATGCAATGAATGGCCCACCCGGTGGATCCATATTTGCTTCAAATCAGAGTGTTTAGGATAAAATGTTTCAAGGCAAACATAATTATAGGAAGTGAGATCAGCTTGAATTAGAGAGGCAGTTGTTGCGTTTTTATTAACAGGTTAAATTTCACTTAATCGAACCGGTGATCACCAACATTTCTTGGTACCAGGGACCGATTCTGATGATCTGGCAGGAGGTGAGCTCAGACGGCAATGTGATAATGGGGAGCAGCTGTAAATACAGAAAAAGCTTCACTCATTCACCTGCTCCTTACGTCCTGCTGTTGGCCCACTTTCTCCCGGGCCACAAGCCAGGGTTAGAAACCTCCGAATTAAACAATCCACAAATGAGCATATCTTCAGAGCAAAATTATGAAACAGACATATGACAGATAAAAAGTAATAAAGGATATATATTTTTTCTGACTCTCAAATGAATAAAAAAATAACAGCACATGACATACTTTTGTCTAAGTCTTTCTTTCTGTAAGCCCTGGTTTTTTACTTTCTGTCATTTTAAGTATTCTTTTACTAAACCAACAGCATTTCATTAAGCAAGACTAATCTGGGAGAGCATTACCTGAGCCTATTAGCTTCTAGACAGCCGTTAATTCCTGTGACATGTCTGGGATGAGATCATTATTATTTTTGTTAATTAAGTTCATTCTTTCAAAAAATCTATCGAGTTTTTATGCTGGATATTTTCTTTCTGAAGCATTTTTTTAAATCTTTGGGACAGTAATTGAGTGCTCACTCATCCAAGTTCATCTACAGACTGAAGTGAATTCAAATATTAATTTTCACAGCTCAACACCAATGGAATCAGAGTAGGATATTTAGGTTTCCTTGTAATTTTTCTTTACCGGAACTTCTGAAATTGTCTCTGAGGATCCCGTGACTCAAGTACGGCTTCTGGGGCAGGATTTCACAAAGGCTCTGCATTGGGCATTTCTTGTTTACAAGAACTGTTGCCACTGATGAACATGGTGGTTGTTTAGTTACAATTCTGTGGAAGGAAAGCCCCTGCTTGGCTGCAATGGAAGGAGGAGATGCCACAGGAGTGAAGTGTTAAATGTCAAGTTGAGGGCATTGCCTGCCAAAATGCATTTCTGCTTTCTGACACACTTACAATTAGCCAAAGGGATCTAGTAGCTCAGTGGTAGAGGACTTGCCTCACAGGCTCCAAGTACTGGGTTCGATCCTCATTATTGAAAAGAAAAATTAGAGACTGAAAACTCATAAAACCACTGTGAAAATTTTAAACAACCACGAAAGGTAGATGAAATGTGCTTAAAAATTCCAGACTCCTCAATAAAAATAGGAAATGATATTACAGATCACACGGACCATAAATGAGAAACACAAATGGTTTGGGGAGAAAAATAGTTCTGACATGTTTGGATGCCAGAGATTTTTAAAGTTGATCTCTTTTGGCCTGGTAAGATTTTATGCATTTTTGTCGTTCCAGCCAAGAGGTCTAAGGATTAGTGAATGTTTCTGCCAGCCTGGTACTCACAGGATGAAAAAAAAAAAAAAAAAAAAAAAAAAACATTCATATGACAGTGAAAAAGTGAATGTATAAACACAAAGGGCTTCTTTACAAGAAAGGGATAACAGTTACTTATCATTGCAATCTGGGCCCAGGGCTTCCAAGTAGTAGTAATTTATGGAAATTAGAAATTTCTGTTTGTGCCTCTTGGCCATTTTCATTTCTGAATTTCTTCTCTAGTGTTACCTAGTTTTCAAAATGCTTGACTAAGCAGGCCTGTAATTCCAGCATGTTGAGAGTCTGCAGCAGGAGGACTGCAAGTTCGAGCCCAGTGTGAGCAACTCAGTGACTTAATGAGAGCTTACCTCAATATCAAGAACAAGAGAGAGAGAGAGAGAGAGAGAGAGAGAGAGAGAGAGAGAGAGATTGGGCATGTAACTCAGTTTGAAGTGTCTGGGTCCCATCCTTATATAAAACAAAAGAGAGAAAGAAAAAAGAAAGAAAGAAAGAAAGAAAGAAAGAAAGAAAGAAGAAAAAGACATGTCCAATAACAATAACGAAACCAACAAAATAAAACAAAAACCAAAATACTTGACTAGACAGGTTTAATTGCCCATAGACTGGGAGCTAAACCTGTTCTAAATTGATTCATATGGGGGAACTCTAGCTCTTCATTAAAATAATAATAATGGCTTGGGAGGTATTTGAATGCTTGGATACTAACTGTGCATGGATTAGAAAGTAATATGTATCTACTATAAAAAACCTACAGTTTTTATTGATAAAAAAGGTAAGTATTCATCAGAATAGTTCAGAAACTGAAGTTCCTTCTGTTTCCACCGCCCATTAAATATTCTCTTTGAAGACAACACAATACCAGTTAGATGACAGGATAGTAAGTCTTAGTAATGGTGGAGTTTTCATTACCACACATACATTTTTGCAATTTCCCTAGATTTCTGCCTTAGGGTCACGTGGTAAGTCAATAGTAGTTATAAACCTCTCAGTGCTGTGATCAATATCTCTGGCTGATGTAATCTAGACCTCTGGTATAATTTACAACAAAAGACAGTTTGGGCAAGCCACTGTTTTATTACCATCAATTCACCAACTGAAGTATTTCACTGTTTTATGACTGAAGTTATTCCCAGTTTTTTGATAGATAGGAAATTGAGAAAGTCCTAAAGGTAAGATCAAGTATGAAAAGGGAAAACAGTTTTTCTTCCTTTAGGGCATAATGTCTACATATCTCTCAATGTCCTCAAATTGTTGAAAGTGCCTCAAGAATGAATTGTATCTCTGTGTCCAATCATCAAGATGGACAAGAATCTTCCTGAAGCATTCCTTATCTTCCAATCATACAGCATGTAACTGAAACATTACAACGCATGCTCTGCTTCTGCCTGAGTTGCCATTGACTACTTTTTTGAACAAGATCCGGCACAATAATAATAACCTCTAGAGACCAATTTTGAAGCCTGTGACGCCTGTCCACACTGTAATTTAGATGGGTGGTTCTGTTCCCTGTCTGTTTGTGTAATCTAGGTCTGAAGGCTGAAAAATGAAAGGAATCCGTCATTGGAAAATCAACTGAAGGAATAACAAGGCGTTCAGAGAAAGGGGAGGTGGAGGTGTGCCGCAGGGGCACTCAAGCCACAGGCGCCCTTGCTTTGTCCCTCTCGTCCATCAATGCTCCAGTTACATAGAGCAAGTATGAAGTGAAGCAAGAGGTAAGGGTTTGAATTTAAGCATCTCAACCTCATGATGCCTCTACAAGCACTATTATTGTCCAAGAACAAAGATGATCCTGTTGTAATTACAGAGCAACTGCGGTGTGCCAGGTGCTTTGTGACACTCACTTTTACTCCAAATCTGTAAGGGAGCAGGTTAGTAAGGTTTAATCTGTTTTCCCAGCTGGGTGCAGGGTGTGGTTCATTTGCCCAGGGTCCTGCTTTTTTAGTAAGTTCAAACTGTGACGATTCCTCAAGACATTGTACAGATCTAAGCAATGAACAATTTTAACATCAATAATTGTGATTTCTTTGGTCTCTCTCACTAAATTCTTGGGTGAGGATAATTTATCTCCCTATTACTCAGCATAGGTGCCTAGTATATGTAGATGGCTGAAAATTACTTGTTCAGTTAAATAAAATACCAAGCTGCTTCCTCGATACATTACTCTTATTTTCTGAACTGAAGTAGGCAGATCATTGTTATTTCTTTAAGGATGAAGTTTACTCTGTGGGTCAGAAAGTAAAGAAATGCCTATATCAGGAAGTGATGATTTCTATAAACAATTAAAAATTCAGATCATCAAATAAGACTTTGCAAAGAGGGTATCTGTTTATCCCTTTTTCCCAGAAGGCCCCTTTGCCCCTGTCAGTGTTTATGGCGACACAGACCATGCAGACAACTCTTCTGGGGTTGAGCATATGAAAGTAATTGAGGATATGAAACAGCTTTTTCAGTTCAGCAATGATTTGAGAATTTACTAAGTGATAGATACTTAGGACTATAACAGACAACAGGTTCTTCTTTATGGGACATAGGGTGACTGTGGTTCTCAGGGCAATACATCTTTTGGCTGGGATGGAGTTTGGTTGTGTATAGAAATCGACTATTCTTCCAGTATTGAATCAGCCTCCCATGGTATGTTTGTAGGTATTGGTTTAAATTTGGGTCTTTTATTTTTTATTATTTTATTATTTTTTATTTTTCAGATCACTAAAAGTCACCTGGTGGCTTTATTATGAATGTAGACACGTAGCCCAGAATCCAAAAGACCTCGAAGTGACCATGCAAAAGTGAAAAGTTACATTGAATAAATATGTATAAATTTGGGTCTTTCAATAATTAGATTTTCCCCAAAGTGCTACATAATTCTTAGATGATAGAAATACCATCTTTGAATTCCTTTTGCCATTACAAAAATGTAAGTGGAGGTAACCTGAAGGTTGCTCCTCCGATCTCTAAGGCTCTGAAGGGTGGGCATGTGTGCAGATGGAAAGGATAGATGGGGGGGGGGGAAGAAGTTTCCTCTAATCCTACCTGGGTGACCCATATCTATACCAGCTAGAGAGTGACAGCAGCACTGTCTTCTGCTCCAACGATAGATACATCTAGCTGTAGCTGGAGAAAAGCACTATGCTGAAATAGGAACCACCTGCTCCAGCAGCTGAAAGATTGTCAGAAAAATGCAGATGATTCTACAACCCAGAGAAAACCATCTTCAGAAAGACAGACTCCCGGAAATTCAGGAATTCAGGTCCTTTTAGTTATTGCCCATGTGTTAATGCGACTAAACTTGTCATCTAAGGAGAAGCTTGAAGCATCCAGGTGAAATTAATCTCAGGCTTCCTCTGTCATTATGTAAATAGAGTAGGTAATCGAGCATGACCACTAATAACCAGCCCTTAGCATACAAGATGTTACACCACTTTATTTTAACTACGATTTATCATAACAACTATTAACATATAAAGTACCATTCAGTGCAACTGCAAGTATACGCAGTGACATGTATCTAATTCTTAGAAGAATCAATTACTCCCACGATCTGTCCAGACACATTAACCTAAGGACAAGTTCATAAATAGAAAACGTGACTTTCACATTGCATATCCTCAAGCATGTATGTACAGGCGTGCAGTTCCATTGGTGGGACGTCTCCACAAGCTCTTCCTGTTCATGATGCCTTCTTTCTCTTGACCTCATAGAGGGAGTTACTTCTTTCTGCGGAGCAGATTCATTTTGTCAACCACCATTTACAACATGCTGAATTAGTATTAATCTTCACATTTATGAAGAAGTAATATTCGAGTGGCAGTATCTCTGCAGAACAATTTCTTGTATCTCTGGTCAGTCCAACCATTGTCAAAGAGCTTTGGGTTGCAATCATTTTCCTGCAACTACAGCCAAATTCAACTATCGGGTGTCATTGTCACACACCCTCATTTGCCCTGCTAACCCTTGGCTTCAAGTCCTGGTGATGTAATTAAGGTGGAGCGTTCAGCCAGTCAGTACGTTTCCTTATTACTATTTACAACCATTTACAATCATGCTGTTACTGATCATGTCTGACATATCTTTCCTGAAATGTTCACAGTGCAGTGTTTTTGTGGCTTAACAAAATTTTTCTTCTATCATTAAAAATAAACATTTTTATAAAAATATACTTTCAATGTTTTATTAACAAAACCAGTTAGAGTAACTTAATGCCACATGCACTATACAGTAGTAAGCACGAAATTCCACAGAAGGAAACATCACAAAAGCCTCACTCAGAGTAAATATTTATCTAGGTGAAATAGCCTTGATTTTCAACTGTATTGTTATTCATTTGTTTCTGAAATACGTTTTCCTTAACACAAAACATGACTTAACTCAGAACAGGACTCCCCAAAAGTTCTGTATTTAATTATCACGAAGTGAGAAGTTGTCACCTGAGAAAAAGGTTAATATTTCCAGTCCATTAACCTTTTCTTTGTTCTATATACACCAGTGAACTTTTCAGTTAGTTGTGTTCTGCTTTAAAAACATGCTGAATTACCTTTAAAAATATTTATCATTACGAGTTACTTGTTTATTTTCAGAGCTGTCATTAAAAACACAGATCGAATATCTAACTATCCATCTTCATTAGATTAGAACAGTCTCAGCTGATTTTGAAATGATAACTAAATATTTCACTGTGACTAAGCAATTTTAAGAAAACTTTCTTAACATCCCCCACATATAACATATAAATATCCCTGTGAATTTACAAACACACTGCTATTTTGAAACATGACTACATTGCCTGTGGATATTCTTCCAATGAAAGGAATGTGTATAGAACAATTTATAAGGGAATGTTTGCCTATGGGTGAATGACAGCACCAGCAATAAAAAAAAAAAGTTCATGACCACACAGCACACAAAAGTTCTTTGAAAACACTGGTGCTCTCAATGAATGGCTGTGTCTTGGGGCTGTCTGTCCTGAACAAGGCCATCTCTCCTGAATTTTCTATGATTAAGAAGCGCTTAAAACTCACTTTATTGGTTCCTCATATGAAATCTAGTGTGAGTCTGACTTTTAAAACTTTCAACCCAGAATTCAGGTTTTGGACTCCAATGTGACAGGAGTGTTGTCACAGCTGCAGAGTTGTCCGTGGTCACCTGCTGGTGGGTACCAGCCTCTGGCTCTGGGGCCTTGTCAGACGACAAATTTCTGTAATCCGGCAATTTAAATAATAACACAAAAATCTAGAATGGTGAAACTTTGACAAAAGCAAAAGCAAAAAAAAAAAAAAAAAAAAATTCTATTGGCCTTTTGGAGGCCAGGCAGTGAAAGCTGTTGGAGGAAGAGTAGACTCTTGTTTAGGCTAGTGGTATGATGTTTCTCAGAAGAGGCGGATGGGATCCCCACCTATCATGTGTCCACGTCGCCATCAACATTATCTTGCGATGACAGCAGAGAAGGATATGGAGCGACACATTTTATATTCACGTAAGTCGCATTCACGTGGACATAGTGCTCCCCGATGAAGGTGGAGAAGATGGCTGATATCCTGGAGACCAGCTCAGAAAAGGAAGGGCGCATTTCAGCCTTGGGGTGCCAGCACTTTAGCATCACGTCATACCTGTTTCAGAAAGAAATGCCACGAGAGTCAGACCCCTTCAAGGCAAGTACTATTATCAAAGTAATGAAAATAAGAAGGCACAGAAGGCACTGGGCATTGGCACTTACAGGGGGTCTGGGCAGTACTCAGGTTGCAAGAGTCTTCTGCCTTGCAACAAGTAGACGGTGATATCAAAGGTGTTCACGTCAGGATAAGGAGGGGCTCCTCTTGTCATCAGTTCCCAGAGGAGCACACCGAAGGACCACTAGCAAAACAAGCCAACGGAGAGTCAAGGTGAGACTGTGGGTATGAAAGGAAATCCGTGGGTCTTGGTAACTAAATTTGGTTTAACATTCCATGTGGCTGCTACTTGAAACACCAAAGTCCTTAAGGGCTATTATTAAGCTATACACTTCACAACCTATTTAAACCAGAATTGGAGATCATTTGTATTACAAGGGAGTGCAGGTTTCAAGAAGAAATCTAAAATGCACATGATGATTAAGGTTTCATCTGTAGTTAGTGGAGTATATTTTCTAAACTCTCTCTTCCAGTCCAACACCAACACTTTTCTGTCCTTGCTTTCAATAGTTTTCTCACATTTTTAATTACTAGTAAAAGCAGAGATAAAGGAAGTTTTCCAAAGTTTACATTTGTGGAATTTCAAAATGAATGTGAATACTTTTAAAGAAATTCAGTCATATCTAAATGTTAATGTGAAAGGGGAATCTTTTCTATTAAAATTCAGAAATAATAAGACTGCTGGGCAACAAAGCTCTCTATTGAAAATTAATTTCAATAAAACTGTAATTTAAAAATGTTAAAGTATGAAACTAATATAAAACAGCTGTGTCAGTTCTTTATAGGATGGTAAGAGACCTGGAGAGGTTAAGTGACTTGCTAAAATTCCCCAATCGGGGAATTCACACTGGGATAAACATTAAAGAGTTCTTGACCTTTAGGTCTTTCTGGGTCTACTGAACTTCACTAAATATTTCATTTCTTGATGAAAGCACTAGTCAGAATAGAGCAGGTCACACATATCATCTCTCTCTGCACGTGTGCTGGGAGGGCAGGACACAAGGAGAGTAAGTCTGCACGTGCATGTCACCTGCGCAAAGGACTCTGAAAGTGAGTCCCTGCTGAGCTCCCCTTCCAGAGTACTCCAAGGCGAAGGAGCACATGAGGGACGGTGGGAGGAGGGCCCAAATATAAGGAAACTGGAGGGGAAAAAGAATCCAGACCAGACGGCACAAGGAAATGTAAAATTGAAAAGCAAATATCATTTCTAATTTCTAATACTCAGCAAGAAGGAGAATAATGCATGTCTTTGAAACCTGCGACTAAAACAACTAACTAGGTTGATTCTGTTGTGAATTTGTACATGTGGATACAAATCTCCATTAAAGGCTTTTTTCTTTTGCCCTAGTGCGAGGGCTGAGATGCCGTGATCCAAAGAGAGAACGCAAACTCCTTCCTAATGCAGGAGCTAGACAATTTGGCCTTTCAAAATCGAAGTTTTCAGAGCCTGAAAACCTTTTGAGTCACTCTGATAACTTTACTGTTTTAACCTTTAAATTCCAGAATTTGCATTGAAATTCACATCAACATAACAAGTTATCTGTCGACTTTTGATAATGTGCCAGAAGTTACTGTCCAAGTTGCGGACAGGTCTCCGGGCTGACTAAAGAGGGTCAAGAGTGCTGTGCAGGTAAGTGTCCCACAGAACAGTAAGATAATGACTGTACTATTGAGCCATAAAAAGAGGGAGAAATGTTGAGGAAAGTCAGGGAACACAGAAAGGCTCCCAGAAGAGCAAGTCCCAGGTAACCGGGAGAATTCATTTTATAGGTACAGGAAACACCGAGAAAGAACGCATTCCACAGAGAAAAAGGGGCCCTGGGGCAGAGCATTTTTATCGTATTTGTGTATATTTATTGAATCATGGGTGCTAGGGGCCAGGCTGCTGCCTACGCGGAGTAGGTGAGGAGACCAGGTAGAAAGGCTGAAGAGGGACTGGGAGGCGAGGGTCTCGTATTAGGTCTGGGCTAATCTGAGATCAGTAGAGCCGGACTGAGTTGTGCGCATGGGGATTCAATCTATAAATGTCATGCTTAAGCCAGAAAGGGGAAGCTTGTCCACAGCGTGGAGAACAGTTAAGACGTTTCTGTAAACAAGTGAGCAGTGTGATGGCACACTGGCAGCGTGAGGGCCCGTGGGGCTGGGTCCTGGTGGAAGGCAGTATCTGTCATGCAGCGTACCGGCCCGGACTTCATGCACTTTACAAACCATGACCGCGTTTCCACTTTATAACACATTGTAACTGGCTACAGGACTGAAATGTGATCTCTACTTGGAGATTTTTTTTTTTAAAGGTAAAGAAACCAGAGGCTGAGACCTTCTGTGATGAGGCGTCCCAAACAGAGAGTGTTAGGCTATGCTTAGGTGTGTCTGAGACTAATTCACAAAACAGAGGGCAGAGTTGAGTAAATTTCTGAGAAATTAGAGGAGTTAGGCAATCACTGTGCAGGACTCCCGAGACAGAAGTTAGAGGGAGGTAGATTCCAGGAAAAACACTGTACTGAAGTAGACAAAAATATTTAAAAAACACATGTCATAATAACAAAACTGTATCCAGAATATATGCAGGACTCTTAAAATCATGGAAACTAGAGGGAGGGGGAGGATTGAAAAAGGAGAGGGGAAGAATTTGTAATTTTGCCATGATATGTATATGCACAAAATACTCAAGTTCAATGTAAACTTTAGGTATTGCACTTATACATATCAATAAAATAGGGAGAAAATACAAGCAAAAATCCCCATGAAAATACATTCTGAAGCTTTAAAAATAGGCAATGGTCTGAGAAGACACTTTACCAAAAGAGACCTAACCATGGCAAATAAGCACATAAGATGCTTAACATCATTAGTTGTTAGGAAATAGGAATTAAAAAGAAAGTGGCTGAGGCCCCAAACAGACAGTGACACGTGTTAGTGAGGGCACTGAAAGCCTGAGACTCTGAGAGACTGATTGCTGCAGGGACAGAAAGATGATACAACTACCTTAAAAATCATTTGCCAGTTTCTTATAAAAGTGAAGGTAAACTTATAACCCCCAAATCTTAATTTTAAGTATTTACTCAAAAGAAGAAAAATATATGTGCACATCAAATTTTTAAGCAAATGTCTCAGCAGTTATAATTATGTAAAGCTAATTGCCTAAAATTGATAGGAAAACTGGCAAATACATAAAGTAATTATGATTTACTTTCTGCCTTTTTAGTTGTGTTCAGGGCTTTCCAAGCTCTGGTATTATGGGATACTGCTCAAAAAAAAAAAAAAGAATTGAAGTACTTGTCTATAGAATTTACTCAGAAAACTGAAAACGCAACTTCTTTGTAAACCAGCAATTCCATTTCTAGATATATGCAAAAGAGCTGAAAACAGGATTTCTCCCCCATCAGTGTTCATTGCAGCCCCAGTCACTAGAGCCAGAAGTGAGAGAAAACTAAGTGGTCACAAACAGATGCATAGATCAAGGAACTACGGGTAACACATACAGTAGAGTGTGCTTTGGGCTTAAAAGGAAATCTTGTCATTGTATAACATGGAGAAATCTTAAGAATGTGATGGTAAGTAAGAGAAACCAGTCACAGAAAGACACTAGTGCATATTCCACTTCGTGAAGTTTTTAAAGACAGAAAGTAGAACAGTGATTACCAGAGGCTGGAGGAAAAGGGAAAGAAGACTGGTTGCCCAGTGTATAATGAGTTTCCGTTTTGCAAGAAGAGATCCAGAGGTTTGTTACACAAGGTGCACATAGTTAGGGCTACTTTATCATACACTTAAAAACTGATGATATATTTTATAGTTTTTTTGTTTGTCTCCGAAACGAAAGCTTGAAATACTGACACCCCAAAGCTACTGACACAAAAACATGGCTAGCTCTCACATGCTCCGTGCTAAAGCAAAAGGGGGGGGGGGGAGCTCAGAAGGCTGCTCTCTGGGTGACTTCACTTACATGACATTAAAACAAAACAGAACAGAACACAACTATCGAGGCAGAAAGTAAATCGGGGCTTTCCAAGCTCAGGGACAGGGTGGAGGCAGAATCCAAGGGGCACATGGCAAGTTTTCCGTGTGATGGAACAATTCTCTATCCTGATTGTAGTGGTGGCACACTCGCATGCGTCTGTAGAAAAGTGAAAAACTGTGCATTCAGGAGGGCAATGAGTAGGGAAAATGCACAGTGATGGTGACAACAGAAATAGAAACCAGGAAGTGGGGAGTTGCCAGTTTGGAGGGAAATAATTTAATTTTGAACAGGCAACTAACAGCCTCCAGGTAGAGAGGGTCAAAGGTGATTGTTGATGGGAATAGTTCTAATTGTTGAGAAAGTTAGATCCCTGGAGGGCAAAGTCCTGGGGCATAGCAACTTTTAACTGGATGAAGCAGGTGAGGGCTGAGAAAAGCTAGCTGCATTGAATAACCAAACAGTCAACTCAGTGTTTAAAACTTTACACTGAGTCTGAAATATTGCATAATGCTGGGTATTATCAATAGTAATTTCAGGAGTGGTTGGCACTCCAATTTGCTTTGACTGTACTTGAAAAGTAGTGAGCTTAGCCAAACTCTATCTGGGCACTTGCTAGAAAGAAAACCTATCTATACAAAGGCAAGTTTTTGCTTGTTGGTCTCAACATACAGCTCATTACAGGCTTTTGGAAAGATTCCATGTCAACACTGAAAAGACTGTGCAGTCTTTGAAGTGCAACTCTGTGCAAACTTATCTGGTGACCACTGGCCAGAGCAGCTTTGTGTTTGGATTACTCAGGTTTGGTCTTTATGTCATACAGTACAGTGTCTTTCAATGAGGGGAAGAGAGAAATTGTACCAGTCAAGTATTTGAAAATTGCTATGTGAGAAGGGGAGCTGGGGTGGGGGGAGGGAGCGGGTGGGGGTGTTGGGACGGGGAGAGGAAAGGAGAAGAGAGGCAGTTGTTTCAGAAGGTGGTGGCAGTTGTGTGCGTGAGTAGCTGTCAAAAAGCTCCAGAATCCAACTGCTGCCTTGAATATCCAAATTTTCAGTTTACTTTTTTCTTAAGAAAGTTTTGCTAATGTATAAGAAAAGTTACCAATTGTAAGTATATACAATGTGCTTTGTAAGTTTATACTGTTTATAGCTATCAATGCAATGCAGATTTAGATAATTTTCAGTATTCTAGAAAATTCTCTCATGTCCCTTTGTAGTCAATCCTCGCGCCTCTTCTCAGCCCGAGGCAAGTACTGATCTGTTTTCTGTTTCTATAGTTCTACCTCTTTCTAGAAATTTTATATAAATAAGCATTCAGTACGTCATCTCTTGAGTGTGCCTTTTTTCACTTCCATGTCTGTGAGCTTTATCCATGTTGTAGCACATGTCAGCAGTTTCTTTACATTAAGGAATAACATTATTTCACTGCATAGATACACCTCATTTTGTTTGCTGGTTGATGGACATGAGGATTGCTCTTTGTTTTGGCTAATAACATCACTATCATCATTCACATACAAGTCTTTGTGTGGTCATATGTTCTCATTTCACAAGCTTTCTTGCTAGCTGTTCATATATCTCTTTCTAAAATATCTATTCAAATATTTTGCCTGTTTTAAACACAGGAGTTATTTTGTCTTCTCAATGAGTTTTAAGTGTTGGCAGACTGGGACTCAAGTCTGAATGAACATGATGCTCTTAGAGGGTGGGTTAGTCCCTTCTACCTGTCCTTTACCTGCCACTCAGCTAATATGTCCCCAGGCTTGCTCTCTAGCATTCACCTTTTTTATCTCTCTCATAATCTTTGAGGACCAAAGTTCCGGGCACTAAACTCTACCAAAGCCTACCACTGGCTACCACTTTCCCTCATCAACCCAGTACACCTGGAATTCCCATCCCTCTACCAAGACTTGTGGCACACTTACTTATTAATTTAAAAAGTACCAGTCACCTCAACTTACTCCCTAATGTTTCCTCCACTTCCTTACAGCAAGAGGAACTTGGTTGTCCTTTCAATTCTGCCATCTCTCTGATTTAGTAATGGTGGCAGGGCTCCTCCCTCTCAATGACCCAGAGGAAGAGAAGTGAGACGACTTCTCACTCTTCACCCTGCCTTCAGATCCCTGTCACCACTCCACAGCTGCCAGCTGCTCTCTTTTGACGTTTATCCCCTCTGTGAACATGATTTCAAGCTGTTTGCTGACATCATAGGTTTATACTTTTTTCTTAGTCATTAACCTTACAACAAATGTTTATGTACCTGCAGATATCAGATCGGTTGTGTTTCTAAGTAGTCTCCAGTCCATTCAATCTCCAGGCTTCCTAGCTCATCATACAAGCCCCTTATCTTCTAAGACCTTGCACCATGAGTACAACGAGCAGCAGTGACCCTGCTGAGCACTCTGTTTCTTCCTGAAACTTTCTTCCTCTGGCTTCTAGGTTTAGTCTCTTCCCCTTGGTCTGCTATCTCTTTAATAATCTCTCATGTCACATAGTAGGTTCTCGTAAGTAGTTGTTGTGGGACTTTCAAAAGGGCATTCCCTGACATGACCTCTAATATGTTATGATGTTTAAAAATGGGTAAAATTTGGTAAAAGGTTTTTAGGCTTACATGAGGTCATCACACAGGGGGGCTTTCATAATGAGATAGGTACTGGAGAGTTTCTCCTCATTGTCTCTCAACTATGTGAGGAAGTACTGGGAAGGTGGCCACCTGCAAGCTAGGGAGAGGCTGGACCATACTGGCACTCTGATCTTAGACTCGCAGCCTCCAGCTGACAGAAATAAATTTCTGTCGTGGGAAGCTTCCCAATGTATGGTTTATTTGTTACGCCATCCAAGTTGACTAATGTAACCAATTTTTAAAAATTTTATGGAAGGTATAGATCCTCATTTCTAAATGCCTGGTGGACTATTTTGCCTACATGGCTGACTCCCAATTGAAACTCAATGCGTTTAAAGGCCAATTTGTTATTTTTCAGCTTTTGTTTGGTGCTTCACATAGCTGTTGCTACACTGATGTATGACTTAGCTCATCTTTGACTCTCATCATTTGCTGCTAAACACTGTAGATTTCGCCTCTGAGATGTCTTCCCTTCCAGCTCTTCCTTTCCACTCACAGTTTCTGTATTACTTCAAGTTCCACTTCTCGTGTCATCTTCTTGTTTCTGGACCTGTCAAGTCACCCTATACGACAAGAAAGGATTATAATATAATGTGATTGTATGTGTATGCTTCCTCATGGCCTGGGAATAAATTCCAGACTGTCTGCTTCGGTTTTTAAGAAGTTTATGACCTCATATGCATTTATTTTTCTCAATCTATTTTCATTATTTCCCTGTGTTGCCTCCATTTTTGCCAAATCACCAATTAAGTACAGTTTCCTTCTAATTTTAAAGATCTTTATACTTTCCTGCTTCTTTGCCGCATCTGGATTGATATTTGCATTCACCAGTTGCCCAGTTATAGCCTGCTATCCTTTAAGGCCCAATTCAGTTGCCTCCTGTCAAAAGGTGTGAGGGAAGTGTTGCAGAAGTGGCTATCCAGGTGATTGTCTAGCCCGTGCTCAGTGCCCAGCTACATACTTTTAGGAGCTTGTTCTCTGAGAGGATCATGGCCTTTACAGGCAAGGAAGGTATTTTTCTAGCCATCTGCAAAGATCATGCCCTCACGGCTAGAGCTACCTCAGTTACAGTTTCCACATACTCTAGGTATAATTCTGACTGCTCATGGGCTATGAGAGGCATTGCTAGTCACAAAACACCTCAGGCCAGAGTTAATGAAGGCTGTATCTTTTCTTCTTTGCTAAGCCAATGCTCTCAGAGGACAAAACTCATGTCCTCTTTAGTTCTGTGCTTCCCAAGGAGCCAGCCTGGTGTTTCAGTCTAATATTTTCACAGAGACAAATGAATTCATGACTACATACCATAGGTACCTATCAGACAACTAACTCTAGTCTTGCAGAGGAAGATAACTGAAATCAATAGTGCTGAATTCTTTTAACAATGAAGTTGCCGTGGGCCTGTGAGCATGAAGAAAAAGGGGAGAAATTCAGAAATGGTGGGTGGATTACCACATCTGATTTGGTGGTAAACTTCTGAGTTTGCAGACTTTCTAAAGCCATCCACTTCACTGGTAGCTTTGCCCCTGTTTTGTTGTGTACACTGTAGTATTCTTTATCATACATGTCTCTGGCGAGACCAAAGTCAGCAACCTTGACAGTGAATTTTTCATCCAACCTACAAAAGGACGAAAAAATATTACTGGTGACTGAAACAGCATAATTTACAGCGATGATGTATATGAGTAGATCTGAACAAGTGGCATCAATATTTGAAATCCATAACTCCTGAAAGAAAGGCTTCCCCTGGCTTATTGACTAACACTAAATTACCATGGAATTCTTAAATGAAAATGCTTGGGCTTGGAATTTACATTTCAACTTCAACAGGCTGAGATGAGAGGCCACGAATGATATGGCATACTAACAACCTCTTGGCTTCAATGGAGAGCTGTAGTAGGAGCAAGGCTGGGTCTCTCCCAGCATTCCTTGGTTGCTAAACAAAGCACATCAGCCAACTACCTGATGCAATCCCCAGACTCTGCCTCCCTCACCTTATCAGCAATATGTATCTTCATGACAGAGAGAGATGAAACTGCTGTTTTTCTTTTTTGTTCTCAAATGGGCTAGGTCAGAACATAAAACTCACATTCTACCACTAAGGTAGTAGAGATATAGGATATAGAGAAAAGGTATTTTGGCAAGCAGTGCAGTTGAGAAACAAATCGTTTTCTGCTGACTGGGATGATGTATCCTTCACTTGAGCTGGCTTTTATGGTGTTACATTGACCAAAACCAAGGTAGAAAGTTAACAGTACTGTTCTTTCGTTCACGCGCACCATAAGTCATGAATGGGTGCTGTGCAAGGGTAAGCTGAATCAATTACAGACTCTTGACTGTTGCGTCACACAGTCAGGGAGCCAGACACAAATAAAAGTTCTTTGTGTATTCATCCCCAAATACCGCTTTTGGTAGGCTTTGCAGGCTGACTTCGAATGGGCTCCTGGGAAGTTACACTATATTGGTATTTGTGTTACCAGCCCTCCCCTTTCCAGTGGAAAATGCTGAAGATCAAATTCACTCTCCCAAATATTAATGCAGTGTGAAACCACAACATTGGGGGCTGCTGATGGGAAGGACCAAGAAAAGCAAAAGTACAGAACAGCTGTTTAAGACCCCCTTTGGAGCAACCTTTTAAATTCTGTTTGACAAAACCTGAAAGCCCGCCTACACCAGGGCTTACACATCCATTTAGAAGTGAAGGAACTAAAGGATTTTGAATAAGAAGAGAAAACATATTGAGCAGTGGGAAACAAACTCCTATCGCTTAATTTGGACTGTAGGCACAGAGATTCTCATACTTACATACAGTTCCTGGCAGCCAAGTCTCTGTGGACAAACTTTTTGCTTGCAAGATATTTCATGCCTTTGGCTACTTGAAGACCAAAGCCTATGAGATCTTTGACAGTGGGGTTCTGCAAACAAAGAGAGATGGAAAAGTATAAACTAAGCTGTTTAGAATCCAATGTTTTAACTCAGATCTCAGGATCCTGAAATGTTTAAACAATTATCCTGTTTCCAATAATAACTTGTGTCCTCTGGACAGCAGCAATTATTTGTTACATAACTACTGTGTGAGATTTGTTTGCGAATTATGGCTAAATCCATACACATATCTGCAAGGCAGGTGTTACAGGTCCCAATAAGTGTTTTTAAATGTAGATGGTATTCTTCCTTTCTTTTCTCTTTTACAGTGTGGGACACTGAATTTAGGGCCTTGCAGATGTGAGGCAAGTGCTCTACCACCGAACTACATCACAAGCCTCTAGGTTTTATTATTCTTCAGATACTATGAGGCCAAGAAGAGAAAATTGCCACTGAAAAGACAGTTGGTTACTCAGTGACCAAGGAGAGGTGCATGCTATGGCACAGAGAGCCAAAAGGAAGCTCTGGGGACAGTCAGGGAACAGAGGGAGGAGTAGATCACATGGGCACGATCCTCTACATTAGTTTCCACAGGAAGGGTAAACAGGTTTAGAATAAGTAATTAGAATTATTTATTCTGAATAATTTCAGCAGACTGTGGTACATTCTGGTACATGGCGCTAGAGAGATTTGGGCAGGTGAATAGTGGCCCAGAATATGAAAGTTTGATCTAGGAGGCTAGAATGTGGGGCTAAATTGTTTGATTTGCATATGAAAGGTGTACTTGGAAACAAAGTGTTCATAACTCTAGGAATTTTCACCAGGACCAGAGCAGACCCAGCAGGTCCGTAGGCTCCGGATGTTAAGGCGTCTGAGACATACTCAGAGAGAAGGAATCCACCCAAACTACTGAGATATAAGTGGTGGAGTTAGGAGTTTATCTAAGTATGTTGGCTCTAAAGCCTTCACTGTATAACACAAGCCACATGTGTAATTTAAAAATTTCTAGTGGCCATTAAAAAAACAAAGAAACAGCTGAAAAATTTCACAATATATTGGTGAACCCAACATATCAAAAATATAATTATTTCAACATGGGATCAATATAAAAATCAATGAGATATTTTGCCTTCTCTGTTGTACTACATATCTGAATCGTACTCTGTACTGGCTGCATGTTTTTATTTGAACTGCTCACATTTCACATATGGTTTGTGGTACAGGCCTGGACAGCCCAGACCCAGCATCAGATGGTAAGAGTGATGGGGGAGGATAACACTAAGAAGAAGAAACAGACTGAAGGCAAGAGGATGGGATAGGTCAACTGTGATTTTAAAGAGGTTACAGAGCCTCAATTTGAACATGGCATTGGGCCAAAGAACTGCAAGAGATTAAGGAAGGAGATGTGTGATGTCGGGGAAGAGTATATTCCAAGTAGAAAGAGAAGCAAGTGTATAGGTCCTGAGGTAGGAGAGTGAGTCTCAAGTAAGGGGCAGTAAAGGACTCATTTGTAGTTAATTCTTCAATGTTTCCTAGAGTTAAAATTCCATCTGAGGCTACTCTGCTTTAATTTTTTCTGTTCTATGCCCAGTTTCTGGCACATAATAAGCACTCAAAGATGACTTCAATGTACCAACTACAGGATGGCAGAGCAGGACTGCTTCTTGGGCAAGTTAAGAATTACTGTCTCAGGGGAGTGAGAGCATAGCTCAGTGATTAGAGTGCTTGTGGAGGAAAAGAGAGGCCCCAGGTTCCATCCCCCAGCGGAATGTGACCACACATGCCGGTAACCCCAGCACTCAGGAGGCTGAAGCAGGACTGCTATGAGTTTGAGGCCAAACTGGACTACATAGTGAGTTCAGGACCAGCCTGAACTAGAGTAAGATCCTGTCTTAAAATTAATACCCCAGGATACCTTTTAAGGTATCACCATCTCCCCATAAGATAGGTGATTTTGAGGTTCATTTGGATGACCCTCACACTGTATACATACATCTTTGGCTACAGCATTGTGAGATACTCAACAGACATATCTGAAGGAATGAATGGCTTGTAGCTAGCTCGCCAGTTAGTAAGCTCAATAATATACTTACATGAGTCTCATTTCGAATGAAATTTCGAAGGTCCCCGTGCTTCATGTATGGCAGGACCACCAGTGGGGACCCTTCACTCCGGAGGCAGATGCCCAAGAGCGAGAGAACGTTGGGATGGCTGAAATCTTTCATGATGATTCCCTCAGTCAGAAATTGGGACACTTCTCCTATGTCAGTGATTCCTGACAAATCCGGGGAGGAAGACATTAACGTCATCATGGAACAGTGACAACTTGTCAAGTTTACATAAGAAGAGCAATGAAAACCACAGGGTAACATCTAGTCCTACGACCTTGGCCTTCATCTTGACCTTTTTTATGAAGCGAATGGTGCCCCAGGACTGGAAAAGTGTGATCCCTTTTCTTCACCCATCAGAAGGGTCACAGCTGAGACTCGTATAACTAAAGATCCATTAACAAGAGAAAAGCATGTCGGATTTGTTTAATCAAAGTTTTATAAGAAATGAGAACCTGAAGAAACAAACATCCAAACACACAGGGGAAATTGTCCTTTTATGTTTAGATTTGGTGAAGACTGGACAGGAGACCTCATGGTAACAGACTGAGCCCGAAACCCAGCAAGACCAGTCAGTTCTGATTCTTCTTCACCTCTTTGCAGCATTTCCCTTCCTGGGTATAGTTCAGGACTCTACCTGGAAGGAGGTTCTAATGGGCTGCGATCGGGCAAGGTAAGTCAGAGAAGTTTTTTCTGGCCAGCTCCAACACAGAAAGGCAGGGGGAAGTTGGAGTAGTATTTCTGGACGTCCTGGGTGGCTTTGTGAGGATACAAGTTCTCATTTCTATGACCCACCTTAGGGAAGGGAAATTCTAGATTCTTTGACCCACGTTGGGTCAGAGAAGAGAGCAGAGAAGGTAAGCAAGTGACTGTTTCTGAGGCCCATCCAGTGTCTTTTAGTTCAAAGACCTCCACGTGCCAAAGCATCTACCGTGAGGCACTGTTGTCTGAGCCCTAGCCATGTCCTCCTGCACTGTGCCCTCAAGTCACCCCCTATACCTGCTTTAGTAATGCAGAGCCCAACAGCCAGTTTCTCATATAGGACTACAGACTGTCTCATACAGAAATTTCATGATGACTGTCTAGGGCATAGCCTGGGAAATTTTCTGTGTAGAGCAGATAGTAAATATCCTTTGACTTTATGAACCACATGGTTTTTGTGACAATACTTAATTCTGCTATTGTACTATTAAATGAGATATAGACAGTAAGAGCCTGTGTCTCAATAAATTTATGAAAATAGGTGGTGGGAAAAACTGACTAATTCTTGGGATAGGGGAATTTGAAGGCCAATCATCATCAATTGACTGAAGGAAAATGATTGTTATATAAGCAGCTATTTTTTAGTATAGTACTTTCTAATAATATGCAGGATGACATACTGAGGGCTTAATACTAGTCAGCATTAATGAAGAGTTAACATTAGTTTCTTAATTTGACTAGTATCTCTTTGGCATTCATGACAGTGTTGGCTTTCTTTCATTCTTCTTCATTTCTTCCTTTTTTCCTTTCTTCCATCCTTCCTTCATCTTTCTTTTCTTTCTTTCTTTCTTTCTTTCTTTGTCTAAATGCAATACATTTTGAGACCTGATAAAGTTACCTAAAGCCAATACAGACTGAAAAGGAATTAACACACATCAACAACAACAAAATTTCTTGACGTTAGGATAGTTCTGAGTACAATTGGAAATACTACTTGTGAGGAAAATTTGTTGACAATTGTACTTAATCCATTATAATTCATTGTTATGTTTCACATAGACTGTTCCTTTAATTATTTTTGTGGCCGACCTCCAACAAAACTAATCACACAGAACGGTGCTCAGTGTGGGGAATTTATGCTAAAAGAGGCTAAAATAGTTATGGCAGTAGTGTATCTTGCAGGAACACCTTGCATTAGTACACCTAAGCTTGTTGATTCTAATATAAATCTGTATTACAGCTGGATAACACTTTAGGCTGCAAATTATAGGTAGGAAATTAGATGAATTAGATATGAGAGTAGACAAAGCAAGCATTGGAGCTATGTTAACACAGGTGGATCCAGGCATATTTAGTCCATAGGATCTAGTGAGTTGTACAATGCAGTAATTTATGGCTATTATTATGGACTAGGTCATCAGCAAGACTTAATTTATACACAGAAGTGTTTCCTGTTTCTTGAAGAGACTGTGCATTTCATCTTCAAAAGATTTTCTCAATAATAATTAATATTTAGAAAAATCTTCCATAAGTGAAAGGAGGCAAGTTTTACTTCACTTATATGGACTACCTCATTCTCCAAACATGTGGATAAATGAGGTATCATTGTAGTTACGATTTTTCAATTTTCTGCCAGCATATTTCTCTCCTGTTTGTCTTATTTCATTTTTTATCTCTTTAATGAAAGCTGTGGTTAAAAACTAATTATGGTAATGCCTCTGGGTAAAATGAGTCATTACCATTGTATGTGCCAACATGCTTCCAATAGTTTCCATAAATGTCATTTGAAAAACAAATATTATAAGCCAACACAGTTAAAATGATATCCCATTCATCCAAGAACCTCAATTCTCCTACACCCTTACTAATGAGGGCTCTGAAGGATAATTTCAGAGGGAATATTTCAGTAAAAGTTTAGACCGCTAAGAGTATTCTTTTTAAATACCAAACACATTTTTAGCAATCTATCCACAATTTCAGAAGCAGCTGATCTTTTTTTTTCCTTTTCTTTTCCACAAGGAAAAGTATAAATCAACAATTGTGAGCTATCTATTAGTTTGCAAATCACAAATTATGTTTCACCATTAAGTAAAATGGAACTTACTATTCAAAGATTTCACAGCACAGTGAATTTTCTTGCCATCATTGTCCAACAAGGTCCCATGATACACACAGCCAAAATGTCCTATATAAAAGAGGGAGCTGGTTAGAGCTGTGTAACATTCAATTACACAGTAATTATTTATGAAGTCCTTTATGACTCCCATCTCCTTCCTGTCTTCTAGATAGCAAAAAGTACACTGCCTTTGATGCTGTAACGTTTAACAATACCATGATACAGATTGTATATACATTTGTGTACCTACATAAATACAATATATTTCTCTCCAGGATATAAGCAATAGGATTGTTTATACGGGAAAAACTCTAGGCAACGTGACTGATATTAAAGTGAGAGTAACATTTATGTAAAAGAAATTTCTTGCTTTTTGAAGGATCAAATAGTATTTAAAAAATGAAAATAAAGTTAATGCCACAGGAGGAAATGTAATAAAATAAGCTTCTTATGTTCCAATACACTGAGATGAAATAATCATACTACCATTAGAAATAAGAGTAGTAGTAGAGAATAAGGATTTCCCCCATTAGTCACTGGTTAATACGTAAGCCAGGTTGGCTGAAACAGAAAGGCAGGCGCCCAACGAAGCGAATTCACTCTGACTCACTGCCTGCATTGCCCCCTGGCTTTAACCACATCATTTCCCCAGAGGTAGCCTTTCATCTGGGGCGGTCGTTTCTCACAGAGGTGCCAAATGCCTGATAGCTGTGTAAGTCATTTATCAGTTAATTTGTCCAGCCAGCCAAGATGCTCTGAGTGCCTCCTCTGTGAGTGTGAGGCATTACGCTGCCCTCTTGTAACCCAAAGAGGAGCAAAGTAAAACCTTGCTTGTATCCTCCCAAGAAAAACGTAAGGGTGGCAGTTAATATTTATAGATTGTTAACAATTATTACTTCAACAGTGGAATAATTGCCATTTTTGCATCTTTCTTAATAAAAATATCTCTAATTTTACAATGGGTGGAAACAACATAATTAGGCTACATGCCCTAAAATTGGCGCAATTAGTAGGATTTATAGGCTGGTAATAGAACTATTTATTACTGTGATGCAAGGCAAGGAAATTTGCTTATGAACAGTGATGGCGCTCTTTGGGAAAGAGCAATCTGTTCAGGATTAAACTCTGTAGAGTGGAAGAGAGAGGACTGCACAGGAAAATGAGGAGGTCTGTGCTCATCTACGGCACACGATCCTATCCATTTCTCTCACATTACACCAACCTTTCGCAGTGTGTATAGAATAAAGTGGATTGTATACATTCAGTAAAAGCATTTTTGGAAAAAAATATCAGAGTTCATTTCCTGGCTTCTGGTTGGGTCCTTGTCCTGATAAATATTTCCTTAACGCTGGTTATGCTAATTGTTTTTGCTGCTCTGGTTAGCTTATTACAAATATTCATTTCTTTTTTGTATAAAGAAATCGGAGTGCACTGTGGAAATGATCTATGCTGCTTCAGATGGAGAGAATGCTGTAATCCGCTGTCTTCTGAGGCTGGCCAGCAGTGCACCAGCTGCTATTAAACAGGACGCCATGGAGTTTGTCACTGTTCCCCAGGAAAAGAAAGGTTGGCTGGGGGGAGCGTGGGTGATATGAGTGAAAATATCAGAACCTAAAGGAACGTTTTAAAACAGAAAGTAAATGGCAGGATCCAAGAAACTACAGCGGCTAGGTGGAGAAAGGAGAGGAAAAAACGTGTGTTATTCCTAACACGTTCCAGAAGGCATCCAGTTGCCTCCAGGCACAGGGGCAAGTCTCCGGCATGGCTTCATCGCCTCAGAACAGAAATCAAGCACGCTTATTATCAGCGCTCCATTAGTCGCTCTGACCATTGTCTAAGTTCCTAATCCGCAAAGGCAGAAGATAAAACAGTTCCTGGAAAACTGTACTTAACACAGAGTGGAACGAAAATACTTACCTCTTCCTATGACTTCATTGAAGTGCACAATGAGGCTACTGGGCCCGATCACGACGTGCTGGACTGCTTGGACCAGCTCTGGATTTAGAGCACTGAGGTCAATGTGGACAGTATTTTGCAGTAAGGGACTGGACATGTCAGAGTCTCCACTGGTCAGCATGGGGGACAGGTCCGTCAGCGGGTACTGAGCTTGTCTGCAGGATCCGTTCTGTGATGAGCTGGGAAACTGGTCTGCAAAGTAAAGTAAAACAACAAGAACACAACAGTAAAACCCCACTTAACGGAGACTGCAATGAGGCAGCAAACTGAATTAGTAGCAAAGCCTGAATTTTAAAATTAAAGAAGTTAACACTGAATGAGGCTAGCAATAGCTTTTGATGGAAATGGTCATAAGTTGGGGAAAACATTGGCATTAGATGCATTTAAAACGCTTCTATTTTCTTTTGTGCAGACTGTCAATTTTGAAAGCTTGTTTATCCTCTATTTTCTGAGATGGTTTTCCCCTCTTATTAATAGCAAGAAGCCATGCTTTGAAGTTTATTTTTAAATATATTACACCCTTAAGAATGAGAAGCAGCAAATCGGCTTCAAAAAGTCCAGCTCAAATGTAAGGAAGAAGTTGCATTTTGGGAGACTAGTGCTTATTAATATAAATAATGAGAGCCAGGCTTGGGGGGGTGCAGACGTGTAATTTCAGCATTCAGGGAGGCTGAGGCAGGAGATTGCAAGTTGGAGCTGAGCCTGGGCAACTTAGACTCAGCAAGACTGTGTCAAAAAATTTGAGTAGACCAGAGAGCTGAGGATATGCTGAATGTGAAGGCCCTGGTCTCACTCCTCAGTACAAAACAAACAAAACAAAACGAAAAAACAAACAACCCCCCACCTCAGCACTATGCAAAATCTATATGGATTTTCAGCTAAGGAAGAATATGTGTATATATTTACATACAGATTTAGCACTCTTCTTTAAGTGCTTAAGATGAGAAATTTTCTCAGATTTTAGGATATCTGCAGGGAAATCCCTGTTCTAAAATAAGTCAAAATCTGTAACTTTTTGAGCATCATATCAATAATCAAAAAGTTTTGGATTTTGGAGCAGTTTGGATTTCAGATTTTCAGATATGTTAAACCCATATATTGACAAATGTAGCCAGAAACAGAATGGGGCAGGCATTTTCAGAACAGAAACCTTTTCTCATTAGTAACAAATTTTCCACCTGTGGTGATGGCCCCAGATTTGGGGCTGTCATCACTTAAGAACAATTTAGTGTTGTCATCATTTGGACGTGGGTTAGTGCACCATTCCCCCTGCTTAGGTGAACACACAGGACACGAGTTCATGTTCCCTGTAAGCTGATATTTACAGCAAAAGCTCTAGAAGAGCTTCAGGTGAGGTTTCCATTTGTAAGGATAAGAGGGATTTTTTTTGTTGTTTTGTTTTTTGTTTTTTGTTTTTTGTTTTTCATTTCCAAGCTAAGGAACCCTGGTGCTGAGAAGCCACAAGTTGCTTCACCCACTGCACCAGAACCCACTCACATCAAGGAGGGACATCATAAGCCCTGCAACTGACTGAAGATAAGTGAGTCAGGGTGCTGAAGCATAGTAGATGACCCGAGGAGAGGGTTACGGGGGTCCCCGATAGCACCAACACATAATATGGTTTGTTTGTAAATAAGCAAGAGAATTGGAACTTTAGACAAAGAAAAGTGATAGCAACTTGACCTTCGAATTTTACTTCAGCATTTTTTTTAGCATTTCCCAGAGCTGATTCATAATGAATAATATTGGTCAGAGCAGTAAATGACAATATTGGTTCCAAAAAAGATAATGGGAAAGGTAGTTGTAGTCACATAAGGCCAACGCAGCCTTGGGGCGTGCGTGAGGACTGTCAGGAAGCACCTGAAATGCTGGCTGGGCCACTGAGGAGGAAGCTTTCTTAAACGCCTGCTCCTCTCATCCCACAGATCAGGCTCTCCAAGCTTTTCTTGGGGAACGAAATATGCAAATGAGCCTCTCTAAACTCAGTTTCTCCATCCTCGCTTTCTGGGCCTTGACTTCTGGCAAGGAGCATTGCAAATTCTCACAGGCGCAGGGACTGAGGGAAACTTGTGGTGAGGGACAGAGGACAAGTCCTCCAGCAGGAAGACTCTATGGACACTTTAGCTAAGTGCTAACGTTGCACAGATACCGATTCAGACCACCAGGGTACGACCCTTGTGTAACATCACAAGGATTGTGAATTTTTATGAAAAAGACTCCCAGGAGATGGATCTGGTGGTGCAGGCCTGAAATCTCAGCATCACAGGGTGCTGGATCCCAAGTTTGAGTCCAGCTTGGACAATTTAATCACTTAGTGAGACCTGGTCTCAAAATCAAATATAAAAAATGGGCTATAGATATAGCTCAGTGGGAAGGCCTTGGGTGTGATTCCCAGTACTACGCATGACCCCAAAAGACTCTCAGGCTGTGCCCACTAGTAATAGAAGAATGGTCTGTTGCTGCCTCCTTGTTAGGTTCTGGCTGTGCCTTCCCTCATTCTTCTACCAATTTTACCTTTCCATGTCTCCAAGATAATGTTCTAAGTGCAAAGGAGGAAAAAGCTAATTTTTAAAAACATTAATGACAAGCTTGATGAGTAAGGAGTTTGGGAGATTAGGAAAGAATTTTTAAAAAGTCATTTGTGGATTTTAATTATCTCAGGTTAACTATTAAACACAAATCTCAAGCAGTAATTAGATACACATTTCAAAAGTGTAAACTAGGTTTGATAAGTTCCTATTATTAAAGGAGTGAACTGATAAAGGTGAACAGAGTCACATGGGCAAAGGCAATGTTCACAGCATGTATCTCTATAGAAATAGCAAACTTCAGAGAAATGAGAATCAGCAAGTGGTGAAAAGTTAAAATACCGAGCTGCACTGCTCCTGTCCCTGTTCGCACAAGGACCTTCTATCTTTCTAATATCCACAACTGCCTGTGACTCACTACACTTGTTCATTGGTAAATATTCAACCAGGAAAACGCTTGTACTTGACTCATGTCCTGTAACTTCTAAAGATAATGGATCTGATACAATATAGGCATTTTCTTGACCAGGGGCCATTTAAAACAATGTGATTCTAGTCAACCTGACCATTATTAGACCTCATGTTTTGCAGAGCAGGTGATGTTGACACCTTCTTGTATAATAGCATAACTGAAGGTTATTCTTGGACAAGAATCAAAACATGTTCAATTTCTGGATTGTAGTGGGTAAAAGGCTGTGTTTATTGAGAATATTTAAAAGGACCACTCATGGGGTAATTCAAGTGTTTAGGGTTCAATGGGTAAAAATTTAGCAGTTTCAAAATATACTTAAAAAAACATTTTGTAACTTAAATCTTCTTGAGTTGTGAAAGAGGGCTTCACAGTTTCTTTGGATCCCACTTAAATAATGAAAAAGTTACCTTTGCTGAAATGATTTTAAAATTCATTTTTTTTGTGAGAAGAGAGCTCACAGGATCTAAAAATACAGTATAAACATGGGTTCCTTGAAAAGCAGAGCCATGCAATTCTATGTCAAGTTTAGTACTCTTCAGCATGGATAAATACTTGCTTTCTATTTTTATGGAAATATAAAGGCAAAAGCAAAAAGAAACAACAACGTCACAACCCTCCGAACAATAAACTGAAGTATACCTTCTGGAAAAGTAGCTCGGTAGTCTACAGATTCATTTGAAACCATTTCTGTGGTTGGACTTACACTTCGGGCACTCACAAGCCTATCCAAATGAGGAGTGTGTACTCTTGCATCATAGCGAACTAAGTCACTGCCTAGATCTTAAAACAGAGAGAAAGAAAGAGCTTGTTAAAGACTTGGCTATCAAGGGTCTTGGTAGACTTTGACCCAGTGCCCAGAACTTGAGGGTTTTATAGATTGCATAGAAGACAGCATACAAGATCTGTGACATTAAACTGTAATGATGATTTTTAGGGTAACTTATTAAAACAAACAATAATTTAAAAATGTACCTTTAATTTGCTTTCTCTTTTTCAGCCACAGGAAAAGCCCGAGCACTAATAAAAGTATTATTGATATCGACACAACACCAACAATCAATCCTGTGAAATTCTGATCTGGTTGAACTATTACTTTTCCAAGGTATGTGGAAGAGACTGCTTGTTTCCACTGGAAATGACAAATAAGAAGTCAGAATCTGGCCATGATAGACACAAAAAATACTTTCTAGGTGGAATCACAATTTTCCTGGAAGTGGCAGACTTGCCTTCAGAGTAATAAGAGATTCATCAGTTTTGCTTCAGTGTTCAAATAATTATCCCAAAGCACATTATACATCACATTGATCCCCACTGGTCTCTGTTACTAGGCTGTTTAATTAGGTATTTAGTATAAGAAGACCGAAAAAGTCTTCGCTTTTGAAGAACTGGGGTCTATTAGGAGAAGCTGTTACATAAATAAATTATTATAATATAATGTGAAATGTGCCACAGAAATCAGAACAAATACTAAAAAACAATCTGTCGCATTAGGGAGAGTGGGGTTGACAGCAGAAAAGACTTCTTGTAAGAGGCAAGTCATCATATTTTTATGGGACCATAGAATCTCTGTATATTTTTATTTTAGTTCTGATTCACAGGAGAAATTTTTGACGTCCTTTCCAGCTTTATTCTAACATTTAATGATTTTCAAGATTTGTGGTCATTCTGAAATTCCAACTGTGATTATATGATTTAGTCTTAGAATTTCTAATTCTTTGTATGTTTCGATTTCATAAAACTTTAGTTTCCATTCCATACCTTTTTTAGAAGACTTCAGGAATACTTTAGAAGCTACTTATTCTTAGATAAACAAACTGTGGAATATCCACAGAGAAATATCATTCAGCCATGAAAAGGGGCAAAGTACCAACATTGGGAGAAAATGCAGAGGAACCTTGGAAATGCTGGTTCCACTCATGGAATGTCTAGACCAGGCAAACTCATGGACAGGAAGGAGCTTAGAGGCTCCCGGGACTGGGGAACAAGAGGGAATGAAGTGCTTAACAGTTACAGGGCTTTTGTTTGGGGTGATGAAAGGTTTTGGAATTAGATGGTGTTGATGGTTACACAACAATACGAATGTAATTCATACCACCAAACTGCACACTTAAAAATGGCAGAATGACAACTTTGTTGTATACTTTACCACAACTTAAAAAAATTCATGAAGTAACATACCAAACCCACTAAGCCATACACCTTAAATGGGTGAATTGCATGTATGTGGGTCATATCATAATAAAGCTAATAAAATAATAATAATAATGGTGCTAAATAATGAAAAAGAAAACATTCTGGTTCTAGGGTGTATGATTTAGCTGTCTACTTGACAGAAGTTACTACCAACAGAGTAACCCCTACTCTCCTCTGTCCACTGCATGCATGTGGGTCTCCTGCATATGTGAGCGCTGTCCTGGGCAGTGGTACACTGGCTTTGGCCTACAGGGGTGTGAGAGGTCGGGGAAGGGACACTCTTAGATTTATCCTTACTCCTGGGAATTACACCAAAGTTTGTTGAGAGCGTAGCATGATCAACAGGCAGTACCCGAAAGGACTTATGGGAGCTGCTCGCCTAAGCCCGAGGGATAGGAGACGGTGCGACAGAACAACTTCCTAGTCTAAAATAACAACTGGGAATCGAGGCTGAGTTGATGAGCCAAAGCCGCCGCACAAATGAGCTTTAATGACTTATTTTAAGCCTGCCGGTGACATAATTACACCAGCATCCTCATGTACATCAGGAGAGGAGTGCAAGAGCCCCACCTCTATGTTTAGCTCACTGTTGAGCTGTAGCAGGTCGCTGGGGACCGTGCACAGAACAGCCTTGGCATGCGGCTCCACCTTCTCACAGCTCTTGTTCCCAACTTTCAGCACTTCACCTTGGACTGCTTCCGGGTCAATGTCATTTCCCTGGAAGGAAAAACGAGAGGTTGTAATGCTTCACAGTTTTGCGGAATGTTAACAACTGTGAAGGAAGAAAAGCGTGTTGCAAACACAAGACGTGCTGTTTGCCAAGGCATGCGATTTGTAGGATGCTTATTTTCGTGAGAATCGGGAAGGGTGAAGGGCAGCATGACAGGGCACTGACTTTGTCAGGAATTACAGGATAATGCTTCTAAAATTGAGTTTTAGAGAAAAGAAAAGGAACATCTTGCTTTGTATTCTTATGTGGAAATGACGTCTTAACCGTGACCACCTTGTGACTGTCTTCAGGGAGACCGATGTTTGGCAAAACGAAAGCGATTGAGAGATTCAGTTGCAGCCTGCCTAACACTGACTAGTGCAACGATTCCTAACCTTGCCTTTACTTTTAGAATCATACCAAGAGCTTTATCTGTTATTTATATAATTTTTTTGAGATAGGGTCTTGCTTTGTAGTTCAAGTGGGTCACTATGTAGCCCAGGCTGGCCTTGAACTCGTGGCAATCCTCCCGCCTCAACATGCTGAGTACTGGGGTTACAGATGTGCATGACCATGCCCAACTAATTTTTATGTGGTGCTCAGGAATGAACTCAGGGCCTTAAGCATGCTAGGAAAGCACTCTAATCACTGAGTTATATTCCCAGTCCTGTACTGAGTGCTTTAAAAACATGGATTCCTGGGTCCCATCTCTAGAGAGTTGATGTAATTGCTCTACACCAATATAGTCTTTTTCTGCTTGACTTGGGCAATGTCTTCTCATCCTTTATATACGTAAATGGACTTGCTTTAGAAGAAATTCCTGTAAGATGTTGTATGTCCTCCATTATGATTTGAGAGCACAATTATATCATTTTCAATAATTATATAATATGGGAGGATTTAAAAAATAATTCAATCTGGCATATTTTTTAACTAAAGTTATAGAGGATTTAAAAATATCATATTCTCTTGAAGAAACCAGTCCTAAGCCTTGAGAAAGAAGTACAAACATGGGTATAATTTCTCACAGTAAGATTTAATGAGTCCAAGTACTTATTAAACAAGCCATCATTTGAGCTGAGATCTATCAAAATCTATTAACTATTTCTCTTCAGGACAAAGAGCAGCTAGTAATAACCACAGCCCTGTCACTCTGTTTTGCATAATATTTAATAGCAAACTGCTTTCCCATACATGGCTTCATATGGATCTCGACAGACTGGTTCAGATGCAATTCTAGGAAAAGTAGCTGAAAGAAGTTACCTCTATATAACATGAAGCTAGAGTCTGGGGCAAAGCAAACATGGACAAACTCTGTCTTTATGCTATTTCTAGAGGCAGTATGAGCAATCCATTGAACCAGGTCAGCCACACAGGGCAATTCAACAGAGAAGCACATAAATCTAAAAGGTCACCTTGGGGTTTCCAATGACAACTTGTTGGTTAGGTCTGAGGAGGGCTAAAACCCTCACTCACATATCGAAGGCGATTCAGAGAATGACAGAGAAAAGAGATTAAAGAGCAGGAGGGCTTGATTTATGAGGGAAGGACAATATGTCTGGCTTGCTTAGATAATAACTACGGCTGGGGGAAGGGATGGCACATCGCATTTGCATCTGCAACACTCGTTCTCCCAGGCTTAAGAAGATCTTCTTGGATGTTCCCTAAAGAAGCACAAAAGTAGATCCTACGGCTGAACGACTGCATCCTCTTCACGCCCACCCACCAAGGAGCACATGACGAGTGACGACTCACCTAAGAAATTATTATCATCCTTGTATAAATAATTGTTTTAAATGCTGAAATACCCAGGTATGTAGAAATGGTGCTGGCAGCCCATGACTATATGACAGGAGTCAATTCCAAATCAGAAAATAAAACCATAGCTATAGGCTATATTTTTGTCATTTAAAAAAGCATAACTTTATCAGGCTGTAAAAAGTATATATTTAGAGCTTATTTATTATTGATTATTAAATAGAACACACTTAGAAAAGCCTCTCAGTTCTTCAATCATTAAAATGATGAAATAAGGGCTTTTAAAGAAAGCAACGAAAGGGGAAAGCTTTCTGACAAATCATTTTGTCCAACAAAGACATCACCCCTCCCCTGTAGGTATTGTTATCATTCCTGCTTTACTTAGGGTTAATAAGGTTGGAAAAAGGATGAGGTCATGAGGCAAATCGAATTCTATTTGATACAGAATCCACTCTGTGTTCCGCACAAGTTCAGCCACTGAGAACATGAACACCATTTTCTCTTCTTCCTGCAAGGCTAACGTTGGGGCATTTCTAAAATGGAAGCGTGAATCCCAACGTGTCACACCAGGATGTTCCTTCTCTCTTTCCTCTCTAACGCCGCCGCATGTGACATCATGTTTCTACTCAGGATTCAGACCTGGAGATGCTGCATGTTTGCGGTGGCTGCAGAAAGGAACAGTCGGGAGTAAAGTGGGCAGCACTTAAAAATTGCATTACAATAAGCGGGATCGGGGATCTAGCACGTTTTCATATCCAGGCGGCCATAAGGTAAGCGAAAGAGAAGCAGTGGAAAGCAGTGAACTGCAGACCTGCAGCAGGCAGTGCTGACCCAGGGAGGCTGGCAGACAGACGACAGTCAGGGACTTAAGGGAAGGTGGTGGCATTTACATTTCACCTGGTGGGGACAAACCCCTCATCTTAGAAGCTACAGCAAAAAGCTGTCACGGAAAACTTCAAAACTGATATTCGTAAGATGTCAGCAAGCAACTGAACAAGTTCTCTGGGCACTCGAGAAAAGCTGGGCAAACCAAATTGTGCTGGTTTCTTCGCTGGCTATGGGGACCACTTTCTGTTAGGCGTGACAGAACCGTAGGAGCTACACATGTGTTCTGGGAGATATTTGTTTTCTCAGAATGCCTATTAATTTAGGCATAAGTAAGATGTGAATGCCATCAAATAAAAATAAATCCTGATGCTGGGCCAGATGTCTCTGAGAAAGGAATCCCTCCTGTTTTCCTGTCTGGTGTGAGAACTGGCCCTGGGGTAGCTGTGACCGGGACTGGACTTTCGATTCCAGATAAATTAGTCAGAGAAGGAAAGGAGACGACCTCTGGCTGCATCTGGGTTGCAGGAGAAATGGTGAGCTCCCCTTTAGGTCTTTTGAGCTTAGTCACAATGCACGACCTTTCCCTGGGCTTTCAGCACTCGCTCCGGTGTTGAAAATATCATGTTTGAATCCCTGATTCCTGTTTACCTCATCTTTCCACCCCTTTTTCCTGTTTAAGCCACATTCACTATCCTGGAATTCTGAAGCATGTCTCCTACAAATATTCCTATATGCTCCAATATAAGCTAAACTCCTAGGGAAGTTCCAGGGAGCCAGCACTAAAAACTGATTTCCTATTTTCCACAAAATATGCTCATGTATAGAAAGTTAGATAATTAGAGAAAGCATAGAATTTCTTTAAACAAAAATATCAAATTTTTGTTCTTTGTAGAAAGCTTAGAGCAAATTTACTTAAATGTGCGTGCACACACACACACACATATAATGACAGAAAAATTTATTATAAAAGATATTTTGATAAACATTAAATGAAAGTTAATTCAGGATGCACTGCCATTTAGTGAATTTGGATTCAAGAAGAGTGCACGTAAGCCTTAGGTCTGCCATTTGCTCCTTGGGTGACCCTAAGACAGGTAAGTAGTTTGTTTATTTATCTATAAATGGGGATAATCATGACCGGTCTCCTCAGCCTATAGGTCCATGTGAAACTCAAATAAAATATGTCAAAATTCAATATTCGCTGTAAAATTCCTTATAGATGTAGACGACTGTTGATAAGAACATTATGCTCTACTGTGTATTTCTAAAGATATGTGTACTGATGCTGCCTGTCTAAAACTGGTCCTGGTAGACTTGCAATCTTCACTCTGAATTACCTCCTTTATCTGTGAGGTTTCTGGTCCATGCTGAGGAACGAATGATCTATGCCCCCAACGGTGATCTCAACTCAATCTTGGCTGGCTCTTTTATCCATGGTGCAGTCTCATAGCCAACGGTTTACTGAGGGCAAGTCTTATGACTGGGGCTCTGAACTACCACAATTCCTTCTTAGCCAAGGAATCTTTGCAAGTGTAGCTGATTGAGGAACATGAACCCTCTTCCTGGAAGTAAAGAGGCAATTCTCCTCATAACACTTTCACGGATGAAAGACAAGCTCATGTTTTGAATGGGTACTGAATAACCACATTAGGAAAAAAATGGTCCCCTTTCTTTTGCTAGAAACACTCTGCCACTTGTCCCAAATAGGCCTTCTCTTCTCTCTCTTATGCTTCATTTTCTTTTGTTTCTCCTATAAGGGAGGCAGAGGTTTCAATGTTGTCAACTTTAGAAATTGATAAAGGGTCAGATTTCTGTCACAACAGTTGGAGGTAGTGATATATGTCTGTGATCTCACCACTCTGAGAAGCTGAGGCAGGAGGATGGCAAGGTTAAGTCCAGCTGGGCAACTTGGGGACACAGTGAGATGCTGTCTCAAAAAAAGAAAAAGAGCACTAGAGACGTAGCCCAGTGTGAAGTCATTGGGTTCAATTTCCAATAATACCTTTCCAAAAAAAGTTCTTACACAACACATTTTCTCACACCTTAGATTATATCTTACATCTAAGGAAAATGGAGTATGAGCAAAAATTGAATCACGATACTAAAACAATCACCCTAAACTGTGCACAACCTTCAAGAGATTACTGCTTGGAATATGGTAGGTGCTAACCCCTTTAGAGAAAAAATATTAAATTTCTATATGACCAAAGGAGATGTTCTGTTCCTGTCTACAGAGAACCCTTTGCCATGGTAGAAATACCATTAATAGGCTAAAGATGATGTCAAATCATGTTTTTCTTAGTACAACAATTTTGTGGGACATTGACTAATGAGTTTTTAATTCATAGAAAAAGGATTCTTCTCTTTCATACAATGCTGTGCTTTAAAGGATATACAAGAATTTTTTTTTTTAATTTCTAACTCATCTATCGTTGGTACAAGCACAGAACAATAGACACACGACAGTCACACCTGAGCCTTTGTTTTCATCAAGAAAAACCAAATGGAGTCTTTCAAATGGCAAACAAAATAATTGTTAAAAAGCAAAGGTCACAGTAGATTAGTTTCAGTGAAAAAAAAAAGTAGTAAAAGCTCCTCTTTTTCTAAAACTAATTAAAGAAGCAGATGAAAGACCTTTGCTGTGGTAAACTGAAGCAGGTTTTTGTTTAATTTCATGCTGAGTTTCCTTAATTATTGTGCAAATCACAACTGTGAGGTTAGTAACCTCACATGAGTGTGAATGTGCTTGGGGTAGGATACAGATGTAATCTTGTTGGGAAAGCAGAAGCATGTTATCTAAGACGGAGATGACCTACAGCCTGTGTTACATCTAAATAGGGGACATCTTATTGCTTTGCTTTGTTCCTATTTGCATTCAGATGACCTTTCAGTAAAAAATTAGGAATGTTTAACAACATGTTGAAGGATAAATATTTTGCTGTTTCTAATAGTTGGCTAATTACAGTCTTATTTATTTCGCGTGTTTTGTTGCCATTTGAGGTAGCAATGACTAAAGCAACGTAAGAGCTGTGCTGGTTTCTTCTGCCTTTATTTCATCTCTTGTCAAACTACTTAACTTCCATGGACTTTTTTGGTTCTTTGCATGCTTCAGACTGGCTTAGAGAAGATGACCTCTTATTCTCTCTTAAATTATGTTTAGAGACCAGTGTATTCCCATGGTGGTGAAAGCTCAGCTCCCTTTATAAATCAGCTTAGAGAAGACCACACCCAGATCCAAAACCTCAAATATCATGAGGAAATAGAACTGCATTTGATGGATTTGCTTTCGTAGCCATTACTATTTATCTCATAAGGAGCGCATTTAAGTGAAGTATCTAGGGAGATGTCAAATATCAGACTTAATACATTTGCCTTCTGCATTACTACTTTTTAATACATACACAAGAGAGGGTTCTTAAATGCTATATTAAGAAGCAAACTATAATTAAACTTATATTTTATGCTCATGCCAAAATATTTATTTTTTAGAGCTATAGATATTTGTTGATGTAGCCTATGATACATGATTAAGTACAATGATTCTATTCACATAGCTATAAAATCAGTAAAGTTCAAGTTGGTGATTTAAAGAGATTTTAAGTAATTCTTACCTTAATTTCTAGTACATGTTCATTGCCCAGTGAGATCACCACTGGCTTGTCAAAAGGCTCAAAGACAGGATTATGTACATAGACCAGATCAAAGTGTTTGGAAAGGATCCCGTCTAATATGAAAAAGGCTTTGGTCTTTAGGGGTAGCTGCAGATTCAGAGATTTCAGGGAAGGAGTGGTGCAGCAGATTATCTCTGAGTTAGAGCGGTGTTGGCAGGCCTGTAGGAAGACACAGTTATCCACTGTCAGCAGGATATAGCCGACCACATTCATAGCAATTTTTATATTTCACAATTTCCTCTGAAAATATAAAATTGTCAAAAATATCTGCAATTACATTGAACGTTCAATTATATTGAATGACATACTTCTGTAAACCAGAGAGATGCAACATTTCCAAACAATGCAGTCTTCATAGGACCACAGAGCTTTACTTGCTTAGAACAACAAGTTCTGGTGATCTAGCTGCAGCTGGCCCTCACCCATCGTTTTACTTTCCTTAAGAAGAAAGCACAGTCACCTGCAAGAACTGCCTCCTAGTCTCACGGACCAGTCATGGTCAAGTTGGACTTTGTAGAAGTCCTTGCTTCTGGTCCTAGTTTTAATTCAAGCTGTGAGAATATTCAATTTCATTATTTACAAATTAAGATTAAAATGTTATTCCTAATGTGGTATACTATCTGGCAAAGTGCTTTGTAAACAACCAAGCTCTCTATGATTAACATTATAACTATGTAGTTAGGGAGTCTTACTAATGTGTTTTAAGTTTTTAATCCCAGGGTGCTGGTTTCTGTGCAAGACGCTGCACAAGGTTAGTCTCACCTAATTCTCCTGATAACTCTACAGGTAGGTGCTCGTATTACCCTGCTTAGAGATGAAGCATCTGGCGCTGTCCAAACATATCACATTAGACCTGGTAATACAGCTCTTGGAGTGGCAGTGCAGGGTACACGCGTACACCCGAGGCCACGAGTAGCCACACTTGCTGTCCTGCCCCCAGTGCGGCAGCTCATGTCCATCCTACAGTCCTGTCGTCCTGTGCTCTCTGTCACAAAGGCTCTGCCACTGTTACTCCATGGCCTTTCATCTCTCATTTCAAATTGTTCCCTTTGAAATTCTGATTTATGGAATTTTGGAAAATGTGGTTTCCTCTTGATTGTACTTGAGACTAAAACCAGCCACACAAAGTGATAAATTTAAGGTTCAATGGTTGCATTTTGCCTCTGAGGAAAAGACAAACAAGCAGCGACATCCCTTCGATTTCCTCTTCTCTTAAGCATAGTTGGAGATAAAACAATTACTTATGCTCACAATAGAAAAAGCTTTCAGGATATATATATATATATATATATATATATATATATATATATAAAACAGAATTCTGTGTTTGATATTTCCTTTTTAAAACAAAAAAAATCTTGCTACATTTAAAATTTTATGTTGTAAGCAGATGAAACTGATAGAGACAAAATCTGAATAAAAGATATTATTTATGTATCAAATTAATGTACTATTAGAAGTTATTGATTTCTACTACTTTTTTCAATGCCAGGATGTGCCCCAGCACATCACACATGCTAGGCAAGTGCTTGGCCACTGACCTACATCCTTAGTGTTCCTAGCATCTTGAAAAGTGGAGGTGAACAATTTTACTGCTATCACAATACTTCTTTACATCAGAACTTTGAAATGATACAACAAAGTTCAGGCTTCTGGGACACAACGAGTGTTAAGAAATTAATGTACATTTTGTCAAGAAATTAATTATTTTTAAAAGATTTGAGTTTATTGGGCTTAAAAAAGTTTTTGTGGCCAGTCTATATATCCAAATCAGATCTGACCACTAGTTTTTATTTATTAAATAATAATTGGGTTCAATTCATCTTCAGATTCGGTGAAGTGACAGAGAACATAGAAAGAACACACATTTCTCATGTCTTTCTCAGTTTTCACGAACAACAGCAAAACAGTACACAGTGAAATAAATAGTAAATTAAAGCCAGTGAATTTTTTACTTCTATCCAGTGCTAATGCATAGTGTAGTTGTGCCAATATGTTTGTGACTAAAACAAACATTTCTAAATATGTAAACAGATGAAGCTTTTTATCTTCTTCCATTGTTTGACTTTTCTTTTGGATATAATTTCTTATGTCAGAAACCTAGAAGGTTTTTTAAAACTACTTGATTACAAATAAATGAACAGAGCTCCAACTGGTCTTTGTGTTAACGCTGGCAAAACAGATGAAAGCAAACTCAGTCACTATTTTAATAATGGGGGCTTGATCTTAATTAGCTAGCCTAATATTTCTCAGATTTTTACTTTAAAAAGTCACATGCCAACACCACAGAGGGTTACTGATATTTTTATTTGGTTAATGAGAAATTGTTACGGTTATTTGTGGAGAACTGATGTCCTCTAAATTAATAGCAGTGGTATTTTAACTTTGTTTGTGGCCATGTGTGGGGATTGGCTTCAAAGCCTTCTACTTCATGTGGTGACTCCCTAGAGTACAATCTCTCAGGAATATGATAAAAATCTAATAATACTTTTTAGAGGTGATGCAATGTGGCTGATTGAGAAGGTCAAGAAAAATCTCATTTGAGATGACCTTATTGTTTGGTGATTTAGCTTGACATTTTTAGCCCTCAATTGGTTTTTGTAATTAAAGAACACAGTGGCTTTAGTCTTCAGAAAATATTGGATGGGGAATCTCAAAGAAAGTGCTGTAATTCAATATATCACTTGCCCAATCAAGACCCTGTTTGAGCGTAAGCACTTAGAACTTTAATTCTAAGTTGAGTGCATGAGTCCAACTAGATTATGTCATCTTCTAATAGAGGAAAATCATCAACAAAGTATGCAGTCTTTGAAAACAATACCAACCTTCCTAGGTTCTAAACTAAAACTAGCATTTTCGTATGACCTACTGAAATTGTTAGTGCATAGAAGAGATTAGTCAATTTTAAGGAGGTATTCAGTTAAATTCTGAATGACCTTGCAAATAAAATAAGAGAAGGTAGAAAAATGGTGAACATCCATATTCTAGGCCATAACATAGATAACATAGTCTAATGCTCTTTTTTTTTTTTTTACTTGATAACGTGCTAACAAAGGTACAATGCTGATACGATTTATATGTGCACAAAATACCCAAGCTCATTGGAATCATTATGTATCACTAGCAAATGGCCAAGAAGGGGCAAAAAAGAATGGCAAAAAGAACCCGCAGGTGTAAGAAAACATTGTACATCCGAGACTCACAAAGACAAGGATGCCACAGCAAGGTCACAATCTTTATCTACGAATTGTCTTAGAACAAGAGTCCATATTCTACAACACCTTACCGAGGAGCATAGAGGAATGCTGGGATTTCTATTTTTAGTGTCTTTAAAAACAGTGCCTCAAGTTGCAAACCATCTGTGTCTGTGCATTCTATATGTATTTATAATGTCAGCTCAAGGCTCAAGATGATCTTAGTTGATGAATTAAAAAATAACACTATTTGACTTATACTACAAAGAAAGTAAAGAGAAAGAATTAAAGGGAAAATGGAAATGCCCCGGTTCCCTAAAAGCTAGAGGCGTAAAAGACGCAGAACCCTGAGTAGACCTCCCCCACCCCCAACCCCAGGACTCACCACCGAGTAGTTCTTTCCTTCTTCACGCACACTTATGACCAGCCTTGGGATGCTGACGGAATTCAGGTTTTTTCCAACACCTGTTATTGTGCTCCCACCACTGGCAAATTGAAACAGAAAAATGGTAATGCTGAGAGGTTCTCTCACCAAGTATCTTAAAGACAGGTTCAATTTTTATCACATGCAACAATTACGTGAGGAACAGACAAAGTCAAATGGAAGTCCAGGGAAATATGTTGCAAGTGGCTTATTGTATTTAAAAATATTTTTTAAAATTCATATTTCATAAGATTAAGCAGCACCTTTGTATTTTTATTCACCCAATGTGCAAAAGAAATATTTCTTCTCTGTAAACGAAGAAAAATGTATGTTATCTATTGTTGATAGGATGATAGATCTAACAGAAACAGGGCAGACTGAACTAGGTCCGATCAGATTCTACCTGAAAGGGAACATCTGAAAGAGGGCAAAGCTATGTAGAAATCAGGCTGCATGAGAACATACACTGAACAATGGGAGAAGAAAAGAATGTGACGGCGCTATTGGGGCACTACGGCTAGTACAGAATTAACATGTCCGTAACACAAGTGCACAAAGACTATGGTGCCGTAAAGAACTGGTTTACAATAATCTGTTCAAAATTTAGCATAATAGAAATGAAATGCTTCTTGGAATAAACCAGCACTGGTAAAGTCAAACCATACCCTGAATCTGAATGTAGTTTTCTCTACCGAAGTGAGAAAGAAGCTTTTAAAAGAAAGTTACCAGCATTCAATCCAGGAACAAAACTGCAATTCTTCTTAACTATCCTACAGTTGAATCATCGTAATTGTTGATTGTTTCCTTACACCTCTTACTTACCTAACAAAAGATTTGGTTGGGTGAATTTCATACACAATGGGGTCTTCCAGGTAACTGAAGCTGCCAGTCTCTCGGTTAGCTAAGTCAATTTTCAATTTAACAGGAAACTCGGCTGAAATGGTTTGGGCTGGGGTATAGCATTCAAGAATACTATGCGATACGCTGAGCAAAAATAAAATTTAAAAAATAGACTATAGTTATTTAAGGTACACATCGTTTAGAATTGTATCTATAAATCAAAGAGTACAACTCAACAGTACCTAAATGGGAATTTCCTGAGGTAGTCGAGAAAAAAAAAAGCCCTTTCTGATGTAGGCTGTTTACATTTGACTGCATCCTAAACTTAGCCATGTTGCTGAAAGGCCATCCTTGACTTCAAAACATCTGACACTTCAAGCAACTTTTAAAGTACTTATGGTCCTGGAGAAACTGATTTGTTTTAACTCTAAGAAGCAGAAGTCTAAGCTCCTTCCAAACTCGGTTTTCCCTGTATCTTCCCTCCCCAAACTAATTTTTAAGTCACGATAGGAATGTTTAGCTTAAATTATTGTCAATAACCAAATCCTCAAGCTCATAATATAGCTAGAACTCTGAGAAATAATGCAAAGGGCAGGTGGCTTGACAAAACTCAAAAGTGAGATTAATAAATAAAAAGAGAAGAGTGGAAAAAATCAGCAAAAAAGAGTAGATGCATTTGGGAAGGAGAGAGTCTTGTCAGCAGGAGAGTAATTAGCAAGCATCTTAATTTTTTTTTCATGTAAAAGAACACACGTGGCTTGATAAGTATAGGTATCAGACCAACTTAGTAGTCACAACAAAACATAAATTGACAACACCTTTTTAAAGTACATGTCTTTCCACCAATTGAAATGTGTCTAGAATTCCCACTGTCCAGATACTTCCCAGTTAAAGTAAGCAAAGTACCACCAGCCTTAGGACCATAAGTTGGAGAAATACTTGTTATTGTAGGATCCTGGATGAAAGAGAAAAACAAAATAACATGACTTGTTTTCATTTTTAATTCTACAATTATAAATACATTAAATGAAAACAAAACATCTTAGTTCATGAGAAAAGAAATGTTTAGACTTACTACATAGGAAAATGTACTATACTGCGTTGTCCCACGACTGTTTGAAATAATTATGGACATATTGAAATGCGTATTCGTTGTAGGACTAACTGTGCATTTCAACCTGGAAAAAAAGCAATTTAATATGTTAAAAATCCAAAAGCATTTTCTTTCTGGTTTGATCGTTTCTTATAATGAGACATTAACTTCAAATTGCGTGCTGACCACTCTGCGTAGCAAACAGTTTCATGGTAAGCATTAAGATTGAAAATGATACAATCCTATTTTCGTATTATTATGCTAAATTACATATTGATTGTAGCCTAGTGTTTACGCAGACAAAAGAGGGAATGTTGAACATCATTGATGACGATTACAGCAGTTGAAAAATGCACAACAATCTCAGCCTATAAAACCATAGGGAAATTAGTTGATAAGATTAAAAAATAATATTTCAGTAGCATACAAAACAATGGCACAGCTATTAATAAGGCAAATCTCCTTATCAAATCATATCAACAGGTATGCTTCTGCAGTTGTATTTGTTGTATGTTTAAATTACTTAAAGAATTAATGATATTGTGACTGGCTTTCCATAGATTCAGTTTTGAGTCATTGAAGTTCTGAAAAGTTTAAGTATAATTTCTTTTATTAGGTAGTTTTTAAAAGCAGAGAATACATTATGTTTCATTTTTTCAGATCTCAACTTATAATATAATGACTAAGAGTTTTAGAGAAACTGCAAAGGAGATTTCTAGAATAAATTGCATTTTCCATTGAGTTAATAAACAAATCACTTGATGTTTCCATCTCAGTAGAATGAACAGACCTAGAGCTTGCATTAGATACAGAGTAATTATTTGATAGAAAAAGTTCAGCCTTAAAGATTCAACTAATAGAAATTTGGTCTTGTAACTGCATAATAACTAAGATTCTTGGGTTCTTTACTGAATTCAGAGCTTGCAGAAGGTACAGGTGAAATATAGTTGGATCAGCACAGGACCTGGCTCAGGAAATCTGCACCTGCAGGCAGGTGTTGGATCAGAAAAGCTGAGTGCAAAAGGTCTGTTGGGTGCTTAGCTACGGCTGACCTCTGCTAAGTTCTACTTCTTGGAACTTCAGGTATTGTCTTTTGTGAAGTAAGAATAACACTGTCACTCTCTAGGAATTTAGACATGGCCAAGTAAAGCCCAATGCCAATACATATTAATAAAATAGAAACTTAAGTTCTTTCAAAGAGTCTCAGAAGTTTGATTCAGCAGCTTCAGCACACTTCCAGGGTTCAGCAGGTGAATTCAAGAGTGGATCTCTACTGTGCTATTTACTGATTTTTTTGATAGAAAAAGCCTTTGAAGACTATAATAAGGACTAAATATTATATTTCTTTCAAATATACCCACACAGCTTTTGAAGAGCTGTTCACACTAATGGTTGAAAATTTCCCAGATACGAGATTCTTTCTTTAGCTGTGTCATGCCACCTTTCACCAATTCCTATAAATGAGCAAAATTCAAAAAAAACAAAACAAAACAAAACAAAGCTACAAAGAATGTGAAAGACCACAGACATTTTTTCTGGGGGATGGTGGGGACAGGGCCTCACTTTGGAGTCCAGGCTGGTTCTGAATTCACTAAGGAGCCCAGACTGGCTGCAAACTCACAGCACTACTCCTGCCTCAGCCACCTGAGTGCTAGGATTACAGGTCTGCACCACCATGCCCAGTGGCCGTAGACTCATATTAATCCAAGAAACATGATCTTTTAAAGCAACTTCTAGCAAACATTCATTCAAAAATAACCCTGGTCTTCCATGAACACCCAATCAAAGCGTCCTCCGATCCTTACGTGTTTACTGTGCTCTCACTTAATGTCAAGGCGCAGCTCTCATTTCCAAGGAGAACTTTGGTTTTCTTTAAATCATATTTATTATTCTTCTTGAATCCAAAGTCCCAGCCACATATGGTCAACCTTGTCCCTCCTTCAAGGGGTGCACTCGTTGGGAACACCTACAAGGACAATACAGAGCTTCAAAAATATTTTATATGTGAGGAAGACAAATAGAACCATACTATGTATCCTTAAATAGTATAAAATTCTTCCATTCTACAATTTAGTGAAATGGAACTTTTATTGAAAAAAAAGGGCCACAAATTTCAGAGCACCTGGGATAACCATGAAAACATATGTTGATGAAACAAGGTACTTTCAAGAGATCTCAAGATTGGAACAGAAGCAAAGTAAGCCTAGATGCCTGGAAGGGAATGTTAGGCTTCTGGTCCATTTTTTCCCCATCATTTTTATTAATATATATATATGTGTGTGTGCGTGTGTGTGTTTGTGTGTGTGTGTGTGTGTGTGTGTGTGTAGTACTAACAATTATTGAATCTACATCTTTATAAGTGGATCTAGTTCTTCATGACTATTAATTCACATTAATACCGATTTAAGTTTTTTTTAATTCTTTACAAATGGTCACAATTTGATGTATAACATGTCCATGATATGTAACTAAACATATTATATGATGGTTAAGAAATACAACATATTATTTCTATTAGAAATCTAAAAAGGTAGGTCAGAGAACATCCAATCCAAAATTGTAGTATTTTTCTAATTATTTCCACTGATGTTAACTTACATCCCATTTTTAAGATTAATTTTTAAATCTTTTGTTCAATGTTTAATAAATAATATGTTCACTGTATTACAGCAAGCTCACATTTGGTGTGATAAAAGTGAAATTTGGGATTATTAATAAAACTTTGACAACACTGATACAAAGTAGCAAGAGGCATTTACGAAGTCTGTAAAGACAACTGTTCTTAGGCTAAAACTAGTTAAACAAAACACATTTCCAAGTTAAAAATAAGCTTCTCCTGCACGGCTCTGTGACAATTGAGAAAGGAAATGCTCCTTTGGGGGGGACATATTGTAAATTGTGCTGTATAAAGCACAATGGTGGGAAAACACTGCAGCCAGATAGAGGCAACTCAAAAACCAGCAAAGAGCCCAGTGTGTGCAAAAATTTAGAGGCTTTTAGCAAAATTCAAATTTGCAAATATTTTTATCCTTCCTAAGTAAATAATTGCAGACCTAAGTCTTAACTTACCCTTGTTACCAAACCCCTTTAAAGTCTTAGCTTAATGCTTTTATGATAGCCATTTTACCCATAAAAATCCATTACACAGTTGTGCCTTTCAAGAAAATTTGCCTCGTCCATGTCTAGCCAGATGAGAACTGCTAGAAAAAAAAATCTGTTTATTGTTATGTTAGAAATTGAGCATCCAACCCTCTCAGGTCTCTCTTCAGCCTGAGACTGCCACACAGCTGCTGGTCCCTCTTCTAATGAGGAGCCTTCCCAGTCAGAAACAGCTGCTTAATGCTGACGTGGGCCTGTACCCAATGCCTAGATACACCCTTCCTATGTAAAAACTGAAGTCTGTCACTAGACACACATCCCTTTCTATGAAATGCAAAAAAGGGGGGAGGGGGACTGGTTGATGATCTGGGAGAAGACACCGAGAGTCATTGAAGTGGTATGCCGTCCATAGAGATAGGTATTAAAAAACCTCCACTTGACCCACAGACCAAGGTCTGCTTAGCTTTTTACTCCGGGCTGAGCATTTTGAGCTTACAAGGTAGCCATCACTTTTCCAGAGGAAAGGAGGAAGTGATCACGGACCATACCATCTGGGATAAACCCCGTTTCTCTGAAGCACAGAGCAGATACTCCATGGCAGACATGTGCCCAGCCTGAAGCCACGAAAATGGGCTCTCCCACCCCTCAGGCTGGGGAGGGTCCCGCTGTGAAAGCAGCTCTCATCCTTTCACGGGTGAGAGACACGTCACTGACAGGCGACTGCACCAGTGTTTGACATGATCGCGTTTTATAAACTCACTAAGATAATATATGAGAAAGCTGGATAAAATGTAAGAATTTGCCGCTGAAGCCTCCTTTCTGCTGTGGCAGGGAAAAAAATGTCATAAATGTACTGATGACAGTGCACTGCCTGTATGCCCTCCCACCCCACAAGATATTGCTGTGGCTTCTTATCTGAGTCTTTTCATCAACTAATAAGCAGTTTTCTTCACTGGGATTGACTTCAATCCCAGTAAGATATGACGATAGCATACGACAACATTATAGTGATAAACTCAAAATACACTGGGAAAGTGCTCTTTTTCTGAACGATTTCTCATTGTTTTGTAAGTACGAGATCAGATGACCAATGTGAAACAAAATAACAGCTTATAATACTGATAGTTCTCCTATCTGGAACTGCAAAGTCTCTCAGCCGCTGAACACGATGTACCTTGAAAAACAGGTTAACATGCATGCCTTGCAGAGTGAAATTCTATACATTAGCTGGATTTTGTGCATGTAGAGTTTAAGACAGATAAGAAAAAGATGAATAATCTGTCCTATTTTTGCAGTAAGAATGTTAAATGTCACGGTCTAGTGCAGCATGAAATCTTCCTAACAACTATGAACCGAGAGGGATTTATGGGCTCAGCTGCGCTCCTTTCCTTCTGACTGTTCAGCCTACATTTTGAAGCCTTGTGTATGATACAATACAGCCTTTTAAAATTGCCATCCGTGGAGTGGAAGAGAGGAGGGAGAGTCAAACACGAGAGTCTTTGGTTCTAGAAAATTGTAAAATATTTATTCTGTTCCTGACCATTTTACTATGACTTTCTTGATTAGTAAAAGGAAGCTCAGTGGGCAAAATTAAACATATCATTTGTGCTGGTTATCAACTGCTTTCTCTACTTAAAATACCTACTTGGCTATTTTTGAAACAACACTGTTGGTTTAATTATGTGTGAGGGTACAGCCACATCCACACAAACACTCCACTTATCTCTTTCATGGAACAGGGAGACTTCAAGTTTCTAATGTCTCAAATTGCTAAGTTCATATGTTGACAGAAGTACAAAATTGCATGTTTTTAAAAACACACTGGACAAGAAAAGTAAGTGTAAAATGTAGTACAAATTCAAGTTTCTTTCTTACAAGGCTTGATAACTGTGTCACACCTAACAGAAAATTATTTGGTTTTAAAACCCAGTCACCCACTACAGATCTTGTCCCAAACCGTAACTAAATGGAAACAGCCACACACTTGGGGGCAGTTCCTGTTCTGACTCGTGTTCTTTGTTTACTTGGTCATGAACCAGGTGACCGAGACCTTTAACTTGTATCTTTCACAAGACCTGCTTTCTGAAGTCCAACCACAGGCACACAGAGAAAATACACACTGTATCCCCACCAGAGAAGTATGTTCAAACGAAATGTATTTGGACCAAGAACTTTTTCCAATGAGACTTTCATTGTAACAGACACAGGCTAAAGCAAACGAGGTAACTGGTTAGAAAATACAGGTGTCCTATCGTGGTTGAAAGCCAATGCCCAAAGCTAAGTTCTTTAACAGGAGTAGGCCCATTTTTCTTGTTGTGGATCACATGTCCCTGGGTGGGATCTAGAAGCCCTGCCATGGGGTGAACACTCAATAAGCAATTTTGCAATGAATTAAAAAATTAAATGGCTTACAGAAGTGCAGATGTCAGTACACTCATCTGGTGAGACTTTCTTGTTTAGGTTACACTGAGGCAAGACTCAGTTACCCATGGGTGTTGACCCTCAACCTGAATCCTACATCTCCTGTGATGCTTCTAGCATCACCTTTGGTGGCACAAGGCTATTATTTGTGCCTCAGTCAGGAAGAAACGTTTTGACCTATGCTCACCAGCTGGGATCACAGGCTCACAAGGTTCAGGTTGGGGGTCTAGTTATGCCCTGAGCATGTCTGTCCCTGGGGTGGAGGCTCATGTCTAGGCAACCTACATAAGGTAGGTAATGAGGGATCAGAGAATGGATGAGTCAGAAGAAAACATCTCCACTATAGGGAAACCGGAAGCAGTGTTGCTCATGGTGCCCACTGTGTTATGCACGTGGCACCAAGGGACAGCAGCTGCCTGAGGAGAGAACCTGGTGCACAGAAGGCAAGCCCTTCAGGAGCAAAGCCGCTGAGGGATAAAGCAAGGAGGGAGCTCGTGTTTCTTCAACCGATGCCTCACAGCTAAATGAATACATCGATTTTGATGTTTTTTTTTTTCATTGAGTTAGATTTGTATTTACTGAAAACAAAGCATGATAGCAGACAGAGATTCCTACCTTGTAGATTGCAGGCAGACAGATCTCTTGAGTCCACGTCCCGCTGGGGCACTCATCTGAGCGTACACATCGATCACGGCACCAGCCACACTGCACAAAAGGAGGCGCAGAGAGGCACTGACTGCACGACTGGAAATGTCCGCATCCCAAGCCATTCAGCGGGATCTTTGTGATCTGTCATGGAAAGGAACAGAGGAATTCGTGGTTTGTCTGCTCAGTAAAAACTGAAACTACAAAGGCTATGTATAAATACTGGTTTGTTGAGTCTACTAGAGAGAGTCCCTGTGTGCAAAAAACATCATAATGGTTAAGCAATTAAAATAAAAAATTCAAATCTTGCCCTTTCCTAAATTGTTGGCACATATGTGGCCAAAGTTGACATTACTTTCCGGGAATGTAGAAGCACTGCCTTGCAATCTAGAGGTACTAAAGAGTAGGGACATTTGGCCCTGCCTGAGATGATTTTGAAATAACAAGAGAATACAATTTGAGCAGCAGGAAAACACATTTGGACCCCTGGAAAGTTCTAAGTGAGGTTACATATCATTCCAATATCAGGATGCAGGTCTTTCTCTTTCAGAAACAGGGGATTACCGACTGGAGTGAGATTCCAACGTCTGCTTCCAGGATTTATCTGCCTGCACTGGTACATAAAAACTGTAATTCCAACTCAGTGTGTTTACTTATTTCACTGAGAACTAAAGCACTGAAGTGCACATTATGAAGAAAATCTCCCATATGCCTAATCTTCTTGGAAGAAAAACTTAACTTTATTTCAGAAGACCTTTGGAGTACTCAGAAAGAAAGTAATGGAGGAGATGTGAGTATAAGGTGAAGACAGAAGTCATAAAACAAAACAAATGATGCTGGCTCTCACTCTCTATCCACTGAGGAGGAACCGTGTCCATGGAAAGTCCCTGTGGCAAGGGGCATACCTTCTTCCCAGTGATAACTAGAGTGTAGCCATTCTGGCTTAATGGATGCTCTACAATCACTTCTGGAGACACAGGCTGGGAATCCAGGAGAAAATTCACATGAGGGGTAGATGGTGCTGATCGAGAAACCACAATCTGAGAAACAAAAAAAAGGAAACACTTTTATTTCCACAAGCTCTGTTCAAGTGCAAGCAGAAGATGTGGATGATAATGGTAATAACAGATAAGGTGAGCTCACGGGTGTCGGAACTAAAGACCTGACAGTTCATCTTGTTATAAATCAATACGACATCATCTAATCTCCTTCCTGAAGCCAATTTATCTGAACCCCCAAGGTGGACTTTTGTCTATGATCTTTTAATGGTTTCTAGGGAAGGAGATTTTCCAATCAATCAGCCAGCACATCCAGACAAACCTTCATGATTGTATTGGGACCTGGAGGAGCCAAAACTCTCTCCAGAAAGAAGACACTGCATAGGTTACGAGTATCCTGGATTATTTTTAATCTGTCCTCCCAATCCTCCCAACGGAGCACTTTCCCCTGACGTAATGGTAAAAGTAGAGAACTGAGAGTCTGGAAACCTGAATCTAGTTCCACTTTCTACTCTTAAATCATATTTATAGATCTTTTGAGGTCAAAATAGGCCCCCTGCTACTTTAACTTGATGTACTGTATTTTTTATATACTTCTGTCCTGTGACATGTTATTACTTGTATTACAAATAAAGTTCAACCTCTTGCCTCAGCTTTAAACTAAGGGCAATAGCCCAGAAATGAGGACTGGTGTTATTCTTGCTTATAGGTATTTCTAACTTGTTTCCCCAGCTGTGTAATTTCCATCTGAACTGTTCCTAGAACCCAGTGATAATGAAATTCAGAGACTGTGATCAACTGTGAGAAGCTCAGAATGACTATCTAGATGAACACAGATTTTAGGAGCCTTTAGGAGTTCTCAGACTGTCCCTCTTAAGTGGGTCATCAGTTTGCATATACATGAGAGTGTAGGAGGCTGAGCGCTGCTCTGGGCTTGAAATCTGCTCTGTGAAATGGTCTGACATCTCTAATAATCTTTTACTCTGCATTGAAAGTGCATTTGCCTGCCGAGAGAATGAAATCATTGGACAAACTGGCATCTCTGAGATTAGGATTGAAAAACTTCCAGCTCTACCACAACGTTCTTAATCATAAAATGGCAATGAAATTAGGAGACTGATTAGCTGTACACAATACAGAAGGGTCCTGGGGGACAGTAGTAATTCTTTCCCTTCACAAATTAGCTAAGAAACCGGAGACAATTGAGGAAGATTTCCGTATTCCTAGTGTGTTCCCAGAGAGTGCACTGTTGATAGAGAAACTAACCAAGCTCGCCTCAAACCATAAAAGTTAAACATCACAACAATTTTGCTCTGTTTGTTCTACCCCAAACGCTCAACACCAACAAAACATCTCCATTAAGCAGAGTGGCTCTATTTGCTCAGATGTTAAATGATGGCTCAAAGGTCACTTGGTCAGGATGAAAACTACTGTTATTTCCTAAATTTAGGGCCTATTTGATATTTGTGACCTTTCACGGGAAACTAAAAAAAAAAAGTTCAATTACCAGCCTTCCCTCCCCCTGAGTGCTGGTTATAGCAGAATACCAGACATCAGTCTTCCCACGCCCTGTACCCAAATTATCTAGACTTTGGTTATCAGTATTGGTAATCTTAACTCCCTTCTGGTGTTCATCACCATTCATTTTTTTCTACTCAGTTTCATTCCCTCCACCATTTCCTTGATCATTGCCAACAACACCGAACTAGAAAATGGTAAAAAAAAAAAAAAAAAAAAGGCTTTTCTAAAGCACAAATCACAAACAACAAAAACCACCAAGCAGTCTTAACAACCTGACTAGTCCCTATTTCACTCTATATTTCCATTTCACTGCTTCTTATTCATCACAATGAACCTTCCTATGGATATTTGCATTTTGTGTCTGTTTCTGTGGTTTCTTCTGCCCTATTCAGATCTGCTTTATAACAATCCCCTCCCAGAGCCCTTTGAAATGATGTGCTGTATTTTTTTACGCACTACTGACTGTCTCATGATACGTTAGGAGTGGAATTGTTAAGCCTTATGGTAACACAATATTTAACCTTCTTGCTCCTGCCCTCTTGCTCTGTTTAAAATCATTTCCCATGTCTGAACTTCTTAATTCCAGGTCACCATCTTTGACTTTGTCAAATAGCTGAAGCCTATCCAATATTCATTTCCCAGAAAGGATGAACCACTCTCTTTCTTTTCATGAAGTCCTTTGCCCCTTTGGACTTGAATTGACTGATTTATTTTTCCTGACAAGACTTTTTGACTGGATAGTCCCATATATATGACACTTTCATAATAGGTAACAGAGCCAGGCTCACCCTGCTAAGTGCTTTAAATAGAGATTTCACTGACAAAAGATTACCCTATAAGGTAGGTACTATTGTTTTCATTAAGAAAAATATCAGAGAACATTCTAGCTAGAAAGTCCAAGAGTCAAGTTTGCAAAGAGCTTTATCTAATATCAGAATCCATGTGCTTGACCTCTTATCAAATACTCAACTGCTAGACTCTTGAAGTAACAGTAAATACAAATAAACCTTCGACTTCAGCTCCCAAGAGCACTGATGGGTTCAAAGCACCCGAAGAACTTTCACAACATGTTTGCCTTGCCACTTTGTAATCTTGGCTGTGCATGTTCTGGGCCTGAGGAGAAAGCCTTCACATCTGAATAGTTTTTGATGGCATGGGGTAAACGTTGCTAGCTCAGTTAGTAGAGCTCAATGGTCTAAGAGTTGCTTGGTGTAGAAAATGGAATGAACAAGAAAAGGCAGAAAAACCCAGGTGGAAAACTGGGATGGCCGTCAAGAGTGCTGGGCAGAGGGCAATTCCACAGAAGCAAATAGCTTTTTAGTTGATCATTAGCCCTTTCTCTACTGAAACATCTACTGCTTAAAATGTTAAGAATGCTTTTTTATCATTAATTCTTTGCTTTCTTTCATTGCCAGAATTCTAAATAATTGAGGAACCACTCCAGTTCTCAAAATATCAGCGAAGCAACCTTCCAAGAATTAGGAGTTCCTTTTTGTTGTCATGGAGATATTTCCAGGGACAGAACAGAATCTAGCATGTAAATGTAAGCTCTTATAATAAATCACTTGGCAATCTTAGAACAATTAGTATGAAATAGAAGGCTGCAATTATCTTCTGAGTTTGTATTGTGTCCAGACTAATCTTTAGCATTTAGATCACAAACATTTTTAGTTAATGATCTTGAAAATGCAGGGCTAATACGTTTTTGAGGGGTTGGGGAGGCCATGAATTTACTTGACCATTGTAGTTATGATACTACCTAGCCTTGCCTAAAAAGTTATTCGAGAGAGGACAGACTTCTATGTACAAATAAGTATGTGTTGTGACAAAGTTCTCAAATTTGTAAACTTGAACAAAATAACTTTTTTGTGAGTATATAAAAGCTAGATCTCCTTACTATAAGGTGAGTTAAACTGCTTTAGAATATTTTTTGTTAAGAATAGTGAACACAATTTAATAAAATATTTTTGTATGTGACTGTGAACTCTCTCAAAATGTTAAGCAAATAATTCAATAGTTGTTAGTATAGTCACAGATTTGCATAAGCATTACTGTGATTAACTTGGAACACTTTTAGCACCTCCAAAAGAAATCATAATCCCTAAGTCATCATCCCTCATTGCTCCAAATCCTCTAGCCTGAACACTTCTAGTCTACTTTTTATCACTATTGTCTAATTTCACATAAATCCTACAAGTGAAATCCTATAATATGTGGTCTTTTGTGTCTGGCATCTTCCACTTAACATATAGTGGATTCAAGATTCCTCCATGTTCCTTTTAACTGCCAAATAATGTTCCATTTTATGGATATACCACAACTTATTTGTCTCTTTATCACTTGATAGGTATCTGGGTTGTTTCCGCTTTTTGGTTGTTGTGAATACGTGTCAATTTTCAGGTGGATATATGTTTTCATTTCTCTTATATGGAAGAATGTCTATATGAACAGAATTGTTGAACGTTATGGTAATTCTATATTTGACCTTTTAAGCCAATGCCAAACTGTTTCCCACAGTGGTTACCCCTTTCCACATTTCCACCAGTAGTGTTTGAGGGTTCCAATTTTCTGCCTCCCTAACACTTCTAATTTCCTCCTTTCTTGCTTATAGGCATCTTAGTGGGTGTGAAGTGATACTTCACTGTGGTTTTGGTTTATATTTCTCTGTCAAAAAGTTTTTCCAAATTAAATAGGAAGAAAGTTTACTCCTGGTGGTTCACCTGCTCAAGACCAAGGATTCTGGAAATCCTCTGGTAGGCGTCCAGTCATCTTGCTGAGGGCCTTCCCTCATGCTCAGACTGAACTTCTGTAAAACCTCGTCTCTAAGAGGCTGGAGGTGAAAAAGAGAGAGACATAAAGACGGACTCTTCCTAGAAGCAGTGAAGAGGGAGATGAAAGTCACTCCCAGTCGCCTGTGTTCATCAAAGGCCACAAAGGTTGGAGGCGTGTCTTCACAGGAGGTGTGGAGCAGGCAACGGAGGATGGAGATGGTGGCATGACTCTGGATTAGAAGGGCTCCCTCATGGTCAGGGAAACACCACACAGGGCCTTAATCAGTGTTGCTTTGGACCAAATAAGAATATTTTATATCCCTTAATATTCTTGGTGAGACCTGAGTGACTGTTGGAATTCCTGGAGGCATTATACTTCCTGACCGAGACACTGATGTAGGATCCAACTCTACGGGTGTGACTGCAATCCTCTCAGCGGTCCTTGTGCATCTGAGCTGGATGGCAACACTTTTGGAGAGCGTGTAGACAGTTCATAGGTCTCCATGGATAGAGAATAGCTCAGCAGACCTTGTGGGAAATGGCTCAGTCTTATAGAAATGTAGATGAAATGCACAAGAGGCCTGCAGAAAATCTTTTGAGATCAAAATAAATTTTCCTTATACAAGAACAGAAATTCTACTGTTCTAGTTCAAGGCAAATGAAACTGAACTGAAGCTGCAATGTTATTTAGCTTGATTTACAATTTAAAAGATTAGAGAAAGAGAAAATACTTGTTAAGGGGCAAGAAAAAATCCTCATTCTTCAGAAAGATGGTGCAATTTATTAGAATTTGAGACTCAAAGAGAATATATGAAAGGATAAAAGGACACAATAGATGAACAGATGGGACACAGCAGATGAAGGGGGAGTCGGCTTCCCTGAAGCTCCCAGTATAGACAAGTCTCAGTGACACAGTAGGTGCTTAAGCGACATCTATTGCTCTATTATTTTATCAGATTAAAATTAGAAGCCCACTTAATCCTTGATGAAAGCATAGGTTCTTTAAATGTTTCAGAATTTAGCCTCCAAAAACTTAATGTGCATTTTTAGGGCCCGATTTGCTGCATGCTTCCTAACTGCTTAAGGTTTACTTCAGTCTGTGATAGAAATGGTGTATACTGAGAAAGAAACAAGAATAAGAGGAATAATTCATTTCAATTAAGGTAAACATTTAATTTTATAAAATTGAAAAACAGTGAAACGAGACGTAGACATTGCTGAGTGTCGTCAGCCATGAGACGAAGTGGCAGGTGGCAGAAGTTGAACGAAGCTTCACTTTGTTAGGTCCTCTGCTCTTTTGGGAGTATTTCTCCACCTGCTTGGCAATCTGAAGGCCAGGTAATACCCAGAAAGCAGACAGTTCTCCTCACTGATTTCATCAAACCAACGTGTACGTGTTTGGATTTTTTGTAATCAAAAGTGAGACAAAACGAATCAATACCAGATTAAGGTTTTACAAAAAAAACCCCAAACATCTGAAATCCAAACAGCTAGGGAATTTGTTATATCTTATAAATAACTACTACATTCAAATCAGTGTTCCAAATTTAATGATTAGAGGACCAGCTGTTCTATAGATAGAACACATTTTTTTTTGAAATTTAAAAACAATAGAAGTTTAAAAAGCACAGATACGTGTATTTCATCTAACAGATACATCTAACAATGTTTATCTGTTCTTCGCAAAAAGCACCGATGCAAGAAATTCCAACTACTCCTTGCTCACCCAAACCAAAACAAACAAAAGCTTTAGATTTTCCCATGGTTTCAAGTATTTGTGATGTTTAAAATTTATATGTATGTGATAGTATATCATCAAATAAGTGTCCTTCAAGTGCACACATTAATTCATCTTATGAGTTTTTATTTTTTAGCTAGGGTAATTTCTAGTTAGGGACACAACCCTAATAATCCTAAAGTTACTCGGTTAGGTAATATTTTTTTGTTGTTGTTGTTACTGAAGCTAGAGCCTTTACACTGAACTACATCCTCAAACCCTGACTTCCCTATATCTGATTTTGAAACAGTCTCACTAAATTTTAAGTCACCCAGGCTGGCCTCAGACTTGTGATCTGTGATTCTCCTGCTTCAGCCTCCCAGAGTGCTACAATTATAGGTGTGTTACGATTACAGGTGTGCTCTACCACAGCCAGATACTAAACTTTTTTTAAAAAGAAATTTCAGAACTAATGAACATATTTTCTTCTAAAGAATAGAACAACACAAACATTCTTTAGGGATATAACTAAGTCACTGATGTACTTTTTTTTTTTTTGAAAGGCAGAGGACATTTTTATGTGAGCATTTTATAAGAGGTAAGTAAATTAGCAACCCTAAAGAAACGCGATTATGAGTCAGCTCGATTCAGCTGGTCTGCCTAACGCTCCCGGTTTCCCTGAGTCGATGACCTGCGTCTTAAATATTCTAACACAACGGTGATCCCAAAACGCCACAGCTTCCCCTGAAAGCACTAGGGCGCACGATGACAGCGCAGGGACTAACGCAACCTGAGACAGATCAAAGGATAAACTGATTTTCTTTACTGGAAGTGCGCAATTATCCTCAAATTCACCAATTACTAGAACAATCCTTTTAGTAATGCTCATCGTAAAGATCAGGAGCAAAGTAATTTTTTTTTTTTAGGTGATCCTTAGCTCTATAGTTTCAGGCCCAACTAGTCTAGTTATGGCCTGAAGAGAAAAACGTATTTGACTGGTAGCAGCAACGAGGGTTAACAGACTTGTACAGGAGGGGGATAGGCACAGAAGAACAGCCAGGATGATACAACCACAAAGCCCAGGCGGCTGTGCCGGTGTCCAGGCAGGGTCCCGGCAGCAGGCACCGTGCAGCTACCCTGTGAGCATGTGTGGAGCCGGACGTGAAACAAGCCTAGAAGGGCCCCCGCGCGCCCTTCCAGGGTCCGCTCACTCTCCCTGGCCTGACAGTCATGCGCAAATATTTTAATAGCAATCCTCTGCATTTAGAGATTAAAGGCCTTATACAAGCGCAGTTATAAAAAAAAAAAAAAACCAAGCAAGCATTGTTTTAGACTTAGATGAGACAAGGAGCTCAGAAGAGGAGACGGGGCAATCCCTGTGATTAGTCCTGTGCTCCTCATGAGAACCCCTCGCCCCTCCGAGGAGCCACGTGTACCACGCTGCGCTGAGATGCTCTCCCGTCTTGGGAGCTCCACAGAAGTGCTCACTGTTTACTCCCGCTTGCTCCAACATCGCTCATTGCATTACTCCACTTCAAGGCATCCCAGGAGAGTAATCGTACAAATAAAAAGTGCTTTTGAAATCTCCATCGACGCAAGCCTACAGACACAGGGACTCAGGTAATCGGGCCCATCAGTGTGCTTAGGCAGAGCCGCACCTGTATGAGACGCGTCGCGCATGTGTAAGTGCTAGGAACAAGTCCAGAATGTCCCTGCCGTGCACATGCGATTGTTAGCTAAACAATATAATTCTTTCTAATCAAACAACCGCTGTGAAATACCTGATTCACTTTGCACCAACAGCTGGGGCTGGAGCTTGTGTTCCCAGCCAGAGCTGACCACCAGCACAATGGGAAGGGCAGAGACAGCTGCAAACTCTCGGTAGGAAAGAAATCTGCAGAAGCAGCTTTGCCAATAGGCTTCAGGGTAGGAAGGAAGTAAAATTTTTCTGTTCCTTTTCATGTGTGGCAGCTGTCTTTGAAGGAAAAAAAATTGTCCGTTCTGTTTTATAACAGAAATTGCCTAGTATTTATTAGAGCACGAGTCGTAGAAACTTCTGCTGGCCACAGATTTAGCGTTTGAGTCCAGTCAAAACATTTACAGAATGCGGTAGGCAGTCATGGCTCCGAGGCTCTAGCTGGAAGGTCCCTAATCTGCAGGGTCTCTCCCCTCACCATTATTTACTGTAAACAAACTGGATTTCAGTCATGTTGACTGATTCTTCAAGTGCCTTGGTTTATTTATGTAAAATGTAATGGAATTCCTTAGACAAGTGTCAAAGAAATAAATGCTTGGTGGGTCCCTAAGGCCCTTTGTCAATATTTACTATCTCTAAACGTTTTTTATCCCCTCAACTAAAATTTTACTTCCTTGAAGGCAGGGTCTGTGTCACTGTTTTCTTCCTGTCAGTCATTTGCCTATGAACAGGTTAATTTAATGGGTTCTTAATACACGTTTGATGACTTACAAGTCATCTGGTTTAAAAACAATCAGTGACAGCAGTTCTTTCCATAAAATAAGTATATATTTATTTCCGTCTTTGTTTGGGACTCACAGTTGATAGCATTAAATAGCTTCTTTTACACTATGCTAGGAGACAAGAATAAAATGTCTGCCCAGGCATTTCTGTTGTAATGAAATTGATACATTACATACCCCATCAATGGGGTAGAGTCTTTGTTATTAAAGCAAGTAATTTAAAAATGGGATTTTATTAGACCTTTAGCATCTGGAAATAGGCCAGGAATCCTTTGATGTTAAAAAAGAAGAAAATCCCCCAAACTGTCTGACCTAAAGTGGCTATAGAAAAAGCCTTTTAATATGAATCTGGATTGGGGAGATAATGGGCAATTTAGAAAGAAAGAAAAGTAAAAATGAAGACAAAGGAAGCAAAGCCATATCACGAACACTTAGGAATTGCGTTCTTCTCATGTTCCTCGGAATTTTATCGAATACTACCAATGCAAATCAAAAACATGCATAAACACAAGCTAATACTGGTCAAGTATTCAAACTAATACCATTACACGAGATCAGAGACAACCACATTCAGATACATCAGAGTGCCCGTCTGGGTTGGAGAACTGGACTTTACTCCTCGAGATTTTTGAGAAGTTAAGGATAGAACTGAATGGCCAAGGTGGGTGAGACTGCGGAGATTAACACATTGGCCTGAAAAGAAGGTGGTGGGGACTAAAGATGTAGTGGGCTGTGAGGCTGGTGTGTGAACATTTCACTCACAGGGTCTATATCATCAGTTGTGAGATGGCGAGGTTTTACTGACACCTTCCCATGCCCTCTAGTACAAGAGACACATGATTGACAGTACTTAAAATATGGCAACGATCAATGCCCAGACAGGGATAATGAGAGTGGTAATTTTAAAATGTTTTATAAAAATGTACGGATGCAGGAGAGTTGGATGAACAAGTCCTCAGTTGGTTTACTAGAAGTGATTCTCTGATTAGGAAACTAACTATGAAAGAAATTTTCATGGTTCAAAGAAATTTAACATTTCCACATTTCTGCATTGATCAAGAATCTACTAATGAACTCTTGTTGAAAGCACCAGCAGCTATTAAAGCAGTAAAACAAATCTTGTGTCACACACATTAATTTCCACAAAGTGCTACAATTCTTGTAGCTAGGAAACATGGTACTTGAGTCAAACCTGAAATGTGGAATTTTTATTGTATGGAAATACTGTTGCTAGCCATTAAAAGCATTTCTTAATAAAAACAAATCCTTGAAAAGGTATTTGAACTTGTGTCTGACTCCACAGTTCTGCAGAATCAGGAGAGCCTAGGTTACAATGGGCTTCTGAGGGCAAAGTCCCTTCCTAACTCCTGCCCAAACTTCTCAATAATGTGAACGTTTCTTTTCACGGGACACAAGGTTCACACAATGGCTTCCCTTTGATCCACAGCTTCCCTTGGAATAGGAAAACACTGCCTGGAAGTACTTTTATTGTTTCATTTTTTACTTTCCAATCATGTGATAGAACTTATGAATGGAAAAAAAAAAACAAACCAACCACACCAGACAATAAAAGTGATACACTTAATAAAAACTGGGCTGGGCTCCACTGTTTGGCTTTTGGTCTGCATCTCCAGCTTATATTATCATTTACACATTACATATTTGCAAGTATCTTACTGTGAAAACAACCAAATTCATCACATAATACCAGAAAAAACAGACACTTTCAGAAAATACTTACCTGCATGAAGCGACCCTCCGATGTCCCAAGATTTGCAATGGTGAGGTTCCCTTTAATAAAAGTAGATATAGATGTTAACAGCACATGTTTGAATTGGCCCATGAACAAGTCAACACGCTGCAAAGCTGTGGTGAACTCAGTTCGATACTCGTCACTGCGTGCTTCACATCCTGATGGATTTCTCAGAAGCGTCTGGAATAAAATATAACCATCGAATTCATGTCAGTCCAGAAGGGAGGAAGTGGGTAAGAAACTTCAGTGTGTCTTTTCAGAGCTTTGGGGGAAATGATCAGGATAACTGTGCAAACAGACAAATCGTCCCAGCTAGACACAAATGTTTCCAGTGAGTGAAATGGCCCTTGTTCTACCCGGCACTGTTGTGACTGCAGAGACTCAGAAACCTTATTTTCACAATTCGCTCCGTGGTTTGGTGTGTGTGTACATAAAGACAGAACTTAGCAGGTGCTGTTGAAGAAAAACAAAACTTTAAATGTCCCAACCCTTGACATAAAGGTAATGTTCCTAGCAGGCAAGGCGTATGAGATGAATTTCAGCTGGAATAACAGTAAAGGCTGGGGTCATACTGTGATGAGGTATTTTAAAATGTGTGCCATTTGCATTTTTGTGTAGAGAAGCAGTGGGGAGTGAGTGGTGGTTAGTAGGTGATTCACAGAAAGTGTCTTAGTTATGTTCTTATTGCTGGGGCAAAATACCTGAACTTAAGAGAGGGAAGATTTATTTTAGCTCACAGTTTCAGACGGTTTCCTACAGTCCATTCATGGGGAAGCATGCAATGGTGACGGCACATGACAGAGGCTGGAGAGATACTTAGGGAACTGCAGAGAGAAACCAAGTGAAGCAAGAGCAAAGCCCATGCCTGGAGACTCAGGCAAGGCCAGAGCTTTCCCGGGAAGAAGCTGCAACCCTGCTTCCTCTTCCTTCCTTTACTTAGTTCTAACTGCCTATTGGCTGCTGCCACACTGAAGGTGAGTGCCCCTCACTTCCTGTCCCACAAGCAAAAAACACCAGAAACCTCTGCTGTACCCTGAGTTTCAGCAAGGTGACACAATTCTTTCAGGAAAACCCTCAAACACTTACCCCTTCCAGCCAAGCCCTACTTCCCAACAGCACAAGGTTCCACAGTTACCCCGCTATATCTGAATACATGAGCCTTTTGGGACACGCCAAATGAAAACCACAACAGGAGGGCAGCAGAGTGTAGACCCATCAGATCTAGTTCCGGAGCTTTCTGCAATTCTCACAGCCTTGGTGTGTTCAGAGTTTCGTTACCACCACCTACGTAATCGAGTACTAGAGAAATAGTACCTATCTCATAGGATTGTTGCAAGGATTAAATGAATTGATTAATATATTTCTTATACTGGAACCCAGCATGTAGTGATACCACTTTAAAATTTGTCATTACTGGGTGAAGATTCAAAAATATAAAAAAGCTATACACTACCTGTCTCAGCAACCAGTTTACTGAAAGACAATTGCTACTCAATCTGGAAACTGTCCTTGAGGTTCAAGCTCAAACGGATTGTTAAAAATACTGTTCAGTAATGTATGACAAACAAGGTTAGCTGACATGTGGCTTTTTGTCTCCACTCACATGTCTCAGAGATCCCAGACTCAACACGACCAATCTTCCCACCTGATCTCATGATCAACAAATGGCTTCATTATCCTTCCAGGTGCATGAGTCAGAAACCTAAGGGTTACGTGACATCCTAGATTCTCCCGTGCTCTCAGTCCCCATATGCAATCCATCTCCAATTCCCATTGTGTTAGTTACTTTTTTGATGCTGTGACTCAATACCCAACATCCACAACTTAGGGAGGAAAGATTTATTGTAGTTTACAGTTTCAGAAGGTCACAGTCCGATCCCAGGTGGGCAGCTGGAAAATGGTGGAAGCACATGGCAGGGCTGGAGCAGGCGCAGGGCAAGAGCCAGAGCTCCAGCGTCAGAGCTCCTCATCACATGGTGGTGGTACAGAGAAGAGACTGATTGGGAGGAAGGGCAGACCAGCACACGCCGCCCCAGGTCAAGCCCATGCCTCTGGCCCCTTCCAGCCAGGTCCCACATCCCAACCCTACACAGTATCCATAGAAACATGAGACTTTGAGGGATACTCCAAATCCAAACCACCACATTCATCAACTTCACTTTTCAAAGATTCCCCAGACATACCCGATCTTTTCTGTGTCTAGAACCACAATTATCATCCCTACCATCCTACTCTGTTCCAGGACCACCGTGATGGCCTCCTAACTAGATCCATCCACCATGGCCCTTGTCACCCTTGCGTTCTTCACACTGTGGTAGCACTTTCATTTTAGAACACAAATCATTTAAAACTCTTAATTCTTCCTCATTGTTCTTAGGATATAGGAAAACATAACCTGGGGGACTTCACAATCAGTTCTCTACTTGACTTTTCCAAGTTTATGTTTCTGGGCACCAGACAGCAGAACTTCTTTCAGCTCTCCAAACACACCGATTGTCCCCCCAACCCAGTCCCATTAAGCACTGTGGCATCTGCTCCTACAACTCCTTCAGACCACAGCTTATCGCCATTCCCTCCGGAGACTGCCCTGATGCCAATGTCAAGGTTGATGGTTTCAGCATAGAGTCTCATGATACCTTTTACCTGTCCATCACAGCCAGCACAGCATAGCAGTAACACAGTCGTAGCTGAAACTTCATTTGCTTGTGCAATTATAAGATAAGGGGAGACTTCTCCTGTGAGGTTCTTTATAGACAGAGAATCTGCTCTTTCACCATTATATTGTTAGCAGTCTACTAAATATCATATATACTAGGTAGCTAATGAATATTAATTGAATGAACAAACATATAAGTGAATCAAAACAGGCAGATGAGCAGTGAGTGTAGACATATGAACCAATATTATTTAAGCTTCTGTTGTTTTTGTTGATCAGGAATGGGGTAAAGCATTTCTGAGAGGCAAAGTACTCCTGACTGTGCCAATGAGAAGCTGACAATTGGTAAATTCGGGTGGACAATGGGAGCAGAAGAATGCATTAAGAAAAGTGAAGTCTATCTTGGGAGAAAAAAAAGAGGAAAAGTTCATTCACACGCATCTCTGTAGTCTAAGAATACGACTGGCAAATTGGAAATTCTCTATTATTATTCTATTGCACTACAATAATCAGAGAATTGTCATAGTATGTTTTGATTCAACTTACTGTTTAGAACAAACAAATAAAATAGGTAATTGCCCTTCTATATATTGACCTTACTTCTTAAGGTCAAGTGTTACATGGAATGCGAAGCTCTTACAACTATATACTTCTATGATTGGAAGCCACCTAAAATGCTCTGTTCCATGTAGCAACAACTATTTATTTTAAATGGCAATAAGTTAGCGAACTGAGTTTCTTAAAAATGCCAACAAAACCTACTGGCTCTTGTAATTAAAAAAATGGCTTCAGCTCTAGACAATACCTTTGATGTATTAATGAGCACTATGTCACTATTTACTTAGAAGCTTTTCTTCACTAAAGTAATATAGATTACTCTCAGGAGCAACAGATAACTGGGATGTACCTGAAACTCAATAGTAATTGACTAACTGATAATTAAGTTTCTACTGGTGATCAATTTTCCATTTTGCAGAGACAGCCAGAGCCAAGAACATGCATACAATATTTTGCATCAGAGTTAAGACAATACTAATTTTGTGTATTTAAAAGCTTTTTTCCTTCAGGAAATAGAGAGGTCTCTAGATATTATTTATTCTAGGATTAATTAAATTGAAGAATGTCTCTATTGCCCCCTCAATAAAATTCCCAAGCATAGATACTTTGCACAATGTTAGAACAGAATCTTGATCTTGAGAAACTGGGCAATTTGGAGCTAAAAAAGCAAACATCCCATCAGGTTCAAGTGGCACTCAGTTTCATAAACCAGGGGATCCCAGGTTCTTTTCATTTTCCTCATGGCAAAGATCTGCAGGGAAGGGATGGGAGCATTAGCTTCCAAGGAAGAGGAATATTATAGCTTTTGCTACAGAAAAGGAGCTTCTTTTCTGAAAGCCTTGATCAAATTAATGATCAAGATCAAGGTGGCAGGAAGTGGCCTACAGAGATGCGTGCACTCTGAACTTTCACAGTAGAATTTTATAGGGAGCCTTGGCTTAAGTGCTCAGCACTTCAAAAGTAGAGCAGGGTGCAAAAATGATTCAGTCGAGTCACGGTGTCGCTCAAAGACAAAACACCAAGTGAGCAGTGTCACTGTTCATACGTTCAGGGCAGTTGGGATGGATTAGTTTTAGCACTTTACTACCATTCCTGAAGCGCAGCTGAAAGAACTACTCACCACCAGCTGCCAGTGGTCTCCTTGCTACTTGAGCTTCCTCCGAAGTCTGAATTTCCTGTGCCTTGGGGCATAACTGAGCAAAGCTGGCAGAAAGCAGTTTGCTGGGATAGTAGTTGCTTTGGAAGACGAGATAGCTTTCACATCAGCAGCACAAGGGAGGCAGAACCAAGGAAGAAGGGGAGGAAGGGAAGGAGGAAATTACTTTTCACCGGGCACCCACAGAGTGCCAGGCACTGAGTTGGGTGGTTTCATGCACAAGACCCACAGTGGCCCTGCGAAGTTGTTTTACGGCCAGCACAGCCAAGGGCTAGGTCATGGGGTCCTGGTTCACACTGGAACAGACATCAGAATACAGTACTCTCTGATTTTCAAGCTCATGAACTTTTGTTACTGTTTAGTATTCTGGGCAATGTTCTGGGATTGTGTAATTAATAAACTAGAGAAGGCCTTCAAGATCATCTGATACAAGAGGCTAGAAGCATGCCCCAGGGTCTGAGTTCAATCTCCAGCACTGCTGAAAAACAACAAAACCCCAAATTCTGTCAGTCCCTCTGTGTGTGTCTTTGGGTAGTACTAGAGATCAAGACTACGGCCTTCACACTGAGCTACTACATCCCCAGAACATTTTTATTTTTGACTGTGAGACAGAGTCTTGATAAGTTGCTGAGTTGCTTAGGTTGGGCTCAAACTTGTGATCCTCCTGCCTCATCCTCCCACAGTGGTGGGACTACAAGCTTGTACCATCAAGCCCAGCATACCAGTCTTTTAAGGCTAGAGTTAATAATTATTTTCCAAATATAACAGCAGAGAGAAAACTGCTAGTGATTTGGACTATGTTTATCAGCTTGGTTCCTAAGTCTAGTTCTCCTTGTTATCTCATTTAGTGAATGAGCATGACCAGGCATGCCTTCGGATAGCTTTGAAATTTCCCTCCTCTTTCTCTAGCATGCCCCAGCCCAACCGTTGTGAAGTCCTGCTGAGCCTGTCCAGCATTGCTCCCGAGCAGCCTCGGCGGCACACTGGTCCCCCCGCCCAAGCTAGGTGTTTCCTCACTAGCTCTCAGGTTTTTATCTCTTCTGCTTTGAGGCTATCATGAGCCATCATTCCATTTTTCAAAACTTTAATTGCTTCCCAAAGGCCTGCAGGAAAAAAAAAAACCCCAGGTTTTTCATTATAGCATTCAAATCTGTCTTCATTTACTTTTTTCTCCATTGAGGTATAGAGTGCGGGTACCAGAAAGCCCCAAAGGAACCCGAGAGTGGTTGCCCTGACCAAGACCTTTTCTGTCCTCAGACTCTGGCCCACTCTGGCTGGTGATGTTCCACTTTTCACTTCTCCCTGACACCTGTTCCTTGCTTATGTGAACCAGAAGCCCACAAAATGTCTTATCGCTGGGTGTGGTGGTGCATGCTGCAGCCTGGGAGGCTGAGACAGAAGACCACGACTTCCAGCCCAGCCTGGACAACTGAACAAGACCCTGTTTCAAATGAAAATAAAAACTTCCTCTAATTTCTTGTCATCCTAAGCAGTCTTCTTATTGTTATTATTTCTTTTCTTTTTTAAATTTTTGAGACAGGGACTTGCTCTGTAGTCCGGGCTAGTCTTGAACTCACCGTGTACCCCAAACTGGCCTTGAACTCACATCAGTCCTCCTACCTCAGCCACCCAAGTGCTAGGGTTACAGGCGTGTACCACGTTACTCAGCTTATATGCTGCTGGGGAACTGAACTCAGGGCCTTGCTATTGTTAGGCAGTGTTCTAACTGCTGTGCTATTCCTTCAGCCCCTCCTAAGCAGTTTTAAGACATTCTCAAGGCTTTTCTTAGCTCACAACAATAATGTTAAATCATATCTGCATAATAGTTATGGTTTTCAAGGTCTATGATCTCAGCTGATCCTCTTAATAAGTCTGAGACTTGGGTTGGCCAGGAACATGGTAAATCTGCAGATGAACAGGCTGAGGTTCAAAGCGTTGAGTCAGTAAACATCAAAGCTTGAATCCTAACTGCTCTTCTCTGGTTCTGCGGTCCCCTCACTACATCAGATTCCTCATTCATGGGCTCCTACGGTGTCTCTGAGGCAGACCTACGTCACAGAACTAGAGAACTGGCAGAAAAGGATGATCATGCCTATGGGGGAGGCTCCTGTCTACCTGGCTGAGCTTTGATGAGCTGCATGGCCCAAGTCGCTTTGTTTCCTGGGTTTGTTTCATTTTATGGATTTAACAAAAATCTGTTCCTAGTGTTTACAAAGCACTGGGCACAGTTGTAAGCATTTTATAGCTATTAATTCGCCTAATCTCATAACAACAAACCTAACATAAAACCAAAGCTCTGAGTGGTGTAGGGAAAAGATGGAGTCTACGCTACAGGCTATGAGCCCCAGGTCTTCCACCAGCCTGGTTTGCACATTCCTTATTCCTTAAGGGAGGTGCTGAGCACACTGGTTTCAAAGTTCTCCCAGATCTACTTGTGGTTTCTTAAACCGCTGCCAGTCTGCTGTCAAATTAATCCATTGCTTGAGATGTTGAGGTTACCAAGTGAGTAAATAATCATTGTCCTTCAGCCACAAAGGGCTGCTCTAAAGTCGATGGAGACTATGGATTCTATGAGAAGTTCTTAAAAAGTAAGCGCTGGAACTGGAGGTGTAGCTTAGTGGTTAAGGCACTCGCCTAGCAAGTGCAAGTCCCTGGGTTCGATTCCCTACATACCACAAGGGCACGATTGGCTCACCCCTGTAATCCCAGCATGCAGGAGGCTGATGCACAAGGATTGCCCTGAGTTTGAAGTCAGACAGGGCTACACCATGAGCTCAGGACCAGCTTAGACTACTGAGCAAGACTTTGTCTCTAAATAAAAAATAAAAAGCATGAGCTTTTCAATGCCTAGCCTCTTCTAAAATAATGACATGGCTGAAAAACTATGGTAAACATGCTGTTTTATATTTTAAAAGCTCAATATAAATTTACTTCTTTAACTCAAAGTGATAAACATATATAATATAATTTAAAGAAGGTCTGGGGATGTATCTTGGTGCAAAGGCTCTGGGTTCAAGCCCCAGTACCAAATGCCAAAACTGAACCAAACCAAACCAAAACATTTCATTTTTTATTTTGAGACAAGATTTCACTAATTTGCAAGCCTCCTGCATCAGGTTTCTAGGAACCTCCCAGAGTGCTGGGAGTACAGGCATGCATCACCATGATGTCAGGCTCAGATATCTTTTTATCTGACTTAGACAGTAATGTATCTATACATATATATGTAATTGAAGTGCTATATACTTCAATATATTTGATTCAAAATGTTTCCCTTAATTAACGCTATGATATATGCAGTGAATATGTAATTATACTTAATTCAGTATAATTAAGGATGTGATATGTTTAACATAGTGATTCTTTTAATTAATCTATAGAACAGATTTAGCTCATCTATCGATAATTTAAATCAGTCTTGCAGATAAATTTTTTAGAAAGGTGCTATCTTGTAAAAATCATTGCCACTTCACTTGTACCAGCTCTCCTCCCTCCTTGACCATGACTAAATTGCCAGAACATATTAGTATGAACTTTATTCACAATAGTACTTTGTACAAATTTTAGAAATGCACAGGAATGGTTTCCTGGGAGAACACATAAGTCAAAATAGTTCCTCTCTGCCTAGAGCTTTTCATATTGTTGGCTTAAACTCAAACGCTTTGATTTCAGGAATTCCACTTTATTTCCCTACATGTCACTCACATGTTCTCTTCTCTTTACTAAGTGGGACCAGGAAGGGATGTGTGGAGCTAAGTGCTGGCAGCGGCCTAGGGGACTACACTTCAGTGTCTGGCTGGCTTCTTACAGGTATATTTTAACCCCCTCTGGGCTGACTTGAACATCTAAGCTGTCAACACTAGCACCTGGATTCTCTGGACAATACAGAAGTGTCATGTCTTTGGGATCTTTGGTGCAAAGCCAGTCTGTTAAAGGGTGGTGAAGTCCAGCCCTAAGAATCTAAACTCTGTTGTGAGCTTTGAAGAGAACTTAGTTTGATATGCTTGGCTCACACTTTAAAGGAAGACACTTCTTGAATACTTCTGCTGACTTCCCTTGGGAAGCGATCCCTGCCTGTGGTCTCACCTGTGGAGGTCCACAGGAGAGAGCAGTTGGGGAGCAGTGTGGGAAAGTTGCCTAGTCTCTGACAGAAGTGAAGGGCTTCCTCTGGCTGTGTGCATAGCCAGGGGTGGCCATCAACACAGCAGAACCATGTATCTGGCCAGTCAACTGCTAGCTCAGCACACATGACTCAGGAGGCTGACAGAAGCTAAAATTCTCTGTTTGTGAAGCCCGCCATTGATGACTTGACTTCACACTCAGGGGTCTGCACTGATCCAAGGACCAATCCTGTCATCACTGTCTACTGACTACGTCACTATTGGTGTTCAAACCCATACCTGAGATGTATTTCTTCTTTCCTTCTGCCATCAACAGAAACCTCTAAGAATGAGGTCTTGGTAAATTTTAACTCTTCCTTTGGCTACATATTCATACTCATCCATTTATTTTTTACAGTTTTTTAAAAATTGAATGAAAGGGAAATCTCATTCTTGGGTCTTTCTCAATGTAATTTCCTTGATTCTAAAATCTTATTCATCAAGCATACTTTTATACTTTTTTAGTGTAATCCTCCCAAAACACCCCCTCAATACAGTCCATGGTAATAACACTAGTCTAGAAGGGAAGAACAAGGGCCTGGGAGTACTCATGCCTTTACTAGTTGTGAGAACCTAGAATCCTAAGCTTCAGTTCTTTATTATAGAAGTGGAAAACACTAGCCTAAACACTAATTTTGAGGTGTAAATTAATCCTGTGCCAGGAACATATTAAATCATGACTTCATTCTTTAAAAATATTTATGGAGATCTATAGTAGGTTCACATGTTCATCTCAAATTTATGTATAAGTGGAATGTTAGAATGTGACCTTATAATAGGCCCTTTGATATATAATTAGTTAAGGATCTTGAAATGAATTCACTCTGGCTATGGTGTGTGCCTTAAGTCTGATGACTACTGTCCTTAGAAGCAGAAGATAGAACACACGGAAGCACACACAGAAGTTGTCTACCAGAGCACGGTGATGGAAGTGATGCTACAGCTATCTAAGGACCACCTATGGCACCAGAACTGTGAGAAACAAGGAAGGCCTCTCCTTGAGAGCCTCCAGAGGGGGCGTGGCCAGTCTTACACCTTGATTTTGAACTTCTGACCTCCAAACTGTGTGAGAATAAATCTGTTGTTTTAAGCCATTAGTCTGGCAACAATTTAGTTCTAGGAAAGTAATAGAGAATAATATCATGTAACAGACTGCTGTAGGTGCTAGATGGACATGCCCCCAAACAAACAAGTGACAAATTGTAAGTACCTGTACAACGTAAACAAGTTATTATTGTTGTTGTTATTACTGTTGTTTACTAGCAACTCCTCATAATGCTTTAAGGGCAAAGTCAACGTTTTTAATTTATTTAGATCAGCAAGACTCAGTTTCCTCATCCGTACAGTAGAAACACTTAGAACTGTAAAACAGAACGACATCTTGCAGGTAAGGTCCTCTATGGCTCTCCAAAAATTGTGGACCCATTATCTGTCTAGTATTCTTTTCCTTTTTCCATTTCTTTTTTGAAGTGCTGGGGATGAAGCCCAAGGCCTTGAACATACTAAACACGCACTCTCACTGAGCTGTTTCCTGAGCCCTAATTTCATTATTCTCTAAGGTAAAGAATGGCAATTACTTTAGAGACAGCAAATATGTTAGTTTTTGAGGACCACTGGTACTCCGTATCATATTTTAGTTTGTCTGTGCACATTCAACCTTCTAATAATGTAAAAACCATTAACTTTCCAGGTTTACAAGTTTGAGCCATGGATTGCCAGCCTGGCCGCGGACTTCTACCCATGGTGCATTGGATTGTGCTACACACATCAGAAGAAACTGCTGCACAAAATGCAACGTCCTAAGCACCCAGCTGAGAGTGAAGTTCTGAAAACGGTGTCCATATAGCAAATGCTAAAAGATGAAGGAAAGATAAGATCCCTAGGGGTTTCAGCAGCTGGTGAGGGCTCATGGTGGGGAAGAGAGTTAATCCAGGTATTGACAGAAGTTTTATTGGCAAGGAAGAAAAAGAAAAAAATCCTGAAGCAGACTACATTTCATTTACATGACTTTGTGGGTTTTTATGTGCATGTGGGCAAGTGCATTCGTACATAAATAAATATATATCTGCTTTTCTGGGGGCATCGCCAGGATATAAAAACTCAACAATTTCCAATGACTTGGGCTTTTTGGAGCTCTAAGTGTTAACATGTTTGCTTCTTTATCATCATTTCCTAAGGTGAATCAGATGTAAAACAGATCAAGCCCATGCGGTTTCAGTTAGCAGCCCTCAGACGGCCCTTCAATCACAGCCAGGGGTGACAGTGATTCATAAAGAAAGTTGCTCCTAGAGGAGGCAGATTTCAATGCTGAGTGCAAGAGGTTTCCTGCCTTTCTCTATTTAGTTAACAGAAACCAAATTTTAATGCACTTACTCACAGAAATCTAAGTAATTTTCTTCTTGAAGGTTGTAAGAACCATGATCTGTGTATTTGCCTAACAGTGTGGCATTTGATAGGAACAGGCTGATAACCGTCTCGGTGGAGGGCCAGCGAGGTGAAAGACGGGCGAAATAAGAATGCTTCAGTTGTGCCACAACATATTTTTTATGCCATGACTATACGCTGCCATCATCCCAACTGGCATCCACTCTTGTTCCTCCTTTCTATCTTCCACTGTGGAGCAAGACTCTTGTAACTTTCTCTTCTTGTTCTTGACACAGATTGCCAAACCTACCACATACCTATGGTCTGAAACATCCATCTGTGGGTAAGATGGTCAAGGTCAAGTGTCCTGAGACCTGTACACTGTTTGTTATTTCACTGCATTTAGGCCAAGCTCAGGAAAATTGATCTGTGTACACAGCACAAACTTGATAGCTACTTATGTGGGCTCCAAGCGCAAGCTTCCAGAGGGGCCAGCTCTGTGGGTACTACTGTTGGAGCAAAGGCTGCTAATTAAGGTGTCACGTAAGGCCTCTCTTATGGACAATACTCACTTAAACGTGTGAACTCTTTAAGATCAGAGAGAAATTTTCTTTAAAGCATTTTATGGCTTTAATTCTGTTTTTCCAATCAGCGTACAAAGCTCTGAAATTCCCACTTAGCCACAATCCCTGTCTTTATCTTTTCTTCTTCTTCTTTCATTTTATCCTCCTTTGTGCTTTGATCTATCTTCTTTCCCAAACTGGCAGGTGGAGGAGAGCCTGTGTTTGTGGGTGGCTAAGTATAAGGAAGAAGCATAGGTCATAGTGAATGTAACTTCTTATTTTTAAACTCAGTACATATTGAAATCTTGGGAGCTTCTGATTCTACAAACGAGTGGTAGCAATCTGGAGGTGACCTTTATCTAAAATATCTTTCTGTGAATCAGCATTCTATCACACTATTTGAAACACAAGGTTTTGTCATGATATTTACTCACTTGATAAATATATATTTTGTTCAAGCTATTGTGTTAGATACCAGGGTTATGGAGCTATAAACCCATGGCTTATGTCTTCAAGGGGCAAAATATGGAAGTGGTGAAGGTATTAGCACCGAATGTGGTAAGGCATCTGGGACGTGACTATAGAACTAAACGCGATACCCAGCAAAATACAGACAGCACGAGTGGGAGAGAAAGGAGAGAGGAAAAGGGCTCATGAAGATGGAGAATAACTTCCCAGGGAAGGAAATGTCATGGTAAAATTGTAATGAATAGGAAGAAAGTACAAACTTGGCACAATGAGTGTTATGGAGAATGTGAGTCTGACCAAGCAGTAGATTTTAGAAGGCAGAGCTGTCATGATTCTGGGAACTGTAAGAATGACAGTCCAGGTAGGACAGGTAGTGGGGTGTGCTTTGAGCATCCTCACCGTCACTCGCAGAGCCATTCAGGCTCCTCTCTTCCTAGTCTTGTTCTGTGAGAAAGTCTGCTTCAACAATAGCTTGATATCACCTTGGTGGAGTGATTTACAACCTAGAAGTCCGTAAACACTACACACCAGGCCCTTCTTCTGATCTCTCCCCATAGTTAAACATTTACCAGCATACCACTAGGTGTGAGAGAAAACCAGGAAACAGAAGAGCCAAAGCAATAAAGTATTTGAATACCACAAGAAATGTAGATTTTACTTTGAAACCTTTGGGAAACTCTCAAATTATTTTAAGGAATGTAGTTATAGAAGTAGGTTTGTTTGGGAGACAAATTACTCTAGTAGCACTCTGGAGACAAACAGATTAGGCAGAAATGAGGACAGAGTCAGGGTGATTTAGTTTATCTCATTGGTATCATTTTTAATGTAATAAAAACCCTTGTATGGAATGATACCACTCAATTTTTTGTATCTGCTTTTTGTCTCTGCAAAAGAAGGAGAAGAAGTGAAGGTTTTTAAATTTTGTATTTCATATGAATAAAATCAGGGGTTTTTTTGAGAAAAAAAGAATTAGTGCTAATGAAGAAGGCTGAGATAGGCTGAACTTTTTGTGGAATAGTACATTTCTTAATTAAATAGCTGTTGATGGTTACACCCGTGCCAACAGTTAGATAAGGTACTCATGAAAAGTCTTAAATAAGGCTGGGACATGGAGTGAGACTGCCAAAGTGGGTTAATGAGTGAAAGAGGTTGTGTAAACTATTGCTCAATCCCAGTTGAGAGTTTCCTGAGCCACTGGGGGAACTGGATGAGGGCTGATAGGCGAGAGTCAGGTTAGACTAGCGTAGCAGACCATTAAGCAAACAAACATTCAGTTTAATTTGTGATTTGCCTGTAATTCAGAGTATGAAATGAAAATGTGGCTAATAGCATGAAAAGTAAAGTGAAACTTGATAACATTTTAAGAATAATGGCCCGTCCACTCACTGGAATGGAGATTTTATTATATACTGGCAGAACAAAAACAGAAAGTTTAATTGTTTCTTAATTAGCTCTTGAACCTCCAGTACACCCAGCAAGCAATGCGCTGGGAGTTAACACCTGGTTCCAGGGGTCAAGAGAATGCAGGGAGAACTTTTCCATTAAATTATTACTTGTTCATGAAAGTTTACTTTCCAAATAGTTAATAATCCTTTTCATCTCACGAGTTCCTCTACGTTCAATTGGATTGCTACCTTATCACAAGGGTCGTAAGACACCCAATCTTGTGGAATTTAAGCCATGGTTACACTAAATACCACAATAACTTGGTGTGTCATATTTGTTTGCTTTTTAAATAAATTTTCATTTGTTAAATGTCGAGAGTCCTGATGTCCTTTTTTTTATTTCCTGTAACCTGTCGCTGTGCTTTACATAGTGGAATCTAATTTTTCAATGCTGGGATGAGCACGTTTTCATGTAAAGCATTTACTTCATATAAGCAGAGTTAAAAGAGGAGGCATGGGGCAGGGCAGTCATTGTACCATCAGGTTACATACTTAACCTACAGTGTGTAATAAGCATCTGATTCTAAAAATTATAGAGATAGAAAATATCAATTATGGTCATGATTAGCTTCTTAAACATGCATATATTTTAGTTTTCGTTGTACATGTCACAAACCTACACTTTGTAATAATAATTACAAGTTTTACCTATTACTCACCAATACTTATTCATCCTCATTTGGTAAGTATTGACTAATATTCTTAATACTGGGTCAACAACAAAGTTGATCTTACATGTTATGTGGCCAATTTTACCTGTAATCAATAATTTCTAACTGGCTATTCTGAAAAGTCTATTCTATTCTGAAAGTTTAGTTGAAGATAATAAACATTGCCCTTTTTTTTCCACAAAAATATTTTATTGATTACAGACTACCAAACTTAGGTATTTTCTTTTCATCTGTATTCATAGATCTTCCTTTCCCTCATAGCACATATTGTAAATTACCACTATGTTTTTGTTATTGGTGGGACTGTGTATTTCTACCTTCACTAATCTAGCTGCAAATGACTTAGCTTCAGATAAACCTAACGTAAGTGGTTCTTCCCAAATAGAAATGTTTCTCAATTATTTTTTACTAATAGTCTTACTGAATCATGTTTACCATGATGTTGGAGCCACACATAAGTTTATATTTAAAGAATCATCAGATATCTTCTGTTCTACTATACATTCCTCTTCATTTAATTGAATTTATTAGTCCCAGGATCAGCTAATTTGATCTCAGATTCACCTCTATTATTGGATCTTTGCATATTATTGCAAGTATGAAGAAAAATAGCCTCACTTTCCTGAGGTTTTATGTAGTTCTTACACTGTCCTCTTACAAACAATCCGTTACACTCAAGATCTACTCACTTTACTGGAAAATAAACAGTCCTTTGCCTGTAATTACAGCCTTCAGGAAGGGGCCAGCCAATGACCTCTCCGACTTGTAGGCACAGGAGTAAGCCCTGAAGATTAAGTAGCTCCTATCCTCCTGGCAAACACAACTTCTCTCTTTGCCAAACAAAAATGAAAAAAAATAGAAAAAGGCGAATATTCCTTTCAATGTTTCATACATATTTTTACCACTACACTTCATATCTTTGTGATTTGTGGACAAAATAGAAACAAACCTGTCTTATGATTCATTCATTTAGAAAACTCCTAAAATTTTACGAAGAACTTTTTTTGAAACACTTCAGCAGTTCAGATGATCTGTGTTCTCTGAGTAAATCCACAGATTCTTTTTGGAAGGTGATTGTTTTTAATCAAATAATAACCAAACTATTTGCTGTCTGTGGTCTGCAAAGCCTAGGCTTAGGTATCAAGAAACATGGCAAGATGTTTACTCTTGAGAGCTTAAACTTATTTAGATACTTGCAGGATTAAAAATGTGATATATATATATATATATATATATATATATATATATCATATATATGATATTTTATGAGCATATGACTCACATGAAAACAAAAGGCAAGATGTGTGTGCAGTCCAGATGAAAGACCTTGTCTACAAATTACAATACAGAGGTGGCGGGCATTGAGAGCACACACTTGTACACACATAGTGCTCATGAGGTCCTCGTGAGTCCCAGCAGCCCTTATCTTTCACTTGACCCCTAGACCACATGACTCTCATGAGAAGGAAATGGACTAAAATGAATGCAATTGTGCAGACTACACCATACAGATGCAGAAGGACAATGTGACTTCAGGCCAATTCGGCATCGGCCTCGCATTCCTTTGAACTCTGTTAACCTTTGTAATTCTGCTAGATTCAGAAAGGATTATTTCGTATGTTCTCAGATGTATGACTCTTTGTCATAGGATTTAGGGGTGATGGGACAATCTCCTTCACAGCCAAGAGAAACATCTTGTTTTGAAAAATTGGCTCCCAAGTGTCAACAGAGAAGAAAGGAGAGGGAGATGAGGAAGGAATAACTTGGCCCAACGGGAGAAATACCTGTTTTCACGGGAGCTAGCTAGGGGGACGGGCTGAGAGCCGCAGTGAGGGTGCACGTGACCTGAATTCTTCCCGAGATCCTAGAAGCTGCACATTATCTTTGTCTTATTTAGAGTCACTTAATGGAAGCTAACTGAATACACTTAGAGATATAAAAAACAAGCAATGTTTAAACACATCGACAATATTTTATAACAGATAATGTCAAAAAATTAGACTCTTCAGCAAAATAGCACTTCTTGAAGTCATTTTGTAAGTATAAATAATACATTTTAATGGCCACGATCCATTAAAAAAGCGTAAGTCAAATGCAGCAGCTTTTATTACGGCGTAAAGCATATGAAAGTGGCAGTGCTTACTCCTGTATTAAATACCTGCTATACATTTGCTCATTACTAAAGCCATTTTGCTCTTTCTAAAACTTTAAGCTTCATATAAAAGTTACCTTTCACTTCTCAAGGGAGGCCTTTATTGATTATAAGCTACCAAACTTAGTTATTTCATCTGTTTTCTCAGATGTTCCTTTCCCTCATAGCATATCTCGTAAATTATCACAATGTTTTTGTTATTGGTGTGACTGTATATTTCTATATCCACTAATCTATCTGCAAATGTCACATCCAGCTGATTCACCATTATGATGCCAACTGAATTAGGCCCTCAACAAATAGCTGTTGGATTTCTTGTTGAATCTTAGTTGCACAAATAAATCTTTTCCTTGGTCTCTTGCAATGGTTACAAGTATTTGGCCATTTTGTGCACTAAATAAAGTGGTTAGGCTTCTCCTGCTCAGTTCAATAACACAAAATAACAAGTTCATAAATGTAATTAGCTTAAAACAGATGGAAAGTATTACACATTTCATTATCAAGGTAATTTTTATAGATATTCATTTTTTTTGCTATTGACTGCCGCTACATTAGTGCTTATAATCTGCTTAGTGCATTAGCACTAAATACTATTGATTCACTCCAAGCTAACAGACTAATTTAATCTTTGCATTTTCTCCATTTCCTGAGCACCATTTCACCTACAGCTTAGTTAGTAGGGTGGTTGTGAGATGCCAAGTATTAAACAGAAATTTTAAATTTAAATTGTCATTATAAAATTTAATCTGCTCTTACAGGTTTACACTTTTCTGGTGTGCAGACACAAATTCTAGCTCATCATGAGCTATTTATGTATTGGGAGATGAGAACTCAGCAAACTTAATTTTCATAAAATCAGCTCTAGAAAAGAAGGCTTTACAAATCTAAATGGACCTTAGTTCACCCCTTTTACCTAGGGCTCAGTTTGAAATACCATCTACAGTTTTAATGTCCTCTGACTGAAGAACATTTTGGTAATTTGCCTTAACTTATTAAGGTTGTCTGACAACGGAAGTCAGACATTAGTCTGAGTTCACGATGTACCATTTTGATTTATAGTTATATTATTTGTAAGCCATCGACCCCCTTCTGTGAACATCAAGAATGGTCAAAACACATCTTTATCTTACATTAGCATTTGTTTTTTAGACATTTTTCTCCCATCTTGTTGAAGGGCTGCTAGAGAATGTTTTGAAGTATCTATGGACAGACTCACTTCACCTGCTCCAGTTTTAGCTCGTGTATGAGGTGCAGTGTGACAAGCCGAGCCCCAAGGCAGAGCTTGGCTTTGAGAATGGGAAGTCAACATTGCTCAGTCTGTAATTCATATGTGAATAAATGTGCCTGGAACATTTTAGTTAGAAAAATATATAATTAGCAGACTGGAATGTATCCAGGATCCTAGAATCACTTACCACATTCAGTATTTAAAAAAAAAAACAAAAAAGTTTTAATGACTTCAAGTGTAGTTGAGTCTGGTTTTATTTCACTGACAAAAGAGCATTTTACAGCTCTCCCTGGACACTGGAGATGTGACTTGTGCCACATAGCTGGGTACTTAATCACTTTGGGGTCTGACTGCCCACGGAATCAGTATCTGTGCCAACCCATGAATAAGCAACAGCCGACATTCCTACTGGATCTTCTATCTAAAATCTGACATCCTCATTTTTCTCATTTAGAGTGAGGAGACAAGAATACGGGGTGGATGGCTGCTGATAAGTCAGAAGTATGAAGTAAGTAAGGGCGTAACACCCAAAATATGAAATATTATACTAAGTAAAAACTTCGTTACTACTCAAGCAGGTAGATATCCTTATCAAAACACAGAATCCTACACACGTCAAGAACTCTCTAACGATGGAGTACAGAAAAGAAAATATCATGTATCAGTGCCCTGGCTTCAACGTTTTATTAGTATTTGGGCTTTCTGAATGTCAAGTTTAGTATTTATTTCTTCTTGCATGATCTACATCAATTTGGCCAAGTCAGATTCCATGCAGAAATCAACACAGGCCGTACCATCTACCTAAAAGACACCAAAGAGAAGGAAGAATTAATCTAAAGTGCAAGTGGTACAGTTGACTCTCACCTACACACAAGTGAGAAATACTATCAATCCCATCACAAATGAAGATGTGTCACAGGTCAGGTCCACCTACATTTTGGGCAAGAGTTTCAGCTTTAACTGGGTTCTCTTAATTTTAGATTATAAAACCATTATGTGTTTACGTTTTCACTTTTCCTGGGGTGAACCTGTTAATGAGCCAATAGTTTAAAGAGGGGGTTCACAGAAGGATTGGAAAGGACAAGACGCGGTGATAACTCACTTTGCGTGTCACCTGCTTTCCTAGAGTATGCACAGCGAGCACAGAGAGGGTTACAACATCCTGCATATATATTAATTTTAAATTTCTCTGGATAAAATAATGCAATAAGCCACATTTTATGGGATGGACAGCATGGGAAATTTAAATAAGTAAACTAGGAAGCAGCAACTCGCTGAATGAGGGAGAAAATAGAATTTATAGAAGTAAAGGGTGTAAATAAAAAACTAATAGTTTTGTTTTTCTGGTAAAGTACATTGAATCCTTGTACCTTGAGGATTTTCTTTCTTGCACACTTTTACTTTGGTAGCCATGACATTTGGCATATGGCCAAGAAATTTAGTGTTTACTTTTGGGGGACCGTCTAACATCCAGAAGGACAAACCCTCAATGACGCTTTTCAAAGAGCATAACACTCTCTCATTTCTGAGCACAGGAAGTTAAAAAAAGCCATTATGACTTGAGTTCACAGTTTTCATCTTTAATACAAAATATATTCTCGAGAGAGAGCTGGATTGTTTAAGTAAGCCATGCCAAATCAGTATAATTACAAGGGTGTTATTTGTAATACTGACTCCACATTCACAGTCAAATGATGCAGGAGATTATAGATCTATGGCCTATAAAGAGTTATAAATCTTTGTTTATTTTATTAAATATTACTAGACATGCCCCGAGGACAACAGATCAATAATGGTCCCTGTGGTTTCCTGATGGACGGCTGCAATTATTTTCTTCCATTACAGCTTAAATGTAACTCAATTTTACTCATCTGTCATCTTTATACTAGTAATAAAGAAACGTCACTGCAGGTTTATGTTTCTGCCTATTCTTATTATCCCTTGTTTGCATCTTGTTTTGAGTTTTGCTCCCACTGAAAATTGTTCCAATCGCTACGATTTTTTTTTTCCTTGATGCATCCAAATAGTGACCCCTTAACTTTGGCACTCTGCAACGGAGATGGAAAATTACTACCTTAAGTTTCCTTTATTTTGGGAAGCAGTTGGCCCCTCTTTGAATTTGAGCATAAATTATATTTAAAAACAAGGAAGCTTGATACAAACAATCTATGGGATGGATTTTTTTTGCATTACCTGCAAATTCTTAGTGTAAAGTATGACTTATAGCAGGTAAGCATATCTCACACTGCTATGGGTAGGGAAAAAAAGTAGAAAATACGCAACTTCTACCTTAACTGTAGTACAATTTTGATTCAATTGTTTTCTCTACTCTTTGATCCCCTAACCCACTAACTCTCTTCACCTTTTTTTTAAAAACACAGTAAATCTTAAGAAGCATCAACAATTAACAATGTAGAGAAAGTAGTGAAATAACCTTCTGTGTAACAGAACCAGAATATACCTGTTCCAGAAAACAACACAATCATCTGAATTTGCCTTTGTTTACATAAGTACACTTCATAAAAATAGCTGCTGTATGTTATGTGCCAAGGACTCATCCAGGAGTTTCTACAGCTAGATTGAACTTGTCCATGAGATAAATCCCTGCATGAAGCCACATAGGTTTGAGAGGATGGATAATGTTCTCACGGCCAGCCTGGTTAAAAAAAAAATGGTTTGGAATTTGAACTAAGATCTCTGACTCTAGTCTCCTTTTATTAAGTCATATTGACTCCCAAAAAGTTACATTTATGGTCATCGTTTTTGTGCCAAGTATTTTATATACATTATCCCAAATTTTCCAAAATTCTGTGAAGTAGGCATTGTTATCTGCATGTGGCAAACAAGCTCTCACTACTAAAACGCTGGACAATGTGGCAGAAGTCATACGCAGGTACATGCAAACCAGGACTGGCACCCATGTGTGTCTTCTACTAAACATCATGGTTTTCCCCTTCTGTTGATCCAACGTTGGTCATTAAGGTGACCAACATGTTGGTGAAAATATCTGCTATAAGATTACTGTCATCCTATCAAATGCTTTTACATACAGCAAAACTCTGACAACAGGATGAAAGAAAAACAAGTGTAACATATTACTTATATTTTATTTTAAGAACTGTTTTTTAGTTCAACTTTACCTAAAAGTTGTTCCAAAATGTACCATTCAATTCCTTCTAGTAAATATTTCATAACTTAGACAACAGGATCTTTGCTGATTTGGAAATTAAAAAATTCTCCTATTCAGTATCAACTGTCATTTGTAGACTATTAGGCCTATGTATTCCGATTCTATCTTCTTCATGATTAACATGTCATGTTAATAAATCCCTTACATCTGATTTTTAGATATTCTAATAATTATAAGCAGGTCAACTGAATTTTTAAATAACAATGTACTGTTTAGAGTATATGCATTAGCCTAAACAATTCAATAATATCAATTTTGGATATTCACTGATAAATGAGAAAAAAGGCTGTAAGTATGCTTAAGACAGACTTAGTAATTACTGTGGGTATGTAATATTATAATCTTCAGTTTCGGAAGTTACTGAAAACGATCCCTTTAAGAATGACTTTCAGAAACAACATTCTTATATTAGAGAAATCATGGGATAGTTAGGCTTCTGTGGCTGAGTCCTTCTCTAAACATAACGATCTCAAGCTGCCTCCATTTTCATACAGAGGACTTAAATTATCTGTCTTTATGGCAGAGTATGAAAAGTACAAAGCACAAATAAGTAAAAGAACAACCTAAGAGTGACGGTAGGAAACAGAGATGGATTTTGTAGAGAGGGAGAAAGGATGTGGGGTCAGAGGGTAGAGAGAGGGAAGGGGAAGCAAACATTACACAGGAAATGTGTATGTGCACCAGTTCCTCAAGCTGAATGCGATTATTACATATAAGAAACAGTAATAAAAATAATTTGGGGGAAAAAGCTAAAAGAATAAGTAATAGTCCTACTTTGATATTGTGAAAACAAGAATATATTCTTAAAGAACAACTGATATAATCAGTAACACTGATTTTCCATGAGCGGACGCTGAGGTTTAGGATTAAGTTTCCAAAAACAGCAATATGTGTGGAGACAAAGACTTGGAAAGCTCAAATAATTTTCAGGTGAAGACGATGTGCTCTGGGAATTACTGAGTAACTCAAAGGTGCTTTGCGGTGTAACCAATATAAGAAGATGCATGCAAAGAGTTTACATAACAATTATGAAATGCGAGGGTGGAAAAGAGCATTCTATATCATCATTATAAGCAAGGCCGACTTGATACACCTGCCAGGCCCACAGAATACGAAAGCCCCTTCCTGGCACGCTCTTTGCCTTTCCTGGGTTAGAAACCCATTTTGCACATGGTGGGGAGCTTTAGGCAGGGCCAAAAGGCCCTTCCTGCTCATGAGCTCACACCCTGGGACTCGGCAAAAGTTGACAGCGACACCTTCCTTAAGCTTGTCCAGGACAGAGCACATAAGAGTCCCTCTACTTCTGCATTACAGATACTAATAATAAAGTTACAATTATGTGTCTAGTCACCAAACTTCATGCCAAGATGAGAACTCTGTTCCAAGATACTATGAGGGGGGTTGTCTGGCATCTAGCCAATTGATCTGCCAAGACAAAATGGAGCCATCTACTGTGTAGATATTTTTCTAAATGGGTTCCATCTTATAAATCACTTTGTTTTTGTATGACAAATGACTCATGTTGCCTTTATTTTAAGAAAAAGCTGGGAAATGATTATATGATGATTATGGGAGCACCATGCGGTCTTTCTTTGGACTGTGTATGCAAAAGAACAAAAGTATGTAGTTTTGGATTCAGAAGATTTTGATCTTTAGTAACTAGAGAAAATATGCAAGCAAATAAATAAAGATTTGAAGGTATTTGTCTTTATGGAGTTTGGCCAGTGTAAAAGTTGGCTTCCCTTATAACAAGACAAGTTCCATCTTGTTTCTCACAAGAATTTTTGTGATGGGAGTGATAACGGTTTCAGGTGTGGCTAGTACATTTTAGGCATTTTTCCTGGGTGACAAATTTGGCCAGAATTACACTGGATAATTCCATCTCTTTGTTCCTATTGGAACACGAAGAAAGTCAAAGAGGTAGAATAAAGTGCAGTTGGAGTTTGAGAATTTCTAGAATAGAAAAGCACTTTTACATCTGGAGGTTGAAATGTACAAAATAAAATAATGAGGTAAGATATATCAACGTACCCTTGTAAAGTCAAAGCTCTTTAATGGTAAGATTTAGCCAGGAGAGTCACGTGTTCTGATGCCCTGAAGGAGCTCTTAAGAAGCTCTTTTTAGATTTGTCTTTCTGAACCAACTTGCTGGATGCAGAAAAAGTGTTTTCTCAGGAATTCTACTAATATAACACACTTATTCCATAACCTCAAGTTTTGGAAATTCCTTTTCATCCTCTTGTAATTTTTAGTGAAGAAAAGAGACAGCCTTATGAGGGACTCCATTGCTTCTCATATAGGATGTAATATAGATTAAACAACTGCATGAGAAATAAGTTTTAATTGGATATATGTAGTGATGCATAATTATTGATAGGCCTTGCAGGGGAGAAGGCGAAAAGTTTTATCTTTATTTCAGTAAAATATAAGCTGGCTTTCTTAGAGTATTTTCCTACAAAAAAGTTAGCTAACGTTTCCATCTAGAACAATATATTAGACATTTTATCAAAAGTCAGTGTTTCTAAATTCATATGCCCTTGATGCCTCTCAGCAAAATTTCATGCTTCACATTAAGGATATTTAGGGTTCTTCCTTTCTTTATTTCTTAAGATGAAAACTGGTAGGACAAATGCGACATACATTTCAAAAGTTAAAGTAGTTTCAGAAAAGCTGTACTATTTTTCAAATATGACTGACAATGGTCATTATGTTAGGACACACTGCAGACTCCTATTTCAACTCTGGACTCACTGCAACAATGCCCACGGTGACAACAGGCTCGTTAACTGCTCTTCTTCCTTTGGCACTAAGCGATCAAATAACTAACAAGAAAAATCTTCTGGGCACAGATGGCAGATTTTACTATATTTAAATCAAAACACAAAGAATTTTCCTAATGTTTCCTGTGAAAATACACTTCTTTAAGTATAAATGGTCATCAATATATACAAAAAAAGACATAGAAGTCCAAATTGCAAAAAAAAATATTCTTTCTTTTAGTTACTTACTACAATAACTTAAGATACCATTTCAACTGTAAATGAATATCCAACTTCTTATTTTCCGGGGCGGGGGGACTCCAAATGTTTTGGATAAAGACCATTTGTTAGGCACAGCAAAGCTGTCCTCTAGATTGATATTAATTCGGCTTTGTACCTCCCAATTTGTAAGTGGGGAACCTGTGTGACTTACCCTATTGAAACAGTGCTCGTGATTTGGTCCGTAAAAATGCTGGAGACATCTCACATTGTTTTTGTTGACGATCTTGTTGAAGAATTCATTGACATATTTGATAGGGAAGGCACAGACGGCAGATCGATTCATCGGTTCGACAGAATCTGGCTTGCTTTGTGCAAACACCCCGTAGAGAACGTCGTCGCTCAGGCTGATTCCTAGCTGCTTAGCAAGTTGGGCCCCAGGCTTACCAACATACGCAGCTTGAAGGATATTAAACACTTCCTGTCTTGTGGATCTCTTTCTTCTCTTTTCTGTGAGAATACACTCCAGAGGCATTTCCATGTAGGAGTGCAACACAGAGTCTATGGAACAGAACCTAATTATTCTTGTGTGAAAAGTCTGAGCATCTAGAGTTTCCTTTTGGACTGTCAGGAAGTAAATAAAATCATTGCTTTCAAAAGCATGGACATACTTAATGGGGTAAGAATCTTGGAACTCAGGCAAAACATCAATGTAAGACTGGTCTGTCAAAAACTTAAAACCATCTTGCGTTTCCTTTAGCCTTCTCACTGATATCGAATGCAATGAATATTCTGGAAGATAAGAAGAATTTATAGTATTGCCCACAAAAAAGTTGATGAACCGAGACTTCTCAGACAGGAGGACTTTTGCTCCCAGGGCACTCACTACGCAGTCAGGACACTGGCTGGACTCTTCACCTGCCAGTGGTGGGTACATGCAATAAACCTTTGACTGTATGTCAACAGTATTATTAGGTAGAAAAACATGTCGCTGACAGGTCCCTCTCTTGACGCTGCCACAGCTAATGAGCTGGTCATCATAGTAGGTGTCAACAAGCAGAACCATGTTGATGTTATCTTTCCAAATGGCCCCTGATAAATTGGCTTTGTGGCTACAGTCCTGACATGGAAGACAATCTGGGTGTTCCAGCACCGGCCCAGTCTTGTACTCAGCTACCTTCTGGAGGTCTTCATCGTTTAAAACATAAAGGTAGTTAGTGGCTCCAAGGTAAACGTGATGTTCATAGAGAGCGACATGCTGGATGGGTGTTTCTGCAGTGAAATTGGGGAGCTGATATTTCATGTTCACGTTCATCTCAGACTTCACTAGTGCGTCTTTACATTCCCCATCGCTCCTCGGCACTAACGTAAACAGCAACACAAGGACGCCAGGTGCAAGCACAGCCGGGGCCTTCATCGTGACCAGCTATCTGCCAAAACATGTTCAAGGTGAGAGCAGTTCAGTTGTCATTAGAAACAAAGAAGAAAAAAACTGAAAGAACTATCCCAGTTGAACTATCAGGAAAAAAAATGCTTCCTAACTGGAATTTTTACATAGAACGAAAACAAAAAAACCCTCACTGATGGCATATAAAGATGTATTGTGTGGCTGGATATGACTCCACATAGTTTAATTTTAGAAGTCAAGCCATGAATGATTAATTTTAGAGAACCATTATGAGATGCAAACAATGTTCTGTATTAAGGTCTGTGTAGAGAACTGAGTGAGGTTCACCCAGCAATGAAATGAGAAGCACATTTCTTCCTTAACCCCTTGCTGGTTGTTTAATGTTGTTTCTTATCTGTGGCTAATGACTACGTTGATATTTAAACTTTTTTTTCAAGTAGAGGAACTGTGGTTCAGATTCATTTATTCAAAAATTCACAGCAAGCATTGTTTCCTTGGGAGCATGTAGAATCACTAGGCTAAATTTAGCTTCCTTTTGGAGGAAAACAATCATAAATTCTAGAAGCAATATGATCACATGCTGTTTATAAGATTTCATGTGCAGAGGAAAGGTATGGTTATAATTTGGCTATAGTTAACCTATTGTTTCAGACAGACAAATGTTTAAAGTAAGATCGCCAGGACAAAAAAGCAGCTGGCTGAAAATGTATAAAATAAAACATAATCTTCAAAATTAAAGAACTAGACTATTTCTTAGAGAAAAGCAACACACTGTTCATTACCAAGTCAAAAGCTATTTAGTGAAAAGAACATTACTTTAACATTCCATTGTATGCACACGGCCAATATTTTCACAGGAAACATACTTGTATTTGTTATTCAGCTTTTAAAAACTTAATTTAAGGGGCTGGAGAAATAGCACACTGATTTGAGCACTTGCCAAACAAACAGAAGACCCAGAGTCCAGTCCCTCAGCACCACATAAGCTGGCCATGGTGACACATGCCTGTAATCCCAGCATTTAAGAGGCTGAGGTACTATATCCTGGGCTACACAGTGAGTTCAGGACCACTGTGGATTGCACATTTAAATCCCGTCTCAAAAAAATAAATAAACAAAAAGCAAAAACAGAAACAAAAAAAAAAACTTTATTTAAGGTGTACAAGTTCTAAACATGTGAGTTTTGCATATAATGGCTTTAGGCAGTATAGTATGTCGGAAAGGAGACCATCTGCATGAGCCAGTGAACTATGTGGTGCAGTCCAGCCAAGGCAACCAACACATTAGGAGCAAGTTAGTTATATAATAATTAAATGTTTTCTCAAATATAGCAGGTTAATTTTTAAGTTGATAATTTTGAATGGCCTGTGAATGACATGAATACCCAAATGGCCCTTAGCAGAAAAGAAGTTTCCCTATCCCCGGGGAAGTAGAGAAATGAAATAGCTGCTTTTTCTTTTTAAAAGCATCACTCGGACAGCATAAAAGCAGCTTCCGACAGCGTTCTAGGCAATACATGCCAAAGCCAACCTTGAGTCTATAAAGCTACAACAGAATTCACTGAGCAACTAGTATGTACACGCATGGCTCTGTGCCTGCATGATGAGCCCCTGCCCTTCTGTGAGTGTAGAAAGTAGTTAAGTGGTAACACACATATGTTGACAATGTAGCACTACCATCTTCCCCACCCAGGCACAAAACAATAGCTACAAGCAGTAAGGGAGGGAGAGAATGGACTGCACTCAGGACAATGATTTGAACAACAAGGACAAATTCATTATGTTGTGAGGGTCAGGAGACCCAGGACAGTGTGTGCTTCATCACTGAGTCCCAAGAACTTACTAGAGAGCCTGGAGCACAGCTGGTGCTGAGCAAACACAGTGAATAAACGAGTAAACAAAATTAAGCAAAAATTTGAATTCACATACTCGACAGAAATAAAAATGAAGCAATCAGTTAAAAGTCACGTAGTCGACAGTAGCCACACTACCTGTATCTTCTCACTCCAAAATCAAAGTTACTTTCACTCCATGACAGTTCTAGGAATTCAATTGTTAAAGGAAGAAAGGCAGAAAGTAAATAACAGCGCCTAACTGAGACAGAAAGTCACTCAACGGATCTGAGCTAGGACTACACGTTCAAGGGTTTATGCTAGGAAGACCGACGAGGGGGCTTACAGCAGGGAGAAATCGACAACGGGAAGACCATAATTTGATAACAGCCCATGATGAAGTAATAAAGGCCAGAAGCAAGATGGTGGGCCCAGAATAGAAGGAAATGAATGACGAACACGTCTAGATAAAGAAGATTTGACACTATCTGAGAAGAGCATAAAGGAAAGGACAAAGATTTCTGACACTCATTTGAGAAAAGTGGAAGAAGTTACATAACCCATGTTAACAGCAAAAGAAGGTTGGGTTAAAAGATTAAGGCTTTTAAACCTGTTGCGTTCCTTACCAACGCTGAGAAATGAGTGACTGTCCAACAATAGCAATGACTAGTAGGTTTCACACTATTCACTAGGGTGTCTAGAATACAAGAAGCACGGAAAATCCAAACAGAGAGAGCGTTTGCACCAATCCCTAGGGATGAACAATGAAGGGATTCCAAGGAAAAGCTGCCCTTACTAGGCAAATGGCATGAATGATCTTGGATTAGACAACATCTGTTTTTGGGGGGACAGTGGCAGATGGAAGCATAAGCACCGGGTATTTGCCGTTGCTTTGCTTGAAGGAGTGACAATTAAATAACTCAGTGCTGGGGAGTATTTGGGTCCCTATTTAAACAGAAAAAGACCTTGCATGTACCTGCGTAGAGGTGGTAATTAAAACCAAGAGTAGGTATGTATGTGGAAAGGTTACATAAAAGAAGACACAATTAATAAACTAAATATTTAGGAAATCCACTTCACGTTAGTAGAGGGGTCAGGAAAGATTAGGCTGTTAAGATAGCGAGAGGTGACATTGCACGGCGTAAGGAAGCCAGGCAAGGAATTTGGTGCTCATGGAAGCTCTCTGCTGGTCTCCAGATGAGTAGCCCCAAGGGACTTAGTAGTAGTGTGGGACAGTAAAATTCAAGGGAGTGTGCAATGAGGAAGCAGAATATAGCTAAAGGAAGAGCAAACAGAAGGTAAATAATGGAGTCAGGTGGAGTTTTTTCTTAAACTGTAGGAAAGACATGCTTATTTTTAGGACTTTCCTTTCTGCTGTTAACATTGGTTTGGTGCCTATGAAGACATGGCACCCTTCTCTGGGAAGTGTAGAGCCATCTGGTGGAGGCAACAGATTGACAGGGTCCTAAAGGCTGCGGAGGAAAGGTGACCAGCCAGGTTGGAAATAATTCTAGAGCTGAGTCATCGAGGAGGGTGAGAGATGGGAATTCCTAGCAGGCAGAGCAGTCGTGCGAAGGCGAAGGCGGGGAGGCCGTGGAAATTGCACTGCATAGAGAAGAGAGTCGCAGGTCGCTGACCCTGGGGGGAAGCAAAGAAACCAAAGAGGCTAAAGAGAGAGAGAAAATTGTTGAAGCAATTTCCCAAAGGAGAAAATGAGGCATTTCTCAAGCTCCTGGAACATTGGAGAGGTTATTCCTCCTGAGGCAGTAGGAAAAAGGGAGACCTCAGACAAAAATACAGAGATGTGGATGGAATTTAGGGTACATGACTTCAATATTCCAAAACTAAATTAGGAACGTGATCATTTGCTGAGAATGATTGATACGGAGGAATGGATCTGAGGGACTTCAGGTGGAGGTAGAGGTCTAGGCTAACTACAGCAGGACATATAAACTGAGTTATTCAGCAAATGATTGAAGGCACAGTTCTCAGGCCTCCTTCAACCACTAGGACTTATCTCAGATGAAATATATGTGTTGAGCTTTCTCCTCACATGCATGAGTGATAAAGAGAACCAGGGCAGACAGTCAAGGACACAGTGATTTTCCAATTCAGGATCTGACCGAGGACACTGGCTTTGAAGACATAAGTAAAACTAAGAATCTGTAGAGAGACTAGAATGTAAAGCAAAGCTTCACTAAGAAAAAGAAATGAAAGAGAAATTTTAGGGTACATATATACATAAACATAAATATATACATAAGCTATATAACAATAACCTACCTTAAGTCCTGCTCACTTGTCATAAACACCCTCTGAACAAGCAAGTACTATTATCTTCCTCTTCAGGACAGGCAAACTTGTCAGAAGTCACACAGTTTAAAAGCAGGGCTCAATTCCACGTCTAGCAGACACAAACCCATCCACATTCATCAATCCTCCATTACACTGAGGCAGCTCCTGAGCACAGAGGCATCTGTACAGAGACAAATCCAACAATTAGACCTCTGATGCTGGGCCTTTCCCGTTCAGCCATGTGACTTCAGGCCCGTATCTACTCCAGGGTCCAATATTCTCACATGATTGTTTGTAAGTATCAAAAAGAGAGCTGATTTGTGAAAGTACTCTGACCATTACAGAGTATGTCTAAATGTCAGGAGCTCTACTTGTTACACACACACACACACACACACACACACACACACACACACACACACACACACATATATATATATATATATATCACTGTTTTAAAATATACCAGAAAAATTTTGGTGTCAATGAGGAAATGATAAGGAACAAAAGAAAAGAGGAATTGGAGGCAAACTGCTCTATTAGCCTAGAGGGGAGGTCGCCAACCCCTGCGTCACAGACAGGTGTCAGTTTATGGCCTCTGAGGAAGCTGACTGCACAGGTGAAACGGGCCAGTGAGCAGTTTCATCCGTCTGTACCACCACTCACTACTTACACTGCTGCCTGAGCTCTGCTTCTTATCAGAGCAGGGAGAGCAATAAATTCTCAAAGAAGTGCAAACCCTACTGTGAGCTGCACAACGTGTTTTTCAGCAGGTCGTGTGTGAGGTGACGTTATGGTTCTTTTGTTGTCAACCTCTATTCAAGTCTTTGAGTGATTACGGATCAGGAAAACTGAATTGGTCATTTTGTTTGGTACTTGCCCTGGTGGAGTGGCTGCTATGCGGATGGCTTTCTGGTTTCACTATTCTGGTCAATGCGGGTGCTCCTGAATAAAAGTCTATGAGTTGCATCATCCACATCGCTGTGGTTTGGATCTGGAGTGTCTCTGAAAAGTCTCATGTACTTGCATGTCACAGTGTAATTGTAGAATTGTGCGTAACTGGGATGTGGGGCCTGGCTGGAAGGTGCAGATGCTTTGGGTTTGACCTGGAAAGATTGTGTCAACTTCCTGAAAATGAGGGGAAGGAGGTGCCCTGGGTGGAGCTTTCAGGTGTTTGTTATTGACTTGTGGGCCCCGAAGGAAGGGAGGGTCACCCACCCTCACCGCCCTGGTTGCTCATCTAGCAGCTGGAACCAGGTAAAGGAAGGAAGAAGAAATAGTGTTGCAGTTTCTTCCTGGGAAAGCTCTAACCTTGCCGGAGTCGTCAGACTCACTTGGCTCCTGCTTGACTTGGTTTTCTGTCTGCTACAGGGTGAGCAATCCTCTAGTCTCTGCCATGTTTCCACAGTTGCTAGCTGCCCCATGAGTGGACTATGTGAGAACTTCTGAAACCGAGAGCTAAACAAATCTTTTCTCCCTTAAAGTAGAAATGTTGGGTATTCCGTCACAGCAATGAGAAAGTAATTAAGGGATACACCATAGTTCGTGCTTCTAACTCACGCCTGTGTGTGCAACTCTGAGGACACGAGTGCAGAGCTCATGGATATGCTCCTCTCAGAAGTGAGGTGGTGTTCTGAGGGTGGGTCACAAGCCAGAGTTTCTGAGTTAAGAGGGACACTTCAGGGCTCTCCTTCAGAAAAACAGCCACCACCGGCAACACATTCAGTGGCACTGAATGAGCTATAATACTTGTTTACTTGTGTGACAGCCAACCTGCTCAGTGAACTCAATTTGTCAACTCAGGGAAGAATGCTAACTGTGTTCAAGTCAGCAGATAAAGTGGCTGAATTCAAAGCCAAACTGGAAGTATGGAGGCAACTAGTGAACACTGAGATTTTTTTTGACATGTTTCAAACATTAACAGGGCTTTTGAAAGAGACTGAACCTGGGCCTTCTTTCGCCCAGCTGGTACAGGCATGGTCACCTATCTCAGATTCCAAAGGAGTCTGACTATGACTTCCAGACCCCAAAGACTCTGAAGTGGGAAGAAACAGATCCGCTTTCCATTTGTGAATGAGCCAGGTGAATCTAATTTATCTGTGCTAGAAGATTACATGGCCATGAAAATATGTTCTGTTTGACTTCAAATTTCCATAAAATCTGGATTAAAGTCAAGGTAGAACATCCCGAGATTGCCCAAAAAGCACTAAAAAGCCTGGTTACAGTTCCAACATCCCGTATTTGTGAAAGGAGGGTTTTCTGCGAGACAGCAATCAAAATGAAGTTCTGGAGTAAACTAGACATAAGTGGCACACTTGAGTGTCACCGTTTCCCCTTCTGTCCAGGTGGAACCACCTAGTTGCAGGAAAGGAAGCTCAGGGCTTTCACTGATTCTGTATTAGGATGACTTGTATAACAGAAATAAAGTGCACAAAAGTGTGCTTAATTCATAACCATCCCCAACCAACTGACATTGTCTTCTACACAACCAGTCCTTACTGCTGAAAAGGAGGGGAAACAAGGCACATTCTGTAAAACTTAAATGTTCTTCTCAATATAGTGAATATATGTGTATTTCAAAATTTCCAACATTAGCCTAATAAATAATTAATTTTTCTAGAAAATACAATAAAACAAGAAAAAATGAGCCATTATTGCCAAAAGGAAGAAAAAAAACCATTGCAACCAATTTATATCTCAGTTGATGTCCATTCATATGGTACAGAATGAGAACACAATGGAAAGAGTTCTCTAAATGATCCTTTAAAAAAATCTGAGCTATTAAATTATGTTTTAAAAATGAGATTTGCATTTTGAGGGTGGTACATAAGTCATGTGCTCTACTAAATCTTAATTAGTTATAAAGCCCAGGAAATGTACAAATGGGCTTTTTGTTGTCTCACTCAGTGTCATGGGAAATCCTAACAAAGCAGAGGGAAAATATTTTTTATGTTTCAGGAAAAATCTTTCAGAACACACTGGAATTATATCATAGTCTCCTACATCTTTTTCTCATCCTCTGACACTGAATAGTGATTCCATTTTTCAAATTGAAAAAGCTAAGAAAGGTTTTGTTTAGTCTTATTGCAAAAAAAGTTAACACTACCAAAGAGTTTCTGCTTAAACCTCAGATAATAGGAGAACTTAATCACCTGAAACACCCCCCTCCTTTTTTTGTAAACCACAAGTTATTTAAGACTATCCCCGATTAAGAAACATGCATGTTAGTCTGACTAGATCACTAGGAAATGTCTGTGTCCTTCCTAAGGAATGGATTGAGATGGTTTTCAAGTTTTTAGCTGAGCTGGATACTGTGGCGACACTGCCAGTCAACTGGGTGATAGCTGTACTGTCAAATGCACAAACGATGAAACCAGGTTTCATGGCTTGAATTTATCGACTCTTTCTATGACCCTGGGCAACGACCTCTGAACTTTTTTCTTCTAAATTACATTTGTAACTATGGCACCTCCCTCAGCTGTGTGACTTTCTTCATGGACTCAGTGAGTTAGTAGTACAGGTAAGCCACTAAGACAAATGTCGGGCACACAGTAGGTTTACAGATGTTCTCTATTATTATTTTTTATTCATTCCTTAAAAACTTGATAAGCATCTATACTCTGGTAGGTGCCATGCACAATGTCAAAGAAACAAAGATGGTCTCAAGGAATGGCAAAAAGACCAGGAACCAGACAAAAACAATACAGTAACTCAAAGTGGGAACTTAATCAGCCATGGGAAGTAAGGCAAATTTATCAATCAACTGATCGTGGCTCTGAACTCACTGTGCATTCACAACCTTGAGGCAAAGTCTCAGAAAGAGCTCAGTTTTAGTTGAGGCAGCAAAGCTAATAAATTGTATGATTCAGAGCAAAGCAGTCAGTTTCTTTGGTTTAACTATTTTCTGACTTGACACATTACAGTGTTAAACTAGTCACATGCTGGAGCTCCCTGGCATTGGCCCAAGAGAACATATTTTTTTTTGTTTCCCTTTCAGACTCACGTTTTAGTAACCTGGACGTGGTAGACTAAAATCAGTTATAGTGTATTTACACTACAGAAATCGGTAAATACCACACATTGGGGCATTTTTTCCCTCTCCTTGAGGCACAATTAATAAATAGCGCTATTTTTTGAGTTGAGCAGATGAACATCAAAATATTTTCCAACTCTAATACTTTCATCTCTGAGATTGTTTTCCTACAACTATATGTTATTCTAACATCAAGAACCTGGCATATACTACTTTTACTTCTCTCTATATGCCAGATCTGGCTGTGCAAGCAATTTTAATATTTATATTGGTTGTGACTCTAAAAATACTTTTACTTTTCATATATTTGTGTCTTGATACATTTATTCTTGTGATGTGTCTGAATCAGGCTTTCAATATAGAATGTCTTTTTACTGCTTCTTTTTTTTCCCCTTCTGAAATAGTGCTAGCCACTTAACCAGTTTTGAATTCTTTACTAAATGGAACACGTAAAGATGATTCAAACAGACTGACTAATTCATTCTCTTGAAATGTTATGCACATATCAGGTGAAACTGAATCACCCATAAAAGATTTCTTTGTTCCTTTCCAGTCGAACTTTAATCCAATCTCACCAACAAAATATTTCCTAGGAGTGATGCTTTTGATGGTACCTTGGCCGTAAAACATTTGGCAATCAGGACTGTTTCTTTTAAGAAAGGCTGCTTTAGATATGAATATTGGCTCGGCTCAGTCTTCACGTCATCCACTAAGTTCTACCTAACTCTCATTTTCTCATTGAATTAGCTTACTCTGATTTTTACACTCCCAAGAAACCTAGCAATACATTTGATTAAGAATTAATTGGATAGCTATCTGTGCCTATCTTCACTTTTACCATCAGCAAGAGCACAATGCAAACCCTGTGCACATTGCACCCGATGACTGACTCTTCAGGAAAAAATACAACAGGATGAATGAAATACCTTTTCCAAAAGGGAGACTCCCTGTATTTTAACACCTATGACTTTGTTTCCTTTGGTAATTGATTTGCTGAGAAATCACATTAACTTAGGACAGTAGAGAGAACTCCATGGTTTCCAAGAGACGGTTCTATCATTTATTCTCATCGTACCACAAGATAAGCAATAAGTCGAGCCCAGTGGCTCAAGCATGTAATCCATGATGTTGGGAGGCTGGGGCAGGAAGATTTCATGTTCAAGCCTAGCGTGAGCAACTTAGTGACTTAGTGACATCCTGTCTCAATATCCAAAAATCAACAATAGGCTGAGAATATAGCTCAGTGTAAGATGATGGGCTAGTTCCTCAGTGTCATACACACACACACACACACACACACACACACACACACACACACACACACACAAGGTAAGCATTATTCTCATGTTTTCAGATGACAAAACTAAGGTAAAAAGAGGATAAAATATTAGCTAAAATGCCATAAACACGTGGTCCAGGACTTCTCAGTGTTTCTAATAATAAAAAAACTGTTTAAATTATTTGCTTTTCCTGGAATGGTCTTTCTTCAAAAGACACAGTCTTTTAGTGAACACCTACTATCGTCTGCTCTGAACCCATTCTCTCTTCTAGGGCAACTCTTTTGAATACTTTCTTTCCCTATGTACGAAGACTGCCACTCAATCTCACGGCCTATCTGTCACTTCAGAGTGAGTGTACAAACTTTCAAGATCTCTGGTCTCTCAATCCTGTAACTGAACAGGGTTGAACACATGACCAAAGTAAGCTAGTCAGAGTCTTTTGGGGGATTTATACAGAGTTGGGAGAGGACATGTCTCTGTCAAAAATCACAAACCCAGAAGATTCTGTTAATATGGAGGTGTCTGATGACCACCTTGGTAGCCACGAAGCTGACACAAAAGGCTGAAGGGTCCAGACATGGGAACTGATGGGTTCCTGATGCTATGGCCATGAAGACTGGCATCTTGCCAAGCCTTAGGTAACGATAGCCGGCAAAATTCCTCCTCTTCCTCTTTCTTTGTTATCAGCACTTTCATAATGATTATTTTATTCTTTGCTCCTCAAACGGGTTCTGGGCAAACAAGAGCCAGCAGAAAACACCACCAAGTTGTGGATTTAAACAGAAAGCCAAGTGGATAAAAGCAACTTCATAAAAATACTGAAGTAAGTAGGACAAAAGTGGTTTCTTTATTTACTTAAGTCATTAAATATTCCACTTTGCACTTGGGCACCTACCTGTTAAGATTTCTGAGGTGATAATACTGTTTTTTTCATACTATATAATGTTGAATCATTTATACTTATTTGAGGTATCAAGATGAACATAATGTATCTAAATGAAGAGTTGGGATAAGAAAAACTGAATAATATTTACACACAGCCTTTAAGTGTATAAAAGGGATTTATGATGACACAACCTGACTAGATTCGATATTCAGGAAAGAACATCACAAAACCAGTGATAGCCAAATCTCCACAAGACTTGTCAGAGAGACATCATAAAGGAAATGCTTAGCCCTCTGTACATTTATTTATATTAACTTCAAAAGTAGGGCTATAAAAACAAAACTGTACAAAGAACAAGTCATAGTGACATTTAAAATATTGTACTTACAAATACACACAATTTTGAAGAGTCACATTGTATCATATGATGTTACCCAGGTATTTGTCAGCACCCATTACAGCCGTGGACCTCACTAGACATTGAGAATTTCTGACCCCAAAGAATATAGATAGTCTGTTGGCTTGAAGGTGACAGCATAAACTTCAAAATGTGATGTACAGCCTCAAGTGAAAAGTAGATGGGTCCACAGGGCTGTTGAGAAAGTGAATTTGAAAACATGTCTTCCTGAACATTGGATTCTCATGCCTAAAGATTTAGCATTAACTCTTATGATCAGCAAAATAGCCTCAGTTGACTTTAGAAAGATAAAACAATGTACTGTGTCACAAATTCCAACTCATGCAGCCCGGACTTGTCCTGACAATGATTTTTAATAGCAAGCGGCAGGGGCCAGAGGATCCCAGGATTTTTCAGATCGCTGAACTGTTCTTTTTTTCTGATCACGTATAAATAACTTGAAACACCTGTCCTGTTTTTAGTATTTACAACTAGCTTGCTTGATAAGCATTTGATGCTATTCTTCCCAAGGCTCATGGAATCTCCTAGAAAAGAGGGGGTGTAGCAGAGAGTGCTTTGGTGTGAGACACTCAGTTGTGATGTCCATTGAGGCCTAAACATCTTCACACTTTCTGAGTCTGAGTGTCAATTTATTTGGTCCACACTTTGTGGGTTAGGGATAAATTATGAGAGACATTGGCATTCAATTATGCAGCACATGCTTCCAGTCAATAAACATGGTGACTATGCCATTGCCCCAAGCTGTGTTCTAGCCAGTTTTTACCTGCCCTTAACAAAAATGAGGAAGTCGGCCAGTTCATGAGTGAGACTGTGACAAGTACCTGGCGACTGTTTCATCATTTTATTCCCCTTAGCTACAGTTTACAAGGTGCAGCTATTTCCCCACTTTGGCTATCTTGTGGTTTTCTTGTAATCCCATTTCAAGTTCTTGAAGTCCTTCTTAAGTTGTTTTCCAAGAAAGAGGTCAATAGGAATATTCTTATTCTAAGGAAGGAAACAAACAGAAACCATTCTTTTACCTCATTAAAGAAGAGTAAGCTCATATTCCCAGAGAAATTTAAGAAGGAAAGATACAGGAGAGCCATTTAAATCTGAATTTCAGACAAACATTGAGCATTTTATAGTAGAAGTAGGCTCCATAAACATATTTAAATGACTGTCCCATTTGTAAGTAAATGGAGAAAAATATTGGAATAATCGTGTCCGTCCCCCCCCCACCCCCCCCCCACCCCCCGCCGCCCCCATAGACTCAGATAGATAAGATTTCGGTAAAATCTATCTTTGGAGTGGAACAGTTTCTCACAGTTTGGGCAGCACACACAAATGGCAAAATGCATCCTGTTGTTGTTGTTGCTTTTTTTACTTCTGTGTACCTGATACAGGCTGTTTTCAAAGTGATTAGCAGAGTAACCTGTTCCTGACAGGTGGATTTAAATATCACGTGATGGTATAAGTATGTGAAAGGGAGTAAAGATTAAAAAAAAACCTAAAAGTACCACAGATAACAGCATGTACATGCCACAAAACTTCTGAAATAGAAAAATTATACCTAGATTTGCATAATTGAGGTACTAAAAAAATCAAATATGTGACCACAGAAGAAAACAAGTTAAACCTGGCACTAGAATAATTTGCTTGTGTTATAATTAATGTCTCTGGAGACTGTGCTACACACTGTTTCTTGATTATTATAAATTTTTTTCTTTGAAAGATTGCTTTTACTCACATTCACACCCAATATTGCATCTCTTATTCTCATAATCGTTTTAAAAACTGAAAATGTTGAGCCTTAACATAGAAAAGGCCGATGATGCATTTTCTAGTTGTAAGACAGGATTGAGTCCATTGTTCAACTCTGATACAGAAAAGTAAAGATAAAAAGAATAGAACGCCATTATATTCTCAAGGTTGTCCCTCATGAATTCACGATCTGTTGGCAAACATCTTTGTCCTTTCAAGAATCATTGAAAGTACTCAACTTCTGGGAAGCAAGAATAAATGGACATTTGTTTTACCATTGTGCATATTGTAAAACACACACACACACACACACACACACACACTGTTCAAAAAATTCATTGAATTGCTGAGCTTTGATTGATGGACAGGCATTTAGCCCATTAATAAATTGTAAGTCATACAAGAATGTTTCCTTGTCCTTGAAAATGGGAAGGTTGAAACTTCCCACTGTTAAGAAAGTGCTAAAGTGCTTGAAACCAAAAACATTGTTTCATATTTTTTTCAGCTTGAAGAAAGAGTGCTGTTTTATAACTCAGACTGTATAGAAGGGCTACCAGATTTTGTTCAATTAATCTAGGAACAGTGAATAACAGAAATCTCAAATTACATCTGAGAAACATTTTTCTGTGTATGCAATTTAAAATAAGCCCAGCATTTTTTTCCCATTGCACTCAAATATGGGGTTTTGGATAGGATAAACCTAACTGAACAGTCAGAATATGAACTGCTGAAGGAGAAAGGTGGAAAGGAAGCTGGAATGTTACTCACTAATGAGTCAGACTTTCCCTCTGTAGGGGTTGAAAATGTCCTTGCGTAGTCATGCTACCATTCCAACTGGGGAACCGCGCTCAAGATTGGATTAATCTCTGGGTTACTTAAAGCCAAACCAAATGTCTGCGAAGGACTCAGGCAGTGAGTGGATGCCATTCTTGTCATGGTGGCTGACTTACAAAGAGGGAGAAACCAGCATCCAGGAAAGAGAGACGGGACGTTGGTGGGGGGATGCAGAAGAGGGGTGGAACTGGCAGTGGTCAAATCAAGGAATGAGTTTCTTCTAACACTATTTTGGTGTAGTTCTAAATTTTATTTTGCGTATATGTCCATGAATTTTTCTTAGAAGTCAACCTTAGCAGCCATAGTCTGACAATGGAATGAAACAAGGTCTCTTTTTGAAAGCAAACAGGAAAAGTTAAAAAAAAAAAAGGTTAGAAGTCATGACAGTGAAAGTCTGGGGTTGCAGCTCTGTGGTAAAGGACTTGCGTGGTATGCCCAAGGGTCTGGGTTCTGTCTATAGCACGGAAAAGGAATAAATAGATAAATAAATGAATAAATAAATGAACTGATAATGCAATTCATGAGAATGTTGTGAATGGAGGGAATGACCAAATGTGGCCCTACTTTAAATAAATGAACATTTCTTGGCTTGACTATAATGGAATTCTAACAGAAGAGAAATTGAAAACATATAAACAGTATAATGTGGTTTAGATCTGAAATGTCTCCCCAAAGGCTCATGTATTTGGATATTATGGATTGTCTATAAAACCATGTGCTGTTGGGAGACTGGGGCCTGGTCTGGAGGGGAAATGGCAGGTGTGTAGGTTGGATTGCAGGTGTGTGGTGGGGGTTTACCCCACACATCTGCCATAGCTGGAAGGCACAGAACGCTGTGGTTGATCAGGACAGATCACAGGGATGGACCTGGAAGGATATACAAGCTGCTTCCTGCCTTCCTTGTGGAGCTAGACCCAACTCGCCTTGAACTGGCTTTCTGTTAGGAATGTCAAGAGGCGTAGCTTCCGCTTCTGCCTCTGCCATGAACTTCTACTGTTGCTGGCTGCCCCTGAGTGGATTGTGACCTTTTGAAACTGTGAGATAAAATAACTTGTCCTCTCTTAATTTGTGAATGTTGAATCTTAAATCACAGCAATGAAAAAGTAACTAAAACAGAAATTAGTACCAGAGAAGTGCGATTGTTGCCATGACTGCCTGACCATGTGATCTAGAAGCCTTTGGAATGGGTCTGTGGGAGGAGTTTGGAAACGTTTGAGGATGCTGGCCAACTCTACAGCAAAAAACAAGAGACAATGGCAGAGAAAACAGATGTAAAAAGTTTGCAGGGTAGACTGAAAAAGCACGTGGCTGTTCAAGAAACTAACGTTAAACAGAAGCCAGGTACTTGGAATCAGGATCGTAAGAAAGAGGCCTTCAGGGTGTCCCAGGAAGCAGCAAGATCCCACCGTTTACCAACTACAGGGTGCAAAGGCAAAAGATCCTATTCTGCAAACAGTACTTCCCCCCCCCCCCCACAAGGGCTCCCTGTAGGGCCATAGGGGGAAGTGCTTGCCAGAGTTCAACTCCCCAGAGTTCAGCAATCCAGGCACTCAGAAGCTGCTGCAGCCATGGCACAAGGAAGCCAGCGGTAGACCTTGGTGACGTCCACACGGTCCTAGCTTTACAGGCTAGCAGAGGGCAAGAGTTGGGGGTGCACAGAGGCTTCCACCTGGATTTCAGAGGAGGCCCTGGAGGCCAGGCTGTGTGCCCCTGACAGGGCAGTGCATGAAGCCGTGAAGGAGAAGCCTACGGTGCAATGGAGATCCCAAAAATTTGGAGAAGCCAGGAGCCTATTGTCAGCTGAGAAAAGCTACAGGCTGTGTGCAGATCCAGCCCAAAGGAGAGAAGATGGGGATTGCAGCTGCCAGGCATGCTCTAAGGGTGGGGCCATCGAAGCCCTTTGGAATTCATACCCCACCACAGTTCCCCCAACACACACAGTTGCTGGGTATGGAGCTACAGGATTTAACCCGGCCCTGCTGGGCTTAGACCTTGCTTTGTCCGATCGCTTTGTGTTTTTGCATTCTATTCTTCCCTTTTGGAATGGGAAAGTACCATTGCATATTGGAGGTATTTAACTTTTTTTTTCTTTTTTGATTTTCACATGTGCTCACAGCTAAGAGTTTGCCTGGTACCTCAGAGGTGAATTTTCACTTGAACTATTTTTAGCAGTACTGGAACTATAAGAGTTTGGCAACTCTTAGAGAAGGATTAAATGCATTTGGCCTGGGGAGACAGATATGAGTCTTTTGGGGGCCGGGGTGGAGTAGTGTGGCTTGGATCTGGAATGTCCCCTAAAAGTCTCATGTATGTGGACATTATAGATTGTCTATGGAACCATGTGATGTTGGGAGAGTGGGGACTGGTCTAGAGGGATGGATTGCAGGTGTGTAGATTGGGTAACAGATGTGTGGTGGGAGCTTACCACACCTTTCAGACCTGGGAGGGGCAGAGCTCTGGGGCTGGACCAGGGGAAGATAACCAGGATGAGTTTGGAAGGATACATAAGCTGCTTCCTGCCTTCCTTATGAGACTAGACTCAACTTGCCTGGATGTGGCTTCCTGTTAACCATGTCATGAGGGGCTGCCTCCACCTCTGCCTCTGCCACATACTTCTACTGTTGCCAGCTGCCCTTTAGTGAACTGTGACTTTTTGAAACTGTGAACTAAAATAAACCTTTCTTCCCCTGATTTGTGGATGTCAAGTCTTAAGTCATAGCAACGAGAAAGTAACTAAGACACAGCACCATGTTGAGTTGAATACATCGTTAGAAAATAAGGACCCAACCACAACTTTCCACAAAATTTCAAACACTTTTAAATGAACAAAGAATACCCAAGCAAACTAATCTTGGATAAAACAGAATAGTACAGGAAATAAGTGCACAATCCAATTTCTAAAACTCAGTAAGCACTCTGGTCCTTGAAAAATCAATAAACTAAAAGGCTAGGACTACTTCCAAACAACTATGTTCAGTATTGCATTTATATAACTAATCAACTCAAGAAAAAACCATTCAGGGCAGTGCATGTGTGTACGTATGTGTGGGTGTGGGTGTGTGTGTGTGTGTGTCTAGAGGAGCACAAAGGAAAGAAAATCTGACTTTGCATAAGAAGGGCCCAGAAGCATTCTGTACAGGGGACAGAATTTATGTTGGGCCTCTCAGAGGACGCTGTGGTGGCTCAGGGCAGCTGAGGAGAGCTCTCAAGCACTATACACCCACACACCTAGGGAGCACTTGCAGGGCTGTCCACAAAGCTGTAATTGTCACAAAGGCTATGTGGGCTGAACTGACAGTGAACATAACTGCTGAAAGGTTGGGCTGAGGCCACAATACAGAATCACAGGAAGCCCTCAATGTCCCATTGAGAGGTATGCACATTATCTGCAGTTGGGAAGTCACAGATAGTGGATGGAAAATAGCAAACATTTTGGTGACAATGTGGTGAGTGCGTTGGGGTGGGAAGGAGTCAAAGGTCAGAAGACACCACAGAAGGTCATTGCATTGATCTAGGAATGAGGATGAAGTTTACCAGCAAAATCAAGATTGCCAGATCTGTATCCTCACACATATCCAGGGATACAGCTCTCTAAAAAATTACATCTCTCTTAATAGTAAAATTGACGAATATTTATTGAGGCCCTCCTACGTACCAGGGACTCAAAGTACATCAGTAAACTAATCAACTACTCTTGGATTTGGGGACATGTACACTAGCAGGGGGATTCAAGGAAGATGTAACTATATCAGGTAATACCTTAGGAGTTGCTGACTGTTACGGTGGGAAAAAGAGCAGGTCTGAGGGGTAAAGATGGCCTGGAGGAAAGGTGGAGGAAGAAATCTATAGCTTTGAAAAACTTGGAAAGATTTTTGTTTTTTAAGGAAGACTTGACTTAGCTATTTGAGACAAGAAAGAGATTTTTGGGCAGAGGCAAGCACAAAAGTGGGAACATGACTGATGTCCATAAGGCGTGACAAAGGGGTCAGTCAGCCTGGACCGTGATGACCAAGAGATGAGATCAGAGAGGACAAAGATACAGAGCTTGTAAGACCAGGCTTTTGCTGAATGGGAGTCAATGCAGGGTGTTGAGTGGGGGAGTGACTGTATGTGAACAGAACCATCTTGACCATGTGTGAGAGAAGACTGCTCCTGGTGGAGAGTAGTAAAGGTGAGTACAAGGTCATGGAAGATCAGCTGGCAGGCTGCTGAGGTAGTCCAAGAGGGTGGTCATAGTCACCTGGTCCAGAGGAGCAAGAGGGAGTGACGAGAGGCCGCTGAGTGTGCATATATTTTGGAAACAGATCTAATAGGATTTCTAACAGACTTGGATGTGAGGTGTGTAAGACAAAAAGTACACACACAAAAAAAGGAAAGTACAGTAGTACCATTCTATATGTCTTAGTTCCCTATAAACTTTAGGGGTTGGGGCTGGAGGAATAGCTCAGTGGTTAAAGTGCTTGCCTAGTAAGCTCAAAGCCCCGGGTTTGATTCCCAGCAACACCTAAGCTGAGTGTGGTGGTGCATGCCTGTAATCCTACACTCAGGACGCTGAGAAAGGAGGATTGCCTTGTGCTGGAGACCAGCCTGGGCTACATAGTGAGTGCAGGACCAGCCTGGACTGCAGAGCAAGACCCTGCCTCAAAAAAAAAAAAAAAAAAAAAAAAAATTCACAAAGGATTAAAAGCTAAAATTCTGGATTTGATGTAAATGTTGCTCTAATTGACAGGAAGGTGAGACAAGCATGTGGGGAAAATGGGAAGATGAGAACAGAGCAAATAATTGTATTCTTCAAGTTGAAAATCCAGCACAAAACATCTTAAACCGGAAAACTAAACATGGTCACCATGAGCACTTTGTTTCAAGACTAGAAGCAAAAGCCAGAGAAATAGCCACAAGACTCCTGCTGGTACTTTCAGGAAGTAGAAATGAGAAAAGAGCGATAACCCTCGGGAACTGCTGATTTTAAAAAATGTTTTGTAAACTACTTTTAAAATACATGGTTATGTATTACTTTAATTATTAAAAAACTAAATTAAACAAAAGGTGCCATGAATACAACAAGGATATCAGATTTTGGGACGGGGAGAATGACTTTGTCCATTAACAACATGGAGAAGCTGGTGGTAAAACAATCAGAGGCTGAGAAGACCAAGAATTTGGTGGGAACGTGAGGAGAACGTGATCAGCTTAACGTTGTTCTCGGTTGAGGTATTATTGTTTAATAATCCAAGTGGAGCTGTTGGGCATACAATATGATGTTTAAGTTTTATAATTAAAGAGAAAGCCTTGGGCTAAAATTAAAAGAAGTTGTCCGCATAAGGGTGGCACGACAACCCTAAGGAAGAGTGTAGAGAGCAGGGAAAGGGGAGCTGAGTGCCAAGGCCACCACGGCTAGCAAGCTGAGCCGGGAGAATGGACACGAGAAGACGAAGAAGGAGCAGGTGGATGGATAGCCTCTGGCACCTCCATGCGCTTCTATGAACCCTTGTTCCTGCCCTGTATCTTATCTCAGTGCCTAGCATTTTCCACATTTCCAGGACTTCATCCTTGACTCCCACCTCCGGGTGTTTACATCTTCCAAGCGGCCCATCTGTGTCCATCCCCGCCACTCAGGGCAGTATCACTACTTGCCTGGATACTACAAGAGTTTCCTATCTGTTCTTCCTGTCCACTCTTGCCTCGATAATCTGTTTCCTAACAAATCAGAAATATTTTTCTAAACTGATAATCTGATTATGTCGTTTTCCCTCCTGCACAAAAGTCAACCCTTTAGCAGAGTTCAAACTCCATGCACAATTTGGCTTCTCTTGGCTTTACCTCTTGCTGTACTCCTACCAGGCAGGCACTCTTCCCTGAAGCAAGGCATACGCTCTTCAAGATGTGGTCCTTCTTTACGAAACCCTCCTGCCCTTAATGTAATCTTAATTTATCTTAATCCCCATATTTTTCAAGTCTCACCTTGGGTAACACTTCTGGGAAGCCTGTATCGCCTCCTAGTATGGGAATAGACATCCTCCCCCGACCCCATGTGTGTTTTTCATGCTGTAACTCCCAACTTGTGCTTCTCAACCATTTCCACACATAAAACTTGGCTTTCTGTGTATGACTTGGCTTAGAGATAGGTACTCCCTCATTCCTTCCCAGGCAAGGTAGCCTTCCCGGGCTCAGTAACCCAACTTTGCTGGCCCCGGCAGTTGGCCAATTAATCATGACCCACTCTGACTCTGGCAGGGACCAGTCTGTCATAAACACATAGCACACTAGCCTATTCTCCTGCTAACCCACTCACACTAAATAAAAACTCTGTTCATCCCATAATAGGATCTTACACCTGAACTCGCTACCTAAGTGTAAGGTCATGGGGGCAATAAACCTTCACTTCAAATCTTGCTCTGGTCATATTAACTAGTAACTCTAAGGTAACTACTGGTCATTAAAGTAGTAGTGACTACAAGCCACCTAAAAACCTAAGAATTGTGGGTTTTGGAAAAGAGGAAGTCAAAGTTAGCAATTTGAGATCGGTTGCTCCACTGGAGTGTTTGCAGTCACTGAAATAAGTATAGACAGGCAGAACTCAGGCACAACTTTAAGATGTCCAGAATCTAAACTTTATAGAGACTGAGCATCCCTAATTTGAAAATCCCAAATCCAAAATGCCCCGAAATTTGAAAACATGAAGCCTGCAGTGTTTTGAGTTTGGAGATTTAGATTAGGGATGTCTAACTGGTGAAGCCTACACCAGTATTCTAAAACCTGACTCTGAAGTCTGAAACACTTCTGGTCCCAAACATTTCCTTGAAGACTTACTCAACCTGTACTCCGGGAAGGTAAAAAGAAGGAGGAATAGCATAGTGGTTAGAGCACTTGGCTAACAAGTGGCAGGCCCTGGGTTCAATTCCCAGAACTTGGGAGGCAAGTGCAGGCAGGAAGATTACTGTAAGTTCAAGGCAAGCCTGTACTACTAGTGATCTCAGAACCAGACTGGATTACAAGATGAGACCGTCTCAAGAAACCATAAATTATAAAAAAAAAAAAAGACAACATGGAGTGGTAAGATGAAGTGTGAATACTTTCTGACAAGCTGAAGAACTTTTAAGATAAGACTATGACATCCAGCATGGAATACAGTGTATTCCACAGAGGGGACAAGTGAGACGAAATAAAAGTCCTTTAGATTTGGCAATAGAGAGATTATTCTGAAAGGAAGAGACTTTCTTAGGTGAAAGAGACCTGTTCAAATTGAATGAATTAAGGCATAAATGTGAGTAAAGAAAGTACAGAATACAGGTTTGAAATTTGTTTACAAAATTATTTATTTAAAGGCTAAGAGAAATAGGAATGACCATTTAGGACTTATATATGCAAGATCTTATCAGGATGTCTTACACATGTGTTTCAGTTCTATCTTGAAACAGCGATAAACTGAGTCAAAGATTGAATGAAATATGTCAAAAGAGACTCTCAAAGTAGGAGGGGTGTGTGGGGAAGGTAGGATTGGTGGAGCAAGGTGATCAAAGATGAGCGAAAGAATAGGACCAGCACCACCAGGCTGAAAAGACATCCTTGAGACAGAGGCAAGAGGTTAACAGTAGATTATATGAAAACAGCATGAGTTTCTGTTTCTCCCTAAACATGAAAGAAGTTCTCACACTGAAAATAAGGGGAGCTAAAGAGATTCAAAACCTTGAGACAGTAGTGAGAATTTGCAGGTTACAGGGAAAATTGGGACCAGAAAAAACCAACAGATCGGCTAATGAGAAAAGCAGGTGTGATGAATTGGCTAAAGTGAAACAGTGGCACTTGTACGTAATCCCTGCTCCTCGGGAAGCTGAGGCAGGAGGGTTGAAAAATTAAAGCAATCTTGGGTGACTAAGCAAGATCCTGTTTCAGACTAAAAAGGGCAGGCAGAGGTCAGACAGTGGTAGAGTATTTGGCTAGCAAGTGTGAGGACCTGAGTTTGAAACAAGAACAAAATTTACATAAGATAATTCTTCCTTTAATGTATGGTGCCCACCGTCACTAAGTGTCTACATGATTAGAAGGCTACTTGGGAATTAAATGGTTACATGGTTATAACCTCTGCAGTCATTTTCTTCCAATGTTTATATCATTCATCAGATAAATGGGTCTTTAAGATGAAATGCTAGCATTCGATTAGTTTTATTTCAAAATGAGTTTTATTGAAATCCGCAAGGAATAACTTCAGAGAGAAGAAAACATATTGAAACAGATACTCTGTTCTCCTCACCGAGGCCAAGAGTTGAAAGGAGCTTAAGAAATGAATCAGATATAATGATCATCTAACTCAGAAAATTAAAACCCATTTAGGAATTGCGAGGGAGCCTTGATCCTGAATAGCACCCTAGTTATTCATTTAGAATCTTTAATAACATTTGGAAAGTAATTAATCAACTTATGACATAGACTCAAGGGCTGTCATCTTTCATTGTCATTAATGAAACTGTCTGGAGTTTTATCTGCACTTTTTTAGTGATTTAAAGAACACTCTTTTGTAAGCTCTTTGAAGACCAGAAGAATGTTAAAAATTACTGGGCCTTGACGTACAGATCTCAATGAACAATCCAAGTATGTGTTAGTGAGACTAAAATACAATTTAGAAGTCTCTTAATTTTGACAAGGCAGAGAAGGAATTTTTGAAAAGTCCAAAATGCATATTCATTTCTGTCAGAAGGGTGTTTTTTTTCTTCTGTCAGCAAGAATCTCTGCTTTGGATATTTCTTTATATAATTCAATAGAACTTAAATATCATACAATTAGATGCTTATTATAAAAATACAATAGCTAAGGTAGAATTTTAAACCCAAACCTTCACTTACGTCCTAAGTAGATCTATGTGTTTGTTGTCTTTTTTTTTTTTAACTAGATAGTGGTTAGAGCACATGTTTACCTTAGACATTGTAGCCTCTGGCTGCAGTGGGAGGGACTCTGCCTAAACAGGAGGCCTGGGTCATTTGACAGCTGCTCACGTGCAACTCTGGGGGACTGAACGACAGGAAGTGAAGGTAGGCTCTGATAGGATCTTTTTTCAAATCTTTAGATCACTGTCTGGGTTTATGTTTAGAATATGAAAATATAATCCCATACAAACACTAGCATGAACTTTGTATTGTCAAGGCCCAAAGGAATTGCCTCGAGGTAGTGTCCTCAAGGAAAGTTAATTCACACCTGCAGTAGAGGACAGCTCAGTAGAAAATGATTATGGATATGGTTTTTAGGGCCAGGGCTTTTGGTGCCAGTAATACTTTATACATTATAATGAAGAGACATACTAGAGCATTTTTAGTCATGAAAGTGATATAAAATACTTATAAGTTTGTCTGGTTTTCTTTTAATATTATGACATCTTCTGAAAAGACAGATTTCACATTGACTATGTGACAGTGGATGAAAGAATTAGCACCAGCACTGAGAAAAACAAAAGCTCTTTCTTCTGCTCTATATTTTTGCCATGGCTCCTAGAAGCCAAAGTTAGGGCCAATGAAGAGGCCTAACTTAGAATTGGGTAGAGGTTAACACTCAGTTTTGCATTATTAGTACAAAATAACTGAGGCGGTTAACTTTATAGCAAAAAGGTTTCTTTAGCTCAGTTTTGGAGGTTCAAGGGCAGGATGTCTGTAGCAGCTCAGTTGTGGTGAATGGCCAATGGTAATGGTGACAGCACATGTCTGAGTAAGTCACATTTGACCCAGGAATCAGGGACACTGGTGGCCCACAGTCTCTTCTGAGGGCAGGTCCCAATGACCTATAAACCTCTCACCATTAACATACTGGGGACTGAGATTCACACTCATGAACTTTGGGAGGTGGGGACAAAGAATATTCAAGCCATAGAAGAGGTGCTCTTTACTAAAAACCATGTGTGGCAGAGTAGAAGAGACATTTAGATTGTGCTTACTATGTGTCATGTCTTTTTTTTTTGAGTTTGCATTTATTCCTCCTTTTGACCTCTCTTTCTTTAAAAGAGCAGGCAGCATAATTCATCGTGGGACATCTTTATGGCTTATAATGCACCCATGCCCTTGACCCTTGACATATCCACTCACTATTCTCCTCCTCCGGCCTCACAAATCCAACACCTCAGTGAAACCTCCAAGTTTTCTTACTATCTGATTCCTGTATTTATCTTTGTATCTGTAGTGAACGACAATTTTTTAAAAATCAAACTAGACTTTCTTGAGTATATAAATACGTCAGTATTTGTTCATGTATCAAAATGTGAGTTCTTTTAATTGGAATTAAAATTCACCCAAACATGAACTCATCAACACATGATTATTACGGATGGTTTTGCCAACCACCAAAATAAAATTTGGGGAAATCTAAACTAAATAAGTGAGTTACTCCTACAGGGTTATGTATAAAGAAATGTCAAAGCAAGCTTTAATGACGATGGATGTATTCAGCAAACCCTTGGGGTCACACAAGAAAATCGCTATTTCAAGACCATAATAGAATAATTTCATTCCTCCTCACAAAATATAAGATACTGCCAAAATCCATCACCCCAGATGTCACAGTAAAACAACACATGTTGATTAGAAAAGGTTTTCTGAGGATAAAATGGGGTGAGTGGTTAGACATCTACAACATGGTATCAAGAAAGATTTCCACACCTATGTTTCAGAACCACACCTTCCTCTGTCAAAGCAGGTGTGTGCGTATCGGCAGCACTTAAGACTATATATTTATACAAAGTCTGTCTGAGATGTCCAATTGCCAGAAAATATACATTCACAGAAAGGAAATCTAACTACAGTAGGAAAGTGTTTTTCTTCACATAATAGAGTTCAAAGATGTGTCATCCAGGTAATTTGAAGCAAAACTCAAAATCACTATTATTGGCGTGAAAACTCTTTTCCCCTTTCATATTACAGCAACTTTTGATTATAGCATTACATTTTCTAAGCCTGTTTGAACCTGCTGCTCTTACTTATAGAGACAAGTGGCCTTTGCTTTTTTGTGCATAGCTTTCAATCAGTAAGCATGTCAAGGTGGGAGGAAGGATGACAGGAATAGTGAACTGGGAGAAAAATCAATTTTCAGAAAGCATATGGTAACAACTGAATATTTAATCACATTAGCCTAGAAATTCCTTCCTATTTTCAGCACTCTTTGCAAGGCAGTTGGTTCATGGTACAAAATGAATTTCAATAAATGTCATATATTTAGCCAGAGGCTTATTTCAAAAATTTGTCAAGTCAGGTCACCAACTTGGAACAGATCTCATCCTAAGACATGACAGGTAGATATTGATATTGAATAGAAAGATTGACATTAGTCAAAAGGTTCTGGGTGAAAAAAGTCATTCACTTAATGTTCCATAAAATATCTACTGAGTACCTACTATGTGCCAAGAAGAAAATGACAAATACTGAGGTTTCGTGTTATATTACAAGAGAAAGAGGAATGTCAAATCACTTACCTGGGGTTAACAAGGATCTCAAGTAAGTACTACGGCAAACTAATTTTTAAATGATTAGTACCCATTCAGAGCCTTTTTCTCCCATGGCTATGGGATTTTACACCTAACTTGAATTTCTGAAGATGCTGCTTACTGAATCTTAGAAAAGACTAACTTCCTAACTGTCTGGAACAAAAGAATCTTACATGATTTCAAAGATTTCTTACGTATCAGACATCTTAGGACATACAGTTTATGGCTAATAGTTTAGGATTTAGTGAATCAAAAACACATGGATGAAATTTTCTTCAAAAGACTCTTAGGTTTAAAACTCAAGAAAGTAAATGCTCTGGCCAAAAGAAAGCCAAAATTTACTTTTAAAGCTAGTTGGAGTTGCCTTCTGGATCCAAAACTAGGCTGAGTTTTTCTTTCCCTCATGAGAAGGCCTCGAAGGGGGCAAACTACCTCTGCTAGTGAAATTTACTTCACCTCTCTTATACTTGCAAAGACTGCCTCACTTTGAAGGTCTTTGTTCTAGCTTGGATCTGAAGTGTCCCTCAAACGCCTCACGTACCTCATGTACCTCTGTATCAGAGGGCCTGGTGGGAAAGCCTGGGTGGTTGGGGCTTGATCTGGAGGGGTATGTGCTGGTTCTCCACTTCCTCTCAGACTTGGCTCTGTTCTGCCATGCCATTAAGACCACGACCTCCAGCTCCAGCTTCAGTACCTCTTTGTCATCCCACCATTTCTAGCCAGCCATCGGTGAATGGACTGCGGTCTTCTGAAACTGTGAGCTAAAAGACCCATCTCTGAATCTCCATCTTGGTATTTTTCACAAGGTTTGAAAAGTTAGAAATCTTCCCTAGCCTTATATAGCAGCTGGACTGGTATTTGAATCCCCAAGTTAATTTTTTTCAAACATACAACTTTAAAATTGAACCTGAGATTCTAGGTGCTGGCCCAGAATTCCAGCTATTGGAGAATACAAGATCATTTCAAAACAGGAAAAAAGCACTAATCTTAATAAGTGCACTGTTTCATGATATATTATATTTGCATTTAAAATAGTAGGAAGAAATACAGTAATACTCTTCCTTTCCAACACAATGGCCATCCGGGAGGCCGCCAGAGTGGGCATATCGCTGAGCGTTTAGGATTAAAGGAAACATGTTAGTACATAACCTGCGAGCATTTATTCCTTTGGAAAAAATAGATCACCACACAGATCCGATTGTTTTTAAAGGGCCCTTGAAACCAACAGGGCAGTGCACAGTTTGAACACCAGTGGCAGTGGAGCAGCAGGTAAAGTTGTCAGAGTGCCCCACCCATCAATAAAAAAGAGCCAGTAATAAGAGGAAGACTTTATCTTGAACAAGAGAACTGGAAAATGAAGTTTATAGACAAAGTTAGGGTGGGTTCAGGTTTCATAAAATGACTGCTTCAGTTTAGGGACACAATAATTAGATTATCTTTTAGTTTAGAAATACATATAAGCTCAGTGCATATAAGTTGATGGACTCAGATAGATAATCAGCTATAAATATCTTTTTTGTCTTTAGTTTTTTTACAAAGGAAACTTTCTGAGAATTCTAGAAAGTAGAAAGTAAATGCTTTTTTTTTTTTTTTTTTTTTTTGAGGCAGGATCTCACTCTGTAGCCCAAGCTGGCAGGCTGGTCCTGAACTCACTATGTACCCAGGCTGGCCTTCTACTCACAGCAATCCTCTTGCCTCAGCCTCCCATGTACTGGAAGTACAGTCATGCACCACCATGCCCAGTTCATATGGCGCTGGGGAATCAAACTCAGGATCTACAACTTGCAAGGCAACCACCACTTTAACCACGGTGCCAATCCTCCAGCCTGAAAGTAAGTGCTTTTTGGAAGTGTCCCTTGACTAAGCGTGCCACTAACTTTACAATACCTCAAGGTGCCACTGGAGACCACTCAGCAGACACAGCCAGGGCCTGGGTGCTGTCTCAGAATTCTAACTACTAGAGAACACACGATCATTTCAAAACAGGAACCCCCTAGGAGCCAAACCTGAGAGACTTGCTCTCTCTCTAGGTCATTTTAAAGATACGAAGCCAACATTTTAAAATTAAGTCATGTCTAACTTATCTTGAAAATTTGAAATATTCTGCCAATTGGCCCATGCCACACACTGAGCCTAAGGGCAGCTCTGGCAATGCTGAGCTGTGACTGTCTCCTCTTAGGTAAGGTTTTTTTCTAGCAGATTGTCAGCCCCTAGTGAAATGAGTAGTTTCACTCATTTAAGTTTTGTGTTTGCAAATCTTCATTGAGGCTATACAGGTAGGTTGGAAGAGAGGAAGAAAGGGAATCCAGTGCAGAACCTTAACCTGGAAAAGGAAAAGGGAGGTGACGGAGAGAGAAAGAGGGGCACAGCTGACTGGCTGCACACCATTGCCTCCTCTGCTGCCTCCACTCCAGGCACACACCCTAGAAGACACCAGTAACAACAGCCATGCAGGGGATCTCGACAAACCCCACAAGGCCAGGCTCACAGTGAGGAGGGAAAGGAAAGCTTTCCAAATAGCGTTTCTGATCAAGGACCAACTAGGAAAGTGTAAGAAAAGGCTGAGTCTTTTTCCACATCTCATTAACAAGTTGCACGGGCCACCCCACTATCCTTGAGACTGTCACTAAACAATGGCAGGCAGTCTAGGTACCTCCTCTCAAAAACTAGAGACTATGGACAGTTGTGCAAGCTGTATACTACACAATTCCAGAAAAAAAAAAGAAACAGATCAGAAGGCCACTCTTGAGGACTGCTCCAGATAACAGCATGACTCACTTCCTCGTGTCCTTTGGGTTCTAGTCCAAAGGCTGCCTTTGATGTGAGACCTTCTTTGACCTCACCAGTGAAATTCTTCAATCGCTACCCTTTCCCCTCTTATCTTTCCAGTCTCTCTTCTTCATTACTTTATCTTCCTGAAGCTATTATTACTACATAACATGCAACTGTCTTTCTTTTTTTCTTCTTTCTTCCTTTCCCCATTAGAATCCTGAGGCCAGAGATTCTGGTCTGTTCTAACTATCTAACAAAACACCTTTATCTAGAACTGTGCCCAACAGGTGCTCCACAACATATTCTCAATACACGACTAAATCCTCAATCAGCATCAAGCCTGTGATTCTCTAACCACTATTGTTATCATTTATTATACTAGGAGCAATGTGTGTTTCAAGTACCTTGTCCATTGTATAGTATATCTGTAGCATGGGTCTTCATAGAATTTCTAGGAGGCCATAGAGCTCTATAATTTATACAGAAATTAAAATCAGCCGAGTAACCTTTAGAAGCATACTTGCACATGTTTATCAGATCACATAGGAAAGTGTGCATGCCTGGGCGGGTGTGACTACAAAGCTAACTGTTTCTCATTTCGCTGTGCTCACACCTCCTGCAATGAATCCCACACATGTGATTTTTCTCTCAATTATGTTTTACAGCTTATAAAAACACTTTCTTCATTTTGTCCCATGAAAAGCAAAGTCGTCAGATTTTACTGGATGTTTTTATTGAAACAAAACCCGAGGGGAATATGTTAAACTGACTGTTTAATACAGCTGAAAAGAACTGAGAACGGGCTTTCTGATGGGAGGAAGGATTACAAAAATATAGCTCTTCATCTGATATCAGGAGCAGAGTTAATGTCTTTAGGTTCTCATCTTTCTATTTTTTTAAAAAATATGATTATTTCTTAGAAATGGGGTGATTTTTAAGATCTTTCTCAGGTAATGCCAGTTTAATAATTAGCAAATGGGTTCCATTTTCTATGTGTGACGTTTGCGTAGCTAGATCTGTAAACTCTTCAAAGGCAGAGATTCCATTCCTCCTCTTTCTTCCAAAATATTCTTCTAGTGCCCAGCACGTGTAATGCTCAAAGTGCAATTCTTAGCTATTTTTGGTAAGGTGAACATGGGCCTGGCCACTGCTCAGTGTCTGTTAAGAACACAGACTCAGGGTGATTCCAAAATGACATTAGGCAGGGCACCTATCATTCATTACTGAAACGTGACTATGTTTCATAGAAAAAAAAAAAAAGCCCACAAAGAAACTCTGCCCTGAAGGCTAGATGTCAAGAACATGAATTTCAACATACTCCAACCAGGGAAAAAATAATTCCCTGGCGCTTAAGTTTTTACATGTACTTTCTCCACTAAAGGGAGCCCAAGAGAAAGCTAGATATCCCATGAACACATACAGCAAGCCAGGGAGAGTCTTAGGCACAAGACCTAAACATACAAAGTGCCCGTGAAAGTAACTACTGACAGCAACAGCCTAATGACAGGAAGATGAAACCAGGAAACTGGGTAGAGACAGTGAGGACACATGGGAGTTGGAAGGAGCTGGGACCACGCCATGGGAAAGCAGTGAGGAGCAAGGGTAGGAAGGTAGGAGGCGGTCTGACTGTGAGGAGCTTGGTCTCATCACAGGTGGGTCACCATACACCGCGGGCTAGCCACTTAGACAAAAAGCGCGTTCTGAGAAGATGCCAGTCCTTCCGAGCTACGCACTTGGTTATGAGATGACCTCCGAAAAAGTTTATTTGAGGCTATGACAGAGATTTGCAAAAGGAAAACTAGACTAGTTTTATTTTGATCTTTTTTATAACCAACATCTACAGAAATTGAGTTTTGAAACCTATTTCTTAGTCTAGATCGTATTAAAACAAATCTTGAAAAACTCAGTCAACAAGGGGCATATACTTAAAAAGAATTTATGAATGATGAGTATTTCTCTTGCTTACAGAAGTATCATTTTTCTCTTACTGTAGGTTCTGAAATAGTGAAAACAGATTAGCTATGAGCTATCATATTGGCTGGCTATACTTAATTTGGTACATGTTATCTCCTTCAAACACACCCTGTCCTCTAATTCTGAAAGCACGCAGTATGCATCAGATGCTAAACCTCTATTGTGAATTATCAAGAACAAAGCAATCTTTGAAAAGGCAGTAGCCAGCAGAGCATTGTCTTTACGCCATAAATTCTATCTTATTAAAGCAAAGCACATATCAAGGTAAGAAATATTGTGCAATACAGTTAAATTTGAAAACTGAACATTAATTTTAAAACACCAGTACAGTTTATAGGCAAACAGACACATTTTTGGTACTACAAAATTTCTAATGAATGATGTTAAGATTTTTTTCTTCTTCACCAGTTCAAAAAGAATAGACACTAAAGACCCTTGAAACGATAGGGACTCAAGTGCCTCATCTGTGTTCCATTATGGATATTTATTTACATATTCAAAACAAAGCCCAATAAGCGTCTTACAGGAAAGGAAAGCTATATACCTGTAAATAATCCAAGCACCTCTTAACACTCTTCACATAAAAGCACAATTTATGTCCCAGTAGCAGAGAGAAACGTGAGATACATCATTTTAAGATCATCCTCATGCAGAAAAAATTCATTAGTCAGCTGTAATAGTTTAGCTGTAAAGGAAAATAATGTTTTCCCGAATCCATTTGCATGGTAATGTGCATGTGTCTGGCTGATGGAGGCTGCAGAATGTGAACAGTCCTCTTAAAACTCGGTCTATAGTCTCTTCAGTGTCAGCTCTACAAACTTCTCACAATCACCCCGACCATGTTCACTTGGCCATTCAAAGTATCCTGATTACTCTGCCTACGAGTTGACAATGTTTCCCACTGCCCCAGGGTTCCTTGGAACAGCAGACTGTGATAAGGGAAAATCCGCCCGGCAACTATTCATGCGTGAGCGCGAGGAGCCCTCTCCAACCGCCAAACTAGCAAATGGCTCTTTTAAAACATAAACGGTATGAGAAGGGAACCCGCGCTTTGGAGGAAATTTTGCATTGTGCTTTCATCTGTGCCGCGGCGCCTGGGTCAGCACCAGGAGTAGCCAGACCGCCCCACCTCTGGCAATAATCTATGTGACTTCACAAAGCCCCAGCGAAGAGGTTAGGGTCCAAGGGAACACGACGGATCACGAGCCCCCTGCGTTTGCCAGAAACAAGGAACCCAGGCCGTCCCACAGACACCTGCCCCACTGGAAGACCCGCACACGACACAGATCAAACGGCGTCAGGGCACAAGGAAATGGCTCCGCTCAAACCCTGTCAGCTCCGCCGCGATCCCTTCCTAAGGGCTGAGTCAGGTCGCAGCCCTGGAGTCGCCGGGCCGCGACAGACATCCAGTACCCACGGTCACGGCGCCCCTCTCGCCCCGGGTCACACAGGTGGCCGGCGGCAACAGCCCCTAGGGCGACCGGCCCAGCTGGGGTTCCCTTCTCCCCTCGATCTCGTCCGCTCAGTTTCCTGGGCCCCTAAACTTTCACCCACTGCTGGGTGCCCGGTGGAGCGCAGCCTGGTCTCCCGGGGGAACAAAGGAGGCAGAGGCGGGAGGAGGGCTCTGGGCGCGGGACGCGAGGGGGTTGCGGGTTTACCTTGCGGTGCCCAGGACGCGGCTGCGGAGAAGTGCGCCCGGGGGACCCCCCGGAGCGCCGCGCCTTCCGCCGCGATCGGCGGTCGCTCGGCGGCTGGCCACCCAGCGCTCGGGACGCAGCCGGCGGGGAGGCCCTCGGGGTCACCTGCGGCCCGCCGGCCGCGCGCCCCGCCCGCCGCCCGCTCCCGCCCCCTCCGCGCCGCCCGCCCGGTGACTCAGCCGGGCATCCGAGCGCGCCGCGGCGGCCGGGCGCGTCCGGACAGGGGCAGCGCCAGGCCACCCGCCCCGGGCACCCGCCGCCCGCCGCCCCGCGCGTGTCTCTCCCGCGCGCCCTCCGGGCACCGCGTCCGCCCGACCGGGGCCGCCGCGGTGAGGACTGGCACCACCCAGAGGGGGAACCAGTCCCCGCCCTTCCCGCCTCCCGCGCGCCGCGCCCGCCCCGCGGGGGGTCGCCCTGCCCCCGCCCGAGGCTCGGCGAAACTTTCTAGGGGGAGAAGTTTCCTCGCCCCGGCCGCGCGCGGTCGCCTCCCAGAGCCCGGGTCCGGAGGGAGCGCGGCGGCGGGGACAGGAGCGGCACCGGGTCTCCCCCTCCTGGCTCCCGGGCTGCCAGGGTCACCGGGCGCGCCCCTCGCGCGGGCTGGCCCAGAGCCCCTACCACTCCTCCGAGCGCTCACCGCTGGGGACGGAGATTTGGGCATTGGGGGAACAAGGGGGTCGCTGTGGAGCCGGTGGAGGGGTAGGTGGACGGAGTGGCCCAGTGATTTCATTGTGCAACCATTATCCCACTATCCCATTATCCCCCGCTGTAATAACTCGCATTTCTAGAAGGAAGAACAGCAGTGGGGTGTGAGCCTGAGGATTCAGCACCCCCCCCCCCCCCACACACACACACCGGAAACAGGCTGGTTGAATAACTAGGCAAACAGCAGTGACCAAGCAAAACTGAACGAAAGTTTGATTTTTTTTTTTTTAGGTTTGGACATCACTTTATTTCCCTCCCCCATTTTATTGATATGTATAAGTGCAAAATTTAAGGTTTACGATGAGCATTTTGTGCACATGCGTATCTTGTCAAGGTGACAAGGACTTTCCCACTCTCCTTTTGTCCCTCCCGCTACCTACCCCTCCATCCCTTCCCATGCTACCCGCCTGGAAAGCAGTATGGAGAGCTCTCAAAAAACTGGAAATACATATCCCCTTCGATCCAGGAACACCCCCTTCGGGGAATATATCCAAAAGAGGCCAAAACAACACATAGCAGAGGCACACGTATACCCATGTTCATAGCAGCACAACTAACAATTGCTAAAATATGGACGTCACCAAAATACCCACCAACAGACCAGTGGATACACAAACTGTGGTATTTATACACAATGGAATACTATGCATCAATAAAGTCCAACAGCATGGAGGCTTTTGCAGGCAAATGGAAGAAACTTGAGAACATCATGCTTAGTGAAGTGAGTTAGAAGCCGAAGGTGAAACATCGAATGGTCTCTCTGATATGAGAGTCCCACAGCACAACTAATCTCATGAAATTTAAAGTGAAAAAAGTTTGATTTTTAAATGTTGAAGTCTTATATATATTTTTTTAAAATAAAGGACTTTGGTGAATTGAATTAGGAGGCATTTGTTAGAATAAATTTTGGTATTACACATGTAAAAATTGACATTGATTTACCAGAGCAACCTAGAGGTCACAGGTAATAGGGTGTAAGGAATAATATTGCCTATTAGAACTTAAGGTTTTTTCCAGGGCTTTGAGGGCCATGTTCAATAATGGTACCATGTGAGACGTGGGTCTGCTGCTTGGTGGTCTAAATAAATTACTGTATCATACAGATTCCTACTGCCCACTGCAGAGGGAAGAGTAGGAAAATACAGCCTGTCATTTTCGTACGGTAGCTAGCACTTTCCAAGAGCCTATGGTGTGCCAGGCGCATTACCACAGATGTATGGAGTGACTTCACTCCTTCAGTGGTTAACTGAACATTCTTCCATTTCGTGGGAAAGGAAAGTTCCCATTATGTTAGTATAGTTGTGTATGGAACCATTTTGCAAAGGGGAAAACAGTCTCTAAGAGCTTTTGGGAGGGTCACACAGCTGGTAGTAAGAGTGGCAAAGTTCAAACCCAGCTCTAAAGTCCCAGTCAAGTATTTCCATAGGATGCCAGGAGGCCTCAGCTGGGTAAGCCTGAATAAACAACATGGTCTTATTGAGGCATCACCTATAAATGAGTAGTATGCATGCTACAATGTTAATTTGCTGGTTGTAGGAGACTGAACGTATTTATGGACAAGTTGGTTTTCAGTGCAGTAACAGCTTTCAATAAAAGGTGAGTAAGTTAATCTTACACACACACACACAAACACACACACACACACACACACACGCACTCACGCACACACAGTATAGTAGTCTAAATGAATGGTTAGGGTGCTGTTTCTATTTCCTGGTTTCCATAGCAATATGTTAACTGGATTTTTACATTGCATTATGTTTTGCCTTAACAGTTTTTCTGAGTTTGAGTGCTATAATTATAAAAGAAAAAATTATAATTAATGTTATAGAAAGACCCAGAAAAACCAGAGCAATTTGGAAAATAAACTAATAAATGCAAAAGTCTATTAGATATATTGAACCCTGAAGTTTCCTAGTTTCTAGTTACAGAAAATTGGGTTGAAAATTGTCATTTTGATTTATTAACTGTCCAGAAAGAGATAACAGCTTATAAGTGTAGCTCAACTAAAGGAAGCTGAGTGTGAAATTCAAAATTTTTTGCATATTACATAGGTATATTTGATTAGAGAAAGCATTGGGGATAGTTTCACAATATTTTACAATAGTCAGAAACAGATACTTTAAAATATAACTGGAATTCTACAGTTCAATTTTGGTCTGTAACAAATTTTAATTTTTGCTGTTTAACTTTCCTAGGGTCCATACCAGGGCTGACAAACTGTATGATGAAGTTCTGTTGGTATTTTCCTAACCAAACCAAACCACTTGTGGCTAAGCCAGCACCTGTTTCTAACCAGATTTTCTCTTCCATGCTTCCACTCTTCTGGCTGGGAAAAGGTAAACACTTGTTTTCCCAGACTCCTTTGCAGCCAGACACGACCATGTGATTTAATTCTGACAGTGAGATACAAGGCAAAACCTGATGTGGCCTTTTAAAAGAAAGGTTAGTTTCCTGAGTGAAGAAACTCAAGAAAATCGAGGTATGGTGCTGCCTGCCAGTAATCCCAGCTACTCAGAAGACTGAGGCAGAATGATCACAAGTTGAAGGCCTTTCTCTCTCTTACTTTCTTTATTTCATATCTGATATCCATTGTAGAACTTTCCACTTCTCCTCCATGAAGGAAACAACTGATGCTGACATGGCTGAGCACGACACCAATGCCAGGAGACAGTTACTTCCAGATTTCCTGTGGAAAAGTACTTGCTCCAGGCCTGTTAGCTATGGTTTCTGTCACCCGCAGCCAAAAAATATTCAAAATGAACATATATATCTCTGGATGGTAAGATATCTCCAAAACTGATTTTGCACTATAGTTCAGAGTCTGGGTTTGAAATTCAAACAACCTGGATTTCAATTCCTTCTCCGGTTTTTGTTAGGTAACTGTGGACCAGAGGATTAAACTTTCTGGGCCTCATCTGTAAAACGGAGATAATTGTTGGGTTACTTTGGGGATTAAATGAGGAGCTCCATGTAAAGCATACGGAATAGAGCCTGGTAAAATACAAGTAGTCAACAGACACGAGCTGTCCTTACCCACATAAGTGTGAATAACACATAGTGCTGAACTGTCAAGAGGACTCCATCACTGAACCCTGAGAAGGCCTAATAATACCTCTAATCGGGAGAGGGAACTGTCGCTCCCTGTTCTAAAGTGCCAAAGACAAGATCCCTCTATATTGTCCATCCTGGCCTTGAACTCAGAGCCATCATTTTGTTTCCGTCTCCCACGTACTGGGATTCCAGGCACACACTATCATGCCCAGCTATGGTTTATTGAAATAAAAATGAAAGCAATCTTTGAGAATAAGGGCTTCATGTTTATAACTTATGGTGAGTAGGTTGCACAGATAGATATGGCCCACAGAATGTTTTTGAGAATATTGGAACATGGTAGACAAGCACGCGTTCTGCAATTTGTCATTGGCCTGCCATGTTTTCTAGTACTGCATCCAGGTTACCTCTGCCCTTGGTGTCACTCTACAGTAGGCATTAGGGTCACAGTTCACTGCCTCAGTGTATTTTTTTTGGTATTCTTTCTGCTTTTCACTTCTCCTTCTCTGCCACTCTGTTATTATGATGAAACATATTCATCAGAAAATAACAGAAGAAAAACAAAACAACAACAGAGCAATCAAAGATTCAGATGATGGTCCTTGAGTCATTTCTGTGTGCAGGTAAGCCCAAAAACGTAGATTTCTGTTACTTTTTTAGAGATAAAGCTTGGAATATTGAAGGTTCTAAAAATTAGAATGGAGAAATAAAACAACACGAATCAACAGCAAAAACAAACTTTTCTTCACCTCACTTACTCTAATACCTTCCAAACTTAATTGATGATAAAATGATTTTTTTTCCTCTTAATGTCTTCACATCAGTTTTCTGTAAATTAGTTTTATAGACACCGTATTTGGAGAAACCCTACTGTAGAGAATCGCAGTGCCAGCTACAGAGAGTAGAACTGGGTATTTTCACAAGAGCTGCTTTCAGGTTGATTTGTATTGGTTATATACCTGTGATGGGGATGTCTAAAAATAAATATGCTAAGTCATCTAAAAATATGACCGAGTGTATTCAAGTACAACACAAGTACAACAGTGCATGGCTACAAGCTGTAAGTGTCACGGTTTTAATCAGCAGAGCCAGGAAACTGTAGGTAGCTAAATGAAGGGCACATCGCTAGCCCCAGCAGGGTGCTCCCATTTTGTATGGGATCTGGTCTTTTCATTTCCACATCGAGTTTATTGTGTCTGTCCTAAAACTGAGCAAAAGTATAATGTATCTTAGCTCTCACTTATTAAGTATCTACCATACACACATCTGCTGTGTCTTTGGAGATCTTATGTCCTCATATGACAATTCCAGACTAGGTATCATCCCTCTTTGTTTGCATTGAAAGAACTGAGGTTCAGAGAGATCATGTAACTAATCCAGGGTTACACAACTGGCTGAGTGTGTCCCTTCGCAGAACAACTGCACTTCCCACTGCGGCGATTATAAACGGTCTCTGACCCGATGGTGAGTGATGCAGATGTTTCACTTAGAGCAGCCGAACTTAAGGTTGCCTGTTATTTTCCTTTCTTCCGGCCAAAGAGATAAACCCCAGCTTATGGCATGGTCCCGCCTCTGCTTGCCTGTCACTGTTGTCGTTGCAGTGAACGGCACGAGTGCTGGAACACAGCATTGCATATCTCTAAGACACTGCATGGGTTAGACCAAGAGTCCCGGCAGCCGGGGTGGATGAGGTGGTGGGGGTGTAGTCGGGTAAGACAGAGCCATCTTGGGTGTGAAAAAGAATGGGCAAGCTCTTTCTCTCATGCCTCTGCTTAATACCTTCTGCATTCTCCTTGGTGAAATACAGTACTCCATGTTCTGCTGCTGCAACAAAATGTCTAAGGTGTGGTCCTTTACGAAGGAGTTTATTTAGCTCATTGTTTTGAAGGCTGGATATTCAAGTTAGGAAAATTCTATTCAGCCCCTGGCAAGGATGTAATAGGTGTGCCAGGACATGCCAGACTAATAGTAAGGCAATAGGTCCTCATGCAGAAGGGGCCAAGTGCATGGGTTGGCCTAGCTTTAAAACAACTCACTCTCATGTGAATTAATTCACTCTGAGACCAGCATTAACCCTTTCTGGGAGCTGATCTCCTAGCAGTAGGCCTCATTTCTTAGCGATTCCACCAGTTCAACATCACCATACAGAGGACCAAGACTCCAGCTTATAGCCATCTATAGTGGCAAACAATATCCAGAACAATAGCAGAAATCTAGACAATTTGGGAGAGAAAACAAGGCACCAGATGGCTGGGAGTCCAGAGTCCTAAGAGAAGGTCTTTCGGAGAGTCTCTGTCCTCTTAGAAAATGAGAAACGAAGGCCAAACCTCACCGAAAGCCCTACAAGGCTGCTTTCATAATTTTTTTTCCTGTTCATACCTCCTTTCTCAAAGCCATGTTCATATGTTTTTCTTTTCTTACTGTATCTTTTACCTTGTGGTAAATTGGTAAAAGCATGTTGGGAAAGAAAAGTGTTATTTTTATACAGCGTACTACTCCAGGGCTGTATCTCCCAATTAGCTTATCCATTCCGTCAGTTAATTTAAACCTTGGCACTAACACAAATGCATTAGGCAATCTTGGAAAAATAATGCACCAACAAAAATAAATGTGGTCCCTTTGTTGTTCAGCGTTTCTTTATGGGTAATTGTTAAAGATGTGTCTGCGTGTTCATGTCATTACAATTCTCGCTTTTACTTCTTGATGAGTTCTTTGGCACTTTATCCCTGAAGGATCAGTTTCATCAGCTATAAAAAGTCTGATGAAAATGATTTTATAAATATTAAGTATCAACCAGAGTTCTACAGAAACCAGTCCACTTGGAGCAAGCACACCAAACAATTTACTAATCATACCGTATGCGAGGGACCATTATTATTATTATGGAAAGCATTGCAGTGTGTGTTTTTTATTAGCTAACTACTGCCTTGTCCAAATATGATAAAATTCTTTTTTCTATCCAAATCAAATAATTTACTTAGGGATGGTATATTTGGTAAGTCCAAAAGTAAATTAGGCAATTTAATAATGGGTATAGAATTGAACAGCTGAAGAGAGAATACAGACCTTTTAGTAGCATTAAAAAAATGATAGAATGGTTTGAAGCATTTAATCAGCATCACTCTGCAAACATGACTAACGTCTTCCAAAAAATACAAAAGATGGCTGCATCAGTGCTTTCTAACGCTGTTGCATTGGGCAGAATTTGGCTTTTTGTTTAGCAGCCTTTGAGTATTAATATAATACTATCAATATACATTCAAACACATGGGAATAACAATGGGAATAACTCTGGATTAACCTTGGCTGGTCAATGATGAACTAAAAAAAAAAAAGCGCAGACAATCTGTGATCAGTCAAAGGACATGCGCAGAAAGCTGGCAGTGATGTAAACTGCTTACGACTTCCCGCTCCTTGGCCTATTACAACCATTTCTGCCTTGACTTAGAAAATCTAAGTAAACTACCCCAGAAGGCAATTGCAAAGTAACCCCTTGACAGAACTGTCAGGTCTGATAAAATCATCTGCAAACCCTCATGCTTATGTTGAAGGAACTTTCAAGGAGTATGTAACCTGAATTAGAAAAGATGTCTTTTTAAAGATTTCCCTGCCGTGTCTGGTCCATCTGTTTTGGTCTGAGCTCCCCACGCTAGAGCTGTTATCGGCTCTCCCATTGCTACTGTTAACAAATGGATCTGCCACCCCAAAGTTAAGAAAAAAAAAAACACATCTCCTTTATTGTTCTGCACTCAGATAACAGATCAAAAATATACTTTGGCGACACCAGTGAGATGGAGATTCAGAAGTTATCTTATTATTCTGATCATCTGACTTGGGGCCATTTTAAAATTTAAATTGAATTTCAATGTTTGGCCATCTACAATGACCAGGTAACCCCAAAATTAATCATTTGTGTGTATATATATATATATATATATATATATATATATATATGCCTATGTTTTATGGGAAACATAATTTAGATGGAAGTGTCTATAAATATGAAGTAATATATTTACATATGTCAGATCCTGTAATTTATTTAACCAAATGTTCACTGAGCCTCTTCCACTTGCCAGAGTAGTGTTAGTGCCTGGGGCTACAAAGATAAATGATTCTTTTTTATGATCTTCAATTTTGAGGACCTCAGAGTCCAGCACTGAAGACTGACTTGTAAACCAGCACACCTGGCACAGCATGGCAGGAACTGGCCACTGTGAGGGAAATGTTATGGATTAACTTCAGGGAGGTTAGGAGACATGGATGGAAGATGCAGCAGGAAGCTCACCTGTGAGCTGCACTTAAAGGATGAGCCGGAGTTTGTCAGACAACTGTTTACAGAGGTGAAGAAATGAAATCTTCATAGAGGGACATGCACACAGCCTTTAAAGAATTATATATCCTGAGTTTTAAGAAGAGTTTGGAACAGTTGGGACATAGTAGGTGTTTGGGTTTAGGACAGAAAAGGAAATTAAAAAACCAGTAAGGGTCAAAATGTATCTGAGTGGTTTTGTACACTACTTCAATGAAAAGGATTAAAGTAATTTAAGTAAATACAGTTGATCACCCATGTCTGTGGATTCTGTATTCTCCAATTAACTTAGCCATAGATTGGAACTGTGTTTTAAAATTTCATTTGTACTGCATATTTGCCTATTTTTCTTGTAATTGCTCTCTAAACGATACAGCCTAACAACTAATTACACTGTATTTATGTTATTCCACTGTTTACATTCTAGAGAAGATTAAAAGTGTCGAGAAGAATGTGGCTGGGCTATGTGGAGATGCTGTGCCAGTCTACATAAAGAGACTAGAGCATCCGTGGACTTTGGTGGCGGTGATGGAGAAGTCTTGGAAGCAATCCCTCACGGACGCTCAGGGATGACTGTCGTTAGAATCTTATATTTTAGTGGGAGCCCCGTTTTGATGGAAGGCTGTGAGCACTGTGGAACTCAGGCCAGATGACAAGAGAGACAGAAGAAGTAGTAAAGAACTTGCTTGTGGCAGTGACTTGCTAAGATTCGGAGCCGGAGCATAGCTGCGCAGGCGCTTAGGGTGTGATATACACAGGACCGCTTACAGATACTGGAAACTGAGCAAGGCTCAAAAAGGTTGCTCTTTTTTGTATGTACTTCAAAACATAACGGTGTATACCATAAATATGTATAATTGTGTGTGTTATTTATGCTTCATTAAAGTCGGGATTTATGACTTTATTTATTTTTCTTGTTCAGGGAATCCTGGAACACAGTGATGCATTCATTGTAGACTTGCGGATTTTGATTTGGAGTATTGTACCTGCACACAAAGGTCGGGAGTTTAGTTAAAAAACCAGTGAGCCAGGTTGTTCTGTCAGTGTCATCTGCTTGGTTATGTTTGGGATTCTGTTTCTTAGACTTTCAAATTACATGTAATTCCAGATTACAGTTGGATAAAAGAGAAGCTGTGTGACTTCGGAGAGGCAGGAGAGAAAGAAAACCACCCGAGAGAACCAACATACACTGAGACTTACTATCACCTGTGTGGATTAAGAAACACATAAGCAGACATGTCTGCAGGGCCCAGTTTGGTCTTGCTCTTCCCTCCTTCCTGATGACCCCAAGAGAGCCCCAGACAGGGGCCCCAGATCCTCTGTGGAGGGTCCCTAGGAGAAGAGCCTTCGGGTCTCACCACCTCAGAAAGCGGGCTTGTTCTTAGCTCCCCCTAAGTTCTGATTTGACTTTTTTCTGAGTTCTTTCAGCTCAATTCTGAAGATTTTTGCCTTCTCAGCTTCTCTCACGACTACAAGGTCACAATTCCTGTAAGAAATACCCCCTTCCGTACCATTCCTGGAGCTTTGCTTCCATGATCGAATCATTTTAAAGCTACAACTGAAGCATCTTTTCAAACAGAGACTTTTAATACTATGATAGTTTTATACTTAAAGCTTATTTATTTAAAATTACTTGGATTTTGAGAAGTTTTTCTTTTCTACTTTCTGGTAATGATTGTTAGTAGAATGATCTTAATATACTAGAGTAGAAGAAGTTGTCAGGACAGCTGAGGAATTTCAAGGAAACTCAACACTGGGTTCTGTTATGGTTCAGATCTAAAATGTTCCCCCACAGATATCCTATGTTCATAAGCAAGATGGGGCTTTTTAAAGGTGATTGGGTCATGGGGGTGCAGCTGAGTGTACTGTGAGGAGCTGGGGTCAGGCTGGAGGAGGTGGGTTACTGGTGGTGTGTCATGGAAGACTGCATTCTTGTCCCTGGCTCTTTTCTTATTCTTCTTCCTGGCTCCCACAGGTTAAGCAGTTTACCTCTGCGACGGCTCCTACCATGCCATATTTGCAGTAGGGTCAGGTTGGCACTCTGAAGCCACCAGCCACATAAATGTCTCCTCCTTTAATTTGTACATGTCAGGTATTTTTTTCCCACCAAGAGGAAAGTGACTAATACCATGGTGATAATGATGAAAAAAAAATAATTTTACAGTGTTGTAGTGCGTTACTCACTGCTGTAGTTTGAATACATATCTTCCAAAGACTCATGTTTTAAGGGTTTCATGTTCAGTCCATAGAGGTCCTGGGAGATGAGGGAATCTGTCAGAGATTGGTCCCAGTGAAAAGTCTTAGATGATTGAGAGCATGCCCCCGAAATCGTTACGGGGATCCAGAGCCCTTTGTTTTCTTTTCTTTTTGCCCCCAACCATGAGTCAAGAAGTTTTGCTCTGTCACTTGGTCCACCATGATGTCCCCCCCCACCCCCCACCCCCCCGGCAAACCTTGACACAGAAACAACAGAGTCAACTTGGGCTGAAGCCTCTAAGACTGGGAGCCAAAATAAACCTTTCCCTTTTAAGTTGACTTTTCTCAGATATTTGTTATAGTAAGAGAAAGCTGACTAATACTCAATTTGGTCTACTTCTACTCTGGAGAAAGGTTGAAGAGGGTGGTTAAGTCCAAGACCAATAACAGAAAAACTATCAACCTTGTCAGTATTGGGAAGTAAGATCTGATCTAGAATTTTTGTTTGTTTGTTTGTTTGTTTTGTTTTTGCTTTTCTTCTAAAGGCAGCAAAGGAGAACAGGGTATTTCCTACCTCAACAAGAAAGGCAACGTACCAGCCTTGCTCCTGTGGCATTGGTTATTCCTTCCTGTGGGAATGGTCTTTCTTCTTATGTATGCAGGGTAATATGACTCATTCTACAAGGTCCAAACTCAATGTTGGAAAGCTTCCACGACTGTCCTCTCTCTTGTCAGGCTGACAGGTGGCTTCGTCTTTTTTCCAGTGACACTTCATACTCCTAATTTAGTATATCTCACACTGTATTATAATTAGCTGTTTTTGTAACAGCATAACCCAATGATATATCAATTTCTGTGGTTTTTCTATGACTCCTGGTCATAGATCGGAAAGTGTTATGGCCACGCAAATAAGAAAGGCAGTCCCTGGGAGGCAAAAAGAAGCAGAATCTCTTAAATCTCTGTTAGACAGCTGTGTGTTCAGAGGAGCTACCTTGCTGCAAATACAAGCCAATCCATTTCTTCATTTTCTTGGCTAGCAAAGGCCCAGAAATAACACACTTTCAATCATCTTGTCTAAAAACTTTCACATCACTGTATATATAAAATTTCAACAGCAAGTCTGGAAATGGGACTCTTGTCTCCTACAGGCATATTAAGACCTGGAGCTTTTTGGTCCAGGAGCTGAAACTTCATGTGCGGTGTCTGCGGTCGTGTCCAACTCCAACTGGTTTGTATTCAGAGGCAGCCTTGGGTAGCTCCTTTTATGGGCCCGATGACCTCCTGACCTGCACTGGTAATTAATAACCTTCCCCTTCTCCTGGGAGATAAATGGGAATAACAAACTGTGGCAGTGTCTATTATTCTTGAGGAAGTCACACTGAGATTGGTGTCTGCTTTCCAAAGGATATATTATGCATATCACACAAAGGGAGTGTCACATACTGTGTGCAGAATTCCTGGGACACATCTCTCTTTGTCTGGATAACATAAGTGCTAGCTACTTTCCATTAGATAATTCAAAACTAATCACTGCTTGGTGCCTCGAGTGAGGCAAAAATGTTGAGATTGGATAATGAAACTTACACAAACGAGGAAACGTGTGATTGGAGAGCACCAGTAAAGCTCAGAGCTGAGGGAGGAAAGCTGTGCTTGATGTTACCCAGGACTCAAGTACATCTCTTCTTTGTAGGTGTTTGCATTTCATGACCACGCCTATTGTTTATAGGGTAGGTAGAGATCTTTCTGCTGCCCTCAGACCATGGTGACCACACCTATGAGGGATCCTGGACTGCTCGGGCGAACAGCTTCACATCAATCTGTGTTTGTTAGGGTTTTGCAATTGTTTTCCAATTATAGCAGAAAGAAATGAAACAAAACCTGATCTAGGAAAGAGCTCTAATAATTTTGGCAGAATTATAAAGCATGTAGCAAGGACTTGATTGTTGAGAGAGCTTCATCCTGCTGGAAGGGAGTTGATGCATAATTGCACAAAGTCCTACGGTCACATGAGTCTGTTCTGGACCAAAGTCATGTCAACAGAGACCCACCCACAGGGTTATGGTGCTAATTGTTGATCCACCTACAGAGAGTGGGAGGCTTACTGAGGATTTGTAAGGTCCTAAAAGTCAAGACTGCTCAAACAGAAAATTTACTTATGTAGACTTGAGGGCAATAGCAACATAGTCAGAGTATCTGAATAAAGGATGGAGAACAATGGTCTCAATCAAGAAGAAGAGTGTGGTACCAGGATTGTGAGAGGAAAAAATGTAGCATCCAAGTCATGAACCAAGAGATTGGAAGAAGGATGACTGGCATGTGGTATGTTCTCAGGACACTGCCTTTTTGGTTTATTCTTTTATTTTTGGTGGAACATCTCTTGTAACTTGTCTAAAAAATGCATGTGATGAGAAATTTTGAGATCTTGTAGGTCTATAAGTGTTTTTCTATCTTATATTTGATTGAGAGTTTGGGTGGATATAGAATTCTAGGCTGAAAGACAGAGTACCATTGTCTTCCAGCCTCACGTGTGTTCCAGAAAAAAAAATGATGCTATTTCAAATCTTGAATTTTTGTTTCTACAGTTTTTCTCTTCTTATTTGTGAGATTTCAGAATGGGACTGTTAGACCTGCAGAGGTTATCTTCTAATTTTTCCATATGCATGTGAAATATAAATAGATTCTCTTCCTCACCCCCCGCCCCCTTCATTTTTCTTTCTTCTCTTTCTTGGTTCCTGTCTTTTAGGTTAAAAAAAGAATTCCCTCAGATATATAGTGGTTCTTAGCAATCCATTTATAAAGCATGAGAAAAAGTGGTATGGGAAATGTTAGACCTAATGAATTGGGTTGTTAATTGTGGATTTTGGGCTACAACTGCTACAGCAATACCTTATATTTAGATCATTGAATCATGATGATATGGTTACACATGGTACTTGAAGATTGTCTTGCTTACTGTCTTAGTTGCTTCCTTGTGGCTGTGGCAGAATACTGGACATCCACAACTCAAGGGAGGAAAGGTTTATTTTCGTTCACAATAAGATGTAGCCAGCAACTGTGGCAGTGCCCTGCAGAGGCTAGAGAACCACGCATGGCATTGCAGACAGAAGTCAGGTTAGGTAGGAGCCAAGTGAGGAGAGAGGTGAATTGGTGTCTGGAGACACAGGCAAGGCCAGAGCCTTCCCAAGAAGAAGCTGTAACAATGTTTCTTCTTCCTTCCTTTATTTAGTACAAACTGTCAGTTGGGCGCCCTATGTCCAGGGGTATGCCTTCACTTCTTGGCCCTCAAGTTAGTAACACACACCGGAAAGCTCTGCCCTTGGTGCTAACGACCCCCCTCCCCCTCCAAATCTCAACAAATTGACACAATCCCTCCAGGTCAAGTCCCAAGCATCCTTCCCTTCCAGCCAGGCCCCATCTCCCAACAGCACAGAACTCCAGAGTTATTCTGTTGCATCCAATCACTTGACGCCTCCAGACAACAGTCCAGATTCGAACCACAGCTTGAGTAATTGTGCTGGAGTGTTTTCATTTGCTCCTCTGTAGTCTCCACTTTATCACATGGGTATGGGCCTTGGGGAGTTGATCTGGAGGGATGAAAGGTACATTATGCCCTTGCCCTCTGGCTTCTGGTTACATTTATCCAATGGCGACATCAGCAAGAGATTGGAAAAGTGAGTCAGAATCTTTATCCTCTGACACCTGCTTGCTGGGTCTTTGATACCAAGAGCTTTCATTGTGTGTGGAGGGAGAAAGTCCTGTCCTCTTTTTCATCTCCAGCTACAACTATAGCTCTGTGGGGTCACGCTATGGCTCCTTCTATGTTTTCTGATCTGCAGATAGATGTCCCCAGCTTTTGTTAGCTCAAAGATTTTTTTTTCTATTTCTTACCGATATTCTGTAATACTACCCATGCCTTTTTTAAACAATAATTTTATGTGTTAAAAAATTCACCTGACATAAAATTTGATTTAAAAAAATACATGAGTAAATACATGAGTAACACATTAGAACCATGGGGTTTGAGGAATCAGTGAGCATCTATGTCCACCCTTTTTCAGAGGTTAACCCCTTTCCTAGCTGACCATTGGCTCTCTTTCTACTCTGTCATTCACAATGGGTCATTTTATGTCATTATTTTTGTGCATTTTATAAGAGCAACACCCATCTATAGTCAGGCTTTTGTGCCTGGTCCATTTCACCGAGTACTATTGACCCTAGGTGGCCCCATTTTTGTTCAGACACTTCATATCTGTCTTTCTTTATAGCTGTGTAGTATTTCATTGTGTATAGGTACCAGATCTGTAGCTATTCTTATATGGATGGGCAGGTAGGTTGTTTCCAGGATTTGGCTATTATGAATTGTGCTGCTATAAGCATGGATATGCATGTGTCTTTTTGGTATGATGACTTTATTTCTTTTGGGAACACATCCAGTAGGGCAGTAGCTGGATCAAATGGAATTTCTACTCTCAGATTTCTAAGGAAACTCCAGACTTCTTTCCATAATGGTTGTGCCAGATTGCATTCCCACCAGCAGTGGAGTAGAGTTCCTTTTTTCTACGCCCTTGCCAACAATTGTTGGTTTTTGAGTTCCTGATGTAGGCCGTTCTCACTGGAAGGAAGTAAAATCTCAATGTTGTTTTTAAATAATTCTCTGTAGTGGGCAGGATCCTAAAGTAGTCCTTCAAGCTTTGCCATCCTTTATGTGACAGACCACCTTCTCCCAACAAGTCAGCCAAATACTAATGTAACTATTTCAGCTAATTTATGATAAGAAAATCATCCAAATGAGTATGACTTATTCACCGAAGCCCTTTAAATTTAGATCTATAGGTCGCAGGTAGAGAAATTCAAGAATCAGAAACATGGATTTGTCTTATGATTGCGGGCTTGAAGATGCAAGGGATCATGTGGCAAGGAAGGCAGGTGGTCCCTGGGAGCAAAGATCAGGTCCAGGGGCCTGAGTTTTACAACTGTAAGGAAATTAATTCTTCCCTAACTTGAATCAGTTCCAGGCGAGAACTCCATCTGCCCAATGCCTTGTTATTACCAGACCAGAAAATCCAACGACACCTTACCAGACATCTACTCTACAAAGCTGAAATCAAATGAAATGAGCATGCCTTCAAGCTACCAAGTTGGCTACAACTCATTTGATAGCAATAGAGATTTTCTTTGTGCCATTCATTTCACACCAGTTCCCTGACTTGCAGAACACAGTCATGAAGTATTCCCTCTTTACACTTGGTCTTCAGGTTCTCCTGACCTATGAAGAGGTTTAACCAACAATCAAAGAATATGCCTTTCCATTTTGCGACTACACTCGAAGTTTACAGCTCTTATTTTCACTTTATGGAACATTTTTAGGTCATGGGGACACAGAAATGAACAAAAATGTGTCTCCCTTGAAAGTCACAACATGTTATTTATGGCTTTCTAATGATAAGTTATTCATTTTGGAAATATACCAGTTTATCTTCTCTGCATTGTAAGCTTCTTGAGAGTGAGAACCATGTCTCTCTCATCTGCGTACTTCCTACTCAAGTCAGTGGGAGATGCTCCTCTTGAATGTGAAGGTAGAGGAAGCTCAAGTTCTAGTCCAACCAAGGAGAACTTAGTGACGTATTAAGCTCTTGTCACAAAGTGAAAAACTAAAATGGTCTGGAGATATAGCTAGCTCAGTGATCCTGGGTTCAAAACCCAAGACAATAGAGAAAGAAGCCTCTCAATACCTGATGGTAAAGTGGGTTTTATACAGCGTGACTCAAAAGTTGCTATACACAGGAAAAACGAGTAAACTCTCATTATATTATATTATATTATATTATATTATATTTATGTACAGCAACTATGGAACTCCCTGTGTAACAAATCTTTAGAGAAAAATTCAGAAAATAAAACTGAATTTATACATGAAAGCATGTACATGTGTGTCTTTAAGAGTTACATCTCTGGCTCTTGATATTTCCCATGGGACCATAAGTGACTGTCATCTTTTCCATGTCTTCTTTGTTATTTAGCAAAAAAACTTCCATATTTGCCAGGTGTTGATGACCAGAATTTTTAGTGTATAAGTCATTAAATTGTTAAATATGATATCCTTTTAAAAATACCACCCTGATACCAAATAATGACACCCTACAACCAAAGGGGGAAAGAAAAAACCCATAAGATTAGACTCTTCGCTTTGAAATGGCCTTGCTAAGTTAGCTGGCTTAGAGCACTCTCTAATGTTTTGAGCATGTCCATCTACAACTAAGAGTAAGCTGGGTGGGATGGAAGCCCACTTCTGTGTCTTTAATAACCGAGCCAGGATAAACATCCTATAAAACTTTTCCAAAAATTTATTGTTTCTTGTGATTTGAAGAAAAAAAAAGTAGCTTCAAAAGAGCATTGGGATATTGCCTTATGTCTTAATTTTAGTTTACTTGTATTTGAAAGGCTTAAAAATTCTCCTTAGGAGGATTTTCAGAAAGATTTTTGATGAAAACCCTGAGCTAAAAGCCACGGGCTCCTATTTCATGAGTCCTCGTGTTCGCTGTCACCAGTAAATCTTGCTCTGGACACTTGTCCGTTCCTATGAAAATAACTCTTGCCTTTATTTCTCTCTTTTTTTTTTTAGCTTCCATTAAACTGAGGCTTAGGCCTCAGTCTTTTTCAGACACAGATCAGATTACTAGAAATAAGCACTGTGCTGAAGCTTTCATTTAGTAACTGAAATAGGTTTATCTGCTGCTATAAAGGGCCGTGGTTACATCTCTTGTCTTTGGAAAATTCCTTTGAGCATATAAAGGGCATAAAATGAATTTCTCCAATGAATTACAATAATACCAAAAAAGTTGTGATTTAAAATATTGTCAAGATACGTTTCATATCCTCTCAAATAAGTTAGTCCTTTAGATAGTGTATTCACAAATAATCTTGTATTTTCCATCTTTTATTATTTATTATAATATGATATGCACGCCTACATTATTTTTTATTTCATACAAAGAAATCTGATATGTAATATCATTTCCCAACATATGAATTGAAGGACACTTATTTAGCAGCTGCTTTTTTAAACTTAATCTAAAAACAAATTCCATCAATCTTGGTGTTAAAAGTCTGCCTGATGAAATCTTTCCAATTTTATCATTATCTTTAGATTTAAATAGATATACTCCACTCTAGTCATTTTTAAGTTGAAATTACGTTTTAAAACGAAGGCTTTTTTTTTCTTTTAGTTTTAGTAATATGATTGTGCTTATATTAAATGCAGTATAATAAACATTTACCAGTCTAAGAGTAGCTAAATACCTGATTTCCCAGATTGACATCAAATTTCCAGTTCCGCATTTTTGATGTCCTTATACCCTGAAACTACATGCTCTCCATATTGCTTGAGTGCAATGTTCTTCTGGCTTCCTGCCATGTAAATGGATGTATTAATACATACTTCTTGAGAGTGTTGTGAAGTTTAGTTAATTAATGTTTATAACAGCTTCCTAAGATTGTCTGCTGAAAGATATTGCCAGAGTTAAAATTATTAACAAAAAAGCAAACATCTACTGTACCCTAAAAAAATTGTTGCTTAGAAAAAATAAAAGTGCCCTATTTATCTATTAGTCATGTCTGAATCAATGACTTCTGGTTTCTTTAATTAATTACAGTATTTTATGGTTAGTGCATAAAGATGACCTAAAGGTGCATCATCACTTTTCATAGTGCAGAAGTCTTTATGAAACTGTGGTCAGAGAGGTTTAGGTAAAGCATTTGTCTGGTGTTCATTTGGGTGGAACATTCAAATCAAGGATCTCATAAAAAGTGAAATATTGGTTGGAAGATTAATCCTTGCTCTCGAGTGAGCACACCCTGTGGCAGGCACTCGCCTTCTCCGATATCTGATCTCCATTTCTTTCCTACAGCAGCAGAATGCCTAATATTTTTGCTGGGTTCATAGCCATCCTTAGTAGAGTTGACTTGATGTGTATTTCTTACAGGTGGATGTGGTCTGTGCTAACTAAGTTCTGGCCTGTGGGATGAGAGCAGGATTGATTTGTGACACTTGAAGTTGTACCTTGTTTAAATTTTGATTTTTAAAAATTTTGTGTTACTGGGGATTCAGCTCAGGGCCTTTGCACTGAGCTACATCTTTAGTCCATTTTTATTTTTGATTTCAAGGCAAGGTCTCACTAAATTGTCTAGATTGGGATTGAACTTGCAATCTTCCTACCTCAGCGTCCTAGAGTGCTGGGATGGTGCACCTGTGTCATAAGGCAGGCTAGGTTACAACTTTAAAGGAAGAGTCTGCCTATCTTCCTTCTTTTTTCTCATCCCACTGCTTGGAATGTAGTTGTGATGATCAACTGTGTGGTAGGTAGTAAGGACAACAACTTAGAGCTGGAAGAGCAAAAAGTCTAAAGGAAGGGGAGGTCCCAAATGACTCACAGAGCAATGGACACAGCAGGCTAATACTGCCTACTTCGAATTGTTTTAAAGACACTATTATTTTGAGTCTTGGTTATAAACAACTAACTATATCTATGGCTAACTCTACAGAAATCAAGGGGTAGAAGAGTGTTTCAACTTTCAGATCATACACAAAATTTTCCACTTATGAACTAGGTCTGTATTCTTTAGTGATAAACTCAACAAAGCTAACTGTATATCTTTACTTTTGTTTATAAAGGCTACCTCTTTTAAATTTCTTATGCACCCACTATTTAGAGCTGATACTTTTTAGGTATTGTTTTTATTTGCCACTTAAACATCTTTTGCTTTCATGTAAGTGGAGAAAATGACCTTGGCAATTTTTTTTGTCAAATAATTGTGGGAATCATTCTATAACAATAGCTAGACAAACTATAAAGTCAGGTATATATGGTAGGTACATAACTGGATTATTGCTTTAAATAAAAAATAAATGTTGTGCTCATGATTAATACTTACTTTCTTCTCAATTTTTGATCACTGGACACTCACCCACATTTATATTTCATCAAGACACTGTTAATTTCTTCCATTGAAAGTAATTGTTTAGTTATTTATTGCTGTTAAACAAAGTTCAAAATGCAATGGCATAAAGTGATCACAATTATTTATTTTACTCACAAATTTGAAAGTTGGTTAATGTTCAGAGGCGACAGCTCTGCTTTGCTCTATAAGGCATCAGCTAGGTCAGCTCAATTAAAGTTGGGTACTGCTGCATTGGGTGGAAGTTTGGTGCCCACTCTGGACTGGGAGATCAGCGAAGGCTGCAAGCGAAGGGCTTTGGCTCCTTATCTTGTTGGCGTCTCTGTAATGCAGCTTGAACTTCCTCTCAATATGGTGGGTGTTTTTCAGCATTATATATTTGAAAAGACGGGAAGAGGAACTACTAGTCTTGTAAGGCCTGCGTCTGAAACCTGGTTCAGCATCATTTCTGACCTGTTCCCTTGGTCGGGCAACCCCATACAGTCCATCAAAGCACAAGAAAGGGAGATACTTATTTTTCTCTTGATTTTTTGTCTATTCCAGAATTAAAGTCTTCCCAATGAACATTGAAGACACAGTGATGAAAAGTAGTAAGAAAATAATATGAATATGTAAATGAAAGATCTCACCCCGAAAGAAGTAACACTGGCCTGACAGAATTTCTCCTCTGATAGGAGAGGTGTGTATGTGTGCGTGGCTCTTGGGATCTGAATTTAGGCCTTCACACTGAGCTGCATGGTTAGTCTATTCTTTATATATATTTTTTGAAACAGGATCCTGCTGAGATGCTAAGTTACCCGAGCTGAGCTCTGATTTGTGATCCTCCTACCTCTGCCTTCCAGAGTGCTGGGATTATAGGCTTGTGTCACAAGTCCAAGCTTAGAATGGATTAATAAAAACTTTAGAAATGTTGAGATCTGTAGTCCAGTGGTTCCAACCGTTTTGAGCTCAAGCTGTCCGGCTTAGTCTCAGGATTTTTATTGACAGCGTATGGCAGATAACTCACCTTACATAACCCATGTTCAGTTCTCTCCTCCTTCTTTCTTCTTTAGGGAGATTTCAAGTTTATTTACATCAACAAAGTGCCCCGGTAACAATTCCCATGTATTTTAGTTTCTTGCATGTGAAGTTTGATCTCAGATCCAGTTCTGGCCAAGTCATTTTAAGCAGAAGCCATTTGGTCTGCACTTCTAGGGGAAAACTCTAAGGGGACAAACCTTTGTTTATTCTCCACTCTTCCTCATCTTCCTGCTTGGATTGTGACTATAGCAGTGATGGTTGTTGGGACCAATAGAGGATTACAAAGAAGAAGGCAAGGGGACAAGTATAACACAAGAAAAGGGGAAGGCTAATTCTTGAGAACCTCCTGGAATCACCTTAGCATTCTTATACTCTCTACTCTGGATTTCTTGAAATATGATATAAATAATCTCGTATGTGGTTAAATCACAACCACTAGGCTCCTGTTGCATGAAGTCAGCCTTTGTTCCTAACTGAATTAGTGCACTAAAGAAGTCAGCAGTAGTTATAACAAATCATTGCTAGGGATTAACAATTATCAGAGCATCTACAAACGTATTGGCAGCTCTTCCTCTGTTCATTGCATTTCTGTTAGAATCGAGATAGCACTGCTCTCCCTTCCCTCTCTTATATCCCTGCAGCAAAGTTTTAGCATGTTTAATAAGCGTGAGTTCTTGGTGCCTGCATGAAATTACAACACGCTTCTTATCTCTTATTTGCAGATCAAGGAAACACGCCATGTAATGGGTAGTATTGTCTATTCAGCTCAGCATTTTATCTAATAACCAATGTGATAGAAATACATTTTTAAAGTAGGTGAAATAAATAAAATGGGGCAGTGTACCAATAAAGAGCATGCAGTAGGTCAGTGATAAAACCATCACTGAATCCATGAGTTATCATTTGGGCTAAGTTTGGAATATTTTATACTATGTAATCTTATGGACTATACCCCAAAAGTAGAGTCATAACAGAAAGTCAGTACATATTCCAAGTAAAGGATATGAATTTGGCTGCTTTATCAAAAACCACAGAAGAGTGTCTTAGACATAACAGCACATTTTTTTCCCTCATGTAAACATCTGAGTTTGAAAGTGGTCACGGGTGAAGAGGGAGGGTGAGTAAGCAGACAGGCAGCTGTAGTCACTAGAGTTCACTGGGAAGTCTATTAGATGCTTTTTATGCCATTGGCAGGACCCTGACCTAGACTACAGCATTGTCCTTAATCCATGTTGTCAAAGGGGCTCACTGCTACCCTGTCTCCAATCTAAACTTCAAGAGTAGAGAAATAACCAAAGTAACTTCCTATGAAAATGTGATTCCAGTATGGGCCTGGTGGTGCAGGACTATAATCCCAGAATTCTAGAAGGCTGCGGCAGAGGATTGCAAATTTGAACCCAGCTAGGGTAACTTAGAAACTTAGTGAGATCTAGTTGCAAAAAAGGGGGCTGGGAATGGAGCTCAGTGCAAAGACCCTGGGATTAATCCATAGTAACACACACACACACACACAGAGACACACACACACACACACACACACACACACACACACACACACTCACAATTATACTTGTGAACCATAAATTGTCCACATCTGTTCTGCCTACATCTCATCAGCCATTTGTCAGCAAGCAACAACTGCTGAATGTGTGCTTGGAAACGGCTTTAGCTGGAACCTCCTGTGCCCTGCTGATCATAGGGAGGTTCTACCACTGAAAATCGAGAAATTGAGGAAAGGGGTGCTGGAAGACAGTAGACTGTGTATTTTACAGCTAGCTTCTCATCTACTATCAGAGGAGAATTTCTCTGTCAGGCCAGTGCTATTAGGCCTCTTGGCTTAAAAAAAAAAAAAAAAAAAAAAAAAAAAAAAAAAGGATTCCAAATAAACATTTGCTACTTTGGCAAAGAAAGCCTGTGAACTTGCCCTCAGTCGGCAGTGATTTTTGGCTATCCAGCTTTCCTGCACACAAGAAGGCGTACCACTCCTGACTTTCTCTTTTTCCTGGTTTCTGATCCCACGTTCTGGCATGTTACTTGACTGCCATCTTGACCAACAGCTAGTGGCTTCCAGTGTACATATGGACACACCCAAAGCAATCGTGAGTTTAACAGACTTTACTGAAGACCGAGTGTGGTGGCCAGTGACAAGGTGTCAGGTCACGAGGCAGCCTTTGGCCTACTCACGGCTTCTGTTCCCACTTGTCTCCTTTCCCATCTCAGTTCGTCACTGACTTATATCAAAATTGCCCCAAGGGCCCCCAGATTCCTTTTCCTCCATTACGTAGAACTGTTTTCTTATTCCTAAAGGGTTCTGTTTTTACGCCAGTGGTTTTTTTTTTTTTTTTTTTCTCAGCAAAAGTTGTTTACTCCCCGAAAGGAGTTCCAGTGCCAGCTGTTGAAATAATAAATGTCCTCCCATCATTATAACGTGAAATCAGCTCTTGCACTTGTTGGAAAAATGTTGCTGAGGACATTGCCCATTATATTACTCATTTTCCTCTCTAGAAAGCCTCTGCTTCAGAAAGCTCTTTTAGATTTCAGTGCCAGAAAAAACTGCTTCTCCTAAAGCACGCTTCCTCCTTCTGATAAGAAGAGCTGTATAGCTTACCAGGCTTTCTGAACTGTGTAACTCAGAGTCAAATCTGCACCTCTATCGTTGTAATTATGCTAGATGTAAACTTAGCATATTATAGTATTTTCCCTATTTGCTTGAGCCATGGTCTCTCGTAGTGCTTTGTTTCTTGTTACAAGCCATTTCCATCCTTTTAAAAAAAGAGTGAGGGTATCTGGGTGCCCTGGTGCATGCTTATAGTTCTAGCTACTTGGGAGTCAGAGGCAGAAGAAATTCTTGAGTCCTGGTGTTTGAGGTATGTGTGGGAGATACAGTGAGACCCACCACTGCCAGTCTATCTCCTACTCTAAAAAAGAAGTAAAATAAGTTATAAGTAAGCAAACACCTTACAAGTCATCTGAGGAATTATTAGCATTTTGGGGCCTTCCGGCAGTCATATGAGGCAACAGGCCCAAAGGCCCACCTCGTACTCGAGCCATGACTGCTTCCTCAGGGAAAAGTCACTCAGCAAATATGCTACTTTTAGATTAGGAATTAAAAATTAAAAAGAAAGTTAACTCTTACCAGGTCACTTGCTAGAAGTATGCTTCTATACCAGATGAATTTTTTTTTTTACTTGTCTCTAGGATTCTTTGGACATTTGCTTCACTCCCTCTACTCCCATACTGACTCAACTGCTGAAGGTGTCAACCAATTCTAAGAGAGCACGGCTGGACAATAACCTTGCTTCCGATGGGCTATTTACTGCTTGCTACCTACCCTGAGACTTCTCAGTGGTGGAGAGGAAGGAGACACTATTGGCTCTGTCTGCTCCTCACAACTTAAGTGTAATTAAGTGCTATCATCCTATGGGAAAATCTTGACAACAGAACACAGTAGACAACTACGCCACTCTCCTCTGAAGTTCTGAGTTACTGCATTGCAATACAATCATTTGCACAGATTCTTGGGAGGTAATCTTGTGAGATCAAGGAATCAGTTGCACCTGATGCCAAGCGGTGACAGCTCAATTACATGTCCTCATATCGGTGTTCTCTGCCCCTTTTATCTTCGCTTCCATTGTTGTTTCGCTGGGATTTGCTCTAACATTAGGTGTTTTGGACAAGATTTGGTCTCAGGTTCTGTTTGAGAACCCAGGTGAGTGACAGGATTGTTGACATGAGTGGCTTAGAAAACACAAATTTGGAATGTAATTTTGGAGCTTGATTGTTGCTGTCTGAAAGCAATAGAGACCACATGTGTGGTGATGCTGAGGGGAAAGGTGACCACACCCATACGCAGTCCATCACAATAACTGTGGTATCTGTGTGCTCTTAATTGGGATGTATAGGTTGAAGGTGAGATACTGATGTGTGAGAAGGCTGTGCCTTGTCCAGCACAGGAACAGTGACAATGAAGGTTGCGATGCAGGTAAGCTCTTGGTAACTCAATAAGGCTTGAAGTAGTTGCAAAGGCTAGACGTCCTATCTCTAGCTTCTAAGTATTGTTATTTTCTATAACTACAATCCAGAGGCATGAAAAATCTTGAAAGATTAGAATCTCATGTTTAGTATCCAATCTCTAGTCACGCATGTCTTGTGGGTTGAATTGTTTTGTCCAAGAATGGGTTAAATTCCTCACCCTGGCACCACGAAATGTTCCTTTATTTGGAAATAACTCCAAGAATTTTATAGTTAAGATTAGGTCTTATAGGAGTAGGGCGAGCCCCTAATTCAATGCGATCAGTGTCCTTATACGAAATGAGGAAGAGATAGAAAGACACACAGTGGGATGATTCCACGTAATGACAAAGAGAATCACCGGAGTGATGCAGCCATAAGCCAAGGAATGCCAAGAATTACTGGCAAGCTCTGGCAAGGAGGAAGAGGCAAGGAAGCAGTCCTGTACAGGTTTCAGAGGGGTTGTGCCCCTAGTGACATCTTGATTTCAGGCTTCTGTCCTCCACAACTGAAAAACAACACATTGCTGTTGTTTTAAGTCACCTTACCTAGTTTGTGTTATTCTATTGAAGTAACACTAGGCAACTAATATAGAGTCCTATTATATCACCTCACACAAATGGTTCTATTTTGTGGCAAAAAGTGTTGCAATAGTGGGCTCAAAGCAATGGGATCCACCAGTATTAAATGTATGTCACCACCCAGAAACAGCTGGCCCAGCAGGGTAGTAAAATCACCTAGTAGATGCTCAATGAAGGACTTTGGACAGCATCCTATGGATGAACGCACTGATCTTTAGGTTGGGATTGAGAGCCTACTCCATACTTGCTATATCATGATAGTTTCAATAGTTACAGTAGACAGAGGCAGGGGCCAAGGAGTAGAAGTATGATCTCTCTATCACTTCCAGTAACATATTAGAATTTACATTCCTGAACCTGTAACAGACTCTTAGAAGTTCAGGGCACCAGACAACACAGTAAAGGTTTAGTTGAACTTGAGGCTGCAACTAATACTTGGCCACTTCGGGTGACAAAATGGATATTGATAAAGATAATCATCTTTGATTATCAGAGCATGTCTGGGTACTGGATGTGTGGAAATTTTCTAGGCCATTTCTTAGGTCCTCAGTGTCCAGTGAATGGCAAATGGTCATTGTGGCAGACATAGATCATTAAGAGCAAGACGATGTGAGCGGTTAGAATCCTCAGAGGGAAAGGTCTGGGTGACCCTCTAGGCAAGAAAATCAGGTGAGCCAAAGTACTAACCGAGTGTGAGCAAATCTAGAATGGGTGTTGGAGGGAAAGCGATGGAGGGAACGAGAGGCCAGGGAAAATGGCTAATATGGCTTTGGGTATTTTCACTGACTTCCTTGCAGTTAGTTTGCTGCTTTGTGGGATTACACCCTGTATATCTGAAATGAATAGCAAAGCATAATCTCTTGCCTTTGTCTCTGCTTTCTGAAGAAACTTGGCTAAGAAATAGGGCTTAGATATGGCAAGTCATACACAAGGGAAAATTCATGAAGGCTTGCATGAAACTTTTGTAAGACAGTGAAAGGATTTTTTTCCCTTTCTTGGTGATGATTAGAATTATTTCTGGCCTACCAGAGGCCACATCTGAGAATCATCGATTAAGAAGGGTATATGAGCAGATTGAGGTCTTTTTTTTTTTTTTTTTTTTTTGAGAGTCTTGCTTTGTAGTGCAGGCTTGTTCTGAGCTCACTGTGTAGCGCAGGCTGGCTTTGGACTCATGGCAATCCTTCTGCCTCAGTCTCCCAAGTGCTGGGGTTACAGGCATGCATCAGCACACTAGGCTTTATGTGGTGCTGGGAATCGAACTCAGGACCTTGTGCTTTCTAGGCAAATGCTTTAACTGCTGTGCCATTCCTCCAGCTCCCATAGAATTATATTAATGGTGACTGCCTTGTAGAGTTTGAAAGGCACTAAAGCTGGGCTTCTTTAGTTAATTTATTGTATATACTGTAGTTTTACTTCTTCTTGTCTTCTACCCCAGTTCTGGGGATCCAACGCAGGACCTCACATAAGCCAGGCAAGTGCTCTACCAGTAAGGTAAAATCCTAGCCTACAATTAGCTTTCTAGCTGATGATGCGTATCTGGAAAGTGCAGCTGAAATATGTAAAATTCTCCTGAGAAAGCAAGCATCTTTGAGGGACAGCATTTTTATTACAATTTTTCTTGGGGAAAACTTACACTGGGGCTGAAGTGACAGTGGATCAGAACAGTAGGACTGGGGAAGTCTAGATCGGATTAGTTACGACAAGACAAAGAATGAAATTTAAAGGAATGATGGGTGTCTCAGTCATTTTATGCTGCTAGGTCATAATAACCAACACCCACAATTTAAGGGAGTAAAGGTTTATTTTTGCTCACATTCTGGAAGTCTCATCTACTCATGGTTGGCTGGCGAAGATGACATGGTGGAAAGGTCTGGCCTGGCCGACAACAGGTGCCTGAGGCAAGGCAAGAGGAAGGCTGTGTGTGGGGAGGTACATTATAAAGGAGCTGGGCAAGAACACCCCCTTCCGGGCCACGCCCTCACTGATCGGCCACACTCACTGACCCTCATGCCCTCAGCAATCAACTCCTCCCTAGTGGGCCCCTCCCTTCAGCTCCATAGGAAAATATTGATTAACCCACTAATGCAACCAAACCCCCACAATCCAGTCACTTCAAATACGTGAAGCTTTGAGGAGCACTCCAGATCTAAATAATAATAATCAGAATTAGGAAATCACAAAAATGTGGGTGAGAATGTAACAGACAATCTGTATAAGAGTGGCAGTCAGAGGCTAGGAAGCGTTCAGAAGGTGGGTAGCGACCAGGGGCAGAAGTACAGAAACGCAGTGGCTTAGCTGCATTAGGGTAGCAGTAAAGGTATTGGTTAGGAACTTGAGGTGAAGTTCTCTAGATGACGTAATGCTTTGGGTCTCTTTAGACTTCCAGGGAATTAGTGACTGACCAGGGGTCCAAGGCCTAAAGACTTGACTACAGCAATTCTGTACATGGGAAAACTGAGATGATAAAGACATAGAACTCCCCTATCTTTTAGAAAATTTCAGTGACTTAGGGTAAATTCTTGTCCAAGTAGTCAAAGTAGACCAAGAGTTCTGATGAGCCTCTTTCTTCTTTGTGGGGGAAAGTGGGGTGGAGTTTTTATTCCTTGAATGTTTTTTGAAATACAGACCTCTCCTAGGGCTAACGCGTGGATCTGAGCAATTGTGTGGCACTTAAAAAGAAAAAAAGCTAAAATGAACTAATTTGAGGTGAGGCTGATGAAGATATGTTTTTTTTTTTTTTCCTCCTTGGTTTATATTGCAAACTGTCTCCATCTGCTCCTGACAACTCCTGTTGCTAGGAAGTAATTCTCCAGAATAAATAAGGATGCACGCTACTGTTTTAGAGGGCAGACTGGTCGTATGTAGCTGGTCCATTATTACTTCTGGTCTGAGGTTAATGTATGAGTATTATTCTCAAATCTTAATAGAGATAAAATACATCTTTTTTAAATTGTAAGAGCTCAGAGTTATTGTCACTCTTATATCAAAGAGGAAAACTAGTCTCAGGGAGTTAAGCAACTCACAGAGTTAGTATGGATTTGATGACAGGTTTCTGTGGTTCCAAATCTTGAGCTGTGTAGCATTATCAAATGCCCTGTTTATCTTTATAGGCTGTCCACTCACGAGTGACAAGTGAACCTATGTGGAGTTAATCTTTGAGAAACCCTTTTCTGTATCACCACTCTAACATTGACATATTTTTGGTCTGGAAGTTCAGAAAACACTCGTAATTAAATTGGCAATATCAGTGGAATGTTTAAAAATCTTTTTGTAGCATCTATTCAAATACTGGTTATATTTAAAGAAAAAAACAAAGGGCACAGTTCCTTAAAAGGAGTTTGGTTTGAACAGAAAGTTACATAGTGAGATGCAAAGTCCAGCTAAAGAAATGTCTTTTTATATAGTAGGAACACGCACTAGAATAGAAAAGGGAACCAATTTAAGGGAAGAGTCATGAAGTCTTGGAAACCAGCAGCCTGCAAAGTCTGAGCAACTGCATTATTGCTTCAAGCGACAAGCAGGCGCTATAATTACCAGGAGTTATGATAATAAACTGCCCTCCAAGGGAAAGAACAAATCAAGCTCTGCAGCTTCCTAAGTGAATCTAATTCATTTTGAGTCTTAGAAGTGTCCTGGTGAAGAACAAAGCCTACCTAGGCAATCTTTGCTGCGTTCTTTCTTGTCCATTAATGTCAATGGTCTCTAAATATATTATATTTCCTCTATCATACCATAAGAACAAATTATCTTAATGCTTTCTAATCCAGAGAAATTGGGAGTTAGAACAGTGAGGTAGATGAATTTAAGTGAGTATAGGCAAAATGAAACAAGGATTTCCATTCATACCCACTGTCTTCATACTTTCTCATTGCTGGGACAGAATACCCCACATCCACAATGTAGGGAAGAACAATTTATTTTAGCTCACAGTTTCAGAAGATCAGAGTCCTTACGTGTGGGTGGCTGGAAATCATGGAACCACATGATGGGGTCAAAATTGGGGAGAGAGAGAGAGAGAGAGAGAGAGAGAGAGAGAGAGAGAATGGAACCACAAGAGGGGGTCAAAATTGGAGAGAGAGAGAGAGAGAGAGAGAGAGAGAGAGAGAGAGAGAGCAAGCACTCCTCACGGCATGGTAGAACAGAGCCAAGTCAGAGAGACAGGGTAGAGCTATCCTTTTAGGTCGAACCCCAAGCATGTGTCTTTTCCAACCAGGTCCCACATCCCAACACTACACAGTATCTACAGGTACTTGAGGCTCTTGGGGGACTCTTCAGACTCAAACCACACACCTACATTAATAGAACATTCTCCTTTCTATAACTTCAGGGGTAAATCTCTACTTACAACATATACCTTGCTTCATGGTTTAGTTGTGTCCTGTATCAAATCTTATCTTGAGTTGAATATAGAAATACTAAATAATACATACATCATTGTCAAGAAATATAGAGGAATTTGTATTTAATACTGGAAAGCTTTTAGTTTTAATCATGAAAAATTTCCCATTAAATGCTAATAAAAATTTTATGAGCTGACAAAATTATTAAATAGAAAGTGGGGCATATACGATATGCAAGGATCTCTTTGTTAGAAAGTAATTCAGAGGGTTCTCTTAAGGAAATTTCCAGAAGGGAGATAGCTGAAATGAATAGTGGAACATAGAAATAAATAGAAGTTTTCAAGGAATTCTAGGGAAAAAAATCTAGGAAGTAGAATATTCACATGTGTTATTATGTTTGTAAGTTGTTAAAAATGATAATATCCAAGAAGTATATATTTGGATTTATTTATATTCTTCTTATTTAATAATTCAATTTTCAGTAGTACTTATCCTGATGAAGTCAAACATTTTAAGAAGTCAAGTTAAAAATTGTGGGGGTTTTTTAACCATGGCAAAAGACAATATCAAATGCAGGTTTTCAATAGATGAATTAAAATTATGACATAGCTTTAAACACCTATGGGAAACAATTTCAGGAAACTGAAAAACTTCTTTAAGTGACATTGTACCTTCATACAGCTATTTTCCAGAAATTCTTAAACTGATAGAAATATTTGAGTAATGTAATGTTTTATGTAATTATCTTTTCTTGTTTTTGTTAGCATATATATGAGATATTCATTGGTTACATTGAGATTGAATATTTTGTGCACATATATATCACTTAATTGCTTTTTCTTTTGTAACTTAAGATAAAGTATTTTTTTTTTCAATTCTTAGTGAAAACCTTTAAAAAGGGATTCAGAGTCTTTTCTGTCAGAGTAAATGCAATAGGTGCATTAATCTTATTTGGCCAATGAAAACTTCCATTGTCTGAGAGACTGATCTTTCTCAATGTTGATAACCACCCTGCAGTCAGCGATGAGGGTGGATGTGTGATGGCTTCAGCCCATAACCAGGGAATTGATTATCTGAATAAATCTTTGATATAGTTTTTCTTTGGTATAATTTCCTTTCCCTTTACTTTGATATATTTATATATTTTTTCTTGTCTTCAAAATAGACTTCTAGCCACAGTTTGGGACTAAAAACGTTTATCCAGGGGCTCTAATTAAATTTGTTAAAATAAGATCTTGCTTTTTTATTTTCAGAAGATTTCAGTGAGCACAGGAATAGACTGTTGAGGAGTGGCCTATCGTCCAACCATGATTACATTGACAGGATGTATCTCATGACTGGAAAGTGGGTAGGGGGAAGTAACCTGTGTGCAGAGATGACCTTGAGTGAGGCTTGCCTTATTAGCACCCCAATACTCTCATGGCCTGGCTTCAGTTTGAAAGGAAGAGCTCACGGGTAGTGGGTGCTAGAGCTAAACAATGTAACTGGGTGGAAGTGGTTGGTTGGTTTTGGAAGACTTTTGTTTAGCGGTACCTGTGGCTATAGAAGATTCAATCTGGAGGAGGAAGGCTAGGAAGAACAATTAAAACTCATAACTAGATGGATTTAGAGTAGAGTCTCAGTCAAAGAAGATTAGGAAAACTAAAGGGGATTCCTGAATGAGAAATAAGGTACACGGTAGAACTGAGGCAGAGACTTCTACCAACGTGGTGGAGGATATGATGGGGAGGCCTTTGTCTCTTGTTCCCAATAGGTTAGAAAATATAATCTTTTTTTTTTTTTTAAGTAGCTAAGCTCAAATGAAGAAAAGTAAAAATTCCTAGGGCCAAAAATGAGGAGGAACGTGAAGCTGGATCTGTAAACAGAAGATGAATCCGTGGGGTTAAAGGGGTTTCCCACCGCCCTGAAATTTGAGGGCCTGGACAAGATCGGGCCTGCATGAGTGAGATGCTGGAACACTGGTTGCCACATAAGCCAAGGTCTTGTACAAAATGGGACAACAGAAACTCTACCCTCCGTGGTAGGCCTGGAGTAGGTGGGATAAAGAAATCTGTAGGGAACTGGAAATCTAAGTTGGCACAGAGCAGGTGTGAGTTCTGAATTTACACCCCTCCTGGGGTGCAGGAATCCCACACCGAGAAATTAACACCTATACCACGCCGGAACTCACAAACCCCCAGTCCTCAGGGAGGGAGAGCAGAGAGTGGAACAGCCTTAACATAATTGTTCCACACACAGAGCGCAACAGAATGAAAACAAACAAAGAACTATGAAAGCAAATTGCATAAGGAAAGAGAGCAGCTGCAGCAACGCTGGAAATTTGTACCTCGGGATCTGGAGATTATAGAATAATCCGAAACACAATAAGCACATTTGAAAGCTGAAGGTGATAAAAATAAAAAAAATAATACTGAATTTAAGCAGAGTAGCTTGAAAAGCGAAGACATAGTGAAAAGGTAATGGTGCGAAAGGTCAGCGAACACTTTAAATTTCAGATTAGGCCCAGCCCAAAAGGAGCGAGTGAACTGGGTGGCTGTTCTGAAAAATACTGATCAAAATTTAGTATATAAAGATAAAGAAGTATAAAGTGACGAAGAGGGATGACTAGAATAAGAGACTCAGCATAGAACCTTCCAGAAGTGTGAAGTGCAGCTAACTGGAATGAGGACGTATGGTTACACACTTTCTAGACGTGAAGTGTGGAGGGAGTTCTTGGTTTGAAACAACAAACTGAGATCTTAGTGAGATTAATCCAAACAAACCCAAATCTAGGCTCTTTGAAAAATAAATAGAAAATCTCAGGAAGAAAAGGAAAGATAACCCAGAGGAAATAGCGATTTGACTGAAAGCAGTTTTCTCACAGAAAAATTAGATGTCAGGAAATAATGGTCCGTAGCTTTAAAGGTTGAAGTAAAATAGCCATCAGCTTAGATTTCTAAAAATGCTTTAAAGACAAACCAAATGAGTAGTAGGCGAGGTGATTTGCTAATTAGCCTGATTTAATCATTCCACATTGTGATTGTGTATCCAGCCATCACATTGTACCCCACGAATGCACAGCACTTTGTCAATTAAGAGAATTCAAAAATTTAATACAAGAATAATGCCAACAAAAATATTGTGATCAATTGCAATATTAGCCCCAAATTCTCTACCTGTTCGGTGGGAGGACGGCAAAGTCAAGAGCAGTAACTCCCACAAAAAAGGGCTCAGTGTATTTTTTATCTGTTGACTCTGGATTTAGTGACATGGCTTACTGTCGCTGATAGAGCGAGGTGGGAGTGACACTGTGCCACTTTCTAACCTTGACCTCATGGGTGAATTTTTGCCAGCTCCTGTGTGTGGACGGTGTTGCTATCAGAAGTACCTGACCGGGTCACCTCAGTGGTCCCTGGAAATTAATAAAAGGATTGAACAGTGGGGCCACCTCGAGATGAGCTCGGAGAGCAGCCGACCTACAAATCCATGACAACCTGAGCTTTAGGGTCAATTACTAGATTAGTTCACTATTTGGGTAATAAATTGCTATACATTTAGTGGTGTACATAGCACAAACGTACTCTCTTATAATTTGGGATATCACAAGTCAGAAATCAGTCAGACAGGATGGAGATCAAGTGGTCCGTAGGTCTGTTCCTCCCCCCCCCACCCCCGGAAGTTTTATGGGGTAATTTGCTTCCTTGACTTTTGTAGTTTGGGGATTGCCCACACTCCTTGACTCATGATCCCTCCCTCCTCCTTAATCTTTTGCTTCCTTTTTCTCACTTCCTACTTCTGTAGTCAAATCTCTCCCTACGTTTCTCTTACAGGGATGACTGTGATTACACTGATGATCTACCCAGAGAATTCAGGAGATTCTCCTCACCTCAAAAGCCTTATCTTAGTCACACCTGGAAAGTTCCTTTCAACATATAAAATGAACATTCCAGATTCTGGGGATTAGGATGTGAACACTGTAGGAAAGGTAGCATTACTCAGCTGACCACAACTGTCATGTAGGGTTTTAAAAATTGTATTTAACAAAAATATGTATTATTTTGGAGAGTCAAAGTCTAAGAGAGTTAACATCAATATTGAAAAAAACTACCCAAGAATGTAACTACAGCAGCATTAATGAAGTGATTAAACACATAAATTTTTTCACCTGAGGGCCTAGGTTTGAATATAAGCTCTGTATTTTCTATATGACGCTGATGAAATTACTTATCTCTCTGTGACCCAATTTTCTTATCTTAAAACAGAATAATAGCACATGCACCTCATGAGTTTCTTAAGAAGGCTAGATTAATGCTACTAAATTTTCTGAAATATTTGTAATACTTTATGTAAGTGAAAGAATGAAATTTTGTGAAAAAGGACCAGATATTTGGGCGATGCTCATAGAGAAAGGGACTGAGGGTGTAGCTGAAATCCTCACCTGCGCTTAATTCTGAGTTCCAGCATCCCAGTCTGGTTGTCTGTCAAGAACATTTTTTAGGTAACCAGCAGCTATGTATGGACCTTGGGTCTTCTTTTGCCTCTGAGAACATTGAATCAGGAACTAGAAATGTCCAGATTGAAACAATCGGTGGAACTAGCTTCAATGAATTGAACATGAGAAGAAAGGGGGAAGGGAATATGACCAGAACTTAGTAGCAAAATGTCAAATACAGAAGTTCAGAAAACATTTTTGAGTCCTTTTAGTGCACTCACGATATTCCAGGCTGGGGAGTCGCGTATGTGTGACCCTAATTCCTGTTTTTCAGGAACTGAGCATCAAGTGGAAATCTATGAGCAAAGACAGCCTGAAGAACTTGGAGACGTCTTTGCACAGAAGCCAACAAACGTGTTTGTGGCAAGAATATCTTGTTTCTGATTCAAAAATCCCCTAAGGAGTTCTGTGAAACTTGAGTCTTCCAAGATGTTCTGTGAACAAGGTTTTATAGTCAAACATGTTAAGAATTGCTATATTCCATTCTTGGAAATTCATAGGCAATTAACATATGAAAATGATCAAGATGATTTATAAAAACAGAAAACTCTAAGAAAACTTTGTATCTCTTCAAGTTGTTTGTTACCAAGGCAAGTTTGGGGGGACAGGTGGAGTAGTGGTTATTAGAGGCCTTCAATATTTTATGGAATTTGTTATATTTCCATCCTGTGTGTTATGTTTCATTATTATTCCTGTTTTGAAATTCTGTACTTCTAAAAGTATTTTAATTATATAAATATTCATCATAGTGTTTCTATTCCAACATCATACTTAAAATATTGAGCAGAGGTTTGTGACAGTTATTTTGTTTGGCTTTGCGTGGGGAATAAATACCAGGAGGTTTTCTGCAAGCAAACATTTTAGCTCTTCAAAACAATAGTAAAGCCAAGCCTTCGTGATGGGGATAGAGACCATTGTACTTCTTGTGATTCAGTTTTATGGCACTCCTACCTTCTTAACATCGAACATAACACTCAGTCTTTGGGCTTTTGAACAAACAGGTCAATGACCTTAAATCAAACTACCATGTTAAAATATATTACTGTGTCACAACCGTTTGCAGCAGTCCTTTTAATTGCATCCTATAAACCGAGCCAGGAGGTGTAAGTTTACAAACATAACAGAGGCGGTGTTGGCAAGATCAGAGCTAAACAACACATGTAGGTTCAGCCCTCAAGGTGAGTTTGGGAAGGGTTGTCATTTTAATGTCCTACTGACAAGGGACGTCTGAGCCTTACGGTGTATTCCTAATAAATATTTTCAGCATTGAAGAGCAGAACACCATTTCGCTTTATAGACCACAATGATTCTCACACATAAAATTTTACATTTTATGCTGTAGCATTAGAACATATAAGTAGTATTGTCTCAATTTAAGAAAATAATAAAAATATTTTATGCCTTAGGACAATTCTTGGCATAAAAATATTGCTCTGTGACTAATTATTTACTATGTGGTTGAAGTTTCTGTTGTTTGAATACTGCAGTCTCTTCCTTCCGTGGGCTCCAATATACTTAATAAAATACAGGATGATTAGTTATTAATGAAATATATTTTTAGTTTCATTAGCTGCATAATTACCTGTTTTCATAGGTCTTTCAAGTTAATGAAAATTTCATTTGATACATGTGACTTTTGCTATGCTGTTCATGAGCTGGGTGACCAAAGGCAAGTTATTTAACCTTCTCATGTCTCTATTTCCTGTCTATAAAACAGAAGTGTTGATACAGCTGCCGTGGATATTGATTTAATATACATAGAGTGTTTAGAACATACAAAAGTGCATAGTACATAGAAGCACATCATAGACTAGCAGTTATTATTTTTATATTGGCAAGACTAAAAATTATTAGCAATATACAATTTTTTTCATCAAAATCTGCAATTATATATTATTTTCAAGGGCATACTCTTAGAAAAAAGGTGGAGAAATTACACAAAACTTTTCTTGCTAAACTTTAAAAGACAGCAGTAAAGCAGAACTATCATCTAAAAAAGCAGAGAAATGAGTAGACATGACACTGCATTTAAAAAATGTTTTAAAAAGCTTTCTGAATTAAAAAATAAGTTGCAATGTCCAAGGATATAAAGGTAATGATAAGAACATTTTTACAAATATTAGAAAACATGTTCTTCAACTAAGCTGAGATAATGTAACTACAGTAGATTACCGTAATTGCATACATTTCAATATATTATACATCAAACTGTGTCTTGATAGTCAAAGTGATATGTTTACTGAAGACATTACAAAAGTGTAGTGAAGAACGTGGGACAAGAATTGAAATGAATGAAAAGATAAATTGTTCTAATTTCTACATACTTCCTAGTTTCCATTTAAAACTTAATGAAACAACAGAAGTAGGGCAGAAAGTACCATCATCCCTTAGTATCCTTTGTGATTTGTCCCAGGTTCCTAGAAAATACTACTCGAAGGGTGCTCAAGTCCCCTATGCAAGATGACATAGTACTTGCATGAAGCCTGTGCTTGGATTTTATGTAGTATTTGTGTATAACCTCCTAGGCATTTTAAATCATTTCTAGGTTACATATAATAACTGATCTCATATAAATGCTACTCAAGTCCTTGATATGCTGTACTGCTTGGGGAATATTAAAAGTGTTCCCATTCAGTACAGACAAATGTTTTTCCTGAATATTTTCTATCTGTTGTTAGCTGAATCCACAGATGCATGTGACCATGGAGGGTTGACTGAATGTGTATTAAGAGGAATAAAATTATGCTAAAAGTTGGAGGACTCGGCCCTAAACTATCAATAAAATAAAATACATTAGATTTTAAGCTCTTTATCAATTAAATGATTATAATTTCATAAATTGCAAGTTTTGAGCAGAGAGGACAGAGTGGATATCTATCTAGTGTGTATATGGTACGTACAATACTACAAACTTTTTTTCAGATAAGGAGGAAGTAAAAATATAAGTCATGGAGACATATTCATGAGAACAACTTTCAAAGTGTTCTGTTGCCAATACAACCAATTCTGACCTAGATTCCTATTTTATTCTTTATAATCAAATAGCTGATGTGAACACAAAGTCCCATTCAAGGTTATTGGAAACTTTGATCTTGGATTGGCGTTAGGAGCACATTGGAAAATGCACTAATTGTCCCCTTGAGTTACACAAATATAGTATGATTCAAATCTGGTGAGTACTTTTTAGAGAAACTCAACTGACTGTGTCTTCCAATTAGGTTATTCCAAAATTTACTCTTTATACACCAAAACAGGGATATCACACTAAAGACACGTTACAAAGAGACCACAAGTAAAAGTTTGCTGTTCAAAACCTTGAGAAGTAATTTCCATGCCCAAGATAGTGTTTCAAAGAGATTTCTTTTCAATGTGTTTTCTTAGGAGGGCAAGATTTCAAAGAGAAAAAATTAGCCAAACAAGGTAACTGTGATGCCGCCATCTGGAGTTTTCAATTAGCATATCTGACGAATACTTTGGCAATGTTACTCGCAAATATTTCCAGAGTTGAGAAATAATCTTGTGGCATTTGTTGCTATGATTTTAAGGACAGCAGGGCATGTAAAGTAATACAAAGAAGTTTTCAAATGCTGGCCGAAGGGAGTTGGAGCATTCTGTTTTTACTATTGTGTGTGTGTGTTTTTTTTAAATTCATGTTGCTCATATGTGAAATGATGTATTTAGAGAAGGGGAGGGAAATGATTGGCTCAAAACTCTTTTAGTTCAATGACTAAGGGGTGTTATGAAGTATTATAGCACATATAATTTTGTAAGACAGACACCAACAGCATATTATTATTGGATATTGATATTTTTATCTTTAAGCTTGTTGACATGAACCAGATGAAAAAGAGAAACCTTTCAAAGCTCAGATTATAGAACTGGATCTCCTCATTTTATACAATGGGAAATTTGAGGACCAGGGAAGCAAAGTGACTTTCCTGGGTCACATGGAAAGCCAACAACAGAGTTGCGAGGTGTTCAGGTGCCCTTGGCTGTGTTTGTTCACCCTGAGCGTTTCGAAGAGTGTTTACAACACTTAGTCACAGTTTATCTTTTGGCGGATTTCAGGTTTCCTCCCATTTTTGTGAGTGCAAAATTAGCCGAGATTAACAGGATTTGTTCCAGATCAGGTAGTCCCAAAAATGCTTCATACTTCTTATGTGCAGTTGTTTGTTTGTGGGCATGTGTATCCAAGTATATGAGCTCTTTATTCATCATTCCCAAATGGAAGCAGCTCTGAAAATGAAGATTTTTTTCAGACGTTTTTGATGAGCTCTTCTGCTGAAAAATCTAGGTTAAACTGATGTGAGGACATTTAGAGACTTCATATATATCAGCAGGTATGACTCTTTCATTCTTTCTATTTCAGAAATAGTAATGGGTTTTGTTATAGGTTGCTACCTTAAAATCTGTGGAGACTACAGATAACATATTTCAGGAATCAAAATAATACCCTAAAACATGAGATTTTAAAAGCAACATCACAAAAAGGTTTCTTTCCACTCCCCCGGGGCAGCTCATGAAAACCAGAACTCAGTTCTCCCCAAATAAGTCATAACTTCCCCATATCTTTCTGTGTAGATTTTGGCCATAAAGAAATTCTCTGACCTAACTTGTTTGATTGTTAAGTCACAAGACCTCCACTCCAGAAATGAAGAAATACTACAACTGACACTAACAAAACAAAACAACGCAAACAAAAACTCATGCTGCTCTGTGTTTCCTCACTCAGTCTCTGGTTCCATTAGTCATATTCTTTTAGTCCAATCACAGATCTGCACAGCTATCTATGCTCATCTTTGTCCAATCGCAAGTCTACACAGCTGTCCGTGCTTCCTGAAACCAAAGCATAAAAAAAAAAATAGTGAGTGGAGTATGGGATGCCAGCCCTTTGGATAGTCAGGGTGGGAAGATTACACCTTTGACCCAACCCAGGAAACTTAGTGACTTAGTAAGACTCTGTCTTAAAATTAAAAAATAAATAAGTAAATAAAAGGCTGGGAATGTGGCTTAGTGCAGGGCCCTGAGATCAATCCCCTGTACTGGTTAAATCCAAAAAGTTCACCCTGAGTCTTCGGCTCTTCTATCCAAAGGCTCTCATGCCATGCACAATTATGATCAAGTCCATTTGTAATACTTTTTTTCTGGTTTCTCTGTCTTTTTTCATAGGAGCATCAGTGGTGACCCTTCATGACGTGGAGAGAGGACTCACATTCTGGCCCTATATGTTCTGATGAGATTTTCAGATTTCAGGTAACTGTAAATTCTGTTCCCAATGGTTTTGAACAAGTCACTATGGCCTTTAATAGAACTGTAATGTAATTTTACCACGTGAGTTTACGCAGTTCTGGCTCACAACCATGCAACTCAGGAAACCCTTTGTGTACACAATTATTTTTGGTTCAAAATATATGAAGCAAAGGGAATTAAATGAGATAAGCAAAGAACTGTCTCTGCTGTAATAAATCTATAAAAAATAAAGGGCTTAATCCCCTCACTTTCTGTGGCCAGGAAGCCCAGAGTTCATTTTATGTTGTGGCAATTGCCTTCTCCCGAGTTTTGGATAAAATCATCTCTTTTCTTTCTCTGCCCCTTTTTTGGTAACTTTTATTTTATGGCTTTCTTTCATATGTTTATTCTAAGCTGTATCAAATGTTAGCGCATATGTGGGGAATGAATTAAAGATTGTTGCAGCTAGGCTCACAGGAGCTCTGTTCTATTATTTCCTCTGCAGCAAAACTGAAGACTAATCACGCAACGAATGTCCCCAGTTCATAGCTGAGAATGAGCGTTCTGAGCAGATCAGAGTGTAAATGACTTGGACCAAATCTGATATGATATACTCGTCCTTTCTTTCCTAATCCTTATATTTACCCAAAGCCTAGATGAGTGGTACATTCTGATGATCCGTGCTCAGACTCGACAATATCAACTGCAGGATTGGATTCGGTCCCAGGGGAGTTCCTGCTTGATCAATGGCAGATGGAGAGGGAGGGACAGCCACGAGGGCAAATTCCTCACAGTACCCATTCTTTTCTTGTTTGTGGGACCTTCACCAGCAAAATATTGTGACCTGTCATATACTGTCAGGGTAAACAGCCCTTCTACACACACACACCAGATGGGTGAAGACAGGAAACTTGGGTTTTTTTTTTTTCCTTCTTCTTCTTGTTCCTGTCCAGGATCCTACAAGTAAATTCTATAGATTAAAAACTCACCGTTTGGGGCCTTCATTAATTTTAATCCTAATTATGGGTGTGCTCCAAGTTACATAAACTTAATTTCCAGACAATCAGGTTAAGCGTAAGACACTTGGTGTTGTGATACATGCAGATCTCAATGGAGAAACGCATCCCTTCCCTGTATCAAGAGTATAACACAGCACTTGCTCAGACTGTTTCTGTAGTTTCATAAAGGGGCTGTGTGACTGGCCAAAATTCTCCTCATCTCTCGGTCAAATGGGAAGGAGGTAGTAGATCTACTGGAAAGACAAAGGATCAGAAAAGCCAGCTGCACAATGACCTCACTGTGCAAGCTCAGACGAGCCATCAGCCTCCCTGGGCCCCTGTTTCACCTTCTATGAACTACAAAAGATGTCCGGTCTTGCCATGAGAGGCTCAGAGGCCATTTTGGATCTCCATTGGGAAGAGACCTCAAAGGAAGCGACTTTTCTCCAGGTGCAGGAAGGCTTCTCTTTGCTTGAGAGATGTTTCAGCAGGAGACTGAAATGCCGGGCAGAAGAGGAAAATGTTTGATGATGCGCCCCCTTCTCCAAACCTCTCTTCTCCCTCCATGCACGTACCATAGTCCTGTGACTGCTGAGTGACTCAGGGAGGTCACAACGGCTGAGCCTGTGACTCTGAGTTCGATGACTGACTCACAGGCTGCCCTGCATGCTGATCTGAGAAGAGCCCATGAGAGCAATGACGCTGGCCTGAGGGCACCGTCCCTCAATGACACAGCAAGCTGAGGCCTAGGGCAGGCAGAGAGGGGATGCAGAAGCATGGGACCAGGTAGAGGAAAGCCCTAGGAAGGACGAGGGTGGCAAGCAAAAAAGGACTCCTAGCGAATATAAAAGAGAAAATCCCTTTAAGAAAAAAAAAAAATCCATTTTATAGATATAATGGATATTCTGTGGATAATGAGTACAGATGAGCTCTCTGATGCATTTATTTACTATAATAATAATGCTTGAGGTTTACTGAGTGCTACAGGTTGAATATCTCTACTTTAAAAATTCCAAATACTCTAAAATCTAAAATTTTCTGAGCACTGACAAGATGCTACAAGTAGGGCATTCCATACCATGAAACATTGTTTTGTGCACTAAATTGTAAAAAATCTTGTGTAAGGTCACCTTCAAGATACGTGTGTGAACTATGAAATATAAATCAATCTTGTGTTTGGACCTTTGTGTATATGTAAATTTTCTAAAATGCTTTGACTTCAAAAATTTCAGATCCTGGAAACTCACCCACTTTGCCATGTCGTCTGTAAAGTTCTTTGTTTCCAGTAGGTATTTTAGTTGCCACTGTTACCACCTGAAGGGGTAACCACCATTCCTGCTTTACAGATAAAGAGGCTGAGACTTAGGGAATTTAAATAGTGGCTAATTTCATATAGGTAATCAATTGTAGGAGCAGGGGTTGGAGCCTAGATAATGTATTTCTGTTCTTGTGTTCAGAGTATTTGGTGCAGGCTGTGGAGTTTATTTTCTCCCCTGTTCTTCTGTCTCTCCACGCTCTTCCTTTTTTTTTCTCTCTGTCTTCTTTCCTCTCACCACACACAACAGGACTGATTGTTGTCGCAGGGTAGCAAATTCACACATCGTGGGGAAGATCATGACAGAAAGGAAGTCTTCTGTCCTGGGCATTCTTAACGTACACATTTCCAGTTATTCCTCTGAAAATTAATATTGAGATGCAAAAGCATTGCTAGAGTCCATTAATAGAAAACATATTTTTCATAAACTATCCTCCACTGCACTCTATTGAAAACCCTATTCATCATTGTTATCCAAAAGATTTTAAGAGCTTCAGGCCAAGGTTGACTATAATCACAGTAATTGCAATGTTGTTAGCTTATGCTCCTCAGGAACAAAGTTAAGATTTATGTTGTCACTTACATAAATAAGAAATTATGCTGAGATACTTTCTTCTCTTCAGCAGAGGACAAGAAGACCACAAAGTCACAAAGGCTATTTTCTTGTATTGCAGCGTACCTGGTTTCTATTGCTTTCAAATAAGGTAGTTCTATTTCAAATTTCTGTTTTTCTTAGAGGAAGAATAACCTCCTGAGATAAACTCGGGAAGCTCCCCTGCTTCGTAATAGCATGTAGGTTATTTCTAAGTATTCCCACTAATAATGAAGGACGCTATAATCCCCTCTGGTGTAGGACAGCGGAACAAAGGCAGGAGCCTGAAGTCACAGATAATGCTTAGGAAATGAGACAAGATGCTCAGACTGCAGAGCTGCCTTCTTCTAGGCTGGTACCAGTTCGGACCTATCAGGACACTGTTCTTTACGCACCATTCCCAGACCCTTAGATTCACTTGCAGAGCAATTACACTGGGACTCAAGCTTGATCCCAAGTGCTATGGTTCGGATCTGGAGTGTCCCCCAAAGCCTCTTGCATTTGGACGTAGTGGGATAACTGTAGAACCATGTACTTTTGGAGATAGGGCCTGGCTGGAAGGGATGGATGATGCTTGGGGCTGGAACTGGAGAGATTGTGTCAATGCTGGGTGGCTGGGGGACAGGGCACAACTTGTATATGGGTGCTATTGAAATGGGGGCCAGGAAGTAAGGTTGTCGGGACCCCAACTGACAACGTAAACTAAATAAAAGAAAGAAGGAGAAAAATTGTTACAGCTTCTTCCTGGAAGGCGCTCTGCCATAGACTCCAGACCACTACTAGCTCCTAGCTTTCTGTTTGCAGTGCTGTGAGCTGCTCACTAGTCTAAATCTTTCCTCCCTTGAGTGAGGATCTTGGGTGTTGTATGACATTAATGAGAAATTAATTAAGAAACCAAGAATTTAGGATTGGAAAGTTCAACTCTAGTTAAATCAAACACCCAGAACCATCCTTCCCGGTTAACTATCAAATTTGGTAAGAGGCTAGCTCATTAGGCTTGTGCATTTTTTCTACCTGCAAGTATCTTTCTTTCAAGGACCTGCTGGATTTTCCTGTCTGTGGGATTTGGATGAAGCCATGTTGGTCAGCCATGGCCTATTTCAGTAACTTAGAATCATTGGGAGAGGATATTGAGCAGCCAACATTCCTTTCCCCGTGTTCTCTTGGCTCTGTGTCTGCAGGGGTCCTCTTGGTACCCTGATTTCTTTTACAGGGATGAAAGAAATTTCTGTATCTAGGAGTATGCACAACAGGAATACGAGCCATTCCACATGCAAATTTCTCTACACTTTTTTCTTTGCTCCAGATATTATGTGGGTCCAGGTCACAGAGGAGCCTCTTCTGCAGGTTTTAGACTACCACATTTTGAGCCCTGGTAAGTGGCTAAATTACTACATGTTCTCCTGTCTTTCCATCTCTAAATATTATTTTTGCAGTAAACCCTTTTTACTAGATTTTAGGTTAGAGAAGTCATTGCATGGGGCCTGAGTAGCTCATTCAAACTCCAATTCCAACTGCCTCTTCTTGCTCTCTGCCTAGCGCTATAAATTTTGGAATGCCAAGTCCTAAGCCTTTGTAGTTCCGTGGCTGGCCATGACACTAATTTCTGGACATAAAGATGCAGCAGAAAGGCGAAAGAATGTCCTTTCTTACGGCCATGAGAGGAGAAGGTTTTTAAGTTCTTTATGTTTAATCCTGTGTGGAATAGGATATGCTAAACTCTTTACGTTAATGAAGAAGGAGAAGGAGAAGAAGAGAGAATGAGAGGAGGAGGAGGAGGAGGAGGAGGAGAAAAAGAGAAAGAAACAAAGAGGATGGAAAAAGAAATAAAAAAGCTACAGCTAAAGATGGAAAACTGGAAATAGAAAAGGATTTAGAATACTTGATATGGGCAGAATATTCACTTCAGCCCTTCACTTCCAACTTCAAGGCTTCTTAAAACGTGAGAAAAATAAACTTTAAATAAAATTCAAACCATTGCGGTAGAGTATTCTGTTGCATACAGCAAATACTTTCCTGGCTAATCCAATGGGAACGTCAAGGCATGTCTGCTTGGTTGTTCCGCCTGTCCTTTCATCTCCCTGCCGTGCCTCATGGGGCTCTACAGAGTTGGGGTTGTTTTTCCTCTAGTGCGCTGATTGTTTAAATCTGCATGAAGCTTACCTTACTCTCCCTGTCCGGTTGGGTGCAGAGACTTTCTCCAAAGTGCCTTGCTTTGGCCGTGGAATAATTGTGGGCGTGACATGGCCAGCCTCTTCCACTCGGGTGATCCGCCATGATGAAAACGCTCCGCTCCGTGATTAGCTTCTGCCCCATCAGCGAGAGTGAGCAAACCTGAGCAACTTGCTGAACGAGTCTGCGCCATGTAGCACAGGTCACCTGGACCTCAGCCTGAAACACAGTCATCCATCCAGGCTCAGGCTAGATCAACCAAACCGCTGATAACCTGTAGCCTCCACGAAGAAGGAAGTTCTTATTGTGAGCTGAGTTTCGACATGATTTGTTGTTCAGCCTTAATACGACAGTATCTGACTAAGACGCCATGTAACAGGGACTTCCCTTACTTAAGACATATCCTGGATGCTCTCCCTTAGTCTTAGTGCAACTAAAGTTATCTGTTAGGAAGACTTTGCCCTTGGTGTATAAATAGGGATTTAAGCAATTTTAAAAAGATTTAACTCTCTTTATTATGCTTGACTTCAATATTTTAGTCTTACTGGGAACTAAACAATTTCATTTGAGTTATCAGTGACAAAACATAGGGTTTTTTTCTTTTCATTTTCATTTCTGCTAAATGATTTTAATCCATCTCCAAGGAAAATGGAGGCCTTTGGTCAAAGCAAAGCCTAGGAAAATACAGGAAAATAAGAAAGCCCAGAAATATATTCGAGAAAAAATGTAAGTTCCAATGTCCATATTACTAGTATTTGCTTTCTTTTCAAAAATTTCCCTGCCTTCCCCACAGCAGGAGGGGAGGTTAGGCATTCATCCAACACTATATCCTCAAGTCCATTTTTATTTTTGATTTTGAGATAGGGTTTTGCTAAAGCACTAAGTTGCTGAGGCTGGGCTCGAACTTGAGACACTCTTGCCTCAATCTCCCAGAGTGCTGGATTGCAGACTTGTTCTACCAGGCCCCAATTTTTCTGCTTTTTGACTGTCTCATAGCACCAGTAAAACAAAACAAAGCAAAAAAAAAAAAAAAAGTGTTTTAGACATCAAACTTTTGTACTGTTAGCAGGACAACACTGGTCATCTGGTTTGCATGGCCCTTGAACTAAGGATGGTTTTTACAGATTAATGTTTGCTATTAATTAATGATAGGGAACTTTAACTTTGACTCCTCGTTAAGTGAGTTGTTATCTCCCTGGAAAATAATTTTATTACTTCCACTAATAGATTTGTATTCCAAAAAATTACTTTATAATTATCACTACATTTTAATCTTGTCAATAAACTTTTTGTAGAAGTATGTTTTCCGTCTTATCATACAGGTGTTCGTTCATGTGTTATATTCAATTTTCTTGGTTCACAAAACCTAAAATATACCATGTGGCCTTTTAAAGAAAAGGATGAGCCCAGCCCTATTAAGATGTCCAATTATTCTCTTAAAAGATCCCTCTGTGTCACATGTCCTGCAGAAGCCAACTGCTAAGGAAAGCCAAGGATACTCCCTTCTTTCCATTAAACACAGGGACACTCATTTTTCTCAATAAAAATTTAAAGAAATGTCTAAGCCAAACAATTTTCATAAATCTCTGCATTTTTTTTATTCTCACTGCAATTTTCTTCTACAAACTCTAAGTAGGGCTGTGTTAATGGTCACTGGGCTGCTGTCCACAGTTTTGCTAAGGGAGCTTGTGGGTACTCAGGTGAAGTCACAAAAGCAAAATGCAGACAACCCAGTCGGGTAGGAGTCACACCACGTTAAGTACAAATCTTCAAAGAGCACCTGAACTGATCTGCAGGTAGCTGTGCTGTACTGCTATTTGTATTTCTCATCTTTTTAAACGTATGATTCTAGGTAAAGTCTTCCATAGCTGTGCTTTTTAAAAATCACTATTTTTTTTTCCATTTCAGTTATCAAGAATAATTGCTAGATCAGATCTGCTTTAATTCTTCCTTAATAATTCATTTCTTTTGTTCCCCGTTTTCACATCGTGTATCCACTTACTTAATGTAGAGATTCATCTTTGATTGCCATAATGATTGTTCATGTTGGGATGAAAGTAATTTTTTGCTCATTTCTTTTATTAATTCTTTCATAGTTAAATAGTGTGTGAGTTGGTTTTAATGATTCAGGGGAATGGATATTCATAGCATTATTTCATGTTCAGCCTTTTAAAAATTGTAACTTAGTAAATATTTTTATAAGTTGCATTTTCTTTCTGCTAGGATGTTTAAAAATCACTGCATTTTGGCTTTTTACTCTTTTACTTTCCAGACTTCCATTTGATAATGATATCCTGCTTCCTAACATGACATTTCAGTCAAGTCAAATTTTCCCGGAGCTCTAAAACAAGTTGGGAACTCTACCAATGATGCAGAGAAACGTTCCGGGAGAGAGTCGGTGGATGAAGTCGTTAAGCCTGCCCTGACATTTCACAAAAGCTCCTCAGGGTTCTGCGCTCTGAACCTATGGAGATTGCAGTTTTGATCCAAGGAGAAAATTGATTTAACTTCTACATTTACATTTTTATGATTGTGACTTTAAAGATTATTATCTTAATAATGCCTTTCATATCTTCCCCGTTTTTCAGCGCTAGTGCAATGTCTATATTTTGTAACCAATTTTCCCTCTTAGATGCCTGCATTTTTCACAGATTTCTGAAGGAAAAATTATGTCCACAAAGAGCTGAGCATAGAGCCCAGCACATAGTATGTGCTCAATAAATGGTAACTGTTACTATTATTTCATTTTATTTTACAGAAAATTTCTATCTACTTTACAATGATTCATTTGGAACTAATTTTTTGCTGTGAAATTCATGAGTTTGGCTATAAGACTAAAGATCTATGGCTGTGAAACGTTTTGTTTGAAACACTTAAGTGGAGAAGAATTATTATAATTCTCAGCATGAAAGAGAATGATCCTAATAACTTTATGGTAAATAAAGTGGGGATATTTGTGAGGATATTCTTGTCTGCAGCTGTTCTAAAATAAAAAGAATTTATTTTCTGTAAGCTACTTAATTAGAATACCTGCTTTTCCCAGTGGTCACCTGAAGTGTTACTGTGTACTTATGCTGACTGGGTAAATATTGATTTTAGGAGATTCCAGTGGTATTTCTAAAGGCTGCATAGAAAGATCTAGAAGGTAACTGGTAAATCTTATATACAATAAAGACTTTTTCCAAATATTTGCCAACTATTGTGAAGGCAGGATTGGAATCCCCCGAGTCCTGAATCTCATTATGCTTCTGTAAACATGAGTTTGCATGAACTTTCATCAATAATTGAAACTGTAGGCATAATTTTTTCAAAAGCCATAATTAAATGAAAAATTTTAAAATCAAATTCCGATTAATAAAACTATCTCATCAATGAAATGCAAATTTGAATACCAAAGAATATGGAGTTTGGCCTTTTTGGTATCAGAATATCATAATGGGTCCAACCTAATTAATACTTGTCAAATTTGATAAAATTTGATAAATAACTGCCTCTCTTAATTGTCTTAAATTTAATGAGACGTGACAGAGATTGAGACCAGGAAGTATACAGTATGTGAGGAGAGGCTTCAGCAAGGACCTTCGAAAGAATCAGTCCTACGGAAGTCCACAAGAAAGTAATTTCTCTACTGGTCACAGCACTCTATATGAGGATAAAAAGGAACAAATGACTACTAACACCATCAGGATATCTTCACTGAAAATTCTTTTTGAGATTAAAAAAAATTATTAACTCAGCAATTATCGTATTCAGGGAGCAAATGGTTCTCTGGCCGCTTTGAGCCAGGTTTCATTAGGCAGTTTCAGAATAGGTAGCTGAGTGGGTGGAGGTGTCCCCAGATGAAGAACTCCAATGGCTAAAGAAAAATCACACCGTGGAGTGGCCAAGAGCAAAGTTAAGTATTCTTGCTCATGAGACCCCCAGACCCCCAGACCCAGTGCCTGTAGTCTTATCTTGAGCCCTCAAATTTGAGATTAAGCCAATGAACTAGTTTTACGCTAATATGCATCAACAATTAAAGGCCAACTCTGCATGGCAAAATGGATATGCATGATTCATAGAAGTTTATAAAAGATGATTATAATTGTAGATCAAGTGGCGCCCTCACCCGTCGTCCTCCTGCTTGCAAGGAAGTTCCCACTTTCAACCTCACTTTCTCCTTTGTACTTATTCCAATAAAGCTGCTTTCTACTTCCCTAGTGCTCGCTTTGTTTGAGGTGTTCCTTCTTCGACATCAGCAGAATACTGATCCTATTTTGGTCTCTCAGGTAAGACCTTTAGGGCACTAGTTATTTGTTACAAGGACAACGAACACATATGGCTTAGCTCCCACCTGTGCTATATTATTGAATGCAAATTTGCTGAAATCCCATGAATTTCCCAAATTGTGTTGCCTCTGAGAAGAAAGTCTATTCATTGAGTCTAATACGAGGCATCAATTTATTTATTTGCCAGCTATTTAAAATTTGCTTTGTGTTGGCACAGTGGTGGGATTAGCAAGTCCCCCCCCCCCCCCCCCCCCCGCATCTATGGATCTTCCAGTCTAATTTCAGAGGGCCAACAGTATAATAAATGCAGGTATTCTGTGACTACATTTGTAATTTAAAAATAATTCTATGATTGATGATTGGATCCCAGCATTGGTTTGGTAGACTACTGATAGTCATTGGCTTTTAGGGCCATGGGATTTTCTTTGAGGTATGATTCTGAATGGCGAAGACTGTGTGCCCAAGTGAAAAGGGAGAAGCGGGTGAAATTGGTAGAAAATAAAAAGCAGGAGAGGTAGCAAAATGCCACCAGGTTCATAGGAGCACGGGAGGTTCTTGATAGCATGGACCTCCCCTTGCAACTTTTGCTTTGGGGGGTGAGGCCGGCAGGAGGAAGGACTGCTCAGTGAAGAGGCTGGTGAAGGTTTATGGCCATGGAAAGAAGTTCTAGGGGCCCACACACCCAAAGGAAGTAGGAAGAAGAACTGTGGAGAACTGGACTGGTGGAGAAGAAACAAAGGGTATTTGGGGGATAAGTATTTTAGTGTGGGGAGCATATGACTGAAGGGGTGAATATCTTGACAACTAAAATTTGGTGCAACTAGAATTTGAAGGAAATTGAGGCAAAGAGACACTGAGAATATCTTGGACCTACTGGCAAACTGACTGAATTGTACCTCTGAGAGCTACTTAGCCTCATATGAAGCACTCCATCTTCAAAAGGGTCTGCCGATATCTGAATGAATTGTGCTAGCAGTGGATGGTTAGTGGTCTGGTCCATTCAGCCCCGTGTACCGCGGAGGTTGGAGGCTGTGATACTCCCTAGTGATGAGTGCCGGAAGGGAAAGAGAGCTCGCCAGATCTGTCTAAACCTTGCTGCGGTGGTAAAGTTCAACCTGAGAAGACCACCTCGGCCTAGGCTTTGTTTATTTGTCTTTGAAAGCATTTGGAAGAATATTACAATATCATTTCCATGAAGTTCTCCAAAATTGTAATCTATTAAGAAGTAATTAAGAGATTCTCAGAGAGAGTGGGTAAAACAAGTGTTGAGGAGGAGGAAGAGAGACACAAAAGCTGTGAAGGGAACCAGAAAATGTTGGCAAAACCAGCACAAAGCTAAGCTAGTGGGAAGCCAACCGCATGCTCTCACTATCCGTCATTCTCTGTGCAAAACTGCTTCTTGTGGCATGCAAATGGGTACCAAGCTCTGAAGAAAACATAGAATCAGGGCAGATCTATGCAGCCTCAAGGCCCTGCACCCCCTAATTCTGTCTTTCAGGTCATGTACTGTGCTTGTCTCACCCTTAGAACCTCCCTAAAAGCATTGCTGGCAGAAATGGAATCTCTCAGGATCTGTTCTGTTTCTATGTGCCCTCAAGGTTTTTATATTTTCATCCTTTCTTCCTTAGGCTTTTGTGAAAGAGAGATCACCTCCCAGCATGCCCAATTGTTCATGCTGATATTCAGTAGCCTAACGTGCAAGAAATCCTTCTCCCTCCCTGGTTTACCTGCAGGACCTGGCTTGCAGGAGTCTGGGAACCTTTTGTCCCCTAACCTTGGCCTGGCAGGCTTCAAAGAAATGACGAGTCCTGGGGCATTTGCTTAAGGACTGCGCACATTTACCAGTCAGCATACACTTTTTGATCACAGTATTCAGAATGGTAATAACAATAGTGTTAACAACTTCACTGCCTGCTTTATGCTCGAGGCATTGTTCTGAGCATGCAAACTACAACCTAAGTCCTGTGAGGAGGGAAATTTTGCTCGTTTTATTCACTATCACATCCCAAAGTTCCTAGAACCCATAGGGTACAAAAAAAACTATCAATACCTCTTTTCAAACTGAAGTTCTTTATCAAATTATCACTATGATCATTTGAGTTAGTTTCTATTATTGGCTTTATTTTATAAATGAGAAAATGGAAGACACAGGTTGGTTAAGTAATTTGCTGAGAATGCACAGCTAGAAAGTGGCAGAGTCAAGTTTTGAACCTGGCAAAACTGTTGTTTTCCATTAATGTGCAAGCAGTTTACATAGTATTAATAAATGAAAATTCATCGGTGTGCAAAATGGATTACACGTGGATAACCTCTCCTTTGACTCCCAAGCACCAAGGCCTTCACTGTGCTCCTGTCACGTGTTGAGTTGACTTAATAGCCTTGTTGTTGTTTTCTTTTCAAGTAACTCACATTTTCCCACACTAATATTTTATGAATTGTGAGTTACTTTTTCGCCCTTAAGACTACACCTCATTTTGTTAATCCAGATGGCATTTCCCTAGCCTGCCAAAACATACAACTACCATAATAATATTAACATCTCAGTTTAAAGGGGAAACTATCTATCTCTCCTGAATGTTCAATAATTCAAATTCTGGAAGTCTACAAATGTAAGTCTTCAGTAACTTCTCTTATTAGTCATCAGACAGACAGGCCCCTTGCAAAGTATCAGATTTCAAAACATACACTGATTTCCAAAATGTGGAGAATGAGAAGTTATGTAATTTTCCGTAATTAGAAGGTTCCATAGAATATATCTCAGCAGGTGTTGCAAGTAGCATTTAAGTGATAAAGTAATTAAATGGCACTTGTTTATAGCTGGAATTAAAGATGAATCTAATGTGTTCTTAAATGGATTGAACACTAATTCCCAACTCAGGTCTGGCACTCTATGCAACAACGCATCCTTCGGGGTACTCTTGTTATTAGATTTATCTGTAGTAACTCAAAGGAATTAGTGAAATAGTGTCAGTGGCCATTGATATATTTAAGAACAAGGGGCTGGAGGCACAGCACAGTGGTTGGAGCACTTGTTCGATGACTGCAAGATCCTCAGTTCAGTTCCTCAGAGTACCGTATAAGCTGGGGTGGTGCAAGTCTCCAATACCAGCATTCAGGAGGCTGAGGCAGGATAATTGCTGCATTAGTTTGGGTTCTTTCAGAAGGCAGAATTTCCAGATTTTATAACAAAAGGATTTATTAGGAAGGCTAACAAATCTAAGGATAGAGATAATCCAAGATGGCTGCTCAGCCCTGAAGCAAATCTCTCCTCCGGTACTAAAGGACAGCTGGTGAGGTGAGTCTGCTACAGATCTCGGTTGTTTGAAGAGCAATGGCAAAGACTGGAGCCTGAGGATCGGTGACTGAAAAGCAGTAACAGGCAGACAGGGGTAAGTGCAGACTGGAATGAATCTGTGCTGAAGAGCTGTGATGCGTAGCAAGTCAGCATTCGTAGACAATTGTGAAGGTGAGATCTTTCCCAGAGGAAGAAGCTGTAACAAGTGTCCCTCTTCCTCCCTTTTATACCCTTGGAGTTCCACTTGGCCCTCCCATATCCGGGTGGGTGCTCTTCCCTCACTGGCCAACTCACAAATCACTCACACTCTAATCCAGGCTGGTTCTCAATTCTCAATCTAGGCGTGCTTCCCAAAGCCTAATCCAGATATGGTTCCTAATTCCCTCATGTTGATACAATCTCTTCAAAGGTCACAATTGCCTTATGTTTGATGCCATTCTATCTACTAAGCTCAAAAACAGCCTGGACTACAAAAATGAGATACTGTCTTAAAAAACAAAACAAAACAAAAAAAAAACAAAACAAACACAAAAACCACTGAATATTTCTGTCTCTGTCTCTCAGTGCAGGGGAGAGAATCCAGGATCTTTATACTATGCTACAACTCCAGTCTACTTTTAAATTTTGGTAGTGAGACAGGGTCTTGCCAAGTCACCGAGTTGCCCAGGCTGGGCTCAAACTTAATGATCTTCCTACCTCAACCCTCCAGAGTGCTGGGATTACAGGTCAAAACCATCCAGCCCTGCTGAAATGTGTTTCTTGGCTCTGAGGTACAGAGCACCCATGTTTCTTCATCTAAATTATAATTTTTGGGGGCGGGGGGAAGTGAAAATCAAAGTGAAAATAAATATAGACTTCAAATTTTGATGAAGATGCAAATTAAAAGCTGTGGCTGGGGCAGGAGTTGGATGTTCTGAGGAAAATAAAGGAGTGGTCGGCTCAGTGCTAGGCAAGCTTAAAATGTGCTTGGCAGTGTGCCACATGAACTGAATTTTGAAAGAGAAATCTAGGTGTTTCCCTAATGGAAGGAAGGTTTAGTGAAAGCTACAAGTTAAGAGAGAAAAATGACATAGGGAACGGTAAGAGCTTAGCTGCTCCTGGAGCAGAGATGTTGTTTCCTCCCTGAAGTTCCCTCTTTCTTCAGGGCTTGCCTGCCTCGACTTGCCAAAGCCAGGCCGCCGGGACTCTACTGGTTGCCTTGGAGTTGCAGGAAGAAATAAAATACCAAAATGCTACGAGATTGTGTTTGTGAGAATGAAATTCTTCGTTAAGAACTTTAGAAAATTCGTGAAAAAAATAAAAGAAATTACATTAGAGGCTACAAAATATTAAAATGTGGTGGCTGGAAATAGAATTGGTTTTCTTTCCAGATGCAGAAAATTCTGGCCCTGTGTAAGACAGTAGTATTTTTGAAATCATATTCTCCATGTATTTTTCTCTGCTTCACTGTTTTACAAAGTGGCCAATATTTTTTTGTTTCTTTGCCTGAGGGTGATTTGGCTTTCCGTTTCTAAAGTACTATTGCCAGAAAAGCAAATCTTACTTGGAAGAAAATTCACCTTGTTAAGGGGAACGAAAGGCGAGTGGAATGGCACAGTGGGTAAATCACTTGCCTAGCAAGCTCAAGGCCCTGAGTTCAATTCCCCAGCACCATATAAGCCAGATGTGGTGGTGCACTCCTGTATTCCAGCACTGGAGAGGCTGAGGCAAGAGGATTGTCATGAATCCAAGGCCAACCTGGGCTACCTAGTGAGTTCAAGACTAGCCTGAGATATAGATTAAGATCTTGTCTCAAAAAGGGTGGGGGACAGGGAATAGAGAGGTGAGAGCTTCTCAACCTGATAAGAGAGCGGAGGTCTTCAGATCAGGTGCACACATGTACCCCACTTTGCCTCTGGGGTCCCAAAAGATGACATAGGAAGGGGGCAAGTAGGGCACAGTTCCTTCTGAGACCAAACCTATGCTGGTTGACCAGCTGTAGCAAGGATTTTTATGATTGGAGAGAATTTGCTGTGCCACCACTTTCAAAGAATTATATTTTAATTGACTGAAGACTTTTGAGGCTCTCCTGGAATCTTGGAGGCAGATAGTTGGTGGAATAAAGTTAATAATAAGTGAGAATAAGATTTTGTGCTTGGAGTCAGATTTAATTAGATTTCAGAAGAAATAGCTGGGCATTCCATCAATACTCAAGTTGGCTGATCATGGTTTACACCCATTGTAAGGACTGGGACAATTTCTTTGGTTTTGGAAGTATGAGAAAATATCTAAACTGGAAAGAGGCGATTGGTTAGAAAGCTTATACCAAAAACCAAACTAGAATGACAGGGGTCTAAGATCAGGCAGAAACACTGAGACAGGAGGGGAGTTGGTGCACCTGAAGGATCCTCAGAAGATGCAACGGACATGGGGATAAATATCAGTCAGTGCCAAGTCCAGAGGCAGAAGTCATGCAGTGATTGAATAAGGAAACTTAACATAAAGAATTGCTAACTATAATCAAGAATTACATATTAGGAAGTGAAGTTTACAGAGCTTGATAACAGACACAAGGTACAGTCACTGTCCCTGAGAGTGAGGCGGCGCCCTTAAGGAGGCATGTGTTTGAGGCAGCTCCTGCTCTACCAGCTGGTGGCCAGATCTCAGTGGACAGGGTGGTGCTGTTGTCCCCTGGGTGATGAAGTTTGCTGACGTGTTACTGTCTGAGGCTGGCAAGCAGAAGATCACCTGCTAGAGGGCTGCTAAAACTTTCTATAAAACCAGCCTCTGGGAATTGGTGGGATTTGTTAGTAAGCTGTCTGGAAGACTGTCATTGAATTCAATGGGATGTCGTCTCTCCATGGGCCTTGCTGGGAAGCCGGACATGGCACGAATGGAAGTCACTGGGAAGCTGCTGACACTCTCAGGGATGAAACCTCTGCATGTCTTCCATGTGGAACAAGCACCATGGAGGCAAGAAGAGAGGAGGGAAAAAAGGGGACCAGAAGAGGAGCCCCTTCCTCTTATAGTGACAACGTTGGACTTTGGGCAGGTGACCAAGGAGAAGTGTTGTAGGGCGGATCTCTGAGATCACAAATAGAGCAATGAATTTAGAGCTTGGGGACTATAGTTTCATATTTGGTTTGAAACTACGGGGACCTCTAAGATAATTATGAAAACCTGAGTACTTCTGTCCTGCCAAATTCATGTTGAAATCCTAACCACCCCCAATGCAGTGGTGTCATAAAGGAGAGCCCTGTAGTGATTAGGTGGTGAGGTCAAGGGGGTGGAGCCCTCATCTGTGGGATATCTATCCATCCATCTATCTATCTATCTATCTATCTATCTATCATCTGTCTGTCTGTCTATCTATCTGTCTGTCTGTCTATCTGTCTTTCTGTCTATTTATCTGTCTAAGGCAGAGAACTGTTGTGTCTTTTTCTACCATGGCAGGAAGAGAAGGAATTATCTGTAAATCGGGGAAAAGCTTCTACTGGATACTGAATTGCCAGTATCTTGACTGTGGACTTCTCAGCTCTAGAACAGTGAGGCGTAAATTTCTGTTGTCTGTAACGTACTCATCTTATGGTATTATGTTAAAAAAATACTAAAATGGGGGAAGAGTTTGATGGATTCAGGCCAAATTTTGGGGGTCAGGAAAATTTCTTGCAGAGTAGAAAGAGAACATGTTCAAACTGAAATAGGAATACCAATATTGGAAGGATAGTGAGAAAGAGAGTACTAAGAAAGAAATTGAGAGTAGAAAGGCTATCGGAAGTGAAATTAGGAGGCAGTCATGCCACAAATGTCAGCAGAAGAGAAATATAAAGAAGAAAGCTTCAGCGAACATTGCTTCCAGGGGTCAATTAGTAACAACACCTGAAAGGTGTCAATAGAGTTTAGGAGCTGGAAGCGTTTGTGTAGAACCTTAACACATGAAGTGTAAGTATAAAGGCTGTGTAAATGACTAGGGAGATTAGACTGTGTTGGTCGTACAAATCATTGTTTTAGAGGGTTTTAATGATGAAGAATTAATATAACACACTATGGTTATTTTCAAAGGACTTTGAAATTGGAGGTAGGGTGTGTGCTTAAGTCACTCCAATATTGCAGTGAACATTTCATGAAACTAGAAGTGTCACTGAGATGCCAGGGACAGAGAGCTTGTCTCACATTGAGAGAGAGCATCTTAAAAGGCTTAAGGCGGGAGGATGCATTTGAGTTGGTTTTTGCAGAAAAGGCCAAGTGTCAGGGGTCACAGAATGGAACAAGTGAAGCCAGGGGCAGACAAGTAGGAAGATGGTGAGATCTGAGCTCCGTGCTATGTGTCTAATGACAGCTGTTGAGAGTGCTACTAGAAATAGAGGTGCAAACGGAAGAGGTTTTTCAAACTGCTGATTATTTAACAAGTTCTCGATAGGCAATGAAAGGTCAACAGAAGCTGAGGACGTGACTGGGATTGCGCTCAGTGAGACTGCTAGGGGCGGTTACGCTGAGGACTGAGTGGATGAATGATGAACTGGAAAGAACACACCACACACACACACACACACACACACACACACACACACACACACCCCAGAATGCTATTGAGATAGGTGAGATAGGAAAGGAATCAATCCATGCAGGAACCAAGAACTTTAATTGAAGGCAAGCTGAGAAAAATGACTTGGAGGAGCACTGACATGGTTGTGCAAAGCAAGTGACAATAATGTTGAGATGTTTGATTGTATTGTGTGTGTGTGTGTGTGTGTGTGTGTGTGTTGGGGACAAACAAAAAGTGTTTAGAGTTTATAGAGGTTGGGTTAGGAATAGTGACATAATCAGTAGAGATGGAGAAGAAAAGTATAGGTCATTTGCACTCGGAGGGACTTTTGTTTTAGACAAATAATCCTCAAAGATTAGGAAATGTTGATTCTTATCTCTCCAGTTTCTAAGGGAAGTTGGAACTTAATGAGCTTTTCATATATACAAGCCACTGCGTGGAGGGCTTTGAAGTGGGATCTTATCTTGAGTCAGGTTCGCATCTTCTAACAGTCTTTCTGTTTTACATGTAAGGAAGTGCAGGCTTAAAGAGGACACATGTCTACTAGCCAGTGAGTGCAGGATCTGTGGTGCAAGGCTACGTGTTTCTGTTTCCAGGCCCAGGCTCTTGTGTATATGCCATCTCCCCTCATTCAAGTAGTAATTTCTAGTGACCAACAGCTATATCTTGAACCAGCTGGCAGCTTTCAAATTACGAAGTGACTAGACTTACTCAATTTTAGAGTTCGGTTAGAATGTCTGATATGAATGAATGCAGAAGTCTGATTAATGGTTCCCAAGGGGCTTGAAGAAGTTGGAGCTCCCATATTTATCAAGTAAATATGTACTTGAACTTAAGAAAATACAGCTGGTTAACTTAGTCGGGTTGAGCATGTTACTAATGAAGTCAAGGTCATGGATATTTTTCCCTTGGGGGCTAGCTCACTTTGCACTATTTTCACACTTTCAATCTTAAACAGGCCTATGGCCAATGCAAATGCATATACTTGGTCTCAAGGGAATCAGTGAAAAAGGCAAAAGAATGTTTTAGGGCAAATCTATCACCACTGCTTCAAAACACCTTGAATAATTTTACCTACATCTTATAGGTTTGTGGTGTAATTTACATTTACATACGAAGAATGTCTCATAATCATAGTGGACCTTGCTAGAATTTGTAGTGCCGAAGTTCATATTCAGACATAAACCCTAAATATAAGAAGATTTAATAATTTAAACACAATGTTAAAATTATTTTTTAAAATATTAATTTTTTTGCCAAATTGTTTATAGTGTTCTAGTGGATATCCGTGATCACTCAGAAATTGATTTGACTTATTCATGAAGACACCATTACTACATTAAGTGATAGTTTTCTGAATCGTTCCTCAGTTATTGTGGTAGAAGAAATTTGCTTTTGGGAAAAAAAGAAAATGTAACTGGAGTATAAGGTACAGTTGTGGAAAGATGATGACTTTTCAGGCAGATGTTCCTGAACGGATACCTTCCTTTCTGTGTGACCTGGGGCTAACTTATTTAGTGTCTCTGAGACCCCTTTTTCCCCTTCAGACAATCCTATGGATGCTACAGAGACTGCTTTGAAGATTTAGCAAAATGCCAAAAGCGATACACCTCAGATGCAGATAGTTATTAAGGAAAAGTTCTTTTCTCTTTATGTCTCATGACACCTTTACATATGTTCCTCTACTTTGTAAGCGACAGGGACAGCTGGAGAAACTGTTCTTTAAAAACGGTAGCATATAAAATACTCGTGTTTTGTATTAATATAAAAGATATAAGGAATGAAGACTTCAGTGATTTATTAGTTTTTCCAAGAGACTTTTAATTTTGGTTGGTTCATTGTGTGGGAAATACTTGTTTCAAAAATAGGAAAGCGCAATTTCCTGTAATGATTTTGCCTTTCCTTTTGGCAAAGGTGAAGTTTTTGATGTAATGTATATGGCATAGTAATTAAAATGATAGACCCTCTGAGAAACAATAAGCCTTCTGGCATATACGGAGGTTCTAAGAACTAGCTGCTGGTAGAACCATTATCTTGAGATGGTCTACAGTACAGAATTTGTTTCATGTCTGTAAAAAAGCAGACTTCAGGATCAGACACTGTACGTCTGCTTGGACCAATCACTCTCTTTGTAGCACTAGTACCACCCTCTTCAATGAATATGTAAATTGCCATCATTAGAAAATTTGATTAGTCACGAACTTCAAAAAAAGAGTGTGTTGCCAAACATCAGACCCAAGGCTTACTGAAAAAAAAGGTATTTGAAAAAGCTCATGGAAGAGAAGGGGTCAGCACCTCAACCTCTCGCCGCTCTGTGTTTCGAATAAGCTTCCATTCTAGGCCCAGAGGGCGTCGGCAGAGCCCTGGGCTCTAAGTGGCATCTACTCATCTCTGCTACCTACTTTCTCCTTCTCCTGACGGATGCTGCTCTGCCTACAAATGTTTAGCAGCAGAAAGAAAAAAATGTAGTCTGTTGGGGGAGGGAAGGGCGAAAATACACAAAATAGATGGAAGAATCAGAAAAGAAATCAAAAGGGAAGCATGAAGATGAAGAATTTATGTCGTACAATTTGTCATGAGTTGTATTGACCAATAAAGAAAATGAAAAGTTTGCGGATTAATATTTTAAACTCATACCCTGAATTAGAAGCCAGCAAATCAATGCCAAGAACCGGCAAATGTACTTAGCAATTAGAAGGAAGAAGAAGAAGAAGAAGAAAAAAGACAGCTAGTTAATCAGCTTCAGAACCTACCTTGATTCAATTTTGCATTCTGACCAGTTTCGAACTAGTTGTCATTTACTTTTAAATTGCTGGTACAAGGAATTTGCTGTAAATAGAAGTACTAATTGCACAGATCAGAGCCAAGCACACACACTGCATGCTGTGTATATTTGTCTTTGGCTGCACTGTTCTGCCAACCAACCTGCTCCTGCTGTTCCTACCCTTTCCTTTCTTGGACACAGCACACCCATTTACTGAGCTCTCAGGGTGTACGTAGGTGTGGATGTGTGTGGGTGTTCACGTGTGTTATGTGTGCATGGATTTTTATAAATCAATAATAGCCTGAGCATTCAAAACAATTCTTCTTCATTGGGTCCTGGGGTTTCAAATCTTTTGTCTCCCAAAATGGGACCGCTTATTGTGGTAGCCTAGTGAGTCACTTAGGTCCTGTTACTGTTTGCGTTCTTTCATAGATGGTGTTGGTTTCTCTTTGGTTTCATGATTTCTCATAAAAAGCACAAATGGATTAGCCATTACACTGCCCTGGATTCCTCCTCGCTCGAGCTGCTGCTTGTCGCTGAATCACGGAGTGATAGCTGAGAACCCTTTATGCTGACTTGATAGAATTGCTGATAATTGGAGGCTGGTATGTCGGGGCTCAGGTTGGGACAAGACTCTAAGCCGGGCCGAAACTGTAAAGGGCACAATCACCTCCATCTAACTGTACACGTACTTCCGGAAATTCTTGAAATGTGAATTGATAAGTTATGAGAAGGATTGTAAAGGAATGGTTTACACATACCATGTACCAATTAGCAAGGGTAATGTAGTCTCTCTCTCTCTCTCTCTCTCTCTCTCTCTGTGTGTGTGTGTGTGTCTCTCTGTCTTTTCTTTCTTCCTCTCATTCAAAGATTCTGTTTACTGAAAGTGTTTTCACGATGTACATTAACTGTAGCCCAGCAAGCATGAGCAAGGAGTGAATGGACACCAGGTTTGTTCTGCCCATGGCTGGGAAAAAGACATTCTTGACCCTGCTCCTCCGTCAGGGGAAAGGTTAAACCTCCAAAGCTAGTGCATTAATTCCTATTTATTTCAAAAGTACTTTATTTTATTCCAGGGTGCAGCATTCATCCCCCTGACAACCAGCTCTTTGGAAAGTCCATGGCAATGAAAAAAAATCAGGATGAAGCTGAGAAGCCCATATTGAGGGCACACTACTCAAATGAAATTACAGAAACTCTACTGAGATTGGATTACCAAGTATTTTACTGGCTTATTGTGTAGATCTTAGATACCAGGGATCTGTGTTTCCCTTAAACAACAGGATCCAGAGTTAAGCACTTGCTGTGTTGTTTATATACTTGTCTTTGATACTACCTTCATCATCTAAATTTATTTTTATTCTTCTGTTGGCCTCGGGATCATGCTGTAGCTGCCAATAAAGAAATTCTGTCTGGCCACAAAGGAAAAGCTGGAATTGAAGAAGCCCCCTGGCTTCTGTATTTCTGGCTGCTGTTAGTGAGCACACTACACACCTGTAACCTCCCCGTAGAGAAAAACGTAACATTTCCCATTTCACTAATTACTAATGGCAATGAAGAATTCAGCTGATACTTCTTGGCCCTCAAGGCAAGATGATCATCTCAGCCACATGTTTAGGCAAATGCAATGTGGCTTCATTCAACTTTCTCGTTTAATTGAGACTGTTTAGGTAATACTTTTCATGTGCCTGTTGCCAGTTTAAAGAGAGATTATCTGATAGAATAAGAAAAACAGTGGGGAAGGAAATAAGGGCTGGAAATTTAGTTCTCTCATCCGAACCTCACATATAATGTGGATGTGAGCTCAGTTACTGCAGAAGGAGGTAACGTACGGCAACTGTCCAATCAGGCACATCACCAACTAATAAAGGTCTCCTGGCTTATGTTTCCAGTCACACGTGAGATGTCAACATTCTGGAGAATTTGAAGCTGCAAAGAGAAGGGCATGTAAGGAAACAGATATTTAGGGGTACACTGTGATTTGGTCCTCTAAAATCACAAGTAAATTTGGGAAAAAAATTATTTTCCCTCTAGCCATTCATACCTGAGATCTTTGTGTGCGGTTTATCAGAACTACAGTATCCTCAAATGAAGGCCATCTGTATAGTAGTATACTCAGAGGAGGATCTGGGTTTCCCTTCCTTACACGGAATTGATTTCACTATAATCTAAAATATGCAAACTCATATCATGTCTTATTGAATGAATGGATAATCATACTTTTAAAAAGTCAACGTGCTTAATTTTATACCCTTTTACTCTTTTTTCAAAGATTATAAATAATATTTTTAATTACCTACTGCATTTAACTAATGCATATTTAGCTTCCTAATTCAGAAGCAGTTCTTCCATTAGCTTTTTAATATAATATATCTTTTGGCCATCACAATGTACTTATTTTTTTAAAATTGAAAATAATTAGTCTTCTCCCCTTGCTCTGGTTCAACCACCTTGGTAGCATTTGACACGGAGGATACCACCCTCTGCTTGTTTGAAATTTAATATTCTCTCTTTGGTGGCCAGGGACATCCATGCTCTTTGGGCCTTACTGGTGTCCTTATCCATGTTTTTTTGTTTGTCCTTTTATTTTTTTTTAGATGAGACAGCGTTTTTCTCTATAATCCAGCTGGTCCTGAACTTGCTACTGAGTCCAAACTGGCATAGAACTTGTGCCAATCCTCCTGCCTCAGCCTTTTGAGTGCTTTGTTTACAGCAGTACACCACTATGCCCTATGGCTCTTTCCTGATTTTTTCTTTGTAAAATAATTTTATCCCCCTCAGTGCTTTTTTATTGACACAAAAGTCCAGAGCAGAGTTGGGTAGCAGAGGCAAAGGCACCAAAAAGAAAGGTCACAGAGCCTTACTGGAGTCCTTATCATAGTGGAGTGACCATTGCCCAGAATCTTGAGGGATTAGGCATCTGATAATATCAGTTTCCAAGATTGCTTGTGAAATCTTTACCCCCATGAAAAATTGCACCAGAAACTGATGATTCCAAACTGGATTCAGTTAAATTACAGTTAGATACGGAAGAGTTGGAAGTCTTTTGGACAGTGTGCTCTTTCCCTTTTCAAGGGAAAGTGTACAAAAGCCATCAACAGGATGACCAGTGAGCAGGAAACAGGGAGCAGGCTGTACAGTTTATCTTCACAACGAGAATGCGTATTTTTGATATGAATTTGAAAAGGGTGAGTCCCTGGGCCAGTGCTCCTCTTCCTCGGTAGCACATGGAGCTTGGGTGGGCCGCGCCGCTGTTTTTTCTTTTTGACTCTCTCTGATTTCTTTTCCATTAGCTGATTCCCTTCAGAATATGCCTTATTTTGTGTCATCCCCGCCCCTTTCCCATGCCCTCATCCCCTCATTGTTCCTTACGTTCCCTAACAGATATGGAAACCCTCTTAGCCTCTGAGTTAGGAGAAGCAGATTGTCTAAAGGATAATTAATTCAGTTTATGTAACTCTCATTTTCAATCTTAGATTTATGAATCCCAAACAAAATTCTGCTTGCTTTGTGCTATTCCTCCCTCAGAGGATGTTGTTATATGGCCGTGATTTTACAGTCACAAAATTTCAGAGGCAGATCTCTTTTCTGCCTGTGACTAGCTATGAGATCTCGGGTGAACTATTCATAGGAATTGAGGTTCAGTTTCTTCATCCATAAAATAAGTTATAATAATATTCATCCTTAAGTGATTTAGCCGCGTGGCTTGTTTCCAAGGTCTCGCTTGTAGACTCTGTTGCTTCCTTGAGGTTCAAGTTAATAGTTGCTTACTTGGAAGCCACATCTGCTACAGAACTAGCTATGCAAACTCACAATGTTCGGAAGGGCACCTTCTTTCCCTTCAACCTAATACTTTGTCTCTTCAATGAGATGATCTAATGTTAAGTAAAATAATTTCAAAATTGTGATTAAGGTCCAAAGCTCTAACTAAGAGGTGTGAATTAGCCCGCATCCTGAGTACACCAAACGTATCGTCAGGAGCTTGACGCTTTCCCTCGGCGCTAGAAGACGATTTCAGTTGAATCTACTGGGCTGCAATCCATATCATACTTCTTCCTTTTTATTTTTATTTTTACCTGCTTCCATCCCTATGGATATTAGTTCATTTCTATAATTATTACGAAGTGCCTGAGACTGGGTGACTGGATAACAAAAAAAAAAGGGAATCATTTGATTGATTGTCCTGAAGGTTTAATGGCATTGGCACAGTTCTGGTGAGGCTCTCGTGGAGGGGGCCCTCACAGTGGCTCATGTGGGAGGGAGATGTCAGCTGGCCAGTAAGGAAACCAAGTGTAACTGGGGTCCCATGAGATCTACATTATTCCCTTGTGAAGGCAGTTCCTTCAATCACTGAAGAACTTCCCAAAGCACTCCACCTCTTAGCAGCCCCATCGTCTCTTAAATGCCACACTGAGGACCAAGTTTCCAACACATGAACTCTTTACAGGCAGACCACATCTAACCCAGAGCAGTTTCAAACTCTTCCTCTGCCCTATCCTAGCAGCCACAGGAAACTGTACAATAATATATGGTTTGGGGGTCATCTAGTAGGAATACTCCTGCCTGCTCTGTCCCTTTTTGCTGCTCCAAGACTAGAAGAAGAGCAAGCACTCTGAAGTCAGAGCCGGGGCTGAAAGAGGCCTGGTCTATCCTCCCTGCCCATTGCTGGAGCTTCAGCTCCCAAGTGGGGTGGTGGAGGTGGGCGCTTGTAGAAGAGGCTTAAAGCCATGGAATACTGACTCTTCCAGATTTTCAAGATTGAATTTAAAGAAACAGAACGATATGGTCACTTCGACGAAAGCATTCGAAAGAAATCAGGTACCAATTAAATGAAGCAATGATATATCTTTTTTTTTTTTGCTAGAGAAAAGTAAATTGATAAATGACTTTGGAATTAACTTTCTGAGTTGAAGATATTCAGGCCTTTGAGTAATTTCTAGGAATATAGTCAAGACAAACTCATGAACATGTGTTCCAAGATATAGGTACAAAAATGTCTACAGCAACATTATTTGAAGTACCAAATTCAAACCAAAACCTGGTTTAGAAACAAACAAAAAAAGCAATGAATCAATGGCACTGAGTCACACAATGGAATGTTAAATAATAGTGAAAAATTAACATCAGTTTTATTAAAAGATGAGGATGAATATTAATAATATGAAGTTGAGTTAGAAAGGCAGCTCTGTTAGTTTACACATCTTCACCATTATTTAACAACACACAACAAATTTATTTTTGAAATAGAAAGAGAATGATAAAAATAGTTTATAATAATCATGTCAGGTAAGATGGGTTCAGAGATTGGATGGAGAGGGAAATATAAGTACATGTAATTTTTGTCATGAAATTTTTAGTTCAGATGTTAATTATAAATTGACTACACTACTAATAAATAAATAATAAAAGGAAGGCTATGAATAATGACAGTGTATAATAAAAAAACTTATGCTTTATTCAACGTTGTGCTGTTACAGTCTATTAAAAATAAACAGAAAAGTTATGAAGTTGGGTGGGGATGAGTTGACTGACATACATAACTGAAGGCATTTACTGAAAAAGATTAAGCTGTCATAGGCTTATTTATTTCCCAACATGCTGAGACTTCTCCATGAGACATTCTCAAGTGTACAAAATCACTCTTTTCCCAACTGTGCGGGTTTGAAACTGAGTCATCATCTTTATTACCACCGTCCAGTTCAATGTTTTAAAACCACAGGTCACAACCCAAGAGATTATGAAATCAGCTTAGTGGTTTTTCCTAAGTTTTAAAATAACAAAAAGCAATAAAAAAGAAAATCCTAGTGTGCACATGGAGAAGTGTTTTTGTGAGTTGTTTCAGTTATTTATATTTGAGTGTATATATCTAATTATAATGTAAGTGGATGTTGCATTTAACAAAAAGCAGTTGGTGCCCGGGTTGTATAGGTCTGCCCCTTCTGGTCATTCTCACTGTCTCAGTTTGGGCAGGGTGTCCATGACTCCTCACCCGGGTATACTGACCCTCACAATTGGAATCTCAGCTCTAGGTTTGCCTCTCTTCAATTTGCCACAGCCTTTGGAAGATCATAGGTAAAACACATCTGATTGCTACTTCCCTGCTTGAAATCTCACCATTGACTTCCCTTTGTTATTTGTTGATATCCATAAAGATTTCCCTAAACTTGCTGTTAAAATTCTCTTCAACAGAGTGCCCCAACCCACTTTTGTAGACTTTGTTTACTAACATTCTTTCTCCCTGAAGTTTCTAAGGATGCAGTCTTGCACCAGGCTTGAAACATATCTATTTTTTACATTAATGCTGTATACATCTTGTGCTACTATTTAAATTCAAGTTCAACACTAGTGTTTTGACTAGCGGTTGTCCAAGAAATATTTTTCTGGAAGGAATGGAACTTGTAATACAGTCTTGGAGATTTGTCTGTTTATTTATTTCAATTATAAGAACATTCATAGCAGTTTTATTTATGAGCCCAAGCAACACACATATCCATCAACACCTGCAAACTGTGGTATTTTCATACAGTGAAATGTTCGTTAATAGCAAAAGAGAATAAATGACAGATATGTATGACAGTGTGGATGACTCTTTAGGCTGAAAGACACAAAAGAAGATATTCTCTATGAGTCCATATTTATGACTTTTCAAATAAGAAAAACTAATATATGGAAGAAAGAAATAATCTCAGTGTTTGCTTCTAGTAGGCTTGACCTACTGGAAGCCTGACCTGAGAAAAAGACACGGGCGACCTCTGGATGATATCAGTATCTGAGACTTCAGATCACACCGATGGGTACATTTGTTAAAACTCATTGACTGGTACACTTAACACTTACATGTTTTGCTGTGTAAAATTTTCCTCAAAAAGCTATAAGCAAGCATTAAATTTCAATTAATTATTATGCACTCCAAAGTACTTAAAGATAAGATTAGTGCTTGCAGTTTATTTTGAAATGAAATAAGAGAAAGATGAGTAGAAGAATACTTGGGATGTTGATAGCAGGAATATAATAAAATATTAATGGTGGAATCTAGGTTTTATGAGTATTTGATAAAACATTTTCAAATTGTCTGCAGTTTGAAAATGTTTACAGCAAAATGTTGGCATTGGGGGAAGACAGAACAGTTTTAAAAGCCTCGCAGTTTATGATTCCATATTAGTAATTGATTTTTATCTCTCAAAGATGTGCCTCTTGTGGCTCCAGGGAAGACCAAGGGATTAGATGTAAGCAGAGACTTTTCAGCTAGGAAGGGGAAAGTGTTTGAACAGGGAAAGATGAGGGATGACGGGGAAAGGGTTGGGAGATAGATGGTATGGGAGGTGAGGAAGGGCTCAGTCAGCTCACCCAGAGGACAGAGCCAGAGGAGGTATCTTATAAGAGCTTTACCACAGGCCTTCACTTTAGCAATTGCTGGGCGCTTAATCCAAAACCAGTAGATGAGGCACAGTGGTTTTAACGTGCTTCCCAAAAGTTCATGCTTTGGAAACTTCTCAGATTCATGTTTATAGTATTTGGAGAGGAGGCCTTTTCGAGGTAATTAGGAAAAGATGCAGTCATGTAGATATAGTGCCCAAGATGGCATTAGAAGCCTCCTAAGAAGAGGAAGAAAGACCCTCACTCTAGCACGCTTGATCTCTTGCCAGTGGCATCAGCACCACCTTATGATGCAGCGAAGATGGCCTCCACCCAATGCTGAGCAGATGTAGGCAACGTGCTATAGATTTTCCAGCCTCCAGAAATGTGGGCCAAGTAAATTCCTATTTGTTTATGGTATTTTGTTATAGCAGTGGAAAAAGGACTAAGCCAGCAGGTCTTTAGGAAAGAAATGGAAACGCAAGTGGGGGCTGATGCTTCAGTTCATGGATGGGATTTCTTCTTCAGCCTTAGAGTTCTTAATGGTCTGAAATTTGAGTTATTTAATTATAGGGGGCTGTGGGAAAACTTTAAATGAATTCACCCTATTACAGTTTCTCAAATTTGATCTTCTCACGATTATGCTAAGTGTTTTGAATGCAAATGTCATCCAACTTTCTCAATTATTGATAATTCATCATGCACATTGAAACATTATAAATAAGAAAAGCCATAAACATTTTACAATGAAAGTTGAATTTACACAAGTAAAGTATAGAACTAAGGCAAAATTACAAAAAAGCAAGCAGGAGAATATTTTAGATAAAATAAGATTTGTATTGATGAACTGGTTTCTTTTAAACTTATATTTATTGACGATTTGATTAAGGAATTTGAAAGTCACTTTCCTTCTTTTTGCAGGGATAGGAAAAAATGGTTTTTCCACTGTAAAGTCGTTACAAGTAACTTTAATTTTAGTGGTCTTTTTTTAAGCAAAAGGTAATAGAATAGTGATACCATACAGATATAAATGATGTGTAGATGGAATCTGGAAACCGTATTAGTCCACGGCTTGGACTTTTTCAATCAAGTCATTAAGAAATAAAGCCTGAATGAATTGAGTGGAGATAGATTTTCATTTGTTTCCTTTGACCAAACTCACTGGTTGAGACAGAAAACAGTGAAATGACTAAAATGTGTCTAAGGAAATCCTTCTAATAAAAAGACCTCTGTGATTTGGGTTAACAATTACTAAATCAACAAGTTGTCCATTAGTTTTGGTTATGTTAAGTGAGGTTTTACAGTTTATGCGGTAGGATTTCAAAAGCTTTTATTTTGATTTATATAGAAATTTTCTGAATGGCTTCTGGGCAATCCACTTTTTCACTTAGATAAGAAATTATTTAGCCACCCAGACTTAATTGTGTCTTTTGAAGAAGAATAAACATTATTGAAGTCTTTGGCAGGTATTTTTATACAGACATTAATTTTTTTCCCAATTCTATTTTATAGCCCCAGCTATAAGTCAAGCTATTTCAGCTAATGAAATTTGCTTTGATCAGAGGAGTCCAATCATCCTTCAAAGCATTGTTGTGTTTTGAAATGAGAGCAAGCGCCTAATAAATTGAGGGGGCTGCAGCAGCAACAGATCAAAATAGAGGTTGATGTTTCATTAGATCACATTAATACCTGACAAAAGAATGACTGCAAATCAATGGGGACACCCTGTCACGCATGCAGGAGAGGGGAGGGCCTGCTTCCTCTTCTTCAACCCCTCTCCTCCCTCCTCTAATCCTTTCCTTTTTTCCCATCTCCTTTTTTTAATTCCCAGTTTTGCCAAAGCATTTCAACTGTAGAAGTAGTGATTTAAGGCCAAATATTTTTTATCTTTCATTAGGCACTTACAGTGCTAAATATTTCCATGAGTTATATGACAATTGGAGACAGAACCTTTTAAAAAGAAATATTATAATATTTAAATGTTTATGTAAATATTTATAACCATCTTTCACCAAATATGTATGTACTTTTTTCCCCCAGAGGGAAGAGTCCTCATATCATCTTCCTAAAGACGCAGATTCCACAGGGAAAATTTCAAATATGGCTTATACGATGAAACTGTATTACTTCTCATTCAAAGTAGGGTCATATGGTTGGGGGAAATTCCTACACTATAGCTTCAGTAAGAATTTCTGTTTCTTTTAGTCCGACTACAAGTACAAGTTACTTTAACAGTTGCAAGACAAACCGTACCACTTCTGTTTAAACTTATCCATCTCATCTGTGAGCTTAATTTGTTTTCTTCTCAACAACTACTCCAATTCTCTTATATCAGTGGGGTGTATCATAGATCCTGCAAGCTAAGAATCCCTAAGATCGCCCTCACTCTAGGCAGTAGCTGCAGGTGGGGTCCCCAGGCTACCTGTCCACACGTTTCTATCTCCTATCTCCCCACACACCACCACCCACCCTTTACAGGCCCAATTCAGTAATGGCTCACAGAACTCAGGAAAGTGAGCACCCAGGATTCCAGGTTTACTATTAAAAATGCATCTCAGGAACAACCAAATGGAAGAGCTGCCTAGCAGGTGTAAGTGGAGATGGGGTGGTGGTGGTGGAAGAGAGCTGGCGTGCCCTTTCTTGACTGTATCGCCTTCTCACCACATTGGCATGGGACATCCCTGTATCTTGCAGCTCAAGAGCTTTTTGTGCCTTTTTTTGTGTCAGTTTCATAATGTAGGCACGGTCGATTAAATCATCAGAGATGAAACTCAATCCCCAGTCCCTCCTTCCCCTTGAATGTCAAGCACGGGCTGAAAGTATCAACCTTTAATCCCAAGGTTGGTGTTTCTGGTGACCCCCTTCTGTGCTACCTAGATGTCTCCCCATTGTGAGATACCTCATTAACATAACACTGAGGTAGAGTGGAAAAGGGCTGGTTGTACCTAACAAAATTGCTCCTATCTGTTGGGAAATTGTAAAGCTGTTAGGAACTCTGTTCCAGAAACCAAAAGCAAAGACCACACATACATGCATATACCACACACATGTATTATGCTGTAGACACATATCCTGCTTGTAGGGTCCATGGTACTATCTTCCTATCTTAGAATTAAAGCCTTATTTTCTTACCTGGTAACACTAGAAATCTCCTTTTCAAGAGGTGAGATTAGAATATCTCTCCCTATATTTCCGAGGGCCCGACCAAGTTGCTGAGTAGTGAGTTGTACACGTCAATTGCTCTGAATAACACCTGGTAGTGACTATTACCGGCTATCGTTATTATTATTTTTTATCATCACTATTGTTATTTATCTTGCACAGACTGAAGCTCAGAGAGGTCACTTCCCCAAGATCTCATGGGTCCTTATATCCCTGAAGTTAAGGTATAAGCCAAACTTCTGAGATATGAGCCGGGTGTGGCATATTCAACAACTGGATTTATTTTGGGGTCCTGATTTTGGTCATGTTCTTAGAAACCACGGAAACCTGCATTGCATAGCACTGTTAGGTACCACATGCAGAGAGCTGGCTAATAAATATCTCTTGATGATGTTTGTGATGGAGTTTTATGGCTGCTCTCAGCCTGTACAATGCATTAAAGTAGCATAATCACTATGTTTGGAGCTCTGTAACAGAACAAGAATTTTCCTGCATTGCCTATTAGAGTTTTCTAGTAAAAGCCAGTAAGTTGGACTGGATGAAAATGAGTCTGTGATGATAGTAATTTAATGAGAAAGTTACTCTGGTAGCCAAGTTTCCTTTCAGCTGCCTTAAAATTTACCTTTATTGTCTCATTGCTTTTGAATCTGAGCTTGGCAGTTAATGGTCTCCATAATAAATTCAAAACGTAGTTGAAAACAATGGGAGCCAAATTGCCCTTCTCTGTACCAACCTAAGACCACCATACCATCATTACATAGGTGCTGCCCTAGCAATTTTCATCAAATTCTTCCCCTTAGCTTTCTGGCCATACAAATAATAATTTGCTAATTGAAGTTTGGGTTGGGTGCTGATGGTAGATAGCAATTTGCACTTAAGAACAGGAAGTTCTCTTAGCTCTGCTTCCTGTTTTATTGCTACTGTCATTCTAGCAATGCTGTAAAATTTCAAAACACACTAATTCAAGTGAGTGAGACTTCTATCTACAACCTTTTGTTTCTGTTCTTATTTTTCCCAACTTCAAGCTTATGGCAAGTAGGGAGTGACTTTGGAAATGTTTCTGAATAATTAGGAATGCTGTGAAATTACTGTTTTGCTCAAGAGAAATTGAACAGATCTTCTGAATTAGCGTGCTAACTATTACATGGTAGCTGTGCTCAGCTTGGAAATCTTTGCCACCTCCATCAGTCCATTGCTTGATTCCTCTCATCCTCAGCAAAACATGAGGCTGGACAGAAAGTGATGGGACACTGTGATGGCTTGGACCTGGAGTGTCACCCAAAATCTCATGTTTCTACAGGTAATATGTAGGGTTAGGAGGTGGGACCTGGCTGGAAGGGAAGGTACTTGGGGATTGACTCAAAGGGGCATGTGCTGGTTCTGCCCTTCCTCCAATAATCTCTCTCTCTTCCACCGTGCTGTAAAGATCTCTGCCCCAGGAACTCCGATTCCAGCTCTAGCTGTGGCCCCACTGTGTGATTCCACCATTTTCCAGCAGCCAACCCATGAAAAGACGGAGACCTTCTGAAACTGTGAGCTACAATAAATCTCTCCTCCCTGAATTGTGGGTGTCGGGTATTGAGTCACTTGACGAGAAAGTAACTAAGACAGGCACATGATCACCTTTTGGCTACTTAGATTCTGTGGCTCTCTGGACCTTCTAAACCCATAAGGTTTCAAATGTCCCTCCCACTTTCAACCCTTTCCCCCTTCCCTTTATCTGCTTCCTGATAGCCAGTGAGTGGACGTGCCAGTTTCTTTCTTTCTTTTTTAAAAAATCATTTTAGACACTGACAAAATATTAATCCAAATAAAAAGAAAAAATCACACAGTTACCTGGAAACAAAGATGCCTGTAGAAGATTTCTCAAATTACCTTTAAGTGACTGTCCTTGGAAAATTCACTGTAATGTTTGCCTTTGTTAGTAATTGCTTACATAGTTTGTTGAGTAATTGCTTAAATTACTTTTAAGCTACAAAAAATATGTTCAAGACTTCATGGGGTGAAAGATGCTTGCATAGATGAGTCTGTGGTACTATTCCAGGTATCATAACTATTAGACTGAAAGTTGGTCCAATCTCTTCTGGTGGCACGAAGCCTCGCCTACTTCATAAGTCTATGATTGAGCAGCCGTCACACATAGGTGCTCTGGTAGGGTTCCTGTGGGTGTCATGGCCAGCGGGAAGAATCACCTCAGCGCAGAAGAACCTTCCTGAACAGACATAGGCAAATGGTAATCACAATACATAAATCAAACAAGAACTAATACGAGAATGCCAAAAACATTATGAACAGGTACAGGACAAACAGGAAGCAAGCAGAGACTGGAAAACATCTTAAGCAAAGATATTAGGATGTCAGCTTCAAAAGTCACACTTTCCTGGTATTAGCTGAGGCGCATGGTTACAGGTACCACTGTTCACATGAACAGAAGCAAGTCCAGGGGCTTGATGTTCAGGTCCAGAGGTTGATATTGTGGAAATCAGGTGTGTTTTTATAGATACTAGTCAATGTGGTTGGTCTGTGGCTTTTATCATTGAGATTATCATTTTATCTATATTTGAAGAGTGGATGTATCAATTTGCAGAATAACACAGAACTGGTTGAATTGGCTTGGGAGAGAAAGAAAATGGAAATGTGGGGACTTATGGGAAAAATGTGGTGTATTAGGATTTTACAGAAAAACAGAAACAAAATCAATATGCTATCTATTTATCTGTCTAGCAATCATATTTCTACCTTAAGGATTTTTTTTTTACATAATTATAGCAGCTGGAAATCCAAAATCTGCGAAATTGGTAGGCTGGAGGGCTGGGAGCCCAGGTTTAGTAATTGTGTGTGAGGGCACTTGCTAGAAGAATTCTTTCTTCCTTGGCAAAGGTCAGCATCTCAGTTAAGGTCTTCAGCTGACTTTACGGAGAGTCATTTGCTTTATTCAAAGTTTACTTGCTTAAATGTTAACCATGTCTAAAAATATCCACTCAGAAACATCTAGAATAACCTTGATGCCTTGACTTAGCCAAGTTGACACATACAATTCACCATCACCTTCGGCACAATCCTTTCTGCCGGTATGGACTGGTTCATTCAATGCCACTGAGACCTGTGAGAAATTTGTCAGTCAAGGACCAACAACCTTAATAAGTAAAAGAGCCAAATGAAAGGGCAATGACAGGAAAGAGGGATGTAGGTTTTGTGAAAAGTGAAAGGGCACATGGTGGAGGGGCAGAGAGAGGGAAGGAGGGGAAGAAAAAAGAGAAAGTTCTGACTGTCCGCATTTGAGTCATATACCCACTTCCCCTCCATCGCAGGGTGAGGACAGAGAGGCTTTGACCCCTCGCTTTCCACAGCGGAAGCCTGGCAGTACCTCCACCCAGCATAAGTTTCCTTTGAAGGGAGACCAGGCTGCTCAGAGGACGGCAGGTGGATTCTGGGCAACATCATTAATATCCGCTTTGTTCATTTTCCGTGTGAGCCATGATTCAGAAGTTCCTTGTGTTACCTTCTGTCTTCAATGAGTCCTCAGACATTGTACAACAGATTTTGTTCTTTGCTTGTTTGTCATTTAACTCCTTTCACCAGGATGTGAGCTTAATAAAGAGCTTGCTTCTCCTGCCACCACCGCTGTCTGCAGGGCCCGGAGCCACGCCGGACCTAAATCAAGTGTTCGACACATAGGTTCCAGTAAATACATATATGAATTCATGTTTGACTATGATAGTGCACACTCTACGCAGGTTCAATGGCCTTTCTGACTAGAACTGCTTGTCACCATGATAGAAAGCCACAGTGAAAATAGGACTTTCAAAACTTGTATTCTTGGATTTTAGCTCCATAGAACTAAGAGATTTAGCAGGAGGATTTTATCCACAGCCGCATACAAACACTCACATGCAAGCCATGCCTATGATACGTGACACACAAACAAGGGTGTTAAGCAAATGAAAAATTTCTGGTTTTGCTTTTAAAACTTAAGTCTTTAAAAAGTGAAAGTTGGTTTCATGTTTATGGGCCTTTGTCTTACACTTTATAGACATAGCTACAAGTCAACCTTTCTACTATTCAGTTTCTTATCTCTTGCACACTAGTATCTCCATAACGGGGAATTTTTATTAACATTTCCAAATGTGACCCACGTATAGGAGAAAGCTGGTTTTGTCTCATAAAAAAATAAGACTGAAAAAAATACTGATGAAGTCTTTTTCCAGATGATCAGTGTTTTCACTGAAGATTTTTTAAAAATGTTTTTCTACAGCAGAGAATTCTACATCCAAATGTTCCACTGTTGCCAGTAAAGATTTTCTTAGGCCCAGATCGGATGCTACTCAGCTAACAATAACCTAGTAATGGGTATGTTGAGTTCCTTTAGCCAAAAAATAATAATGTGTCTTTGTACAAGGGTTACACATGTGATGATGTTTGCCTGGATGACCAAAACTTTTCCTTTAACAGTCTTTGATCTCCTGGCTCTCCTCATGAATTTCTCCAGGTTATCAAAAGCTGAATGACAAGCCACTTCAAGCTTGCTGAGGATAAGACAGCAGCCATCTTCCTGTGCACAAGGACTCTGTGGAGCAATTCAGGTGGGGCATGAGCTGGGATTCTCTCTCTTCTTTGATATCTGGAACCTTAACTGGGAAGACTCAATCTGATGAGGGTGGCTGGAATGGTGAGGACCTGAATCATCATAAGGATCCTTTTCTGGGGCGTAGGATTATGGGCTGTCACAACTACCTGTGGTCTCTCCACATGGGTTGAGTTTCTTACAGCAGGGATCCCAATTCTGGGCACCGCAGTAACAAATGTCCCATTATTTTGAATCTCAGAAAATTCTTTCCTTCGAGGCATGTGGCATAGTTTGAGTCTCTGCTACCTTAAAGAACTAAGGTAATTTTTGTCTTTTCATCTTTTTTTCTTATGGTGACTTCTCTGAGTTTTAAAATTTTCGTCTGTGTAGGGTGAAACTGGTGAAAGAGAAGGTAAATTTTATTTCCTTCAATATCTGGGCCAAAGATTGGTTTCAGGACCCCCAAAGGTCTGCAGATATGCAACTCCCTCATGAAAAATGGTGTAGAGTTTGAATATAACCTACGCACAATCTTCTTTATACCTTAAGTCATCTTTATACTACCTAATAAAATGTAAATCCAGTGTAAATGATGATACATTTATTGTTATAATATGTTGTTTAGGAAATGATGACAAGAAAAGCAGTTGCATTTTTCATCGTTGTCGAATATTTTCTGTCTATGCTTTCATTGAATTTAAGATTAAGATTAAGAATCCACAAACTGGGAGTGCTGGCTGTAGTAACCACTTAGGAATAAGGTACGTATTTTTGTAATTTTCCATAAGGAGCCCAGACGGCTTCAGGCTGGGGGAAAAATCAAAACTACCCATTCTCTCCAGCACTTCCAGTTTTCCTGTGATTTGTAAGACAGCAAATTTAGCAGATTGAACCTTCAGAGAGACCCAGGGACACCTAGATGTGATAATGATGCACGTTGAAGGGAACATATCTTTGACTTGGAGGAACTTTTGAGAGTGAACTGTGAGGTGGAGCCTGGAATTCTTGGGCACAGATCCCTTCTTCTGATTTTTGCACTAGAGGTGGCAGAGCAGGTGCCTTTACAAAGCACGAGAATGCGCAGGTTGATGGTGGCAGAGATAGAAATTTGGATTAAGCCAGGTGGAAGCCCTCTGGCGGTGGAGAAGTGCCCCCAGCTGCCCTCTGTGGTTAACAAGGGACCTTTCACTTCTGATGCAGCACAAAGTACACCAGCTGACTCTGGAGCAATGTACTTCTCAAATCTACTATAATACAAGATCCCTTAGGCGTAAGACGGCACTTCTGAGCTGCAGCTCCAGAGAAACAAGTAGGTCTGTCCCTTTGAAAACCGTGAGCATACTAAGGGAAAGGCGGCAGTGGTAGAAAATGACAGGTGGAGGTTAGTGTCATGTTCTGTGGTGTTCTCAGACTTGTACACGGAACCTGAGTAGAGCAACACATAAATGTCATCCCTATCTGTTGTTGTAAGAAGGAAAAGAAAAAAAATTGCCTCTCCTAGAACTTAGCATCAAGTGAAACTCGGTGAAGAATAACTTTTCTACTTCTCATGTTTTCTTCCCCCTCATCAGTAAAATGCACGGATACAGGGGGGTCAGACACACCTGAATTTTGACCTCTGGCTTCTTTGTGTGCTATTCGTGCCCTGGAGCTGGTCTCTTAATCTTCCTGAGACTTCCTGCTACTAGTGAAATAGTTTAAAAGGTGTTATTTCACTAGTTTAGCAAAATTAAACTTACAAAGACGGAATCAAATGGCATTTTCGTCTCTTTTCTAAAACTTTTTTTTTGTCTTCCCTTTTTTACTCAACAAAACCCCATGCCTATTTGATAGTCCCAGTTTCTAGGGGAATTTCAGATGCGTTCCTGTCTGCCTTTCCTGGTTTCCTGGTTGGCACTGGCCCCGACAAGCACTTCTTTGGGACCACCCGTGTTTCCTAGACTGAAATTCCCCAAATCTCCTTTAATAAATACCCAACAAGCTATAATTATTCCCCTCCTTTATCCAGGGACAAGATTACCTCTTGTCAATTTTGGAATGTGTCCATTTGAGGCCCACTCTGCTTTTATGTTCATTCGTCTTCTAACTGAGGCCATAATGTGAAGTTTGGGTTTTCCCACGCTGTTGGCAAAAGTGTATATCGTCTTCCAGGATCCCAGAAGACAATTTGGTATCCCACACAGGGCATTTGACCTCTCATCACACGCCATGATCACTATTAAGTGGGGGACCACAAGCTGAAAGGCTCCTTATGATCAAAATACTTAAGCCCAGGGGCATGGGCTGGTCTCAGTGCTCCTCTGGCCCCCAACCCCTACACTTAAATGTTTCCTTGATTGAGAACAACTGCATCCAGATCAATGTCCCATGTCACTAGGAAATCCATTCTGACCTCTGACTGAAACCCTTGGGAAGTTTTAGGACTTCCTGTAACTATCCTATCATTAGACCAGATTCATTATCTAGCATGCAGTTGATATTGATGGGAATTAAATCTCCCTCTTTTCTTTCCACACTTGTCCAAATTTGATGCCCTTGAGATAGTGCAAATTATGAACTTGTGCAAGAATACTATCTTTTGTTGTTGGCTTTAAAGGCGAGTTATCTAAATGTTCAAAGACAAAGTGGTGGCACCTGCAAGGTGTTAGAATGCAGCGGTGTGAAAGACACTGCCTTGCGTTGTGAATGAGTAATCTCCGTATCCAAGACTGTGATCTAGACTGCGTGTATAGTCACATATATCAATCATTGAAAGGACAGTTACACACACACACACACACACACACACACACACACACACACTCATACTCATACATGTGCATGTAGGCCCTTACAGACCAAAGAGGAGAAAATTTACCTACTTCCTGAATTCTTTCTCATTCAGTCATGAAGAATTTAAGGAGTGTCTTGCTGGTATAAGAGCATGTATTTTAAAGGGTAATCCCCTTTATGAGTTATCTTATGTGTTAGGAAAAATGATCAGCTGAATGTCATCTTGGAACCCATACAGGGGACCAAATAGATTTATAATTTTTCCACATTTGATAGGGAGAATTGGATTAATGATACCCGAATACTGTTAATTAATAGGTTACTGTCCCATAGTGTGGCAGGAGACTTTGTACTTAGTCTGAGTTTTAACAAATAGGGATATTGGATATGAATGTCAGTAACCAAAGGGAAGGAATGAGCCAGATCTTTATATTTGGAATTGGATCGGGGCGAGGTATCTTAATAAGGAGGGAGGGGGAGAGAGAGAGAGAGGAGAGAGTCTCCCCCACCAAAAAGAATGATAAAGTGGCAGCCTTGTAGAAAGTAACTGAACACACAGTTGGGCTTGATCTACTCTGAATTGGCCACGTGGTACCTGTAGCACTTGTATCAACCTGGGGAAATTTGGGATAAGCACATAGAATCAAGTTCAAAAGGAGGTGATTAGAATGGTGGCAGAATTTAACATCATATCACAAGAAGAGTCAGAGACTGATGAGTGGACAACAGAAGGGATGTGGACACATTTGTCTCAGCTGAGATTACTGGGGACATGTTAACGCAAACATGTAGTTGCAGTCTTTCCACTTGGTTCTACATTGGTGATGAGCAAGAAGTAGAGTTTGGAGATGTTTAGCTTAATTGAACAAAAAGCGCTTCATAATGATGTGGCAGATAATATAAGAGACAATGAGCTTTTGGTCACTAGGGGTATTTACTGATACACTCAAAAATTCACTAGAGATTTAGGCATAGGAAACATGGTTGGACCAACAGGTTCTATGCTCCCGCTGAAGTTGGAAACCCTAAATATATTATTCTGACATTTACATGCCTGATTGAACACGTGTTTTTCAGTTGATAAACATTTGCATCATCATGATAAGGAGAACCTAAACTCAAATTTTTGCATATGAAAGTTAAACATTGGTTTGTGTAATTTAGCCTAAGAGTGTTGTGAGTTTGTAATGTGCGATGGATTATTTACCGCGGTAGTTCTGAGTTCCAATCTTGGTACATTCCTTAATGAGCTGTGGGGAAGAGCGCTGGAACCAGCCTGCACCAGTGGGAGAGGGTGAATCGTGAAACTTGCTTTCCAACTTTGGATTTGGAGAGTTCATCTTGGCAGATTGAAATTGCCAGAGTAGAAATATTTATACTTTAGAAAGCGGCAAATACTACAGAGGCCTTTTTATATCCACTGGAGAGTCACTTGGTAAACACCAGTAGAGTGAGCTCCAAACTTTACAGTAGATAGAAGATACCCCCTGCTGTACCCTGCTAGATCCCCTTCTCTCTGTGACATGTGTTGCCCCATGGCCAATAGGAAGCTCTAAAGCCTTACCTCACAGTAATATGGGATCTTAAAACCTCTGGAAAAATAGTCTTTTCTGCTCACACTATGACTGTATTCTTTTAACTATTATTTTCCTCTTCCTAAATCTAGGGATACACACATAAAACAGCAGGATTTCCCTCCCTTTTATGAGATTGTTTTCAGACTGAATGCCACAGGGATTGGTTTGAGAACGCTAGAAATATGATTCCTATAAATACAAAGAGATGTATGTAGGACAGAGTGGATGTCCTCACTTTGTTACTTTTCTTAATAGAATCATGAATTTTTTTCTTACTGAGATAAAGGACCAATTTTATGTTAGCATATGTTTACAATTTCTGCACATAGCCTGAGCCTTTTCATTAGCATATTGCCTTTTTTTGAGAAAGGGTCTCACTCTGTAGCCCACCGCATGTTACCTTTTTATTTCTTTGTTAGACTGAAAACTTGATGTCCTGAAGACATAGGTTGGGTATAATGTTTTAATGGATGGAAGGCAGCATCAAGGGGAAGGAAGGTTTAAATGACCAAGAGAACTCTGGTCCACTTGCTTTTTTTGCTGCACAGCCAGTTTGCTGAAATCCCTGAAAATGGCCCTTGCCACAGGCTTTGGCAGCTGAAACACAAGTATGGGCACCATGCATTAAATGCTGAGTGGACCTTATGTTGCTAGGGCATCTTAGTGCTCATATATTGAGAACAAGTCGGATAAACATGCCCACTGAAAACTTTTTTCTTTTGTGAGACAGGGTCTCGCTCCATAGCCCAGGCTTATCCTGAACTCACTATGGAGCCTAGGCTAACCTTGGACTTCTGGCAACCCTCCTTCCTCAGCGTCCTGAGTGCTGAGATCACAGGCGAGTGCCACCACACCCAAGTTATGGGCTGCTGGGGGAGTTGAACCTAGGACCTCTTGCTTGCAAGGCGAGCACTTTTAACCCCGTGCCATTCCTCCAGCCCTGCCCATTGTAAACTTATCAAGTCAAATTGACTTTTATCACTGACTAGAATTTCTTTTCTTCTCAAAAACAAAAGTGATTTTCAGCTCACATATTTTCGTTTGATTTTTTTTTTGCAAGTCTTCCCAACTTTGATTCTCTTCAATTTCACCCTCCCCATTTACCCTTGAATTCCAATGAGATTTTTTTTTTTCCTGAGCCTTTGGTCACTTCTTGTCACGCCTTTGTCTCCTGATTCTCCTCGCATGAAGCTGTCACCTTCAGAGAGAGGAGCGGCAATGGCTGGCTAGATTGAGGCCCTTATCTTTCCCCACAGTCCTTCCTGTTCCCTTCCCATGCCAAGCTGACATCTTCTCTCTGCCCTTCGCCCTGCAGCCTTTCTGCCATGCCCCTCTCCTGTCGGAGCATCTCCTGATCAGGACTGCCACCAACTCTCTCCTTCCTCTGCCTAATTCCTTCCTTTCGCCTCCTACTGTTTACCTTACTAGTCTTGCTTCTTGCTTACGGCTTGTGTTTCTTTCCTTGAATTATCCAACACAGAGACTCTGTATTTGGGCTGGAGCCGCGGCACTTGACGAATATTAAACACACAAGATGAAGTGTAAGTCTGCCTTAGGTCTCTTTACTGCTAAACAGTAATGGGCATTTGGCTTCTTCTCAGATCCAAAGAAGAGCTATTAAAAATGTCCCCAAATAAGTAACATAAACCAACTAGCATTTATGAAAAATATTATTCTCTTTTTAGAAGAGAATTAGAAGAAATGGTTAAGTGGGGACTTGGCTGATTATATTGCCCCAGTGGCCAAGGACGGCCGAGTCCATCACAGTTTCTTACTACGCCATGTCATTTGCAGTGTATTTGGGAAGGCAGCTCACTTCTGATTAAACATAAGAACTCTGGGTATGTGAGGTTTGACTTTTCAGGCCTGATGATCTGACACCTAGTGTTAATTTTGAGTACTGCCAAATACTTCTCATGAAGCTCATACATTATTAAGAGAGTCTCCTTTTTTTATTCCATTGAATTTCCTTATGTAATTTTTGAGATCTATTTCATACCCAGGATGGTCTCAGGAAAGACTTAACTTACCTGTTAATAGTTAAAGAGCACAATGCAAATTGCAGTCAGGAAGCTGGGTTCTCATTGTGGTCAAACGAACTTCTATGACTTTAAGCTAACTATGTTGTCTCTTTGAGTCTGCATGCTTTCATTGACAAATGAAAGCGATGGAATACACCAAATACATGACCTATGTTTAGGACTTTTAAACTCTAACCTCCAACAAGTTGTCTTTTTAAGCAATAGTGATGTGTGTCAACACTATCTTGAAGCTTGGAAAACGTTCACACAATAAACCAGAAAACAAAACCCCTGTTAATTGGAGGAGTGTAGTTATCTCAGTTACCTTTTGATTGTTGGGACGTAATACCTGACATTCACAAGTTAGGGGAGGAAAGGTTTACTGTAGCTCGTATCTTCAGAAGGTCACAGTCCATATCTGGGTAGCTAACAATGGTGAGGAAGCACATGGCAGAGACCCAGACAGAGAAATAGCTGTTCACAGTAAGGCAGACAGGAAGCCAAGCGAACGAAGCAGCGCAAAGCTAGCATATACCCTTCCAGGTCATGCCCAGTGGCCCGCCCCTTGTGGGTCAAGTCTCACTTTTCTGCTCCTTCCAACCAGGCCCCACCTGCTAATAACACATGGTCCTGTAGGTATTCTGCGACATCCAAATACTTGAAGCTTTAGGGGGACATTTGAGATCCAAACCAGAACAGTGGTTGTTCTTTCACTAAAAGCTATGACATTAAAAGCTATAACAAAGACCCCAATTAGGATCCTAGTGATTTATAGTGATACCATCTAGCGAAGCTTATGTTAGGAAGAAGTACTATCTGTTGCTGTCACCTAGTGTCACTGCTAATCACCTGTAGGTGATGACCATGTGAAATGTGGCTAGGAAGAATGCAAAGTTAAATCTTAATTTTACTTAATGTAAAATTTAAAATTTAAATTAATAAATTTAAATAATGAATTATGGCTACTGGCTTTAGTTTTAGAGTAAGGAGACAGGGGAATTTTTTGATGAATTAAGAATTTCATTGGCCAGTGTGCTTAATTTATTTGCTTACTAATTGACTGTATATTAATATTTTCATTTCAGATTCATTGGTTTCAGTTTTGCCAGAAATAACCATGCAAGTTCTTTAGAATTTAACCTAGTGCTTTCTCTTATGGTTTTAGCTAACTAGGTCTGGTTTTATTGAACTTAGATAAGTAAAAATGATTTTTTTTTCTGGTTCACAAATAAGGATTTTTCCTTTCTTTCTTTCTTTCTTTCTTTCTTTCTTTCTTTCTTTCTTTCCTTCTTTCTTTTTTGAAATGGGGTCTTGCTGTGTTTCCTAGGCTGGTCCTGAACTCTCTATGGAGCCCAGGATGGCCTTGAAGTCATGGCACAAATAAAGATTTAAGCATGAGAAAATATTAACAAGTTGTCATGCTTAAGCTAGTGAAAAGTTCAAAGCCTAACCTTGATAACTATTTTTCCAAATTGATGCTTTGCATTAAGAAGTTTATTTTTTAAAAATCTGGGAGTGTCTTGAGACACAAAAAAATATATTATTTTGTATTTACTATAATGTCTAAGAGATAAAATATTTATACAATTTCATTAAAAGTTGTTTAAGTTAAAAATGTATCTTTCTCAAAATCCAAACTGTCTTAAAATATACCCTGAAAATCCTCAGAAAACTTCAATATAAACCTCATCCTATTTTTTGATTCCAAATTATTTATCATCAGATAGACAGGCCTTCTTTTGTGCTCTTGAAATTGAATTAAGCCTACCTATTCACCTCTTTCATTAACTAAATCATAGAGCACCATGATTTTTCTACTGGCTTCATTAATGAGACTTTGACCCCTAATAACAGAAAAACAATTTCTCTAACAATAATAGACATACCACACACACACACACACACACACACACACACATACACACACACACAAACACATACCTTCTAAGATAAAGTGCTGGGAGCAGTTTATGACATTGTTATTGAAAGTATCTTTCTTAATAAAATATGTACGCATGGAGGGATCTGGCCCCAAGTAAGGAAACGTGTTTTATCAAAGTTAGTTATTATACCTATAATTAATATTACCTGTCCTACAACTAACCCACTGTGACCCAAACTTTCATCTTATTATAAAATTACTGTGTTCTTCCCAATGTCACTTTTTTTTGGTGACATTTGCATACTAAATGCTCGTAATTAGTTATTTTTGTGTATTTTAATACAAAATCATATGCTTTTCTGCCATTCAATCAAAAGATACCCCTGATATGTCCAGAGAAATTCACAGAAAAACTCAACTGAATAGATTTTTTACAATATTATGTAAGAATAATATTTTGTAGTAATGAACACAACGTGCTATAAAGCCTGTGGCGTCTGTTGAAAAAAGATTAAATCGTTGCAAGAACTTCAGCATCTTGAATGTGACTGCGATATGTTTCTTAAAAACTGGTAAGTTTCTATTACTGCAGGTAATTGCCCACTTATGTGTATTCCGGTTATGTATTTAGAGAGAATGTTGTATTCTTCCCTCATTTTGAAGGTCCTTTGTACCTGTTTTGATCAAACTGCATGAAATTATGAGTTATCTCTACTCCCTTTCCATATCAAGGAATCACCATACAAAAATCAGTTTTTCTAACAGTAACACAGTGACTCTGTGCTCATCAAGGTGACAAGTGCTGCTCTGTAGGTGGAGATGCAAAATCCTTAGAAGAAAGACTATAATCTGCTGTGCTTGTATTTTCTACTAATTGATTCGTGAATCCACCCGGATACTTATCTTCTGATAAATATGAATGCTACTTGTATTTTGCTTTTCTTCCACAGGTCTTGCTTCAGTTATTAAATGCACTTTGTCAAGTGGCATAGTCGTATATTCTGTATGTCCAGGAGATGGCAGCCTAGGCACTACGATTCAGAGAAGCTCTGCGTTGTGTGAGGCTCAAAGTCAACGTGGCATCCCTGCTTTATTTTCAACCTTAGACATAAATGGAACATCTGCTTTTTTGTTTTATTGTTTTTGAACACAATTTTGGCACAATGAAAATAAAGGAATGATTTATTCAAAACATCCACAAACATGAGAATAATAAAGGTGTTAAACCAATTTTCTGTAAGTTTTCTTGATGTGTTAGAGGGGAACAGACTGAGATGCAATTTGCAGCCAAGATGCTGCTTTTTAAATGTGACTAGGCGCATAATAGATGATGTTTTTCTTTTTAGAAAATTCTCTTTTGCATTGAAAATCTAGCTTCTGAGCAACCTAGAAACAGTTGTTGCTAAAGTTTGGATCTGGTGTGTCTTCCAAAGACCCATGAGTTGAAGGCTTAGTGCCCGGCTAGGCATTTTTGGAAGGTGGTAGAACCTTGCAGGAGAGACTTAGTCAGCCTCATTTAGGGCCCTCCTTGAAGGAGACCATGACAGCGCGACCCATTGCTCTTCTCTCTTGCTTCCTAGCCATGAGGTGAATGGTTACACCCTGCCACACGCCTTTGCCATAAGGAGCTGCCATAGGTCCAAATCACTGGGAGCAACTACGGTTGACTGAAAACTCCGAAGCATTCTGCTAGAATCGCTATTATTGTTAAATATAATGAAAATTGTTTGCGCATGTGCATGTATGTGTGTGTGTGAAGGAGAGAGAAAAGACAAGAGAAGCCAAGAGAAAGGAGAAGAGGAAAGAAGAGAGAAGAAAAGAGGGGAGAAGAGGGAACAGAGGAGAGGAGAATTTTCTCCCAAGTGATCAAAATTTCTAAGAGAACTTTTGCTTTGTGAGTATTATGAACTCAAAAGACTCAAGGCAAGTAAAACCTATCTTACTCCTGTAAGAGCAGAGAACCACCATTTTTTTTTTCAAAAGAGCCAATGCGTTCAGAGGATCCATTGAAAGTTTGTCAGGCTGGAGATAAACACGTGAGTGGGCCAGAGGAGATCAAGCTAGAGTCAGGGAAGGTCAAATCAAGGAGAGAGATTTCTTGATCGAAGAACTACAAAGGTACCAGTGAGGTCATGCTGCAGCGTGCAGCATGCCTGAAAGAGCAGGTTACCTGAAACAGGGGAAGCAAGAGGGGATTAATCAAGTGCATGTCCTTTGCTCCGTTCCAGCTGCCCCATCCTCTTCTCTGTTCCCTAGGTCACCATCCCTTCCGTCTTCAGATCCTAGTCTCAGGGTAAGTATGTCTTCAGTCAATGAATACACAGCTGATGATGGAGAGAAAATGACGTTCCAACCCCAAGAATGTAAAGATATATAAGTGGCAGCAACTCTAGCTGCAGTGGTGGCAAAAGGGTGAGAACTCTTCCCCGGGAATCTCAGCAAACTCTTGTCATCCTGTGAAACACCACAGAGCCACTGTGGCCCACTGCAAGGAGGCAGGGAAGTCAGGATCACAACTTAAGAAGAGGTCGGGGCAACCTTAATTCTGGGTGTGCACTGACAAGAATTGAAACTGGAACTAGATGTCCATGAATAGATGGACAGATGGACAAATAACCCACAGTGACCACAGGCGATGGAAAGATACTTAGCCCCCAAAAGGAAAGAGATCCTCATATATGCTACAATAGAGATGAAACTTGAGAAGATTTTTGCTAAGTAAAATAATGTCATTCACAAAAAGACAGATGTCAAATCACCTACTCACGTGGGCTACTTACAGTAGACAGTTATAAAACAGAATGTAGAATGGTGCTATTAGGAATGTGGAAGAGGAAGCAAGGAGCTGTTTAAGGAGCGAAGAGTTTCGGTTTGGGGAGGTGAAAAGGTTCTGGAGATGGAGTATTCAGCAATGGGAATATACTTCACCTACAGTTCTACAACTCAGAAGGGACCTGGAGGCTCAGCTCAACAATGAAGAGACAAGTTCAGGGCCCTAGGTTCAACTCCTCAGTAGCACCCGGGATGGTGGCACACAACATATTTATGAAAAATAAATGGATAAATAGAAAAAGGCCTGAAGCACCGGGCCTGACTTGTAAAAAAAGTTTGAAAGTTATTATGTATATTTTATCACAACTAGAAAAAATATTAAAAACACATGAGAGACAAAAAAGAGACCAAGAGTAGATCACACACTGTAGAGTACTTCAACTCACAGAAGCAAGTTTCTTGTCCTTGAGGCTGAGAGCCTCACTTATAGTTCAGCTTTGTTTCAGTCCTAGGAATTGAAGCATTCCTAATTTGACTTTCATGTTACCTGTGCTGGCTAGGCCTTGATTTTATGCAGTGGCCACCTTGCATTCCAGCTTTGTTGACCTTGTTTCCTTTGAAAGACATTTTTCTGATGTCCCCAGGGTAGGGATCCCTCCACCCTTTGCAGTCTTTTCTCTTGTACCTCGTTCTTTACCCTAAGCGGGGTTCAAATTTGAGACCTCAACTTCTTGCTAATGGAATTCCATAAAGATAACTCCTGCTTATTTGATTTCCTGGTTTATTTGACCCAATTACTGTGATCTGAATGTCTTAGATTACCCAGTTTTAACACTCAAAGCATTCAGAATGTTTCTAGGAAACATTTTAGTCCCTGGCAAAGTGGGAGAGTAAATTGCTTTATCTGTTGCTTTTTCTGTTCCTCAACGTTGAACTTTACAAAGACTGTCCCATTGACACTCAGTGAATACAGGGGTGAGCCAGCCAAGGTGCCAATAGTACAGCTTGAAGTTTGAGGCAGTTCTTGGAGTTGCACCTCAAGAAACTTGATGTAGGACGATACAGAGGATGAGGGAAAGCTATGTATATGGAAGGCACTCAAGTTCAAAATTAAGAAGCCAAGAAGAGGAAACTTGATGCGCAAGCTAGTGTTTAGAAATATACTGAGATTTTTATATGATTCAGCTCATCTAATCTTTATAATATTATAAATCATATACCATCATCATAATTTTACAGATGAGGAAACAATAAAAAACTTAGAATAGATAATTGGTTATACTGGACTTCAAATTAAGGCTCCTTGACATTAATTCAATAGCCCTGCAAGCTTTCAAAACAACACATCTGGTCCTTCACCCAGAAAACCTAATTTTACCATTTTAGGGTAGGGTTATTGGTTAGAGCTCTCTAGAGGAACAGACTCAATAGAAAATATATGTACCATTACGCAGGAGATATTGTTAGAGTCTGAAGAGTCTACAACAGCTGCCTCCATGCTGGAAAGTTGGATGGTCTAATAGCTGCTCATCTAAAGAACATAAAAAATACAACACAATTAGCAAGATCAAAAATGAAGCACAAATTTAATGTTGATAGTCCTGAAAGCTCACTAGAGAGTTGCCCATGTGAGCCTAGGTTGAAAGGCTGAAGGTGACTTATGTCCCAAGGCACAGGCAGCAGAGAGTGCATCCACTCAAGAAGACTGGAACTCTACAAAAAGTGAATACTTTTCCTTCTAATTTTCCCTCTCTTTCTCTTTTTTAATTTCATCGAGTTACAAGCCTACTGGCTGGTACCAGCCACAACCAGAATTAATTTTCTCCCTTCAATTTGCTGATGTATCTGTTGTGTTTTTGCTAGGTGTTTTATACTCCAGTCAAGTTGACCTATCACAATTAACGGCCATGGGACTGGGTGCTGGGAGTCTTACAAACTGCTCAGGTGATGTTATTGGGTGTTCGCTGGCTCAGAATCACCAACTGAACACTGAAACCTCATTTTATAACAGCTACTTGATTCTGTCTTCCATAAAGATGAAAGTTCAGAAAACATGCAAAACTGGGAAAGTAAGGGACTAAAAGCAAACCAGGAAAGGTTCTTAGGTGATTATGCTCAGGACCATCACATACGGTAGCTTCCTTCCGTTATTGACTCACCACAAGAGGACTCTTGGCAACTGAACTAATAGTACAGAGAACATTGTGGCACTGTGGCAAAAAGGATTTTTGTATTTTGCCCATTTTTGAGACTAAGTGGAGCAGACTAATTTTCATCTGACAAGAGGAAATTTCAGGGCAGCCCAGTGTTCAGGCCATGGCATGGGTTCTGGTGCCCAACTTCACCCAAATGTATCACGAAAATCACGAGCAAATATTAGAGCAAAAACTCTGATGAGAAAAGTTGGGAGCTTCACCAGAAAAGAAGTACCTACCAAAAACTGGGCCAAAGACAGCATGATTGCTGAAAAATTTAAGCATTAAAAGGGAATTGAGTAGTTTACATCAGGATAATAGGAATGATGGCTTGAGGACATCTTAAGAACTAGCCACACCCCACGCTTCTGAGGTTCAAGTCTTTAAAAGACTGTTTTGTTAAGAGCAGAGGGCACCCTGCAGTTTTGCCTAGGAATGTGTTTTCCTTTTCAGTCATTCAGATACTAACAAGCAGCCGTGGCCATGGTACCAGAGGTTCAGGCTACTGTGTAAGTTGGCAGCAAGTGTTGGCATCCCCTACATGGTGCTGGTTTTACAACAATACAGAATGCAAGAATTGCAGGGTCATGGATTTCTACCTCGATTGCAGAGGAAGGCCTGGGAGGCCTGGCACTGTGCTTCTGAGAGGGCAGTGTGTGAAGCTGGGGGTCTGAAGCCAAAAGCACAATGGAGACCCCAGGAAAATAGAGATGTCAACAATGGATCGTGTATGGAGAAAAGCCACAGACAACAAATGGAGCCAAAATAAGACAGGGGCTCTAAGGGCAAGGCTGCCCAAACCCCTTGGAACTGATATCGCGCCACAATGTGACCCAGGTGCTGGACATGAAACCATAGGATTTGATGTTCATCTTGGGGTCTGCTTTGATCCCATTCATTTCTAGCATTCTATTTCTTTCTTTTGGGATGAGGATGCTTATCCTATGCCACTGTATGTTGGAGGTGTTTGACTTTCTGTTTGATTTTTATGGAAGCTCATCGCTAAGAGTTTGCCTTGCGTCTCTTCCAAATATCTAATGTGTCTGCCAGGCAATTGAATCATCGGGCTGCTATACTCATTAGTGAATTCATTCACTGGTGATTTCATGTGAAATCTCTTTTTTAAGAGGTGAGGCCTGCGTGGAGGGATAGGTCAGTGGGTATAACCTGGAGGAATAAATTCCTGTGCTATGTTCTTCTCCCCTCTCTCTCTGCTTCCTGGCTATCACATAGGAAAGAGTTTTCCTCTATCGTGACCTTCTGCCAGGGAATCCAGCTGACTATGCATGAAGCGAGACCTTTAAGGATTTTTTGGGAGGGGAGGGCAGGAAGGATCTAACTCTCTAGTCCAGGCTAGTCGTGAACTCACTGTGTAGCCCAGGCTGGCCCTGGATTCAGGAGTACTGTGATTACAGGCCTGTGCCACCACATCCAGCTATTATGTGGTGGTGGGGAATCAAACGTAGGGTCTTGAGCTTGCTAGGCAAGCAATTTGACCACTGTGCCATTCTTCCAGCCCCTGGACTGAGACCTTTAAAAGCTGAACAAAATAAACTTCTCCTCCTTTAAGTTGTGTGTGTTGGGTATCGTGTTCCAACAGCAAGAAAGTGACTAAGACAGCAATAAACACCTTTATAGTTATTTATGAATCCATGTACCATTATCAGGTAGGTAATTTCTATTATTTTCCCAAAAACCTCAATCAGATCCCATGTAACTAAAGACGTCCACATTTTGAGTTGACAGCTCAATCATAGTAACAATGGTGCTAAGGCAGGAACTAATTGCATCTACGAGGCCCTCACCTCCATGAACACTTCCAGAAATCTCGATTTGAGTATTTCCTGGAAACAAAATTTCATATAATGGCCTCAGCACCAGTTTAACTATAATAATAATAATTCATAATAATAATACAAACACAAGTTTTATAAATGTTTTATAAGTTGACTGAGACTTTACTTGCTATTATTGGATGCAGGAATTTTAAGAAATCTCATCTTTCTTCATGGTCAAACTTAAGAAAAATCAGTTTAGATTTCCAGTAACTTTCTGTTCCCTAAAGAGTTAGAATTTGAGCTGATGAACCTGTGGTATTTATAGAAACACAGGGCTGGGTTCACTTTCTTTTGCTCAGTGTTTGGTGGCCGAGAGGATTTTGACACCACCAAAAATGTTTATAAACATGGAAGTTGTGTTTTTCACACACAGGTCTCCTCTCATTGACATATTTACAATTAGGTTCATGCAACACACTCCAACAAGTACCAACTGTGTACTTTAGGTAAACTGAGCCTAAAAGCTATTCCCCTTTGTGTCAATGTGCCAATAGAAACTAAAACAGTGACTCTAGTCACGAAAGTATCTTCCTCCATGAGAACCAATAACAAAAGCATTCTGACAACAAGGGTTAATAAAACACTGACTCATCTGCAAAGGCTTCAGAAAAAAATTCTCATCAAGAAAAGAGGGGATACCTGAGACCCATTAAATCCAAAATGGAGTCACAGGCGTCAGTCTTAACAAAAGATTGATAAAAGGAAGAGGTTATAAAGAGTGGTCCTTCCACAAAATCCCTGATGGTAACTGTCACAAAGGACTGTGCTGAAATCATAAGTTTTTTCTAAGTCAATTTAACATAGTCCAATAGACCTGCAAGTGTTCAGATCTTAAAACGTTCACAGGTAAAAGGACAACATACCCACAGCCTATGTACAAAGGTCCCCCTGGTTGCCATTATACTACATTACTCTTGTCAACTCAGTTTCTCTGTCAAGTTTTTATCTTCCGTGTTCTAAAAATTTATCTCCATACGATGGCCAGATAAGGATTCCAGGACCTTGCTGAAAACAAAACAAAACAAAAACAAAAATGCGTTGCTCTTTCACTCACTTTACAAATGACAAACAGAAGCATCCAACTGTCTCTCTCGGATCCCTGGGAGATGACTAATTCCGTTTCTGGGGCTCGTCTGCACCTCATTCATCTTCTAATGGTGGCTCCCTGACTCTTTCAGCTCCTTAATCTGTTTGTTCAAACCACATCCATGCAGCAGCCTTTGCTCTTATCACCCAAATGACTCTGTTCCCATGTCCACATCCATATTTCCCTCCGGTCCACAATTCCAACTCCCAGCGCCCACACCCCCAGGGACTACACCCTACTTACTTCAGGATGAAGGAGTAACTGGAGCAGATGACCCAGAACAATCATTCCTTACAATAATAGGTCAGGAATGTGGGGTCCTTGTACTATGTCGCCTGTGCTGAACATCTCCACTGTTCTCACACATATGCTGTTTGGCTCCCTGTACATGACCTTAGCTTACAGAGAGCTGTTCCTTCATCCCTTCTCGGCCATGGCAACCTGACTTCTCTGGCCCCTGACAGAACAACTTTGTTGGGTCTGGCGTGTGGCCAACTGATGATGACAACCCTAACCCCCCCCCACCCCCCGCAGGGACCTAACTCCCTTAACCCTTTGCCCACTTGCCTGCTGTCCCAACCTATCAGACGACTCTGCTTGGTCCTCTTCTGCCCAATCCCTGGTCCACATGCCAACTAAACAGCTCAATCCTCGATCCTCATGCCAGCTAATCTGTCCACACTACATGAAAGCTGTGTTCACTCCATATTCCGCCCTTTTCGCCACCCGCCCCCCCCCCCTTTGCCCTTTTGGTGTCCCATTATTCTTATTCCTTTTACCATGTCTTATCCCCTCTCTTCCTTACTCCCTTTCTCTCAGGCCTTATACTTACTTGTCTTATGCCTGGACCTGTTAGCTAGGCATAGGGGAACGGGATGGTGGGCTTACACCTGGACCTGCTACCCAGGCTTGGGTTCATGGAGGTAATGAACTCTTACTCCAAATCATCTCGCTGCTGGTCATACTTTTGGTTCTGCTGAGTTCCTTCTTTGACATAACACTTTTTTGGGGAGCGAGACTCAAATTCAGGCTGTCCTCCATTTGACTTGAATGAGGCACTTTGGCGACTTGAGGTCAGTTCCTCTGAAACGCCTAACAGTGAGACCCAAGATGGTGTAGTTGGCACTTGAGAGCTTCTCATTTGTCAAACACTCATGATGATAAAAATAGACTTATGTTTTTTGGAACTCAGTGGACATTACAAACTAGTATTGAGTTCAATTTGAATTTGTGCTCTAATAAAGCAGAGCTTACTGGAGGCCTCCTAGAGGACTTTTCCAGGACCGTTGCTTTTCTATTCTTCCTGCAGGAATGCTTAGCTATTTTTTCTTTCTTTTTATTTTTTAAGTACTCTTTTATTCCCTTGGGTCTTATTGTTCTCATACCTTTTTTTTTTTTTTTAACTAGTGAGTCAGAGCCCTGCTACAATGAGAAAAACTTCCAGTCTCACAGGCCCTTGTTACCGCGAGAGATGGGGCTGAGGTGCAAAGATGTCACTGCAAGAACTAAATATAGGCCCAGCAGCACAGTCCCTCCCAGGCCCAGCACTCTGGGTAGGCAAGTCTGCAGCATGTTGTGGTCCTCTTCCTCCTCCTCCTCCTCCTCCTCCTCCTCCTCCTCCTCCTCCTTTTCTCCATTTTATGCTGCTCTGAGAAATCTTTCCCCTTAGGGTAGGGCTGATGAAGCATTCCTGAATTCCCCGAGGGTCCATGAAACAGAGCTGAGCACTTTCCTGGAGGAAACAAGCTGATGTTGGTTACCAAACAGAGTTGGGAGTCTTCAGAGACTTTGTTAGAGCGTGTTTTCTTTTCCAAGTCTTAAACTAATTTGCTATACTTCTGGTTGACAGCACTTAGCTGCTAAATGTTGTAACTTTTTAATTTGCTTAGCTGTAGAAATGAGCTGAGCGATGTGGTTTACTGATTGAATAACTGTAATTAATGTGTATTTCTAATGACATGACCATGATGATGGGATTAAAAATCACAATATTATGTTTACCAAAAAGGAATTGTTCATTGCATTTTGTTTCCTCACTTGCCTGAGGTTGGCATGTACCAACTTCTCAGTGGTTTCCATCAGGAAGTAAGATCCTGAGCTCATGACTCCACCCGTTATTGACGTCCCACATGCTGAGAACGGAGCTTAGACCATGTTCTGCAGAAGGAGAGAGGCCCCAACAGATGGAGGACTTGCTTTGCTCTGACTCACAATGTGACCATGGAAAATTCTGATTACAAAACATGGAAAAGTCAATGTTTTGCCCCTGAGAAACATCTGACAGTGCCTCCCACTCATCTACTCACTTTATTATATGTTTCAAACCCTTCATAGGCAGTAAGGAACTTCAAGACCTTTGCCACCATAGGAAGGAGGGAGAAAGCTACAGATAGTTGGGTAACCCTTGGCTGTGAGCCTCACCTTTGTCATAGATGACTGTGTTCCATAATGTAAGTGCAGCTGCAGTAACAGATAAACCCTCAGCAGCTGAGCTCAATGGAAATTTCTTACTCATATGAAAGCCCATTAGTGCTCAGAGGGGGTAAGGCGGAGATGGCACTGCCCTCTAGCAGTCTTTTGAAGAACCATCTAAAAGTTGTTTTGCTTTTTGAAACATACTTTTCATGGGTGCCCTTGACCTAGATATCTAACTAACAGGAGGAAAAAAGCAGAAGGTCATATGCAAAGTTTTTATAGTTCTCGTCTGCAAATAGATCTCACAATTTCTGCCTTATTTGCCATGTCTGAGGTACATGGCGAATGCATGAAAGTCAGGGACAGATTGTCTCATATGTGTGAAGCAGAAAAAGTCAAGCACTTTTGTGTACCAGCTCGTCAGCTTCCACCACAATGACCAAAATCCACTACCAGCTTAGCTGGGATTAATGGGAGGTCCGTGACAGGTGTTGGTCTTTAAGCACCAGAGTCTTGAAATCAGATGTAGAGTGATATCTGCTTCCAAAAGTCTGTTTAATTTAAATTAAACCATTGGTAGACACGTGGACAATGTTCAGATCCCCTGAAATGACTCAGAAGAGTCAGGCAAAGATGGAATGTAGAATGGTCATAGCCAAATGATTCAGGCCTAAGCAAGTTCTTTTTCTTTCCCCATATTGTTTTTTTTTCTATTAGTGTATATGTGATACATAATAATTACATTCAAGTTGAAGAATTGGCATATATACATATCATATCTTGACCAATTTTCTCCCCTTCCCACCACCTTACCACCCTCACATCCCTTTTTCTTATCTGCAAAATCTATCTCCTTATTTTCTACCATAAGTCTTTCATTTTATTCTTTTACTTATAGTTTGGGTTTTTCAGTTCAGAGAAACTTTGTGATATTTACTCTTCTGTGTCTGATTCATTTTGCTAAGCATAATGGTCTCAAGATGGATTCATTTTCCTACAAATATTTCAGTTTTGTCTTTTTTATGGCAGTGTAGTATTCATATACATATAATATACCATATTTTTATTTTTCTTTATTAATTCATCTGTTTTGGACATGTTGGCCACTTCCAAGATTTAGCTATTGTGAGTTTGCTGCTATAAACACTGGTATGCATATTTCAAAGTTATATAGTTTCTTTATCTCTTTCTGAAAGATCTCAAGAAAAAGTATAGTTGGATCAAATGGAATATTTATCTGCAATTTTTGAGGAACCTTCATACTAATTGCCATACTATTCATACCAGCTTACAGTCTCACCAACAACAGAGAAAATTTTCTTTTCCCCTACAACCTTTCCAGCATTTGTTCTTTTTTGAGTTTTTGATAAAAACATTTTTATTGGAAATAGATGGAAACCCAATGTTGCTTTAATTTGCATTTTTCTATTGACTAAAAATGATAACCATTTTTTTTCACACGTTGATTGGCCATTTGTACTTTTTCTGAGAAGTGTCTATTATTCATTTTATTTGTTCAGTTTTTTGTTGTTTTCTTCTTATTTTGGGGAGCTTATTTTTTCAGTTCTTTGTATATTTTAAATATTAGCTGTGTGTCTGATGTGTAGCTGGGAGTCGGACACGTAGCTGGCATTTTTTTTCCTGTCTCTAGGTTCTGTTTTCACTCTCCTCTTTATTTCTCTTGCTGTTCAGCTTTTCAGTTTAATATAATCCCACTGTTGACTCCTGGTGTTATTGCATGTGCAATAGGTGTTCTGTTGAGAAAGGTCTTGCATATGCCTGTGTCTCCAAGGGTTTTAAGTATTTCATCTTCCAGTAAGTTTAATGTTTCTGCTTTAATTTCTAGGCCTACGACCCATTTTGATTTTTAGTATAAGGTGAAAAATATGGGTCTAGATTTACCCTTCTCTATATGGATAACCAGTTTTCCCAGCACTATTTATCAAAGAGGTGATCTTTTCTCTAGGTTTTTTTTTTTTTTTTTTTTTTTTTTTTTTTTTTTTTTTTTTTTTTTTTTTTTTTTTTTTTTTTTTTTTTTTTTTTTTTTTTTTTTTTTTTTTTTTTTTTGCCTTTTTGTTGATGACCAGATGGATAAAGAGTTGTCTCTGCTTCTCAAGATCTGGTCCATTTGTCCATCTGTCTGATTTTGAGCCAATAACATGTAGTTTTGTAATATAACTTGATGTTCAGGATTGTGAGGCCTCCAGATTTTGTCCTTTTGCTTTGGATCTCTTTGGCTCTTCTGAGTCTCTGTGCAAACTTCACAATTTTAAATGAGTTCAAATCCTGAAAGAGGCTAGAGTGATCTTAAGAAATCTAAGCTGGAAAGTCAATTGAACTCATAGTCCTAGGCCTTTAAAAGCAATCAAGATTGTCACATCAAATGTTTTAGACATGATGTGTAAAGTCAAATTCTAGACCATATCATTAACGAAAAGGAATCTGTCTGTGATCTACCAGTCTCCAGAGAATAAGCCCTGGGTCTAAGGAAGGTAAATGGTCATCAGTTTCTTTAATTGAGGTTGAGTTTGTAGAGTTAGATGATTCATTTTCTATTTTCTTGAACCTAGGAGGCATAAAGTTGGTTTGCCTAAGGTCCATTCAACCTCAGATCAAAAAGTGTCTTGGTAATTCCTCCACATTTTCTTGGTTAGGCAATTTGGCAAACAATGGCTTTGAACACCCACATAAACCTACAATTGCGTGATTGATGAGCAAGTGTGGAATTACCGATTCCCCTTGTTAACCCATCAGGATCAGTGTACACCCAATCAGTAATATCTCCTGCGTATTGGGCATTTCGCAGCACAGAGGGAGCAATGCACCGTACTTGACTATTTCAGCTTGGAAATCCAAATAATAGTGGATCTTTGCCAAATTCTCCTTCCTGTCATCATGGCAGGACCCCATGGAAAAAGATTGCTATAAGATTGGATGCCTGTGAAGACTCTTCTTATGAGAAAGTGGCAAAAACTTTAGAACAATCAAAAAGCTTTCACCCTTTCTTCCTTTAATACAAATACTAACACCCAAATAATACTTAATATCATTTATGTTTCTTTTCACCTTTATTCCTACCTGGGTTCTCAGCCCAAGTGTGTGTGTATGGAATGTAAAGAAGCCCATGGCCATCAGGAGAATCCATATAGGATCTGATCAAGTGAGCAAAGGCAGTTATACCCACGACCTTTGGACCTCTCATTATCTGCTTCTTGGAGCTCAACTCCTTGTACCACAAAGAAGTGGAAACTCTCCTGCCTCACCCTGTCGTAAGCAGATGGACAGAGTGTCCGGGAACTGACAAATGCCACCGGTCTACCCCAGGACCAGCAGCTTCTTCAGCCCAACTGGACAGCTGAATATTAATGCTTATGCCCTTGAGTCTTGACTGGCAAGAGAGCATGAGTCGTGCCCCATGCACATGAGCTGATTGCGTAGCTGGCCTAGTGGCTGCTCATCAGTTTCTTTCCCTCCCTGTGTCCATTTCTTAGTTCTCTCCTAATTCTCCCTTCTCTTCTTAAAAAAAATTTTTTTTCTTGTGAAATTCATACCTTGGGGTTGGCTTCTGGGTGGATAAAAACAAAGACTGCTTTTTTCAAAAAGAGGCCTTGGTTGCATGACAGGGTCATTCTGACACTTTAAAAATAATGTTTCCTCAGAAATATGTTTTGAGATCATGATAAAATTTATTCCCAACTTTCCTGCTCAGCTAATCTCAACAAACACAAGGCACTTCTCTTGAGATTTTTCTTTCACTTTATTTGAGAATCAAAGAAAATTTATTTCCAAATAAATTACTATAGTTTAAGTTTTCTGCTATTTTTTAGTAAAAAGTATGGTTGGTATTACAACTTCATCAAAGTGAAACAGATCTTGTTAAACTTGTCGTAGTATCCTTGCTCTTTGTGACCTACTTGCTACCACTTCTCGCTTCCCTTCTCTCCTTCCCTCCCCTCTCCTCCTCTCCTTCACTTTCCCTCCTCTTCTTTCCTCTTTTTCCTGTTTCCTCTTTTCTCCTCTTTTCTTCTCATTTTCATTCATAAAAGAATAAATTTCCCAACTTTATGATCGTCTCTAGGTCTAAATGTGTGTGTCTTCTCCAAACTTGTATGTTGACATTTTACCTCTCAAGGTTTTAATATTAGGATATGGGGATCTCGGGAGATAGGCCAGGAAAGCGGAATCCTTAGGAATGGAATAAATTGCTTCACAAAAAAGACCACAAAAAAGCTTCCTTTTGCCACTTCTCCCATGTGAAGATCCTGTGAAATGGCTGTGCTCTCTAGAAAAGCCTCTCACCAGGCGTCTATACTGCTGGTGACTCATCTTGGACTTCTCAGCCTCAAGATCTATGAGAAATAAATGTCTGGCTTTTATAAGCTATCCAGTTTATGATATTTTTGTTATAGCAGCCTAAAGACCTGAGGCAGTACGTAAATGCTATACAATGAAAACTATGCTATCAGCTTTGTTATTAAAAGCAATACTTATTTATTACCATGATCTGCTCTTAGAATAAAGAAAAAGTCAGTACTTGTAGATACCAGGATGCTCAGGACATATGGGAAATTTTTTCAGGCATCCTCAGTCTAGGGGGAAGAGTGATATAGGGTCAAATGAACCAAATAGTAGCCAGCAGATGGAGGATCCTGAAGATTTTGCGCAGCACTTCTGGGTCTACATTTGCTTTTAGGGATGGCTAATGTGTGGTCCTTCTGTCCGGAGAAACCAGGAGCAGGGTGTGTGTGTGTGTGTGTGTGTGTGTGTGTGTGTGTGTGTGCATGCGTGCATGTATGTGTGTGGATTTTAGAGGGCATTTAGTAGTGGACAGTTAGATTTTCTAATAGTTAGCTAAGGAATTCCTAGACTAGGTACTTCAACTTTACCATCCTATTATGATCTTATCAACAATGAACACATGCAAGTTCCCAAGGTAATATAAGGGATCCTAGAAATTAATATTTATTAGGGAAATAAAGGTGATTAAGAGATTTGGATGAGTGGGAAATATTGTATACACATTTCTGCCCCTGTGTGAACAACAGTGAAATTCTGGAGAAGACTTTATAGCCTAGCCCTTTCACAGGCATATTCTAGGACAAGGATATCATTCAATGTTATACAAAGAAGACTACAGCTTGATATCTGAGCAGAAGTTTAGTTACATTCTTTTTCAAAAATTGATGCCTCTACCTTGAGTGACACTTTAATGTATGCCATTGCATGAGACTCTATTGTACTTACTGTGTTAGGTCACATGATTGTTGAGGTGACTGTTTTTAATGAGAATTTGTAACAGAATCTTTGGTCTCAAATGGGCTTTCCATATAACATGTCACCCGTTAGTAAGATTGTGGAAGAGAACTGTAATTTTTAGCTGTGATCAATATCTATTAGAGGACTTGTGACCTACCACTTCTGCATAAGTTGGTTAAGGAAGTATACTCCCCTCATCCAAGAAAATTAAATAGAAACAATGATATTTGAATACAGCCTAATGAGTGTAACCAGATGTCTCCTACTCAGTCCTTCCAGTTCTGTGACAAAGGATGAGTCAAAAATCCACCTCAAAATGTTCTCAGTAAAACATGCAAAATGGAAAGCAGCCCTGCTTTGAACAGTAGTCATCAAGTGGGTAGCAATGTGATTATTTTTCTTTATAACACAGGATGTGAGTAATATTATATCTCTTTCCCTTCTCTAAATGAACTGAATATTCTCCAAGCACTCATTGAGACCAACTGATAGAAAGTTTAAGCTTTTCTATTATTGAGTCTTTCAAGATGCCACGTGAAAGTTCATACTTGGCTTCCAGTGACAAAAGTAGACATCTTCTGTCCTCAAAGTTGTACTGTTCCTTAAAGATGGAGGCTCCTGGGGTTGCCATTTGGGATCAGGAGTGACTGCAAAGGCTCCTTAGAGATTGTAGGTGGCTGTGCTTTTCCGAGGTCCAGTCAGATACTGAAAGGATCAAGGAGCAGGCTGCCAGTGCTTGTGGAGCTTGAACACTTGTGCTGGCTTCCCAATCTTGGAAGATGGTCCCCCAGATTGTTTTCTGGAATTGTTCTTTTTATTCCTTCCATGGCTGAGAGAATCCTCTATAATTACTCTTCAATGGGGCCTTTAAAAACACAAAATGAGCTCTTTTGCTTAGGGAAGCGGCTAGAGAAAACAGCAAACCAACATTAGCTACAAACAATAATTGTAATTCATTTGGGCAGACAGAATTAATACAAAAGTTCATATTAAATTCTCCCAGCTCTGCACAACTGAGAACTGTTTGCAATGTTGGTGGAGGGATTAGGTATATGTAGGAAGTCACTCATTTAGAAATATTGCAATAGTTAACTGTTATGTGCCAGCAATCATTCTCGATTGTCTTGCAGTCTTGTCCAACATGGTAGCCATGGGCTACAGATAGCCATGCACCACAACGGGTAGCTGCAACTTAAATTCACCAAAACTATCAAATCAGTATTTATTTCTTTAATGGTATTAGCTACATTTCAAGTTCTAAGTAGCCACACTTGACTAGTGGCTCTTATTCTGCAGTACATTATGGATTCTTAAGAAACTTAAGAATTCTCCATTTCTTATTATGCAAATAGAGGTTTACATTATCACAAGGAGTCATATCAGACAGCACTGCTCCAGAGCTAAAAAGATAGGAAGACATCAGACTTGATCTTTTTGTTTTTTTAAAAAAAACTTCATAATTAGTGTATGCCTGCAGCAGAACATAGTGTAACAACAGGCTATATTCGAAACAATGGTAAATTATATGACAGGATATCAGTTTAGTTTAGCAAGTATCTATTGTGCAAGACATTATACTAAATTCTATAGATACAACAATGTCAAAAAAATAAAAAAGACAGCCAAGCCCCTGTATTTTACAGATTAACAGAGACAAGAATAAAATTGTTTCAAGGCCTTGGGAACCAGAGCAACTTTCTTTGCCTGGGAAAGTTACCAGAAGAAAATACAATTTCATGCATGTCTTTCCTTTTCTTTGTCAATGTACATGCTTTTTTTCTTAAACACCAAAAGAATAATTAAGTAACTGTATTATGTAATAAGCAATTATTATAATTTCACACTAACATTCTCAAAGCACTGGGATTCCTTTGCTCTATTTTCCAAATGAGTGTAGACCACAGGGTGGTAACTGTGACAACTCCCAAATTTGCTTAACAACATTAATTATAGGTCAGGCAATTAGAGCTCATACCAAATGATGTCTCTCACTGCACTCTGATGCCTGAGACTGAAAGAATCTCCCTTCTGGGCCGCAGCCCCCACCATGGGTCAGGTGGGGGGGACATTCGAGCTTCATAACGGTCCCACAGTTCTAGGGTCCCAGCAGTGGTATTTTATTGAAACTTCTGGCAGCTTCTTTTCCCTTTGCCTGTTTCATTTAAATTGCACAGATAATGAAATAGTTATGTCTTTTACAATAAGATAGCTCATTTCATTTATGGGCAGTAGCTGAATATTCACTGTGTTTTCTGAGACCTGGATGAAAGGGACATCTATGTAGTGACTGGGGCGATAGGACAGTTCTCCATTGCCATTGGCTCTAGGGCCAAGGATTTAACCCTCAGCTCCTTTCTTCACTGGCATGAACATTACTCTGCAGAAAGGAAGTTGCTCACAAGTGAAAGCACGACTCTAATGTGGCCGAGGGCTATTCTAGGCTGCTTTATTCTCTTTTTTGTGACCTTAAGTAGCTCTTTCTTCCCTCTGTGCCTGTGGCTTTGCCTCTACAATTGATACAAACACAGTATTTACTGTATTTACTAGACACTTAAAATTCTTATTGTAGTCTTAAGTATCAGAGACATATGGGGCAGCTTGAGCTCCCAGCCTGGTTATTTCTCACTCCATCAGTGACTCAGCATATAACATTGGGAAATTCATTTATCCCTGGTGCTTTATGCTTCCCATCTGTAAAATGAGATTGTGGGTATGTTTCCCTTCCTATCTCTTAGGAATATATATATATATAAAAACTTGAGAGACAGTTTGAAAGATTAGAGCTTTATGCATATTTAGATTTTAAGTAAGCATGTTTGCTGGTTATCTAGGCATCTGTCTTTCTCACTAACCTCTCTGGTTGGTCCTCCCATACACCTTTGAATGGATGGCTCTTCAAACTAGGTGATTGAACTCCCGTAGCTGCCACTGATTGGAACCAGGCTGAATAACAAACAACAAAGGAGTCAATCTATAGCTTACTCTGAGATGTCTCTTGGGGGTCCCTGAATGTAGAAACACAGAAATTTGGAAGTCAGACAATTATGGATCTTGGAGGTGAAAGACCAGACTTAGGGAACTTTTGACTTGATCCCTATTGTTGAGGACAGAAAGAAATCTGGTTTACAGAGGTAAGAAAGGGGTTGGGATATACTAAAGAAACAGGTATGTGATCCTGGAACACTAAACTGAGTGAGATAATCTCTATAATTTCTACTTTAGAAGTTATTTTTCTGGCAGTAAATAGCAAAATACTAATTCCATCTTATAGCTGTGTGTATAGATACTTCAGTGAGATAAGGTCATGGAGCAAAGAGTTGCCTGAAGCTTTCTTATTCTTATGAGGTCTGGTTCTATTTTAGGCATTTTTACATTTTTCACTCATACCAAAGTATACGGTAGGAGGTATTATGGCTGCTGATTTAAAGAATTTAAATAATTTAAAGAGCCTAGATCAGTGGATGAAAGGATTGACTTGCAGTCAAGATGGCGGTGGAACAGAAACCCCAAGAAAACTACTCCTAATGATATCAACAAGAACATTTATAGATTGTAACATAATTTAAGGAGAGAGGTAAAAATAAAATTGGGTGATCAAGGGCTGGAGAGGCCCCAGGTGAGACTCTCCTACCCATACAATAGTGTGAGCCCAGAAGGCAGAACCATGAGGTGGCTTGTGGGCAGACCGCAGAGAGCTACGTGGGCCAGTGTGCATCTAGCTGTGCCCTGGAACAAGAGATTAATACCGTAGGCTGATTAAACCGGGCAGCCATGGCTTAAGCCTGGCTACTGGGAGGGTGAGCCCTTCATCCTGGCAGCACTATCCGCACACTCTAGAATGGTAGGAGGCAGGCAACATGGTAAACATAGAATGGACTGAGTCACCAAGGACTGTGAATTGTGATAACCTGCTTCTCTGCCCAGATCTCCACACCAGAGGACTTGGCTTGCCCAAGGCACCATTGATGGGAGAGGCCTGTGGATGAAGGCAGACCTGGGGAAGCGGAGGGGGTGGGACTTTCATCCACAAGACTCACCTGGCAAGCTTAGGAAGGAGAGTTGGAGCACCCTCTAGAGGCCACTGGTAACAGCACACAGACATTCAGAAAATTTCCAGAAACAGAGCCCCCAGCACCCACATCATACAAAAAATACAAGGGAATAACTAACTTTTTTTACTGTTTTATTGTGTTAGTTGGTCAGTTTATACTTTTTTCTTTCTTCTTTTGTTTGTTGGTTTGGTTTTATTTTTATCCATTTTTTTTCTTTGTCATAATTTCTTACTTTTCACACAACTTAATGAATCCTTGATTTTAATTCTACCTTTGTATTAGTTTTTTTCTTTATTCTGTTTTCCTGCCCTGGATACATAAATTGTGGTATATGTACACAACGGAGTACTACTTGTCTATAAAGGCAGACAGTGTTGAGGCTTTGTAAGTAAATGAATGCAACTTGAGACCATCGTGCTCAGAGAGGCGAGTTAGACACAGAATAAATATCAAATGGTTTCTCTAATAGGAGAAACCCAGAATGTAGTCGTTTTTGTAGAACTAAATGGGAAGGGGATAGTAGTGGCAGGTATTGGGGGTAGGAGGGTGTGGGATTGTCTAAAAGGGAGAAGGGGAAAGGTTCATAAATTTGACTCGATATGTATGTGCATACAATACTTGACTTAAATGCAAACATTATGCATTGCATATACACATATCAGGAAAATGGGGGAAAAGAAAAGATAAGAATAGAGAATAGAATCTGATAGCTGGATCATAAGTTGGCTGAGGATTTTATTATAGGCTTCTGCTTCTAAGTTCAAAGCCTTTTCTGCTGTGCAATGACTTACTATTTGCTTTCATGTTGTAGAAAGTTAAAGTTTGAAAGAGAAATAGGAAACTCCAAAGAAACTGTTCTAGTCAGTATAGAGACCAAAGGCTGATACTTTGTGATTTGCCTGAGAAATATTTGACAGGATCCCAAATGTTTGTCTATGTGCCAATGACTTCATTGCTAAATTTATTTCCTCTTCAGGAATGAAAATGACACTACCACATTTTTCCTACTCATCCCACTCAAGCATTACACATTCCGTTAGAACAAGAGTGTTAGAGTTTACAAGGCTATCATGTGTTTTACTTGGTATTTAGTCATAGTTTTTGATAGATATTTTCTATGTTTGGACATCTTTGTTAAACCTGGATCTTCCAAAAAAATGAAGGCCTAATTGTGATGATCCTAAAAGCAATCACCAGTATTTTGTGTAAGAACATGGTATAAAATGTGTATTTCTTTCATCAGTTCTTTTAGTGGCTTTTGAATTTTCTTGGTGATGGAATTTTTAGGCAACAGAACGACTGAAAATTAATGTGAAAAAAATTCAACTGGCACTTGTCTATTCGAGGGACAATATTAGACACCATTCCTTTGATTTCTACCTTACTTTATATCTACCATCCTAGAGTATTCTATGGGATAGGATTTTAAAGCCATTGTATTAAACTATAAAATGTAATGTCTATAATTTTTACTTTACAAAAGATATTTTTAGCAGTAAATAGCAAGATACTAATTCCATCTCATAGTTGTGTGTGAAGATGCTTCAGGGAACTCAATGAGGACAAAGGCCTTTGAGTTTTGCCACGTTGCTTGCCTACTTATTCCCAGTAACACTACACAGTTGTTCCATAAACACTCATTTGGGGAATGAAAAAAACAATTCCATTAATAGAATCTTAGACTAGAGAATACATTATTTACATGGCTATAGGCAATTTACCCCACTTTCTCCTACTAGTGGCACATAGTTTTACTGTATTACTAGAAATGGATCCACACATTTGCCCAAACACAGCAAGTTTCCCCTTGAACAAGAGCTTTAAAGCCGTTAGTCAATGAGTTTCAACCTCATTCAGGAACCTGGAGAAAGTAATTTCACTTTCTCAACTTCTACTTTCTGATTTCTAAAACACAACAATGATATTCGCTTGACCTAGGTAACAACATACAGAATGCAGGACTGTTGTGTGTAATATTTGTAGCACACTTAACACAGTGCTTAGTGTATGGTGCTTGATAAATGTAAGGTCTTAATATTTTGAGATAAACAGAAAGGCAATGAAACAAAGTGATAATTCACTGTGAAAATGCAAGGTCTGTCAAGAAGTTGCATCCACCATTGTACACACTGTGCAGTGAGTGGTACAGAGTACTTACTCGTGTTACCCAGTCAGTGCGGCTTTGTGTGTTAGAGTCGATAATTAAATTCCACCTTATCCAAGCAGTGATACAATATGAGAGGGGATTTAAGAAATATCCACTCAAAAAGAATGTTGGCTAATGCCTGGGATGGTTATTATCTCATTAATAGTTGGCAACTAAAGGACAGGAGCACAATTCTTTGTTGACTGTGCATAGATTGGTTTAGACAGACAGCTGCTGCTTTTTTTTTTAAGTGAGTATCTTCTTCCTGTTGTGAATACCCCACCCTTCACCCAGTTTCCATGTGTTTCCAGTTGTTCTATTAAAGCTCTAGGTAAGGTGTACCGATTTTGTGCCCTTTCACACGTAAATTACACAACTTTCTGTAGTCACAAATCCAAGTTGATTTTATTTTTAACCTTCTTCATATCTAACTCTTTCTGCTCCTGTGTAACACAGACACACACACGTGAGCGTGCGTGCACGCGCGCGCGCACGCGCACACACACACACACACACACACACACACACACATTATTTCCTTAGTTACAATTCTCTAGCTCTGTGGAAGTACGAATGACTCACTGCATAGTGGGATTGATGAAGTCAACAGCTGCTGGAAAAACATTTTTTTTTTCCGTTAATAGCTGTATCAACATGTGTTTGCTATTATTCAAGTAAGAAAAAATAATGTATATCAAACATCCTGGTAATTGTTGCTAAAACTTTCATCAGGAAAACTGATGGTTTGACACAAAAAAAATATGTTCAAATGGGTTCAACAGAGGACGTTTTGACGGAAGTAAAATCATGGAGAAATACAGAGAAAAGGAAGAAGAAAAAAGCAAAAGTCTGTTGCTTGCAGGGTGATTTAGTTCAGAGCCAGTTAGGTGACTGTCCGCATGATACTATTAAGGGCAAAGCAAGCCTTTGGCAGCTCGTCCTTTCATCACTCCCTGCCCACCCCCAGGGTGGTGCCACCCATCCACGCATCCACATCTGTGAAAGTACAAATTGCCCATTATAGCACCATCTGTGCTTCATGAAGTTTAGGTCCTAAAGTGGGAGAAATGCTACAAAATGGGAACCAGCAAATATTGGTAAACTATTGAAAAACTTTGTTTTAATTTTATCTGTAGTGACCCACAAATGACAACGACATTAGCAGAAATTTCACTGTAAAAAGATCTTTGTAAGAATTGACAAGTAGAAGATCATAACCTGCTTCACCCCCAAATACATGGCATACTGTGAGTATGTTTACTACACACAAACACAACTTATTGACATATAAGCAACCTGTTTGGAGAAAAATAAAGCAGAGTGTTTAACTGTTAAACATTTTTATTGTGCAGATTTGTAACCTTTATAGACATGCAGATAAAAAAGTGTAAAATATATCAGTAAGCATATAAAATTTTATCAATCTGTTGGACCAGCAATTGATTTGCATAAGAATCTGAGTATCTAAGTAGAACAGACATGTCTTGGGATAGAAACATAGTTTACAGACTGAACCAGAAACCATTTCCCAAGGGATTTTCTGTATATAAAGATAAAAAATCTTTACATTTAAAAAGTATGTAACATTGTACATTTTCGGTTATAAACACAGTTTAAAGTAAAACTGCCCATGCCAGTGTCTGTTTTTTATTCTGACTAGCAGGGAATGGGTTGACTAAGTGTCACGGAGCGTCAGAATAGGCAAAAATCAAGCAAAGTTCTGGATACATGAAAATAGAAATAAAAGCATTATTGGAGGTTAAGAAACAAAAGTTCTCATGGCCACGATCGCAATATGAGCAGAAGGAATACAAAGCTCTGGAATGTACCAGGCACCTCTCTGTATGACTCAGGTTTACAGATGAAATTCCTCAGTTTGAGTTCAGAAGAACTGGATCTTATTCCAGCGCAATCAGCTCAATCTTTTATTACTGCCTCATTTCCCATCTTCCCTCTGAACAAATAATGATTAGGTTAGGTCCAAGGGTCCCAGCAAGGGGAGGGGCCAAGTGTCACAGCGTAACAGATGATTGCAAGCGCTCTACTTAGAAGGGGGTCAGGTTTGCTACAACTCTGACAGTTTCACACAATGCTTCCATTTTCATAGCCCTTCCCTGGAGGCCCGCTGATCAGCTGAAAACGGAACACAATGTTGGGCCACTAAACCATCCCAGTGATGGATTAGTTTGGATTCAGGAAAGCGTGATTGTTCTTGAAAGTAAATGGAGCTGAATAGACATGCTGACCTCATTCAGCTGATGTGAGGCAGGGAGAGTTGGCTTCCAATCCTGCCAGTCCCAAAAGCAATCAGCCCCATTTGCCCACTTTAGTTCTTTTCATTGGGTAACGTTGACCATAGACAACATAAATAAAGATGCTACATGGTCAACAGCAGATGTGGGCTTTCCCTGATTCTGTATCTCAGAGTCAGAAAAAAAGTGTATACGGCAGCTAACAGAGTTTCTAATTTTGGTGTTCAAAGAGGCTATTAACCTCATGAAAGTTGATGACATGCTACACGTTGCTTGAGAAGGTGAGCATGAAAAATAGGAAGGCACATAGGTCACATTATCTATACCACAAATATCCAGGCACAGAAAATATCATAGTTCAAAATTTCAAGAAAAGTAAAGTATCGATGGAGTCATGTGTATGGAGATTATGATTCCTAATCTGATAAAGGTAACAAGATCCAACTGGATTATTAAGGTGAGTGTCAGCCATTCATAAACTACCCATATAGTGGGGAAAATGTTTGCTTAAAATCTGGCCACATACCTGTATAACCATGCCCCCAGCCTGGAATCTTCCCTTCCTAAAAAATGATAAACAATCTACAATAGATAGTGAGGTTATTGATTCTCTTTCTTCCCCTCTTCAGTTCTTCATATTTCTCCCAAATTACCTTTCAACAGTATGTTTGTATCTCAGCCAAGAAAACAATGATCAACATACAGATCAGGAGGTAAGAAAGAACTGAAATGAGTTTGAACATTTTAGACCACCAAAAATAGATGAAGTAACTCAAAAGAGACAAATAACATTATGAAAATTGAGAAAGTGATTTCTTTGTTCTGGACCAAGATAAATCATTCATGAATTGTTGCTCTACTAGCAACTTGAAACTTGAAATTGGCACCAAGAAAATTAAAAGAAAAATATCAAGAATACTTCTATCCTTGAAATGTCACTTATATTTCTTTCTGCGTGGTGATGCGGATATTGCTGAAGATTTTGCCGATAGCTTCGAACAGCGGGTCGCAGAAGGTGTGGACGTAGATCGAATAGACGCGGCTGATGCACTGAATCTCAATTAGGAAGCTCTTAATGCACGGTACAACTGCCCAGATGTGCAGGAAAGAGAGAATGGCAAAGTAGATGCCCCAGATGAGTGCCATGGGTATGCCAAACAGGGTGGAGAGCAAGCGGTAAAACCAGTATTTTGTCACAGTGAAGGTGGTGAAGCTGGCCTTCCAGATGCCATCAAAACTGTGTGTCCCTTCTGGCTCTGCAATCACATCTTCGAAGTCAATCTGAAGGAAAGAAAAGGTGGGATGTGAATGGGACAGAAGAAAATAAAAACATATTTAGGATTTACACACATATACTGGGTCGATGTCTCAGGCCTGTGTAAGACGCGGAAAGGCAACCCTCAGCATCTGTATCCTTTGAAATCCATTGGGAGAGCACATTCTTGAGCTTTCCTCTGATCTAATTATATCTCTAAGGTGGAGGCCAAAAGAATTTTAATATATTCTCCAGGTGTTTCTTCACCATGCCAAAAGCCGAGAGCTACAGTTCTAGGAACCAAGTGGAATAATTAGATTTCTTGCCTTAGAGTAAAGCTTAGCAGTGTGGATAAGAATACAAAACACCAATGAAACTTTAAGAATATGACATAATTAAAATGTCTTTCAAGACATGTAGGCACACACGACTTCAGTTCAGAATTGATTAATGGCTTTTCAAATACAATTAGCAGAATTACTTCCGGATCATTGTGATCTCTGAGGCATCCGCAGACATTTCAAGGATGGGAAAACTTTATCAAAGCTCAGGAAATGGGGTATGATACAGAAAGAAAGAAGGGCCTTGGAAATGTTGCATGCAAAGCCCCTGTGCAGAAGCAAAGGTGAGGGCAGTGAGTGTCGTAGGCAAAGTAGCTTGCTGTGGCCAAGGCTCAGACCCGTTGATTCCAGAGTTGGTGTTCCTTTCCATACTGCGTGGCCTATTGAAAACGTTGGACCAGGGCAGCGTAGCTGTGCAGTAGCTTCTCAATAGGAATCTGATGGCAGTACATAGCCTGGGAGGAAAGCAGAAAAGACTCAGGCAGGAAGAAAGTTGCTATAGCCTAAGATGGAGATAGTGGGGCCAGGACTGAAAAAGTAGAAGATGAAGAGGAAGAAGGGAAAGGGGGAGAAAGGAAGGAAAAAAGGAGGAGGAGAAAACAAATATCGTTGATACTAAAGGAATAACTCACAGAATTTAGTTACCTGAGAGATAAAAGGAGAGAGAAGCTTTATGCTTTAAGCTTCTGAGATGCCTGCTAAGAAAAATGAGGAGAGCTTTTTCTTTCTTTCTTTCTTTCTTTCTTTCTTTCTTTCTTTCTTTCTTTTCTTTCTTTTTTTTTGAGACAGGGACTCACTCTGTAGCCCTGGCTATTCCTGGTTTTACTTTGGAACCCAGGCTAGCCTTACACTCACAGCAAACCTGCTGCTTCAGCCTCCTGAAGGATAAGGCATGTGCCAACACACCAGCGTATAGAGGTAAAACTTTAAGGAAACAGAAAGTTATAAAGAAAAAATAATCTAAAAAGTTAACCAGAGGAAAATTTACTTTTGAATTAAATTAAGAGTACATTTTGGATAATGACAGGTGCAAGTACAGTGGTCTACACTTAATAGTGTTGCAGAGTGGTCTGAATGAAGGAAATCTATTTTGGTGGCCGTTAAGAAGCAATCAAGTGAGTTTGTGGTCACATAATAGTCACCAAGTGCTTCTAAATGCATTATCTCCCTGTGATCTGATCTGGGGTTTCCCATTTATCTGAGAGATTGCTGTCACTTCCCAAAGGAAGAGAGCCAAGGTGACTTACAAAAGTCAAAACACAGCAAGAAAAGGGACAGAACGCAAACTTATCTCTTTTCCAATGGCATTACCTGCTCACCAACAAAGTTCATTCTTACGATTTATATAAACTGTAGCATATAATTAGATACAATAGAATTATCAGCAGAGAGGAAGGGCAGAGTCAACTCAAGTGCTTGATGGTGGCAGCCATAAGAAGGGATCTGGTATAGCCTCAGACCCCAAACCAGCTGGTGATTGCTGGCAGTAACACAACCGCGCCCAGGATTAAGGAGTGGGGACTTGGATGCCTCCGTGGAGCTGCTCAGTGGCAAAGAGCCACTTTTGATTCAACACAACAAAATGTCTTCTGGAAAAAGTACATGATGCTTTTTAAAGTTTATTTTCTGGAACATTCTGTTTCTCCTTCTACTGCCCAATGTCTTAAGAGTGTAATATGTAAAAAGAATTTGATTACAATTCTGTAAATGAAATTAAATAGATTTATTGTCATTGTAATTTTTCTTTGCCTGTGTAGACATAGACAAAGGAGGATTACAAGTTTGAGCCCAATCTGGGGACCTTAGAGACTTAGCTTAAATCCTTGTCTCAAAATCAAAAATAAAAATGGGCTGAGATACAGCTCAATGTGAAGGCCCTGACCTCAATCTCCACTGCCACAAAAAAAAGGTTGTGGGGAATATGTGGTAAATACGACTGAGGCCTTGGTGATGTTCTGTGCAACTTCTCTGTCTATTTCGAAGATCTTTTCTGACATTGTGTTATGATACTCCTTAAAATAGGACAGGTAGCTTTCCCTCATTCAACTGCAAGATACCTTCAAATTTTTATCTTTTAAATGTGATCTTACTTTATAAGAGATTTGAGGAAGTTAAAGGTAATACAATAGAAAGACATTCTTGATCCTGGCATCAAAGGATTAGCAGTGGTAGTCCACAAATACCCAAGACACACACATGCTGTGGGTGTGCAAAGTGTCTATCATGTATATTAGAACATAAATTCTGTTATCAAAGAGTGACATGTAGCAGTTTATCAGGGAAAGGCAAATTCTCCCTCTTTAAGGAGCAGATTCCCAGCAGGCCTGCCTTAAACTTCTTTTCCAGGTGAAGGAACAGTTCCTAACTTCCATCGACTAGTTATTAAAAATCAGGTGTTTTCATTTAATTCACAGCGACTTCATATTAGTCCCAGTTTTTGAAAAAGATAAGCCTTGAAAACGTCAATGAATGTCCTGGTAGAAAAGAGATGGATTTGGGGCTTGGACATAGTTTCAATGAAACCAACTCATTCTTTAACACTAAATTGCTTTACATAAATATTCAAATTTTTTCTAAGATGGACATTGTATTTCATAATAATTAAAAGAGTTTTTAATAAAAAAAATAGCTGAATTTAGCCCTTCCTTTCGCTACTAATTTCCACAAGACAGCCTCTGTGGACAGTGTTAACATCAAATATATAATTGGTCCCTGTTATATTAGTGTATTCTGTTAATGAAGAAATCTATGAATATTGTAGTATATAAGATTTCCTGAAAACAATTATTTTATAAGTGTAAATATAAATACTTTTTCAACAAATATATTGAAAATTCTTATGTTTTCTTTTAAAATACTTAGTTCATTTTTAGATGATTGCATTTTCAAGGCTTTCTGGAAGTTGCTAGTGGTCATGGCTTGTCCTCAAATAGCCAAGTGAATTTGGGGCAAGTCTCCAGGGGTATACAACAACACAACCAAAATAACACGCTTATAAATATAATCAGTCAGTTAGCTTCTGCTTTAGTCCTGAAAATTTTAAGGTGGATTAAAAGTGTAATCAATATACAGCCAGTTAGGTGGGGCTGAGAAAAAAAGCAAGTCGGACCCAGTGAACACCCAGCTTAGCGCTGTTCTACACCGTCACCTCTGCAATAGCAATCTGTTGAGTTTTCGTGAGGAATGAGGTAGAAAACTCATGTAGAGCACGTAATATAGGGACAGAGCACTGAAATACAGTAGGAACATTCACAAATTCCTTGCTTTTTAACACGCAATTGTGATAAGAAAAAAAATATCACTTGCAAAGTACACGAGGATGTGAAATTCAACCCTCACCACTGGCTCAATAGGAAAAACTGGCATTTGTAATTGTTTTCATCACAACCTTTTGAGATGTTTTCCCTTTTTGACAGATGAACATCCTGAGAGGCTAAGAAATCATACAAGGTCACCCAGATGCTAAGTGGCAAAGCTGAACTCAACCGTATTTCAAGCCTGTACTTTCTACTTCTGCATTCCTTAATTTTCATCCAGACAGATGAGCTTCCTAAAGCTTTCACATTTGGATTATGAAAATGATGATTCTTGTTAACATTGCCACTTTAAATCAGGGCATCTAGTAACTAGGATGCTTTGCATTTTTGGTTCTAATTGTATTCTTGTGGATCTGAACAATATGTTCTCACAATTCTGGGCACTCAACCAGGGACTCTGCGTAGGTCGGTAGATACGGAAACTGAGGCACAGAAAGACTTAAAGCTGGCCAGCCATTCTCAAGGTTCCAAGTGAGCTGGTGGGAAAGCTCAGGTCAGAACTCAGACGTTAAAGTTCTCATGCCTTTGCCCAGCCCTATGTGCCACATTATTTCCCTAGGAATTTGTGCCACCTTCTCTGTGTGCCTTCTCTGCCTACCTACCCATTCATATCTCCAGGTTTTTGTAGATCTCTCACAGCTTTCTAAGACATCGACTTCAAAGATGGCTTCAAGCTTAAGAGGAATGCCCTTCCCACATGGGCACCTGGAAATTTTAGATAATACAGTGTGAGTAAAACAAGAAGAGTGTTTCTTAAATTATTTTACTTTTTTTTAGTGCATTTGAAATGCACAGAATATAGAAAAGTGTGACAACTGGCCAGTCATTTCATTAAGGACAATTCAAAATTCTACCCCAAAGGTACATCAACAGATTCATAAAGCTAAAGGGATTTTTTTCTTTAAAAATGCAAGCAACCGTTTATTGAAAAAGAGAAATGAAAAAGCCCTTGGTTGAGAAGCCAGGAGGAAACCCAAGCAAGTCTCTCTTAGAGAAAGAAAAAGAAAAAGCCCCTGGCCTAGAAGCCACGGGGAAATAGAAAGAAAAAGAAGAAGTAGAAACAAAGGAAAGCTCCCTGCAGACAAGACAGAAGGGGTCCTGAAACGGTATCCCTAAAGCTAAAAGGATCTTTAAAGAAGTGGAGTCCCACCTGAGGTGAAGTAATTGATGATTACAGCTATCAGTGACAGGATGTAGGATATCTTTCCACTTAATAACAGGTGCAAGATGGTAGCTCAGGTTAGAGAGTCTCCCGAACCCTTCTGCTACAGCCCAGTGACGTCACTCATCCTTCAACGATCTGGATGCAGCGCTATGGCCAATGAGAAAGGCAGCCAGACTTGCCTAAGCTCACTCATAATTTTGCTCTCAAGAGGTCTGGCAGGTCTAATTGCTGAGCGAAGGGTGGTGCCGCTTTCAGAGAGTCCCCACTGTGTTTGTTGTTCATCTACAGCACCACCTTCTTTAACCTGTCATCAAATCCCTCTTGAGCTCCCTTTCCTAGGGAACCCATCGTGCCTACCCCGTTATAGGGACTGACTGGTCTCCATGGAGAAGTGCCTTATTTGCTGGGAAATTTGCATACAAACAACAAACAACCCAAGGGGTATAGATGCTGTATAATTTCTTAGAATGAAATGCCTCAGGCGAAGCTGAACTATCTCTCCAAAGAACAAATTTTCTGCATTGTAATCTATAGCTCAAGTTGTCCTTCTGATGGGAGCCATTGTCCATACCTAAAATCCAAAGGCATGAATGTACTTCAGTGATATGGCTGTGTCTCAATAGAGGCTTTATAAGGAGTCAAAAGTTTATATTACTAGATTTTTATAAATGGCTCAAAATACCTTTGTACAGCATTGGCTTATGATGCTTCAGTTTCAGAAACGTAAGTTAACAAAGATCTAGCAGCAGACGTCAAGAAGAACAATCTGTCTTACTGTGTTTTGATAACACTTGGCTAACACAGCAGTTCTCACAGGACTTTATCCTGTGAAATGTATCTGAAGGCGATATTTTAAAAACAGTTTATAAGCACACAGGATTAAAAGAAGCATGGAAGGAGTCTTTCTGGTCTCAAAATCGGGACATTTTATTTCTGAGTAAGAAATATTCAAGGAAAATAACTTCAAGTACATTTGGGATTTTATACACAGTAGGGCTTACACAATCTGTTTCTATAGGCAACTATCACCTTAGACTGATGGTGGATATTTGATTTGTATCATAATCTGTAAAAGACATATTAAATATTATTAACACTAACTGTGTATAGAGAGCACCAAAAAACCCACTGAAGGTGTTAACGGAAGACTTGTCTCTCTCCTGCCCCACATTCAATGTCCACTTCTGTGCCAACAGAATCTTAATTGGTTCAAGTAGTTGGAGCAACCTTCTGATCTTAGAGATAAGGTTGGTTGAGTCTTGGCATCTTCCCGTTAGTCTCCTTGGTGAGTAATTGCTCCAGAGTAGACAGACGTGACTAAGTTCTCAACAATGAGATCTCTGTGGCAGTTGGCTGGGTGGGATTTCCAGGAAATCTTTCTTATGAAATGAGAGAGGCATATATGGAAGTCTTTTCCCTCTTTCATCTTTCTTAGAATAGGATGTGCCTTCTAGATGAAAAGAAGCCAGTTTTTGGCCATGGGGGGACATGTATAGTTAGAAGGGCAAGAAAATTGCCATTCCTGGGCAACTGAAGCAATGCCAGCAGTGGTGACCCCTTGACTGTTGTTCCTGTATGACACATATACACTCTTATTTTTAAATGACAGCTTTAGGTTTTCAGTTACTTGTGGCAAGAAATACCCCGACAGCCCCCTTTTCTGTTTGTGGGCATAGAGACCATAGCCTCAGTTGGAAACATGAGTTCCATCTCTCACCTCAAATTTACTTCTAACACTACAAGACTATTTATTTTCATTATCTTAAAATGAATTTTAGCAAAATATAAATCAAATGACCTATTAACAATTTATTTTCATTTAGAAAAATCACTTAGATGCGATAAACAGTATCTTAGATGGCTCTCAGTGATCCCCTAACGTGGTACTCATGTCTTCCTACAATGCCGTCTCCTTGAACATGGGCTAGGACTAGACATGGCCTCTAGACAGTGTAAATGGTGAAAGGGATGGAGTGCCACTTCCAAGATGAGGTTATAAAAAACTCTGTGATGTTGCCTTGCTTGCTCTGCTGGAAGCCAGCTGTCAAGACGTGAGCTGACCTCTGGAGAAACCCACGTACAAAACAAACAATGAGGTCTCCGGCCAACCACCACCGAGACCAAGAGCGTGAGAAGAATGACATGTGAGTGACTCTGAATGTGGATCTTTCCCCAGCAGGTTTTGAGAGGACTGCGGTCTAGGAGAGGCCCTCAGTAGCTACTTTGCTTAGTTACACTTATACAGAAAGTATCAGAAGGTGATTATTCATCATTCTAAGTCACTAAATATTGGGGATAATTTGTTTTGCAGCTATAAACAGTGAATGTAACTCCAAAACACTTTTGTTCAAATTATGATTTTATATTTTCTAGGTGTATCCTCTTTCACATTTACAGAAAAATGTGTACACTGGATGTCCACTGAATTCTGTTGGATTTGGTCCTGGAGCAAAACTAATAAATTATTCAGAAGGAAATAAAGCCTTTGTTGATTTTCTACAACTCATTCTAAATACAATATTAAAAGGAAAAACTTTTAGGTTATTGATAGTGTTGGCTTAGCACCTGTATACCTCCGATAGTCTTGGATTTATAAGCAAATATACTACAAAGACTAAGAGTCACTTCCATTTAGAAAGCCTGTCACTAATCTAGATTGTCATTTAGCCTAGGGACGTCAGTTCTCAGCAGTTCTCATGAGTAGTAATGTGGCAAAAGAATTATCTAAGGAAAGATGCAAGTTAAAATGCAGATTCTCTGGCCTCAATTTAGACTTATATTAGATTCTTTGGAGTAGAACCTACGGATTTGTGTTTTTAATAGAATTCTCTTCCTTCTTCATGTGATGGGCCATATTATCCTAGATAGAATGTGCTGTGGTCGTTTGGATTCGGGGGCACTCTTTTTCCACGCCTTGAAGCCCTAGTTTGTATTTCTGTCTGGAAGCTCCTCATTTGGTAGATGGCATGCAGATTCTAGACAGTAAGTGAATGGAAACACTCTTGGCAGGACTTTGCCTAATTTAAATCTACAAAAATGTGCTGTTGGGCCAGGGAAAATGATCATTATTTATTATGAAAAACATTCAAACAATAGAAATCCCGATTTATTTTCATTACTCTACACCCAGTGTAAACAAATGCATTTTTTAAAAAATCAAATACACAATTTGTAAAATCCCAGCGTACGTACCAAACCCGGCCATAAAGAGATTTCAGACCAATTTCCGGCTCCCTTCTTTGTTCCACTCACAGATTTCCAACATGTTGAGCTGCCTTTGAAGTTGGTGGAATAAATGTTGTGTGTGAGCATGTGGGCGCAGAGAGCGTTGAGACATAGCACAATTAAATGTTCCCAGAACGCAGGAACTTTGCTCTGATACCCATGTGCTTTCCCAGGGGCAAGCTTTATGGAGCCAAAACTGGCACCGCTGGGGAGAGGCTGTACAGGTCTTGCAGCAGACCCTGAAATCAAGAGGCCTGGGTTGTATTTTTAAATGCCCACGGTGATGTGAATTCCAAGGTGACCAACCCACAGCTTTAGGAGGAATGGAAACCTGGGGCAGGGACGCTGCTGAGTGTTCTTGGGCCTGGAGCCCAGCTCCCTTAGAAGGCTGAATACTAGGCAGCTTCCTCCCGAAGCTCAACTTTTTGCTTTGGGAAGGAAGAGAGAAGTATGCATTGCTAACCTGGGCTCCAATGAGAGACGATAGGGAGTTAGATATTCACCTACCTCCATAAACTAGTGATGAGTTTTAGAGTGTGGGTTGTAGAAAGACTTACAGATTGGATACCACAATTGCTCCCTCAAGATGACGCTTTTTTGTTGCTTTCCTGTCATTTCTGGGGCTTCAGAATAGTAATTTACACTTACTGTGCCCGATTTTACTTATTTGTTTCCCGTGTCAAACTTGTGAAGTCTTAGGTTATCCTCATGATAAGAAGGGTAAATAGTCCTTTATTTTCCCACTTAGGAAAGTTACTATCAGTGCCAGGACCAGGAAGGGACCTAGTCTTACGAAGTCTGCGTTTATTGAAACATCCTGGTATCCTCTATAATGACTGGTAGTATCATGTGCTTATTAATTATCAAGTAAATATTTCAAAAGTCATACTATTTTTAAAGAGCTATAAATTTCCATTAAAAGAATACTACAAGGATAGGCAGTAGGATAGTATTTTATAAATTTGTTGCCTGTGATCACAGGTGCACTTTTGTTTATTCATTTATTTTTTGGGTCCCTTGTATTTCCAAATGGCTTCCTTATTCATCATGACCCTAGACCATCACCATTCTTGGCAGGAAACGGAGGCTGACTGTCATTTAGGTGATTCGGTCTGCCTGGAAAGCCTATAAAGCAGGCAACAATTTAACCTCGTCTTCACTTTCAAGGACAAACAACCTTGAAAACCTAGATTAGACTATGCTTTTCCATTGTTTGGGTTTTGTCTCAGTAATCTGAATAATAATTCAGTAGTCTGCCTCAAAAGCAGGAGACACATATTAGATTTTGAGGAGAGAAGGTTCTCGGGAGAGGGGATAGGTGAAGTAGCCAGACCCGGTCTTGGTAGAGAAGAAACACAGAGTGACTTTTTCTTTTAGTGCCTCTAGCCTCCACTTTTCTTCCTGTTGTCTTGTGCTGTGTGTGCATGTGTGTGTGTTTTGGGGTGGGGTGGGGTATGGGCACATGACCTGGGGCAGGAAGAGAGGCATAAAGAAAAAGTGCACTTCGGAATGAATTTAGGGGACCACTTTCTCGCACAGAGCAGAAAGAGTGTCACCTTCAGGTATTCTTTATGTGTCGTCAGTGGGCTGCTGCCATCAGCGTGTATGTTATGTGGCAGAAGACCTTTACAGAGGCCTTGGAGTGGCAGTGGCTTACATTATGAAGTCTACGTGGGATCCCATCTCATTCTGCATATGAGGACCTACATGGTAGCTGTTATCTTATAGGTTGGGAGACTGAGCCTCTCAAGGTTGTAATCATTGACTAGATAAAACCCAGGACTTTGCTCTGCTGGTCCTTCATTCAGTTTCCCTCTATTATACCATTGTCTTTTAAGCTCCTTGATTGTTAATGCAGCCCTGCTCATTCAGAGACCCTTAGGAGACTTCTAAAGCTACAGGCTCTGTTGTTTTCTGAGGCCTAGGCTTACACTGACAATCTACACTAACTGCAAATGCCTACCTGACTCAGCATTAACCATTTCACCAAAGGAACAATGAGTGATTTAGCAGGAAAGATCTGGATTCTTCCTGCTCTCAAACCTCTACTTTTGCTGTTACCCTCAATCCGTTCACTTCTTCTTTAATGAGGACCCCTGGGTCATCTGACTGACCATTAGTTACCAGGTTCCCCACTGCCCTATCATCTCTTTTTGGCTTCTTCTGGTTTTCCATAACGTTTTATAATATTTCACTTTCCTCTTGTTCCTTAGACCAAATCACTCTCAAACACTAGAATATTCAGGAATTTTCTGAAGATACCTGTTAGAACAGATTCCTGGGCCTTGAGTCTGAGTCAGTGACCTGAAAGTAGAGTCTAGGGAGCTATTCCTCCTTCCAAGTTACATTTTCAATTTTAAATGTCTACCGAGCCACATGAGCTGAATGCTTGTTTCACAGCCAGTGGCACTATTAAGAGGCAGTGAAGCCTTTAGGAGATGGGACCTATTTCACAAAAAGTTAGGGAATTGGGGGCATTCTTGTGAACAGGTTATTAGGCCCTGGTTCCTTCTTGCTCCCTCTGTCACCAGGCCACTCTGAGGTGAGCAGCCTCTCTTTCATGTACTCTTTGAGACTTGGCAAGATAAATATTTTCTCCTTTAAACTGTTTAACTCAGGTATTGTTCTACCTTCCCATTGTCGCCACAATGGGAAGGTACAACAGTTTCTCACCTTGATGAAGGCAGTCTGGGGAGGTATTTTGAGATACTACTTTAGGGTTCATTCTGTGTTAGGATTCACAAAATCTGACTCTCAGATCCGAGTCAGTGTGGAAGTTTGTTACTACGTTCCTTCTGAAAGGCACTTTTGATGTACAATCTGGTGTCCTGGTTTCTGTCACGGAAGCCTTGCAGTAGTATCTTGTATAAACTACTGAGCCACTCTGAGCCTTGGTTTCTTGTTTGTAAAATCCAGGTGTGATGGAATGTTCTGTTCTGAGTATTCAGCATGCCAACTGATACAAAATATTTAGGATAATGCCTATTGTGTCAAGAACTGCTCTGGCCCTGGTGACCAAGGCAGGAGAAGTAGAGAATTGGCAGGTGCTTCAGTAACAGTATAAAAGATGAGAGGAGATATTTCAGAAAAAGAACCTATTGGCATTCTTGAAATCCTTCCATGTAGATGACTGTTATTTTGTGTTCTGTCATTAAATGAGCAAGAAACATTAGCTCATCTCTAGCAAGTCAGTCCGCTGTCTGGAGTTTACCACAAGACACACAGTGGCCAAATCTGCTTTTGGGGAGAAGATGGGTTAACTGAGGGAGTACATGGATGTGCCAGACAAAGTGATCTCAAGAATAAATATATAGGCCTGTCTTTGCTTTGGGTTAATATCTTAGTGTAGGTCCTCTTTTTTCTTTTCCCTTATGAAAATGAACAGAAGGCTTTTCCATCTTTTGTTTTCCTTAGGAGGAAGTATGGATTATTCTGGGGCTCATATTACACTTGAAAAATTTAAGCTGGATCCTTCTGCTCTGCAAATGCAATACACATTCCTAATTTACATCCAGCTATGCACTGGGACCCCTTCCCCAAGTTATGTTGTAGTCCTCATTGTAGGACACAAGAATATGATTGTCTTTGGACACAGGGCCATTATAGTCTTTCTTCAAATGAGATTATCTTGAACAAGGTGGGCCTCTCGTCCCATACACTGGCATCCTTGTAAGAAGATGACCAGGTGAGAACATACAGGGAGAGGCAGAGACTGGAGTCACATGACTGCAAGCCACGGATGGCCAACAATTGCCAGCCAACCAGTAGGAACCAAGAAGAGACAAAGAAGAATCCTACAGGGCTCAGGGAGATCCCAGCCTTGATGCCACCTTAATTCTGGACTCCCAGCTTTCAGATCTTAAGAAAGTGCATTTCTGTTGCTTTAGGACATCCAGTCTGTGATTGTTCGCTAGGGAAGCCTTAGGGGATATACACACATCCCCTTTGCAGCTACTGTAGACTTTCCTCAAGGAAAAGATGTCAGGATTCTACAGTGTTTTTAAGCCTCTTCATGTGGGCTGCCCACCAAAATATGACTCCAGGTGGAAATCTAAAACCATTCTTGGTGTACTTGAGTTCAGCTTGCAGAGATCCTTCTTGAGGAATCTGGTCTCTCTCATTCATACAACTTAACATTCTCAGTATCATAAAAACATCTAGCCACCGATGACTTGGCTCAAAATAGGCTGCATATCTCAGTCTTTTTCTACCCAGCCTTCTGGTATCTTTTGGTTGCACTTGTTGATGTTAAGTGTCACCAAACAAGTGACATAGAACAGAGTACTGTGTAAAAATAGCCACGCCAGAGCCAGTGACAGCAACATGGAGCCTGGGGGTTATTTAGTGAGCTTGGATAGATAGGAGTAATACCTTGGGGGCACTTGGGGTTGCCATCCTCCAGTGTGTTGACAGTTCTGTCACAAATCTGAAAGTCCTATCTCATTTGAGGCACTGAAATGATATTTCACCCAAGCACATGGTTAAGGATTTATCCAGAGGCCTAGCGTGCTCATTAAATTCCAAGTGTTTATACACTTGGGATTTTGTTATTCTTTAACCTTCTGGGTGTGTCATGAGACAGATATGAATGATTGCTACACTAAAGAAAATAAAAGCTCTTTTTGTTTTATCAAAGACACAAGAAACGGAAACATCTTCAATATTTTCAGGCTGCCCATTGGTGTGAGAACATGTTTGTTTGAACCAGAGTTTTTAAACCTTATTAACTTCTTTTCAGTTTCTACAATACACTTCCTGATGGCAGAGGTTGCTTCCTACCATTCAGTTAAGTCAAACTAGGGTTACTAACAGCATTTGTCTTACCTCATTGCTAGGATATTTTCCCTTCCAGTGCTTTCAGTCTGTTTATTAAACAAATAGAAAATGAATGACATAAATCTCTGCAGGTCTGAATATGCATAGGGTTCTTGCAAGGTCTAAGCAGGAATAGTCACAGCCCATTATAAAAGACTGTCTAACAACGTGGTTGTCAAGACAGAGCCCTAAACAGGCTTTCTCCACCTGGCATTTGGTCCAGATAATCTTTTTATTAGAATGATGGTGTCCTGCGCACTGTAGGATAATTATCAATACCTTTAGTTTTTCTTCACCAAATTCCAGTAGCATCCCTACAGTTATTTAACAACTAAAAATGCCTGCAGATATTACCAAGTTTCCCCTTGGAGGAGAGGCAAAATTGTATCTGGTTGAGATATATTGCTCTAGAAAAATCAGGATGTAATGCAACTAGACAGGATCTTAAATTTAGAAATATTTAGAACCTGGAATTCTTGCTTATTTATTGCAGGAACTTTTGGTTTATATTACTGTGGCCTTGTGGGTTCATTTACTCATTCATTAAATATTTGTGAAGCACCTGTTTTTGAGTGTAGAATCAGTGAAACGATCAAATAGTATGAAGTCAAGTTCAAAGAGCTGGTACAGATCACGGAAACAGAGCAAATAAAGTAGAGCTGGCCTTTGGCTGCTCAAGTTCTACCTTAGGTGATGTTTTTCTGGGGTCTGCTCCCTACTCTTGTGGAAAGAGAGGAAGAAATTTTCTCACTTACCTCCCCAGATCACCTACTTTTAGAATTTTTTCTTCAGGACAGAGAATTAAATCCTGGTGTGCTCCCCCACTGAGCTATAGCTTTCTTATCTTGTGACAGGATCTTGCTAAGTTTCCCAGGCTGGCCTCAAACTTGGTCCCCTCCTGCTTGGGCATCTAGAGCCCTGGAATTGCCCGGATAAGTCTATTTGGCTTAACTTCTAAAATTTTGACTGGAGTCAAAATATCTTCTCCCAGGACCATGCCCCAAGACCTTTCCTGCTTCAGAGCTTCCCGCTGACTGCTGGTTTGCTTGGAACACTCCCTCCATCACCTTTCAGCTAGTTCTCAACTTCGGATTAGATCTTAATCCAAATGTTTTTTCTTCAGACACATTTAGCTTCAAACCTCTTTTTGCATCTGGACCACTCTGTTTAAACCTAGCCTATTATACCCTTATTTAGTGGTATGGTGTGTGTACGTGTGTGTGTGTGTGTGTGTGTGTGTGTGTGTGTGTGTGTGTGTATTACTTCTGATACCACACCAGAAGCTTCAGAAATGTAGTGGATACTGAGTAGCTATCTCTTAAAAATGAATGAATTAGTAAATACTGTCATTTGGTAAATCACATATTTTGCCTTTTGCTTTACAAGAGCACCGTTATCTGGTTCAATGGCTAATAATTACATTCGTTGGTTGCATCTTTTATTTTCTAAACCAACTCATTTTTTGGTAAAAGAGAGAATAAAAGGTGGCTAATCACAGGGAATATAGATCAAGTCAGTTTTTGCTTGTCATAAAATTCGGAGTCAAACGTACAGATATTGACATAAATTTGCTCAGAGAGCTGATAAGTTCTCAAACAACTTTGTGTCTACCTTCAGAATCACACAGCTGGGTTGCTAAGTAGTGGAATTAAAATCACATAGGGCTCTAAATGCTAAACTTTGTATGGGTCAGAAAGAAACTTTACAGCTGGATAAGGGGAAAATGTGACTCAAAGCCATAGTACTTGTGCCTCCCAGCTCTCAGTCATTTGATCCTACTGCTCACAGATGGGCTGTTTAAAGGACTTCAGAAATGGGGCCACGTGAGCTAGGTAAATTTGATAACTGTCGGCCCTCAGAAAGTCTAAGCATTTTCTATTTGGCTAGACCTTTTTGAGATCATGATACCAACTGAAGTTGTGAGTAATTACATACTTCTGTGTGATGTGAACCAACATAAATTGGCTGGTTGCAAGAAAAATAATATTAAACTTTGTAGCTAATGTTGAAATTGATTATCTAGTCCGTCTTAAAATACCAACAACAAATTTGGAAGCAAAGGCAATAAAAGGCAAAACCAGAGTGTACTGAGTCCAGATTGAGAGTATCGAGCCCAGATTAGGAGGATGTGGGGGGAAATGCTATAATCGTCTTCCAAACCAAGTACCGGTGGTGGTGCATTTGCATTCAGCAGGCCATTTGGTACTTGGACCATGATTTAATTAAATCTCACGGTCTGGCACTAAGAGTTGGGATCTCAGTTCCTAAAAGTTAGGAATAGAGCAACAAAAAATACTACTGATGAGAAATCTCCCATTACTTTATCTGCATGGGCTTTAAGGATAAATAGGCTTCACTCTTATGAGAAGCTGACAACTGGAATTATGGAGGCTTAGAAATGAAAGTGACTTAGAGATTGTCTGTTTCTACATTTTGATTGTTAAAGTGAGGAAATTGCTGTTTAGAGTCCACATGGCTTTTCTAAAACCCAAGGTAACACTGAAGATGTGGGCCTAAAAAAAGCACCAGAATTCAGATTTATTCTGAGGTTCAGTTTCCCCTTCTGTTCTGAGAGTGACTGGTATCAATAAAGCATTTTTCAGTAACTTGGTGTTTCTTTGCCAGGTGGGAAAATAAGTGACATCCCCCTGTCTCCTGTCCATCTAAACTCCCTATGGCCGCTGGCCAAGGGGGAGAACAAATTTTCCAGCACCATTAAGAGAAAACTTAGCGAAACTGTCAGCCTTGTTTCTAGTAAACCCACGCCAAGAATGCAGGTGCGAAAGGGTCTGGAATGGCGTCCTGGTATTCTAACCTTCCTCTTGGGGAGAACAGAAAGAATGGGCAGAGCAAAGAGAGAAACAGCTGGCTGCATTACTTAAGTCACATGACCTTTATTCTGCATACTAAGTCTGTCTCAGGAAATTGCCACTGCAGAGTTCCAGGAAGTATTTTTTTAATGGGACTTTAAGTGGCAAATATATTTCAATAAGTACGCAAAGACCTCCTCTCCAGGCAGGAATCCAGTGACGTACCAATTACCTCACAGTGGCCATTACGATCCTGAACGCCATACCTTATCATGATCATAGTTTTATTATATGCTGAGAATTTAAACCAGCCTCCATTCTGGCTATACATCACTGTGCCTAAGAGCTTACAAACAGAGAAGTACATGGTTCATATCTTCACAGAGATCAGTACACCCAACATTGTTTTAAGATATTTTCCGTATGTTTTCACGCACATGGGAATGTAGGAGTTAATTCTTCCCCTGGACGGTTAATTTGAATTGTCCTCTACCTCGAGGTCAAGCTACTGCTTCTATATTATCTAAATGGAACAACTGCAAAGCAGGTGTACAGAACCAAACCTCCCTCTATTCTTACCTGTTAGAAAGATGATCGCTAAGAAAGCATTCTGCCTTGTAATTGGTTTTGTGTCTACCTGTATTCTATGCTACTTTAATAAATCATTATGTAAGTTCCAAGTCTGCTTTTAGCTCTCTTTAAATAATTCACTAAGCATTACTTCCACTCATTGTACCCATTCTCTTCCCCAATAAATACAAGTAGAGGCCGTTGCTGAGGGCTGAATGGCCAATTCACCTCCTACTAATAATAGTAAATTATTAAACAGTATTAAACATTATTAAATAGTAACGTTATTTAGTCCCTATGGAGATGTCTAAGTAAAGAAAGTTGTGACCCAGGCGGAATGCACAATCACTGGTCTAAATTCACAGAACAGCCACCCTCTTTAAAAGCCATACTATCTCATGAGTTCTGCCACAATGGGGATTTATACAAGCTGCAAAGTCGTGTGAGTATTCACGGTGTAGGAGGGAGTCGATGGGCAGGCTTGCTGTAAAGATAGTGCTTCATACGCTGACCTTTTGGTGCACACAATGCATGCATTTTTCAGTGTTCTACTTGGAGATGTTTACCCCTTGCATTCTCAACCATTGATTTAAAACAATGCATGTCAATTCTCTGCTCTCAGATAAACAAACTATCACACTGGGAAGGAAAAAAAGTATTCATATGTAGATCTGTGTTTAAACAGGAAGCTGTGCAAGTGGTTGTTATTAATCAAATTGTAATCTATAGGATTGGTTATCCTGCTGGATTTGAGGTGTTTCATAGACTAGTAAGGAAATGAACACACAAACTCTAGTGACACAATCCTATGGTTGACCATGACTTGAAAATGTTTTCCTTATGACACTTTTTAAAAGTTAAGTACACTTTGCTCAGTTTTTGTCTTAAGTGATGACTGTATCAGATGTTTTTCTGTATCTGTGTTTTTTCTTGTGAGTCTCTTCATAACCAGGCAATAACCAAAGAGAGTTGTCATTCCATGCTTCCTTTCAACTAAAACAACAAAAACTAAACCCTCCTTACTCTTACCTAGGGATTTCTTTTGATTTTTTATTTATTGCACTTTAGTCTTCCCTAAGGCATCTCCAGAATCTCCACCTGCTGCTTCAGATTTAAATGACAATTTGTTCTTGTTACGTCTGACCAATAACAATTAAGGCAGCGAATCTTGTATATGGGAGTCTTCCCTGTGCTTCCTTTAAACACTGTTAGATTACGGAGATGCTTAATGTTCTGGAACAAGTGACAGACTTAGTTTGGGTCTCTCACATCTAAGGGCCATGAAGTATGGATCTATGTAAGGCTGTGTTCATGACAGGAATTCTGAGCCTGGAGATCTTGGCTCCTTGTAAGTTGTGTAATTGTAATAAGGGGTTCATTCTATTGTGTTCAGCAGGTTTCTTGCTTCTTCCTTATCACAAGCTCCCTAAGAAAACTCTAGTGATGTTAACATGATATATATGTGCACGAAATAGTCAAGCTCAGTGTAACTACTATGTATTGCATACATATTAGTAAAAATAAAAAATAGCCCTTTTGGTATTTTTGCATACATTTGCCTATTTTTTCTCATTTAGCATCTATGTATTTTATTTCTAGTTCTTCAACATTACCACACTCTGTAGGACTTTATATTATTTCTATGGGTTGCATAAATCTTTATCTTGTTTCTACTTGCTACATAGGTTTTTAATCTTATTTTTGTGAGCCATTTATACTTTTCAGAGTTATTATATTATTTTCATCCTGTATGTTAACAAGGTCATCATAATTAGTGTTTTTTGCAAGTTGAGAGTCCTCTTACCATGCTCACTTTAGTCTCTGATAAAATATTAAACGACCGTGGCTCTAGCTGTGTGTTAGATCTCAAGTCACACCAAAATTTTCATTTCATGTCACCATTTTTTTTATGGTGACTGCCTACTTGCTCATATTTCTAATTGAATAACAATCCTGACATTCTATACTGAACCTACTGATTAAGGAAAAACAAATAACAACTACTTGGTGTCAAATTGGTGTGTTTTATTTTTATAGATATGTTGTAGTAAACCCATGTCTTTCATGGCTAATATTCACTTCACTCGGCAGACACCAACAAGGAAGTGAATGAAGTCTGGCTGCTTCTGTAGACATGTCAGTGTTTTACTGGCTTTATTTTTACTTCTTTTCCCCTGCTAAGAGATCTAGGATCTGTAAGAGTCCACTTCTGATAGAAAGAAAGAAATTCCCTGCTGTCGGGATAGTGCATGAACACACTTACCATCTCCCTGCAACTTAAATCTGAGAGCTGTGGACTTCCTGTCCAGAATAGTAAAGCCACAGAGACAGAAGAGGCAGTAATGCCAAACAGCAGCTGTTGGCATCCTGGGAATCTGTGAGACACTCAGGAGATCAGCCTTGGGCCCCAGGGGGTCATCCCAGGAAGGCTTAAGCAAGATATATTGTATTGTGTCCTCCCAATGCTGGAGATTTCGAAAACATCTTAACAATGAATGTTCTTAATATGCATGCATATTAGAACACATTTTCTCCTTTAATAGTGGATATTTTGTGAAATTTTATTAATATTTTGGATTAATATGTGGTTAAATATGGTTAACAAAGAAAAGGGACAAAAAAGCCATTCAATATGTAAGCTCGCTGTGTCTTTTCACTCACAACTGACATTAAATCACCTTAAAAATACTCCCGAGTGCTTCTGCAGACCAGTGTTTATTTTTTGATGGCTGCCTGGGTTTTGGGCCCTGGGTCCGTCCACCTGTGGGCAATGGGGCAGCCACGGAAAGGAATGAGGCTTTGTCTTGCTCTGAAAGTCACAGGCACCAATGGAGAGGAGGGAAAAATAGGAGAGGATCCTGGGAAGGACAGCAAGGCAGGCTAGTTGGAAGGCTTTACAAATGACGAATGTTACAGTGGCAACCGAAACAAAGGAGCAAAGAGAAGAAATGGCCACCTCTGAAGAGGTCTGGATACCTTAGCCAGCCCTGGTAAACGCTGAGTTGCTGTGAGGCAGACCCTGGCATGAAAGGTTGCACGATATTCTCTGTGCCTGGTGCGATGTCAGTGCTTCCTGAATATTGGTTGAGTGAATATTTGTGGGCAGGCACATTATATGAGAATGATTTATTCTCAGATCTCTGTAACTCAAGAAATAGAGGCTTACCCAAGATAGTTTAGTGGATTGGTGCTAACTACTTTAGACGATTTTTCTCTTCCTATCAAAAAGTCTGTTTCTCAGTAACCAGTGAGGAAGAAAGTTTCATTGAGCTAACCAAATAATTAGTGATTAAATCTAACGGTCACAATTTCCTTTCTTTGACATGTTTCGCTGTGCCCATTTCTATTAGTAACATAGGAAAGGCAAAGAGTGAGCTCTCATTGCTGGAACATTTTAATTGTTCTTCTAAAAGATTAATAGTGCCTTATAAAATGTCCTATTAGGCCTGTTTTTGCTTCTGGCATTTGTTTTTGAGAACAAATATGTAATTCCCAGGGACACAATCTCAGAGAAATTGCTTGGATGATTCAAAAGGTGTTTTCTCTCACTAACATCAAACCCAAGTTGCTTCCTGTTTTTACAGTGTGTGGTTTGGTGGCGTGAATATCTGCAGAAATTGAACAGGCCGACTAAGAACCTTCAAAGAAGCTGATGAGATCCTGCTGGGACCTGCTTGGTTTCTCTCATATTCACTCCTCCCACACATCGGGCAGGATCACCCCGAGTGCACTGACCAACCCGGGACCATCACTGTAAAAGACTCAGATATTCCAGTTCAACATCAGCAGTGCTGCAGCATCTCTGGTTCTTCTCGTCACTGAGGCACACCCCTATTGCCTTACCTCATCTCTGTCATTTGGGTCTTGGCTCTCCCTGCCTTGTTGGGAACCTGGTAGGCCTCCATTTTTCCCAGAGTCTAGGGTTTTACAATGGCCTTCCTCCTTCCCTGCTCACCTCCTAGGATCTGGAGTCTGACCTGCAGGCCTGTCGCTTTCAACATGGCTGCTCCTGACGTTTCTGAAGTTTCTGTTGCCTACCTAGTGAGAGAACACCCCCGCCTTTTCATCAGTCTGACAACACCACTGTCTTCTTGGATTGTGGCCTATTACAGTGAGGATTAAGAATCCAGGCCTCAGGCTTTCACTGTCCAAGCTCAAACTCTCATTCTCCCACTTCTTGTCTCTGTAATTCTGAGCAACTTCCTAAGCCTGAGGTTTCAGGCCTGTATAATGAACACGACGGTGACACTAAGGATAGTGTCCAGATCATAAGGCCATTGGGACAGTAAATAAAATGATCTTATGGCACAGAGCCAGGCTGGAGGAAACACTGGAAGAAGTCCCCTATGTCCTATCCCATGCCTAGCTGCTCCTCTGCCACCAGCGCGCTCGAGGCAGCCATTGAAAGGGAATACCCTTCCAGGTCACCCCCTGTGCACATTCTCACAGCCCACAGCGGAGCAAACAGCCTGGCTGGGCACGAAAGCCCTGCTGATGGTGGCTCTTGCCTGTACTGCTGGCTCCTGACCTGGCGGGAGTGCATGGAACACTCCAGGCACACCTACCTCCTTGGTTGCTCCCGCTGCTCCCTCTGCTGGTAACCCTTCTCTTGTGAAGACTTCTTTGGAGATTGCTGAGAAGTGTCTGTTTTGTGCCTGTCACTTAGGTATATGGATTATTTACATCCATGTTCCTTCACTGAATTATGAAGTCCTTGAACACAGGCGCTGTGAGTTAACCATTCATGTGTCAGTGCCTGAGCCTTTTTGGGTTATCAGGCACTGGCATACTGTGCAAAGGAGCGGGTGAGGGGAATCCTGCAGCTGGGATGCGCACAGCCCAGCCCAGCGCAGATCAGGTTGCAGCAGGGAGAACAGCCCTCTAGGAGCTCCTACATCCTTGCTTCTTTTCTGCACTGTCTCTAGCTTTTTGTTTTCTTTTTTAAATTTTTCATTCATTCATTCTTTCTTTTTTTTTTTTTTTACTATTTGGGTTCATTGTCTTTTAATTATTCATTATAAACCAGAAAACGTAATTGTGCTTAGTATCTGTGACATACAGGGCCCACTGCAATCTCTAGGCCTGATTTTATCTTGTAATAGACTCTGTTAATGTTCATCGGTTGCACTATCATTACTGGGATCAGGAAAAGCACGGGTACTGAACGCAGCTTTTAACAATTTTACTTTTCAATTGCCATGAAGTAGAATATTAAGTACATCCATGTACCATCAAAACACATGTAAACTTCCTCAAAATTAAAAATGTCTGGGTTGTATTTGCCCAAACAGCCAACAGTAGTTAAGGGAAATGCAGTTGTGTCTTTAATAGTATGTATTTTCCTTGCTATGAAATAATGACCAATGAAAGACACATTTTCAAGGTTTGATAAATAAAACAAGACGGTTGTACACTGGAAACATTAACCCAGTTCCCATGAAAGGCAGGAAATATGTATTCTGTGCAGGTGTGAATCTGTTCTACCAACTAATTCCCTTGGCAGTTGCATGGTACATGGATCATGCAGATTTCCTTTAGGACAAAATTAAACACACTTCCCCCACCCTAAACAATGGTCCATGTAAAAGCATGCCATTTTATGTTTCCTGGGCTAACTGAAAAATAATTAAACCTATTTTCGACCTTTTACTCTTTGGTTTAATAGCTAACAAAGGTTGTGATAGGATGGTGTTGGTTTTATTAACCCTGTGTTTCAGGGAAAGAAAATAAGGACTGATGTTATAATAGATTAGACTTCAAGAGTTCCTCCTTGGAGTCATAACACAGGTTTATGGCACTGTCAAAGGGCAAGAAAGGGTGACATAGAAAATGGAGCGAGGGTAGGAAAAGCCATGACGTGCTGGTAGGTGGAAATTTTGCAACTTTTGCTAGAAAAAGAGTGAGAGTAAAAGCTCATACTGTACTCCAAGTGAAGGAATCAGACAGGTCAATGTCAATTCATTTGTGACCATATTCATTTTTCTTCATGAGTGTTCCACTCCTGGGTCACCCTGAGGCTCTAAGTTTAGAGTTGGCTTAGGTCCAAATCGCCTCAAGAAATGGTGCATCATTAAGAAAGGTTGATTTTTGAGTTCTCCATGTGTTTCAGAACCCTCTGACAGGATTTTAAATGGTACAACTCCCAAGTAGTCTTCTGATGAGAAGAGCATCTAGATCTAACTCATCTCCTCTAGGCCTAACTCATCTGGTGATGTATCTGTTCTCTTAGGGTGAGATCAATGAAAACGTTTGTCTTTAAGCCAATGTTGGGCACAATGATTTTGAATTTAGCTTCATGGTGTAATTATTTGGATAACAATCATTAGAATCTCTGAAAAAATGCAGCTGTCCAGGCCCAACATCTAGATATTCTGATAGTTCTGAGGCCTGGTCAGACATGGGAATTCACCTGAGTTCACAAAGAAGTTGTGCTTCAAATTCTACAATTTCTAAAGGAAAATTAGAAGTTTAAAGCCAATATGGGCAGAGAGAATACTAGAGAGGAACTAAAATATTTTCCACAATCTTATCACAAGTTTTACAGAACTAAAGCAGGAACAAATTGTTTACTAAAACAGGAGCAAATTGTTTAAAAGCAATAATCGTGACACAATTATCTTTTTACTACTATCATATATTAGCGTGTTTTGGATTATTTTTGTGCTAGAAAAGTTTCTGGACCTGAGGACTTCTTTTTTAGAAACTTCTTTTCAAAGAAATATTGCTTACAACCATTTTTCTTGGGGCTGGGACATACCTCAGTAGTTAGAGTACTTGCCTAGCATGATCAGGGGCCTGAGTTTGATACCCCAGTATCACATAAAAAAAAATTAGCAGGGTGTGGCAGCACATGCCCTGTAATCTTAGCATTCAGGAGGCCAAGGCAGGAGGATTGTAGTGAGTTCATGAAGGATGTGGACTGTAAAGCAAGACTGTCTCCAAATAACAAAAACAAACAAAACACATTTTAAAAAGATATTAGACAAAAACGTGAATAAAGTGTATGTCTTTACATACATCGTCTTTGTATGAAGACCGCATCCCTGCTCTCTCCCCATTAACACAGCCAGATTACAGAATAGACGATAGCCTCTCAGGTTAAGTGCACACAGACTTCTTTTCTCAGGAAAATCTCTCTGGGCATTTCATCACAGAGAACTGATGTTTGAAAGTAGGCTAACCTAAGAAGCTGTTTCCTGAGAAATATGTAAGTGCCTGTTATTTTATGGATCTGAGTAGGCAGCATGCATAAGCAGGTGACTTTAGAAATTTCTGGGCTTTCCAGATGCTGCTCACTATTGTGACTGTTCACATTTCTAACCTCTCAAAAACAGAGCCAACACTATTATTAATTGGAAGAACATTTCACATTATGGACATTTTATATTTCAAAGATATTCGGTGTACCTTGCCTTAAATTTTAAAAATCATATGTAATTTTATTCAGTTAAAATCAAAGTTGATCTAATTCCTCACTTTTTTTTAGTATGGTTAGGAGATGAAGAAAACTTTCTTTAATGAGTTTTTGATATGCACCACTGTTGGCTAAACTTGACAGGGTTGCAGAAACTTATGCACGAATAAAGGCCACCACATTAGTATCATATTTTTGCTCAGTAATGTGAATACAATTTCCCACCAAAGACGACCATAATGTTGTTTTGTAAGATGCCAATCCTGAATTCCATGCATGATTTCATAAGCGGCACACTATCAATCACCGTCTTGCAGAGCTATCTCTTAAATAAACAAAATCTATAACAATGCTAAGGGAATGAATATTAAAACGGTATGGCATACTTTCAGACAATTTGAACTTATAAATCAAAGGCAGTGACTTTATGTGTGTCAAGTAATAGGCACAATATTGTAAGTTACGATTATACTAACATTACTCACCAGTTCCTCTAACGTGTTTTCTAGTTAAGAGAGATCAAGATGTTAAGCATTATGTTGAAACCCAAACCTGTCTGATCCAAACTGACCATGCGCATTCCTTTTCTCAATCGCTAAAAAAGGCCTAGTTTATGTGTATACTGAAGACTCATTACATGGAATTTTCAGAAAGAAGGTCACAAACATGTTTTTGTTTTTCAACAAAGACCTCTTCTCAGATGTCCTGATTTGTATTAGATCTTATAATTATCTAAATTCTTGTCTTCGCCACGACCATACTCTACTAAAAATCACACAATCTCATCTATTTTTCTTTAATGGTACTTTTCAAAATATTTTTTTGAGCGGTATTTACTTAAAAATGTGGGTGACATTTAAAAGTTCCTTAGCCTTTAATTTCTATTAACATCAAAAAAGAGTCATTGGAAGCCAAGTTGGTATCCATCGTGTTTCCTAAAATTCAGCCCTGTACTGTGTGAATGGTTCTACCCCAGTGTGTAGTTCCACCCTTTCCATTTCCCGTCTGGACCATGGTGCAATCACAGATGCTCCTCAGATTATCATGGGGACATAGTCCAATAAACCCATCAAAAGTTAAAAGTAGCAGAGGCTTTAACGCATCTAGCCCACTGAATATTAAAACATAGCTACAGTGGAGAGTATTGTTCATTCACGGTTTCTCATAACCATGTGATGGGGAGGGATCTGCACTGGCTGCCACTCCCTGGTGTCATAAGACAACACCATACTATGTATTAATAGCCCAGATAAAGGTCAAAATTCAAAATTTGAAGCATGATGTCTATTGCATATGTGTTGCTTTCATATCATTATGAAGCCAAATAATCATGAGTTGGAGATCATCTATACATCTCAAATATTTTTGTACTATTCAAGCTGGCTATCTGACATCACATCCTGGTACTTGCACTAAGATCTTCTTCCAAAAATCCCATCTTTGCCATACTAAACCCATGTTTGACTTCTTCCATGACTTCCCTCTGACATGAAAAACTCCACACTTAACTTGAGTACTGGACCTAGGACTCTGCCATTTTGCTATGAATATTCTTTTCATTTTTATCACCTACTGCCTCATGAATGATGGAATTTCAATCAAAAGGCCGAGGGTACAGGAGTTCAGGTGCTTACCTAGCAAACATAGGCCATGAGTTCCATTCCCCAGCACCATGGTGGCACATGCCTAAAATTCCAGCACTTGGGAGACTAAGGCAAGAAGATCGCTGAGTTCAAGGCCAGCTTGGGCTACATAGTGAATTTAGAACCTGCCTGCACTATAGTGTGAGATCCTGTCTCAAAACAAAACAAAACAAAATTTCAATCAAAGTGGGCTAACCAAGCTTCCTTGCTTGACAAAATCCCACTTCCATGCCATCTTCTTTAAGAATTCCTTCCTATGCACTTCTCAGATACTTGCATTCCAGCAGTCTCTCATGAGCCTGCCCAGTATGCACCCTTCTCATGCCCATCTCCATTAGGCTGTCAGTGGCTCTTCCTTCCCACACCTGATGAACCTGTCCACAATGGGGAATCTCTAACTCTTACTACCACTACCATCCAAAAATCCTTTTATTAAGTTATAGTCAGTACTATTTACTTCTAGTTTATTATAGTATATATTTGGCTCATTTCCAGTACAGTGATGAGGAAACTTTCAATCATAATCCCCTAAAGAGTATGACAGTTAAAACGAAGAGAAAACACAAAACTCACCTGGGAGAGAGTAGGTAATAGGGTTTATAAAATTGCAAACCTGTTTGCATGTTTCCTGGCAGTCAAGACAAAACTAAAAGACTCACTCTACCTAGTGTGTGTGTGTGTATGTGTGTGTGTGTGTGAGTGTGTAACTCTGATCTTTGCAATTGCTAGGATTTATTTCAGAAGTTACATAGCAACGCACCTAGTATAACGTCATTACATTTTAATCAATTGATTTATGATTCATGTGATATTGGAATCATAAGTTTGAAACCACTTTTTTACCAAGAAAACCCAAATAAATTTCGGATAACTATATGAGCGAAAATGTGAGCAGAGGAGGAAGAAGACACATAATTTTGGGGAGCTAAAGGGGTCTGAGTTTGTCACTACATTAAATAGAGACAATTTAAAGAGATATTCCTACTGAACAATATTTGGGGGTAAATGTCTATATGGATATAATGGGAAACAGAAAACTTTCATGATATAAGAAATTCATTTTATGTTGACTCTGGTGGCACAGTCATGTGATCCCTACAATCCGAGTGGCTGGAGGATTTCAAGTTCGAGTCCGGCTTGAGTAACTTAGCAACTTAGTGAGAACTTATCTCAAAATGAAAACAAAAGTGTGCAGGGGATATAGTTCTGGCGGAAGGCTTTGGATCCAATCCCCAGTACTACAAGCAACAAAAAATTATTGGAAATAAATTGCACATATAACTTCATATCATTATCACGGATAGAATAAATGGAAATCTTCTGTCTTTTTGAAATACAAACATATTGCACATACCCTTTCTAAATTTTCTGTCCCCTTGTCAAATAGCTGTGTACCGGGACTAAGAGGCTATGGAGCGCAAATACACTGTATTGTGGCTTGGAGATGTTTTTAAGCTGCAAGTTAGGCACTGTCCAACAGTAGAGATGTAACTGTCCTTCATCTGTGTTGTCCAACTGATACAGAAATATTCTGCACCTGTAGCCCTAATCTCATATGCTAAGTACTTGAAATGTGGCTGGTATGAAAAAGGAACTAAATCTAAAATTTTTAATATTGACTACATAGAATTTAAGTTGGAATAGTCCTCTGTAGCTGGTGACTTAAATATTGAACAGAGCAGTTATCACAAGACTGTGTGTGTCTATGACAAACTTTTTCTCACTTTAATGATAGATTGTTAACACTGACGCTACTATTGTGCGATGTTAGGTGAATGTACAGTAGTTTTGGGAGTCTTTATTATTTAAGCCTGTATTATTAAAAGTAAAATTTAAGAAAGTTTATTATTTACTGTAAGTGTATCAGGAGGAGGATTAGACCTTTTGTATCATTCCTGTGCTTGGGCTCAAAGGTAAAACTTAACCAAGCAGCGGTGTAGGTAGCCTCTCTTCCACGAACCCTAGGGTGAGCTAGAACCCCTTGTGCAAAATCTGCCTTTATAGCCTTGTACTCTCTTCAGGGAACTCTCGGAAGTCTGTTTAGGTACAGCATCTGAGTAAGGCGGGCTTTTTTTTGGTCTGACTTTCTCGCTTTGCTCACAGTTCTAGGAGCAAGTGGGCGGGGCTTGTTTTCTCCACACCAGCAGGAGCTTGCTGTTGCTCTTCAATTTCTTTAGTGTGAACATCCCCGCATTTGTTCTTTGACATGCTATTTTATAAATTGCTATTTCCTCTGAGTCTGTTATGCTCTTTTTCCATCTGTGTCGAAGTCTCTTTCCCCAGTGGGGCCTTTCTCTCTCAACTTAGTCATGCTATGCTAGAGACCCACATCCTTGGCTGGACTCTATGACTCATCTCGGGAGGTCCCCTTGCTCCAGGGGATCCTGCTCAAGGGCACAGCCAGGAAAATGGGAGCCCTTTCTCAAATCTGCTTCTTTTCCTGGCAAATCTCCTTTTTGTCCCACTCCACAGGAGGAGAGAAAAGAGAAAAAGGGCAATAGCATACATCTTCCTCTAAGACAGTGTTTTTAGCAAAAATATTTTTCAAGCAATTCCAGCTTCCAGTTGGTAAGATACTTTCTGTTGTTCCTGTTGCTTATAAATAGTTCCTACTCTGGCTAGAGGAAGAAGCCGCGAAAGGTCCAATTTTCCTTTTTCCTCCACCAGCAAGCCAAGAGAGTCCATTCTGACAGCTACCCTTTCCTTCCAGGTACAGATTAAACTGTTGCCTTTTTTGAAATACATTATTTATAAATGTGCACTGTCTCTGAGCTGCAGCTCCTCCCATCCTTAGATAGAGAGCGGGTAGCAGGCGGGTGGAAATGACGCATCCACCTCATTGGCTGGTGTCAGAGCTTCGTCCTCAACTCTGACCCTAAGCCAGGATTTTCCTGGGCCCCTGTGGCCTCTCAAGGAAACCCCTCTGCCAAGCATGGCTCAAGTCCACCATGTGCCAATCCAGATGGGTTCAGGCAATAAATTCCTCTGACCAAGTTTGCATAAAAGAGTTAAAGGTGAAGAACATAATGATAAAATAAACCCTGACCACTTTGACAGGTTGAAGGTTAAGGAATAATTTGAGCAATTAACTTACTTTTAACACCACTGGGCATATCCTGAAAGTGTAAAAGGAACTCCAGTCCAATGTTCTGATAGCTTAGGGCAGGCTGGCCTAGATGATCATTACAGAAGCAAATTTTCACACATAAATAGAGGTAGCTAGAGGCGAAATCGGAAGGAGCACATTGTTTTCGGCTTTGTAAATTGGCTAATCTTTGCAAAAGTGCTGTGTTTTTCTAGTTAGATTACTTGTTACTACTTATTTCTACATTTAAGTATATGTATATGTTATGTATTTATGTGATATTTAGCTTTTGTCCTTAGTCCTAACATTTTCCACCAGTTTTATTATTTTTAAGAGGACCGCTTCAGATTATTTAGCCGGAGGAACTTGCTCATTCTGTATTCTGACTCACCCTTGGCACAGGACGTTACACAATCATTTTACTGACTTAATTGCATGCACAAGGGGACTGTCACTAAACTTTCAACCTGGGACTGGAGCAACCCTCACCCCCTAGCAGGGACTGAGGGCTCATCTGTGGCTGAGGTCAGGAGGCTCATTTGCCAAGAGAAAATTGCAGTTACACCAACTCCTACAAAACTCACTTTAGTTAAATTCCAGCTGAACTAACCAGCAGGAGAGGCAGAAGGAGAGGTGACATTTCTGATGATCACAGGAGCCCTGACATACCAAGCCCATAAAACCGTGTGTGTGCGTGTGTGTACGGGGCGGGGCGATTGGAGAAGGAGAATAATGAGCAACTGCTGACCAGGCCAGGCTGACAGGAGCTAACGGGCCGCGCACTCTCCGCCCTAGGCAGCTGCCTCAGCTTACCTTGACCACGTCGTCGTTGAGATGCTTGGGGTCGCGGTTGACCAGGTCGATCTCCTTGGTGTGAGCGTCATACACTTGCTTCTCGTTCATTTCGTCTGCCATGGCCTTGTTGTTGGGCTTGTAGATGTTGCCCTGTTCCCGGACGGGAACGGTGTAGAGATGTCCCTGAGGAGGGCAGATGGCCAGGAAAGGGAGGGTGGCAACAGCAGCGATGGGAAGGAAAATTTAAAAAAGAAAATCAAGCGTCAGGAATCAGCCCGGCGGCGGGACAGCCTCGAGCTCGAAATCGGACTAACCGCTTCTACAGCGACGGCTTGGCGCACGGAAAGCTGCGCTTCGCAAGCTTTTTAAGAGGATCGTGAGACGACACCACACCCCTCCTCGGTACCAGGCGGGGAGCGACCGCCTCCCCCGGCCACCGCCAGGGGTCAGGGCAAACCCCGTGGCGCGCCCTCCCGGGCCCCGCGCTCTCTCTGCCAGCCCCAGGCACCCGCGGGGACCCCGGGAGGGTCACGATCTCCCCCTTCTCTGGGCCACCCCCCCTAGTCTCTTCTGCCTCACCTGCACGCGGGTCCCGTTCAGGCCCCATTACCCGTATCCCCACGTCGCTTCCAGCTTTACGATCCGCACGGAGCGCCTAGACTCGTGGAGTGTCCCCATTTTGTTGGTCCTTGGCAGCGTCTCCCTGGCACCTGCTGGCGGCCCCCACCTATCCTCCACTCCATTTTGATTTTCTATATCCCCCGATCCCCAGCCGTGGTGTTCCCAAGCCCGCATGCTCCCACCTCTGCGCAGAGCTCTGCGCCAAGCCCCCGGAACCCCCGGTGACAGTATCCCACCTGCGCGATTCCCCGACCCACCCTACGGTCGCTCGCGGGAGCCCTGGAGAAAGGGTGAGCGCGCTGGGACAGCGCGATCTCCCGCACCCTGGCGGAGGCCGAGCGCGCCGAGGTGGTGGTTTGCGGCGGGGTAGTTGAGGGAGTCCCTTCCCTCCCCCAGAACCCCTCTTCCCCCCCTCGGGACATCCCCGCCCGGCGCCCAGATGCCGGAAGAGTTCTCAGGACTCCCCAAGAATTTCGGAAAGTGCAAACACGAGCGCGCCACCGCCCGGGCCAGCCTGCCCAGGCTCCAGGCGGACGCCGTCCTCAGGGCTGCGGGGACGGGACCCCTGACTTTGCGCCCCCGCTGCTCCCCGCCTCCCAGCAGGCAGGGGCTGGACCGCGGGGGTCCCGCGACAAGAAGCGCCCCGAATCCAAGAGGGAAACTGCGTCTACAGTCTGGCCGACCCTATCCCAGGATCCCAGTCCTTGTCCCCTTGGCCACGGGCTCCCGGGGTCCCCTCCCCAACAGGAAAAAAAGAAAAGCATTCGTGGCTTGTCTTCACCTCCCCGCCCAGGCCCGTTCCTGGGTGCCAACGTGAGGGGAGTGCCCCCGAGTGGAGAGAGGGCTGCGGCCGCGAGGCAGCCGGGGAATCTGGGGAGGGCGGCGGCCCGGCGGCCCGGGCGCCCCGGAACCTACCTCGGAGTCTACGTATTTGCCCCCAGACATGCCGGCGCGTGGCGGGACGCGGGCTCGGTGGAGGTTTCCCTGGGCTGTGATTTAAGGGAACTGAGGAAGGAAGATCGTGTATTGTATTTGGTGGGGGGGGGGGGAGCGCCGGCGGGGGGCGGTGGCTGGGAGGGAGCCTCCTGGCCGCCCGCCAGGGGTTTGTTCTGCTCCGGGTTGGCCGGGACGTGCGCTGCGCTGGGTCCAGGCACATCCCCAAGGTTCTGGCAGCGGAGGGCGGGAGCGCCCGCCGAGCCCGGAGCCAGTAAGAAAGCACTCGCCCGCGCTGGGCTGTTTGGGCACATATTTTAGACCTGGGGCAACATTTTCCCAGCTATAAACCGCGGGGAGAGGCGTCCCGGGGAGTGCGAATGTTTTCCCAGTGCATCATCTCAGCCGGGGTGGACTGGGCCTGTGACCTGCAGAGATGCCCAGTATGGGCAACCCGGCGGCAGAGGGAATTCTGAGGAAGCCTGTAGAAACTTTTAGATACATTTCACATCTAAATGCAAGGAAGGAATCCGTGTGGGTGCCTGCGTGTGGCATGCTTCTGGTGACACCCCTTTTCACCCAGCCGTTGTGGATGGAAACGGGAGACACAGGCATACAGAATTTAGGGTTTCCCGCAGGCTCCTGAAATGCCTCCCCAAAACTTTGAACTTAATGAAGATGTTTAACTTTGCTTTTATTGTGTTACCGGTGTTATTTTTTTCAAACAGAAGAAATCGATGCCAACAGGGTGGTTATGCCCTATTTGTAAGACATAGTGAGTATTTGCAGTTGTATAAAATGTAAATTAAGGCCCAGCCCAGGGCCCACTGCCCAGGCCCATGTCATGACTCCATATACTGTGGAAACATTAGGAAAAGGTTTAATTCAAAAACTCTTGCAACTTTTGGAGACATGGAGAGAATTGTTTCCCTGAAAAACTGCCGTTTCTCCAACTCATCTCTGCAAACCAGGACATTTTAAGACCTGGAGTGGGTATGTGTGTGATGGGGGGTGGGAAATCACCCATCCTGCATTGCAGAGTGAGTTTTACAGCCTCTTGTGGCTGGCAACTTCGCTGGTTGGCTGACATCTGCAGAGCTTTGCTCTACCTTTCCACCCTGCCTTATTCTTTACACACCTGTAGACCTTGTAGGATGTAGTCCTTGAAAAGAAGGTGTTTTACCCTTTCCCATGTGTTTATATACCAATATCAGTGCTCTTTCTTTCCTTCCTTGCAAAGAGTGTGGAGCACCTATGACTGCTCCTCTTTCTTCTGTCCTGGGAAAATAGAACTTTTAATTTTTAATATGTGATCACTAACATTCGATGACTTGATGCTGGCTCTTCATCAGTAGAAGACTACGGATCTCCCACAAGTTAAGCTGTTTCTTTTTTTTTCTTCAAAATGTATTTCTGCCAAATTGCCTTAAAAAAATTCTTTGAGCAAATTACAAGACATTCTAGAAAAGAATGGGTTTGGGTTCAACGTGTTGCACAATGCCTGATCCACCTTCCAGGATTGTCCTTCACTCAAATCTTCCCTCAAAAACATTGTTGTCAAGCGGTTGGGGCTCTGTTTCATGGAAACTGTTTCCCACCTATTGTTACTTAGTGTTCAGCTGTGATGAGTAATCTTAGCTATGAAAAAGTCAACAGGAACGTGGAGAGAGCTTGCCCTGCATTCCAGCAAGAAGAAGGACTTTCCGGGGGAGGTGAATGCTTAACCACTGTTAGCTGCAGGAAAGCGGCCATGATGGGGAAGTCCGTGGTGAAGTCAAATCAACAGCAGCACTGGAATCATAATAATCAGTGAAGCGTTGTCAATGCCAAAATGAATTCCTAATGAGTGGAAAAACCACAAAGTGTTTAAATAACCTGCCTCGACAAGAAGAAGCTGGCACCAAAGAGAAACAGATATTATTCTGCTTATAGTAGCTGACTGGGAGAAACAGTTTCTTGAGCAGGGAAAACTTTGCCAGTGTAGCACAAGATCCAAAAAGAATAGATGGAAAATGCTTTCTCCTAGATATCCACAAAGATAGCTTTAGGCTTGGGGGCAAGTTAATAACTTTCTCTAAACTATTGACTAAGCATTAGTAAATGGCAATTCATTTGCTAGCTAACTTTTTTTTTGAAACCACATTAAAGGTCATCTCATAGATTATATGTTCTTAGAATTATAGACTGCAAATGGATGGATTGGAGTGCATCAAAGCCAACAGGCTTCGAGCTGAGGAAACTGAATTTCACATACACTAAATATTTTTGCTCTTCAATTCTCTGCTACCTTCCGAAGGGTTAGGCTGCTGAGAATTGACCTTCACAATGATATTAAAGGCCTTGAGAAGCAGGCGTCTTTCCAACATTCAGAGCCTCAGATTCACCAGATACATTTTTGTCAATGTGTTTAGAAAAGAAATTCTAGTGTGGGTTATATGAGGAGTTATAACTCGGTCAGCTAGAATTTGTCTTTTTTAACAACCAGCACAGCAGAGCTGCTCACGAATCATTCCAGACTTCAGCCACAGCACGGAGGCTCATCTTTGAGCACTTCTGGTTAGTTCCTGGCCTACCAGAGAGCTGGAGACCCTTAGGAAATGGGCAGGAAAGAGCACAGGGTGACCTTCCTCAGCGAGTGACTATTTTCCTGCACTTAAGTACCTACATAAAAATGTTAGTATTCTAAACATCTTTGTGTTCCGTTGAATATTCATTCTGTTTGTCATTACCAGCAATCAGTCTACATCCCACTGATCTGTCCACTCACCCAATTTCACCGAAGTGTTTTTCTCCTATCTACCCCTTTTACATGTAAGAAATCATTGCCTTCCCAATGAAGACTTAGCAGTTCACTCCCTGTCACTGTCTGGCTAGAAGCCTAGTCACAATTGTCTTGCTGTATTCTTGCTTTGAGAATATTAAAAAACAAAAACAAAGTTTTAAAATTTCATTTTTTAAAAATAAGCAAACAGGTATTTTTATATCTTTAAGAACCTGATCAAGCTGTAGAGAAAGTATTCTTTTCACAACATTTCTTTATATTAATTTCCCTTGCTTTATCAATAAGATGGAAACCATAATTGGTAGCTTTCCACTGGGGGTGCTATGAGCATGTCATGAGGTAGTACAGTAAAAGCACTACAGATTCTACCAAAATCACAGCCGATGCCGGGGACATATTTTGTAATCCGTAAAATTCCGGCCTAAAGTAAGTATTTTTTCACTGTATTTTTATGTTAAAACAGTTCCAGTATACAAAAATAGTCTGATAAATACTCCACCATCAAACTTGATTAAATACAATCATTTTGCCCTCATTTTTTTCAAATTTTTTAAAGCAGGAGACATTATCATACTATCAAAGCCCAATGTTACTGTAAGTCTTTTTCTATAGCCTAACTTAATTCCTTTTACAAAGTTCCCTTCCTTCATATGGCAGAACCTTCACCTCAGCCAATTGCTAGTTCCTTGCATTGAGTCAAACAGGATTGCATCTGCATTTCTGGTGCTTATAAGTTGCCAAGGAATCTTAGGGTGGGTTTGTGGGAGGGCTTCTTCAACTTGCATCAAGGCATCTGCTGAAGGGTACATCGTTCTGTCTGTCCTTAGGCATCACTCTACTCAAGAACTGCCATACTGTCCAGCATGATCCTTCAACCCGTGCCTTAGAGTCAGAGACACTTTCTCACCACTCCTGCCCATCATGGAGTTGTAACTGACAAAAGTAAGTAGGGACCAGAGTCACCACTTAAACCCTGTTATGGTGCAGAGAAACTGCAGGGAGTTGTTGTCCGCAGGAGTCTTCTTAGAATAAGGAAACACAGCCTCTCTAAAATGTTTGATTTATTTGGGCCTGTGCTTTAGGACACATACCTTCCCAATATTACTTTCTTTCTCCTAATTTTCTTTCCTTCTACAAGCAGGTTTATATATTTTTTTGAAGTCTATTTTCTCCTGCTGCTCTGATTGAACCCAGGGCCTTCATACTGAGCTAACATCTCTAGCCAATTTTTATTTTTTAATATAAAAATAAGTTGCCCAGGTTGGGGTTGAACTTGTGATCCTCCTGCCTCAGAGTGCTAGAATTATCGGCTGTATCACCAGGCCTGGATCAACCTTGCTCTTCTATCAACCAATGGTATTTTTATGTCCTGAGTCTCACAAGACCAAGGGGATCAAGGCTTTTGGGGCATAGAAAAGTCTTATCTTGCTTTTTTGATATAATGATCCTTCCCATAGACATAGGGGTGATAGGGGCTAGGAAAAGCTCCAGGAACAACCAGGAAAGGACACCAAAAGTTCAAAAGTGTTCTTCCTTAATTTTCTTCTGTTTCCTTTCAAACAAATTCTACCAATAACAGCTCTAAGATCTCTCCAGGATTTCTAAACTATAACAAATTCTGACACTCATATTCCAAGCATATAATTGGAAGACTTCTGTCAATATTTACATTTCATTGATAAATCACACGAAGTCTTTTTATCCTTCTAATTGACTTAAAACAATGATAGTGGAGCAATATGTTCATTCTTCAGCTTTCTCTGTGTCAGTTTACTATTTTCTCATCAATTTTTTTGTTAATCAATTCCCAGTCAATAGGATTGGTTATTTACTATGATTTAAATAAAATTAATTTGGGGGAAAACTTTTAGATATCAAATCCTGTTTAGAAAGTGGAGTTCTTTCTGTGCTCTAACAAAAATTGGCAGAGCAGCCACATCGTAATTACAAGGCCAGCAGTCCTGGGGTTGCTGGCTTTGTAGCCCTGCCTAGATAATAATCACAGCAGCTAATTAAAAATGAAAAAGTGAGCCAAGTTGTTTTTTAAAATTATATATTTGGTACAAATTTAAAAAATAAATTTTTGGTATGTCACTCAATTATTGTTACAATACTACTGCATTATTTAGGTACCACAAAAATTAGTGGCTCTAAATAGCCACCATTTTTTCTCTTGGACCTGTGGGTTGGGTTGACTGATGTTTGGCTGATTCTGGTAGGAAAGCTTTGCTTCTCATTGCTCCTTGTGTCTCTTACCCTCCTGGGACTTGCAAACTGGCTCAGTCATCTTCTTCTCATGCTCCAAAAGTACCCAATACAAGAAGACAAGAAATAAAATATGCAAGGCTTCTAAAAGCCCAACTCGCTGGTACTTGTCCACTGTTCCTTTGGCCAGGGCAAGCCATGTGGCCTACTCCTAAGTCCAGGCTTGGGAGGGGTGTAGGAGTGAAGGGAACTGGGGGTGGGGGTGGGGACAGCTACTCCAATGGCGATGCCATGCAAGGGAGTGACTGGGGGGACTGGAAGGGCTCCAGTCTATACCAAATGTGTATATTGTGGTTTGGATATGGGGTATCTTCCAAGAGCCTCACATATTTGGATGTTATGGATTATCTATGGAATCATGTGCTGTTAGGAGATCGGGGCCTGGTCTGGAGAGGTGGATTATGGATATGTGGTGGATTACAGGTATGTAGTGGAAGACAGGCACAGGGAAGATTATCGATTACAAGTATGTGGATTAAATTATAGATTACAGCTGTGTGGATTAGATTATAAATTATACATGTGTTGGAGACTATAGGTTACAGGGGTGTGGTGGGGGCTTAAATCTGGAAGGGGCAGAACACTGAGTGTGGACCCAGGAGGGGCTGATCCCCGCGACAAGACGCCTGAAAAGGTATCTGCTACCTCCTTCTGGGTCTTAACTTCCTGTTTGCAATGCTCCAAAGAGCAGTCTCCACCTCTGACTTCACCATGTGCTTCCACTGCTGCTGGCCACCAATATATAGACTGTGACCTTCTGAAACTGTGAGCAAAAATAAACTGCTCTTTGCCCAACTCATGTAGGTTGGGTATGGAGTCACAGTGACGAAAAAGTAAGACAGTGTGATTGGCTTTATTTCCCAAGTTTACGTTCACTTTTATATATACTCTTTTGCTATTGTATCTTCCTCTTCAGAAAGTCTTATGTAGTGTACTAAAAATCTTTTCATTGAACATTCGGTAACACATGCACGGAAGAGTCCCCTAATCCTAAATGCAAACTTCCATTCCAGTATTCTCAAACATGGTGCTTGTCAGATGGCCTCAGAGACGGGGATACAGAAAGGTCATCCATTCTTTGTCTTGCCTTAAAGCAGAATAGGACTTTTAGGACAATTGACAGTTCATCTTAGCTTTTGAAAATGGAGCCCTCACCTTCCTCAGAAGCTTTGGGAGGTGGGGAGAAAAAACCTAAGGAATAACTGGTTCTCCAACTCCAAGGTGCAACTTTTGAATGTCCAACTTGTACATTTTGCTATTTTCTGACAAAATTATTTACTCTTTTAAAGGTTTCTTTTCTTCTTTTCTGCCTTTTAAAGCAGAGTCGGCAAAGTACAGATGTACGCTCAGGAGAAATTCAGGTATGTGACTGAAGTACTGTAGTTGGACTGGGGGGAAACAGCTCAGTGATTAGAGAACCACATGCCCACAAAGCATGAGGAGGCCCTAGGTTTGGTTCTCAAGTGCCACATAATAGCTGGGCGTGGTGGCCAATGCCTATAATCCCAGCACCCAAGAGGCTGAGGCAGGAAGATCGTCCTGAATTCAAGGCCACTCTCGGCTACATAGTGAGTTCAGGACCAGCCTGGACCACAGAGAGAGATCAAAAATGAGAAAGCGGCACAGTCTTCCACATTTTTTAAGCGAAGCTTTGCAGGGATACTGCTGAAACCAGAGCTCAGAAAAAATACTTCCAGTGGTAAAGACTTTCTGAACTAATTCTATCAGTATTTGTTTTATAAACAGATGTCATTATTATTTTTCTGGGTTTAGAACTAGATTTGATGAAATTCATGACTATCTTTGAAAATGTAGCAAAAAAATTTATCGAGAAAAATAGGCATTGACATCATCAGATCTAAGTCTTGCTTTTTCTTTTATCTGCAAATTTTATTTTTGGGCTCCTTTTCTTTCACAAATTTCATTTAAATGAAATCAGAAAAGTAATCTGTTTTATCCGCATAAAGGGAAATCTAAGTATTGGGAAAATGTCACATGATAAGGAAAACAAATTTCACTGAATTCTTGTATTTGCACTTAAAAATATACACAAAATTCCATAATTGAATCATGCATCTCTCCACAATTACTTATTAGGAAGAAAAAAACTAGCTGCCATGAATTGGGGTTATCTATTTACTCCTATTATTTTAATAACTGGATTAGAAGAGACTTCCTAAAATAATTTTTCTACTATTCTTTAATATAGGAAGACTTTGTCCAAACTTAGAGCCAGATGCCAATGTAATCAAAGGATAATGAATTCAAAAACTGTAAAATGAGAAGTAAATAAACACTGAGCTCATTCTTTACCTGAGTAGAATGCTATCAATAATGAAGGTAAAAATTACAGTAAGATCTAACCTAAGATTGAACAAATTTCCTGTAAATAAGTGTTGAGCACTGCAATTTTCAAAAAAATTAGAGCCAAGTTATAAAGCATATTATTACATGATACCTACTTGAGAGATATAGATGGTTTGAATATGTAGGAAAGATTATATTTGTCCATATCCAAGAAGACAAATTATGACATCTTTTGGAAATATAGACATTGCATAAATATGATTCAAAAAATGACTAACTCGTAGACTTCATAGGATAACAAAATGCTGTCTAATATACGACACAACCTAATATAACATATCTGAAATACATATCATTTTATAATCTACTAAAAGATACTTTTAATAGTGTATTAAGAAACCATACACTTTATTTTAACAATTAAATCAAAGTTTTAGTCTCCAGTAAAAAGGCAAAAAATAAAAATGACCTTAGCTCTTGAATACTACCAAAAACTAGGGGATGTCAAACACCCCTATTTTTCTTAAGATGATGTAAATATTTGGAAGGAGCCCCCAGAAGCCTTTTGTTCTGTAACCCATCTGGCTGTAAGTCAGAGCTCCTTTATTTACCAAAGGAAGCTCTTTTTCCTTTTGGTCTTTTCTCTGGTAAATAAGCTATTTACCAGGAGTTGTTTTAACGAGGGGAAACTTACCTACATATCCTTTCTTTTAAGGCAAAGATGCATAATGAAAGTATTGCACTCTTTATAGGTATGTAAAGTTCATAGAGGACATGAAGTAATCCATTCTTATAATCATATAAGGGTTTTATTTTCACTAATTGCAGACAAAAACATGCTATTTCAGCTTTGGCTTTTGTACATGCTAGAGGATAGGGTTTAATCCTGCCCTGCTGGATTTGCTTTCGGTCACCTCTGCTGTCTTCAGGGTAAACGTGGATGTGTTTTGAAGCAGGTGCAGATTATAGTATTTGGATGGCCTGTAGCATCTTCCCTAGGGCCAACCAAGTGAACGGTATCTTCTCTGTCTGTAACACCCTTTCTCTCTCCCTGTCTTACTCCAGCTCCTTCTCAGAGTCGTGCAACTCAAAGGACAATTAGAAGCTTGCAGCTGGGCATCATCTGCTTGCAAGAAATTCCCTGGAAGAGCATTACATGATGGGAAGAAGAGCAGAGCTTGTGGCCTGGATGGCTTAGAGGGAATCCCAGCCCCACAAGAGGAAGCAGCTCACTATTAAAGAAATATTTGTAAGCAAATTGAAGGAAGCCCCATTTAAGGGGGAACCCTACAGGTTAAGTTGCTTGTAGGGAACTGGTAGGTCTTTCATTGTTATAAAGTGGTTTTTCTTGAAATGTGAAATCAAGAATTACAGGCTGGGAAGCAGCCAGGATGATTTCTTTCTTTTTTTTTTGTGATGAAAGGGTCTGAGCTGTATTAAACACTCCTGTTACCCACACTTAAAATGTACCTGGGAGCAGCAAGAGCTGAGGCAGCTTAACAAGACAAAGCTGTTTTGGGAGAACTACTTCATAGGATCCCAGGCCCATCCTGCACCTTAAAAAGTCTCACACTATCTGAATTTCATGGTGAATTTTAGGGCTGTGGGATTTTTTGTTTGTTTGTTTCCTTTCCAATTTTGGACTTTTTTTTCTTGGAAATCTCTAAATAGACTCCAGATCATTGTGCAGCAGACAGCATAGCCTGCCTATCAGTCCCTCATAGACTAAGGCTCAGCACTGCCAAAGTTCTTTCAGGAAAATGATTTTTATAATCTTTTTGGGGCCTTTCCCTCATATTCACAGTGTTTTGAGTGTGGATGTGTCTGTCTGGTCTAATATTGATAAAATACCTACCTCATGAAGTAGTCTTCATCCTTCTTCAGAAAAAATAGTTTAAATAAAATATTGTTTGTGCACAACAGTTTTCACATATATGTGATTATTCAGTTACCCATAGAGCAAAAAAAGCAGCTCTACTACCTCTACAAGATTCCAATTTTCAAATTTTATTGTCTAAATATAATGTATGTTAATGAATTCATTGATTGCTCATTTTTTTCCTATGATGACAACAAATTTTCTGCATCTCATTTTAAGTGCTTTGTTCATGCCCCTTCTCCTTATACTCTTCTACCCCTACATGGCCCTACACATGCAGCACATGAAATTGATTGAATATGCCATGTATTCTTGGAAGATCCTTTCATCTTATTTTCACCAACCTTTGATAATAATGTGGTATCCCTGTGACCACCTCCACAAGCCCACATCTAACCTGGAGACAATGGACTGATTACATCCTTTGTTCTTTCTATAGATTCTAGTGTCATGATTTTCCATGTCCCATGCTGCCACTTTCCTTGGTATTGTTTGATTTACTGCTGTCATATTGAGATAAAAACACATGTGTAAAGACTATGTGGTATTTTAGATATCACATGATATAATAAGGTGTATTGAAGCTTACAAATTTGAATCAGAGAGAATATTAAACAACGGTTCTAAATAAATCAAGATCCAATTGTGTGGTCCAGTTGTTTTCTCTTTGCTTCATAGTAACACACTGTAAAACTCCCACCCTCCCAAGGCACCTGATCTAGTCAATTTCCAGAGCTGATGCGAAGAGGGATAAGGAAGAGAAAAAGAAGTGTCGGCAGATTTGCGCTAGCTGCTGCCAACATTGGAACTACATTATCCTTCCTCTATGCACAGAGCCCATTGTAGTCATTATTGCAAAATGGAGCATCAGGGAGAAGAAGGGGGGATAGTTACACCTAGGGAAATGCATACCTGTCCTCTAGCTGGAAGCTTCCCATGGAGGACAGGATGTTCACTCTGGGCTGTCAATCTGACTGGATTGAGAGATACTCAGATAATTGGTACAAGCTGGGCGAGGTGACACAGGCCTGTAACCCTAACACTCTGGGAGGTAGAGGCGGGGGATTTCAGGCCTGAGCCCAGCTGGGGCAATTTAGTAAGACCTTATCTATGAATGAATAAATAAACAAATAAATGAATTTATTGGTGGTGGCTGAGGATGAGGTCCCAGTTCAATCTTCAGCATCACAAAACAAACAAATAACAGCAACAATAACAACAAAAAGACTACTATTTTTCAAGAGATGGGGACCATTCTTCAACAATATGTGTAAGTAAGCTTACACAATCTTTTGTAAAGTAGACATATTCTACTAGAGGGTAGGAAACAATCCCCCCAAAAGTGTATGAACAACATGAAGCAAAAAGATAAGAATTATTTATATTCTTCATACTCTCAGTAAACACTTATTAAACAGAAAAACCCTGCAGCATTACTATACTACACATGAGCAAAAATTGAGAACAAAAGATGGATATGAAAGTAACAGTATTCAAATCTCAATAAACAAATCTCACTACATTTTATATACAAAATGGATCACTATAATATTATTCTATAATATTACTCACTGATAAAATAATACATATGTATGTCAAGTGTTTACTGATACATTAATACATACACATTGATAACAAAGAGGAGCTGTCATTGTATACAGCTATTACCATTATAAATTGTACACACCTATTAAAAGGCAGAATAAAAACATACAACGAAGCCACTGATGTGATTGTATACTTCAATTCAGTTTTACTGCTTTTGAAAATCTATCATAATAAAATTATTCTACACTATAAAACCTACCTTTCAAATCATTTTCCAAGATGATATAATCAACAAGATTGGACAGTATATTAAAAGATGTACAAATTAGAGGATGAAACATGGTGGAAAATATTCTCACATTTAGAAAGAGATGCTCTTAATCAAAACAGAAACTTAATATTTAATGGTAGATGTTAATATTTTATGTTTCAAAGTTTCTACTGTTGAGAAAAACTGTCACGCTTGTAGTACTGGTACTCTTGGAGGATTTACCTCAACTTAGATGAGAAATGCCCAGAGCAGAGCTTTCGGTGTGTGTGATTGACTTATGGGCTAGCCAATGAGGAAGGAACACCCACCCTGCAAGGGGAGGCTCAACCAATAGATTGGCAGCTTGAACTAAATAAAAGGAAGGAAGAAGGTAGATTGTTGCAGTTTTTTTCCACCCTCCTTGGAAGAGGTCCCACCTGTGCCATTGTCTCTGGGAATCGACAGGCTCTCCAGTCTTCTCATTGATTGTCAATCGTAGATTTGCCTTTGTCTTTCGGTCTTCCCTACTTGGACAGCCACCTGTGGTGCAGACTCACACTGGCTGTCCTGCAGTCTTGCAGACATTTGGACTCCCTACTTCGACGTGTCAGCCATCTAAATAAATTCCCCCCTTTTATATGTAATTTCTATTAATTCTGCCTCTCCAAGAGCATTAACCAACACAGGCATCTACTAGGGAAGTCTGTGTGAAGGCAGCGGGGTTTTATAAAATTGATAAAAGGTGGAAATAATCATATTTGCAAAGTCTTTTTCTGACATCAGCTGGAATATACGGTCTGGAGCTGTGATTGTGACGACAAAGAAACATGTGCCTGCTGAAGCAGAACATCTGGCTAGCAGAGGGGACTTACGGGCTCAAGCAGGGAGAGATAAGGGAGTTGGAGGGGCAGATGCCAATGAGTGGGAGATCTCACCTCTGAGGTAATGGCTGTTGACGGGAGAACCAAAAACAGAAAAGTTGACGTAAATGAATGATGAGGAAAAAGAATATTTTAACCAGAAATGGAGAACAAGTTATAAAATAATCATGCATATATCCTAGGAAAAATAGAACATTATCTTCATAGTGATTCAGAGTGTGGTCTCTGTTTTTAGAGTCTCCTGGCTCAAACCCTAAGGTCCCACTGTGATCTTGGGAAATTCTTCAACTTTAGGGCATCAGTTTCATTATCTGAAAAGTGAAGGCGCTAAATCCCATTTCATAGGGTTCCTGTGCAGATGAAATATGTGCCCAGTACGTAATAAGGACTCAGTAGACGCCAGTTCTCCTGTTGTTTATACCGAGATTAGAATACTCCCAGTGATAGATAGAGTGCATGAAGAATTGCAGCCAGCTTCCACCTCAATAAAATAAGTGCCCTAATCTTTGCCACTTGCCTTCCTGAGAGATGGTATGTTTATCCCCGCCACTTTCCAAATGACTCCTTGTTTCACTGCCCCAGTTAGCTGAGACAGCAGTTGGCTAGAACTGATAGGCTATTCAGTGAGGGACGCAGGACCTGCTTACTGCCCTTCCCTCCCCTTTTGTTACTGGTGGGTGATCAGTGACAAGTGGCTGGGAGGCAGGGAGAGAAAAGAATGCTCCAAAGATGACCTGTTGCTCCCATCTCTTCCTGATCCATTTATGTCTGCCAGAAACATTCGCCCTTGGCTTCGTGCTGTTTCCTACTCTGAGTCATGTCTCTTCCTTTCTCTCCCCAGTCCCCACCCCTACCTTTTCCTATAATGGCAAAATGACTTTTCCAGCCGTGCAGCCAAGCTGAGTGACCTGACACATCCCGGTGCCCGCAGATAGGTGTCCCTGTCCTATTTTTGGATAATTGTTAAAGTGGTGTCCTCTGATTTCTCTGGCTGCTCTGTGGTCCCCTTTCTTCGCCACAGACGCATAGCAGCAGTGAATAGCAGAGAGGGACAAGGCGAAAGAGACACAGGGGTCACAGTTGTAGCTGGAGCTTCATTTTGAGGGCTGCTCTGTGCACTGTCGTTGGGGTGCAGGGTCCCAGCAGAGCCTTCATGTCCCCTCCCAGAGCCCTTTTAGTTCAGTAAGCCCAAACAACTCTCCTTTGTGGAGAAAAAGAAGTCTTTTGCCGACTTCAACTCCCAGAGGTAACTGTTCAGTTTCCATTGAGCCCTGCCCTAGGGATTTGAGGCAGGCATGTTCCCCAGCAGCACCGTGAAGGGTGAAGGTCACCACTGGAGCCTTGTGTTTCCTCTTCTCTGCCCCAGCTTTCTTGTTGGTGGCATCTCTTTTGTGTGGGGTGCTCTCATACAGTGCCTAGGGTCCCCACCACCAGTCCCTTATGTGGTGTGCACAGTCATACTAAAATAAAAGATGACTGCTAAGCCATGGAGTTACTTCACTCAAGGGGATTTTTTTTTTTCACTTAAAAGGCAACTAACTAGGTGTAAGGTTCCTGCAGACACGTGTCAGACATATATAATTCAAAGAAAGAAGTTGGAGAGTAAGGCCAAAAATGACTTACTCTAAAAGGTCTGACTTCTTTTACTTGTTCTCCTAATTGTGGGTGAACAGAGAAAGACATTGGGGCAGCTCAATTGTAGTAGCCAAAATTATATATCATTGACATCCTTTGCCCTCACTTCTGTCAGCTTCCAGCCCCTGACCCATGTGCGTCCAGGGAGGAAGTACATCAAATCATCATTTGTGGACAGTTAGAGCAGCAGTGGTAGATTTTCATTGCAGTTCTGCCTTTTCCCCTTTAATATTTCTTTAATAGTGTACTCCTTCATAGAAATTCCATAAACTGTTCTTATCTTTAACAAGGATCCTACACTGATAAAGTTGTGAGTAAAGAAATTGTGCCATTACTTTATTATTTCTATGCTACTGTTTAATTTATCCTAGGATTGGATTCAAATGAGACAATTTGTGAAATGGTTTTTCTAAACTGTAGAATTCTGTAGCCAGAATGATTCGGTGGCTTAGGATTCAAAATTAAGGTTCTATTCTAAAGTAATAGAAAAAAAAAAGCAGCATTCTAAAAAGCACTGAAGTGCATTTCCAAACAAGCTTCCAAGTTCTAAGGGTTTCTACCCTTGAAGATTTGAAAATGAGTTAAATAAGTTTCAGGCAAAAAAAAAAAAAAAAGATTAAAGCAGAATTTGCCTTAAAGGATGAATACTCCTTATTAGGCCACTTTATTTAAGTTTTAGCTATTCCAACCTCATGATTCATGAGGGAAAATATAGTGTAAAAGAAAACTTCATTTGTACCAATATATTTCAAATCCTGTTTGCAAATAAAAAAAAAAAAACCTGAAGCTGACGTGTGATTCCTACCCCTCATTCTGCAATCATTCCTAATTTACTTCATCTAATCATTCATGAAGTAATTCATTCAGAACATATTGATTGGGCTCAGTCGAGTCCTGGGAACCATTTTCAGGATTTCAGGAAATGAAGATGAAGCCATGTTTTGGATTTCAAAGACTTAACTAAAGTCTAATGGGGTTGGGTTTACAGTGTAGCAAGTGACAATAAGAATTTGTATAAGATTTTATACCATGGCAACAGAAAATATACCTAATATGGAGGAGTTTTGGAAACATACTGGAGTCAAGCAGATCATCAAAGGAGGGGTTTCTGACAGAGGCCAGGAAGTGGAGAGTTAAATGAGGGTGGGCACACCGAAGGTCCAATAAGGCTACAGAAGAAGCACTAAAGGTGGTAATGGACTTGTACATTTACATGTGTACATACTTGTGTATGTAAAGGCTTTGTATAAGTTATTTAAGAGTTCAAATAATCATCCTAAGGTTAATCACAGAAAGTTGGTAGTCTTAAGCAAAGACACAACATGGCAGCTTGGATGTGATCCCTTGTGTTTTAAGTAAAGGGGGAAATTAAAAGGCAGTGGGAGAGGTCAGTTAGGAATTTCTGTGAACAGCTACACTGAAAATGAAGATGCAGCTGAGGGTGGTGCTTAAACCAGTCAGCTTTCTATTGCTATCACAAAATGCCTGAGGTAATGACCTTAAACAAAGGTTTACTCTGGATCAGTTTCAGAAGTTTCATTTCATGATAGTCTGAGACTGTGGTGAGGCATAAAGTCATGGTGGAAGCAAATTTCCCTGATTAAGCAGCTAAATTGGTGAAGAAAGGATATTATCAAGGCTTTATTCCATTGAAGTCACAGAACACAATGACAGGGAACCCTCTTGAGAATTCACTCAGTGTAGTCCTTTCATTAAAGGTAAGAAAGCCTGGAGATTAGGCCATTTGCAGGAGGTGGTGCCCCTTCTTGATGGCCATGCTGATGTTGGAATCTGGCTGCTCAACTTGGTGGCAGGGCTCTTTTCACCATGGCCCAACAGTTTCCCAAGACTGGCACCACACTAAATTAATGAGATGTGAATGATTATCAAAGAGTGAGTTTTAACATCCTTTGAAACTATAAATTTTAAAAGCCCAAGCACCTGCTTTCTTGCTGGAGGCTGGTCATTTTCCCAGATTAACTGACCACAAGAAAAATCTCTTCCAATGTCATCAACTGTTCTTCACATACTTGTTTTTCAAAAATAATTTTGGACTTTACTCTGGCTTTAGGAGAGAGGTATCAGAGTACATGTGATTTATATTGTTATTCCTTTCATATTTGAAAAATTAGAAACAGAAGTACTCATTTATTTAGGATTAGCCAGGAAAACCTTTATAAGGAACATGAAGTGTGGTGGACTCATGAATCAATGACTTCATACTGCTCATCAGGTGACGTAAAAATTTATGCGGACCCTCCTTAACCACTAGACAAAGAATGAAGTTACTAGCCGCATACTTTATTGAAAATATATTCTTGAATAAACAATAACCCATGCATTTATGTTGAGTTTTTTATAAGTTAAAATAATTTTGAAAATATTTTTATTAATTTCATATTTAATGTGTTTAATAAAAGCAATCAATAGGAAAAATACAATAAAAACAATGAACATATTTATTAGATTTTAGAAATTTTATTATGATACTGAGGAAGTCTTTATGTCTATGACAACCTCCTGCCCCAAATAAGTTTTGATTTGAATCTTTGAAAAAAGTCATAAAATATCTCAATAAAGCCCATTTAAAATGTAATAAATATTGTTCAGAAATAAAGAAACCATATGTATCATTTGTTAGAATTTAAGTTTTGTTATATAACTCTGTGTGTGTGTGTGTGTGTGTGTGTGTGTCATATATTTGGCTTTAATACTTGCAAATTACATATTAAAAGGCTGAAGTTTGTGACTTAATAAAATAGACATTTTATTAATCAAGTACTTTTTTGCTAATCAATATATCCAAATGTTTAGACAAGCATTTTGAATGCAGAGTACAACTATAAAGTCAGGAGACTGATTGAACTTTTTAACTAACATAAGATCTATTCAGATAAATAAATAGCAATGCTTTAAGATTATGATTATGAGTTTTTCCTAAGAATGCTAGAATGTCCTAAGGTAGTTTTAAAATGTCTCTCTTCTAACCACATTCAAAAGGATATAAAGTTCATATTTGAATCATTCTCTTGATTTGTTCCCAGGAGTATTTCAGCTCCATCATTACTTACATTCACCAGGACTAACAACTTTAAAAAGTCCTATTAATCTTCATTTAATGAATATTTGTCAATCATAAGGATGTTAAATGTTAATTCATGTTATGATGACATTTCTGAGATTTAATCATTTGTACAATATTAAGATATGTAAATTACAGTAAGTAGTCATACTGTGTGAACATTGTACACACCATAATTTTGGAATAAGGAGATTTTTAAACCATAACTTGTGACATTCGGGTGGGACTTTATGGTCCCAACATAGTAGTTTCATACAGTGTTACAAAATCCATATTTGAGACATCTTAAAAGACTGTAGCTATCAGTTATTAATTTATGCCTGTAGGTCAGTAGCATAGATCTGCCACATTGGCAACTTTTATATTAGTTTCTCTACATGAATCACCATAAAGCTATTGTGCTTAAGTGTCAGAAACAGCCTTTATTGTAAAATGTTGTTAAATAGCACCAATATGATCTGAAAGTAAAGTGAAACATTCATAGGAATGTAAAATATAGGTTTAATTCTAACTGAAGAAGAGAAAACATAGAGACAAAAATATCAGTTAGAACTGACTTAAGATAACAGAAAAATATGAGATATAAGACATGTCAAAATTTTGCTTGGAAATGTTTTAAAAGAAAGTCCCATGTACCACTCTTTGACCTTCTATTCCCACAGGTAAATGGTTTTATAAGAAAGATACTCTGATCTTGCTAATGAAATTACTCTGTGGCAGATACATTTACTTCCATATATTAGTTCAACAAGACAATACATATCACTGAAGTACATTAAAGCAACCTGATTACAGCAACATTTACATTAAATACCCCCTATACAGTAGAATAAGACATCATATTAAGCAGACCTGTGGGTTGGCAAGGTTCTAAGGGAGCACATTTTTATGGATCCATGTACACATCTATTTGTTTTGTCATATTTCATAGTTGCTAATATCACTGTGCTTTTGTTACTGTAATTCGCAGGATCTGTGGGTGTAAGATAGCCAGGTATCCTTGAAACTGTATCTGTAAAGGTCATTTAAAGGTATTACTCTCAGAGTAAAAGAAAATAAGAAATCCCACTTTTTTTGAGTAGTTGTACACTAAACTATTGTAATGTTTTGAGAAGAGGATTCCTTAATCACTATAAATTCATCAGTACAAAATGTATGCATTTTATTAAAGCAAAAGTTGCCTGCCTTTAAAAGTAAGTACTGTCAACTTACTGTATAATTCTGGTTATAAGATTAGATATGAGATCCTTTTGGCTATGATTTAGAAAAGTCGTATTTAAAAAGATCTGCCCATAAACATATCTAAATGCAGTTGCCCATCTTAATATTTTTCTTAATTAAAATATCTGGGAAACGAACAAAACAGTAGTGCTTTGATGTCACAATCACAAGTATTACAGTGTCCAATTCTCCAGAGCTGGAGTCTAAATCTTCAGTCATGGCTCATTTGCAGGCTGACAGAAGAGCAAATTCGTCCCATGCTTGTACACAATGGGGCAATGACAATATCTGTCACACTCTTCCATATCGTCTGCACTGAAGGTAGGACCATGAGACAGGTCTTTACAAAAGGCATTAAAATCCTAGAATGGAGGAAGAGGGATGAATATAATTAACGTTACCAAGTAAGATCATTTGCTCGTGCATGAAAAGACGACTGAATTGATTACACAATTCAGAACAAGTCAGTGGACAATGACCACAGGAATAAGAAGTAGATGTTGTTTAAAAAATAAATAAGCATGTGAATGATAGATTCTACTATTCTTTTCACTGGTGAAATGCCATCGGAAAGAGTAAAACAAAAGTAAGCTAGTACATTTTTCTTCCTGACCTCTGCCCCTGAACAATAACCTGCCTACCAACTCACGTTTCTCTGAGATTCTGCTCCATAATCACCTTTCCTATTGCCTCCTTCTCCTTGCCCCCTCCTGCACTAGGATTGGTTGGATCTTTCAACTCTTTGTGCTTCTAAAGTACTCAAATAAATCTCTATGTCCTTGACCTTACCCAAAGGTTAAATACTTGGTTATATTTCTGTATTTCCTTCTAGAACATAACAACATAAGTTCTTTAAATGACCCTGACCTTTCATAAATATCATGGTGGAAATAAATTTAGTATCATTATGCTTCATACTAATTATGCCTTAGAATATTATGTTCTATATTAAATTTTTATAGTAAATTCACACTCTGAAAAGATCCTTGTCGTGTAAACTAACCCTATAAATATTAACTCTTACACAAGCAAAAATTGTCTATCTTAATTATTTTTGTATGCCTTTTCATATGAGTCCTGAATAGTTTTGTATTCTCCAGACTTGTGAATTTTCTGTGTAAGCCTCTCCATCACGTTCTTTGTTCTGGTAGAGTTCTTTGGGCACAAAAGTGTTTGTAGGATTTCAGGCATTGCTAGTGGTGTTCAGGAGATATTTATTACTACCAGAATGGGCACAAGAGAATAAGGTGTTTTTTCTGGGTTTGCTATTAAAATACAACTCAAAAAAGATTTCCTGTGCTTTGACCCAAGTGAAGATAAGCAACTGTTTAATTGATATATTTTTGGAATACTGAATTATTCATGCCACCTATCCACAAAGACTATTTTTAACTTGTGTTTTGTTCTAAGTACTAAATATTTGAAGCAATTTTATAAGGCAATTAATTATGGCATGCTTCAGAATTAAACAGTTGAATAGAAACTAGAATGATCGTAACTATTGACTTTTAATCCTATCATTTTTTTATTTGTTGTGTAGCTGTAACTAATACAAATTAATGTGAGAAAAAACTTACAAACAGGTTATCAAAGTTAACAACTAGAATGTATCCTTGAAATAGCCACCTGATACTGTCACTATAATGAATAATAAATAGACAGGTCTTGAAGTCAGAATATATAATGCAAACCATTATAGAAAATTAGTCTCAACTTGATATATTCCAAAACTAAAGTTTGAATCAGAAAGTTTCCTAACCAAATCCATTTCACTTAGACTACACTTTCTTTCTCTGTGTAAGATGTTTTCTATCCCATAACTCCTTAAATCTCCATGCCCCAGAACACCTGAGAGAAGTTGAGTTTCCAGTTCAGCTCATAGGATCACACGTTGTGATGAACTTATTTTATTTTCTTTAAGTAACTGTTCTTTCATTATGAGTCAGAGAGTCCCACTACCTTTTGGATATCAAACTGAAATTGAATTTTCAAGATTCCAAGTAGCTTTTCATCTGAAACTAAACACAATTAGGAGTGACCCAAAATTGGTCTGAAACCTAAGATGATCAGCCAAAAACTTCTTAATATAAAATTTATAATCTATGACATTATACATTTCTCCATTGGATAATGTAACCCTTGACTGAAGATTTTATTTTGATATGGTATTATGCAGACTGCATTATCACAGCAATTTACTGCACTTAAAATATTTAAAAATGAGATTATGGCCTTTGTATTTCAATAATTTGAAATCTGTTTGCACTGCATCCTGGGAAAAATAAGCACAGATGATCTCATCATTCTTTTTGGCTATGATTCACTTATGTCCAATAACCTTATTGCCAAATTGTGGTAATGTGCATCTCACTTGGGCATAGAATGACCTGTACTTCTGAACATAACATCATCAGGGTTCTGTTTCATATTTTTGTTGCTGTTATTTATTTGCTGATGGAACTCTAAATCAAGCCATGCACAGTAGCAAGTAGTACCAGCTACTTAGGAAGCTGAGACAGAAGGACTGCTTAAATGCCCAGAACTCAAGGCAAGCCTTTGTAAACTACAGTCTCTGTCTCAAAAGACAAACAAACAAACAAACAAACAAACAAACAAACAAAAAACTGTGTATTTTCTTGGCTTTGGTCATCACTAAGTTCTTGATTAGACAACAAATAACTCCCTGTTCAAAATATTGGAAACAACAGAAAAGAAAAATAAAAAAGGCTTCTCCAAATAGGTTTGCTCTTCTCTAAAGCCTCTCTTGACTTAAGTTCCTTGGAAATACAGTCCATTAATGATAAATCTATTTTAACAAGGCTTCAACTAATGTTTAGGCATTTTCGTTTGAAATTACTTTTTTACTTATAATCACAGTTACCTTATGGCAAACATATGACATTTGAATATTAATGTCCCACATGAAAGGTATTTGGAAAAATCAAAGTTATAATACATTTTATATGACTAGAAAGGAAGCGAGTTGATGATTCACCAGTGAAAGACCTACACAAAACCACTACACAAAACTATCCCCGGAAAGCCAGGTGGAGAAAGAGGCATGGCTTGGCTAATTATAGTATTAGTTATGTATTTCCACCATTTAGTAGATGAAAATATTTCCCCCAATTCTTTAAAAAAAAACTTTTGGAAAAGCGTACCTTCATTAGCTATAAATATGGCACTATGCATTTCTCAATAGCTTCATAGTCAGTACGTCACAATATGGTGTATGTTAATTTTCCACATTTTGAAAGTAAAAAAGCTGACACAGAGGATAAGGTGACTGCTTTTAGTTAATTAGGAGTCACAAATTTTATGTGCTAAATTGGCATCTCCAAAAAAATCCATGTGTAGGAAAATGTCAGAGTATGAGGCAATTACACTTCCGGCTTTCATGCACGCATGGAAAAGCAAAGATTTCCTTTTCTCTGGCAATCTTTTGGCACTTGCAACATAACTGCTTGCAACTTTCAGTGATAAACTCAGAGTTCTTTACATATCCTTTATTTATCTGGTGAAGTTCTACTTATTTTTTGACTTCTTTTCACAAAGCCTTCCCTGCTCTCTAGTCTTCCTCACCAGAGGTAACCAATCATGTCTTCTCAGCATCCACCTGCGGGCCTACCCAGCAGCCCCTGGGTGCCGGGGCTAAGCTGAAAGTGGATCCATGTTCAGAGCCTAGACCAAACTCAGCACTCAACAGATTCCTTTGTAGAATTAATGAGGTAGCAAATCCACTGAAGGAATTATGACAGAGACGGTACGGAGGAATGAAGAATAACTCAGTAACTTCTAGAATGAGCCCTGAGCATGTACTGGCATGTGGCAATGTCAGAAAAAGGGCTCAAAAACCACTTAGAGGTGTCAGGGTTACACATTTCACCAGGATCACCTTGACAGCAGCCTGGATGGGGGTGGGGGGGTAATTTCTTCTCAGAATAAAATGTCAACAAAGCACCAGCCACACTTCTTTGTGAAATACGGTGCTTTCTTTAGAAATAGTTTTGAGTGCTTAACAATGGTCTCCAAAGTTTTCTGATGTATTTTGAGCATGAATGAAAGTGCTCAAGACATCCTACTGATATCTTGTGATTTTAATATTTTTTCTTTTAATTGGATGTTGCCTCTCTTGTGCCTCATAAATTTTTTAAAAAAGGAATTTGTTGACATTGTTACGCCATTTTCCTGCACCCTGAGTTTTTATTTATCAGTGCCAGGGCCCCTCCCCTTCCCTGTACACACCTCTCTTCTATCTTCTGGGTACCCTCCTGCCATCTCTGTCCTGGAGGAAGTGAAGCTGCTCCTTCCTCTCCAAGTGCTGTGTAACCGGGCTGACATCCTTGCCCAGCTACACAGTTGGTGGCATTCTGCTATTCAGACATAACATTTGTTTTACCTCAAGCACAGGTGTGACTCAATAAAAGGCCACGAAAGAAAGAAGGACCTTGCCCAGAATTCCAGGCACAAGTCCCAACAGGGCCACGGGTGAAAGAAACCTGCGGTAAGAAGGGAGCTCCAGGTCCCCACCTCCACAGGGAGCTGGCCCTCCTCTGTGAAGGAAAATCACACCCAGGACAGAGGTGCATTCTTCCTTCTGTTTAAACTTCCAGCCCAAACTATTACTCTAAAGAAGGCAGAGTCTTTCAAGGCCTTGCAGTTCCTGCTACTGCTCGGGAACTGATTTGAATTCTGCCTTCTGCCAAAGGGCCAGGGAGAAAAGACGGGATGGGGCAGGAGGCAAAAGAAAGGAGAAGAGAAAAAAAGCAAGTCCACAGTTGAGAAAGCTGGTCCACCCGGTGCCCCCTCTCACCAGATGTGCAGGCAGCTCAGGGTGGCAAAGAGAATCCCTGCCGCGAAGGCCAGCGGGACGGCCAGGAACAGCGTCAGGAACTTGTAGACCACGTACTTGCTGACTTCGAAGAGGGCATGGCTGCAGATCCACACTTTGTCAAAGGAGTGTGTCGTCACGGGCTCCGCGACCACATCCTCAAAGCCCAGCTGCAGGGACAAGACGCGGGGACCCGAACTGGCACCCGACCCGTGGCTCCGGGAACTCTGGGCTGGGCGCGAGACGCGGGCGGAGGAGGCGCGGAGGGCCAGGCCGCAGCCCCGCACCTGTCCTTGCGGCGCACGGGAGGGAATGGGACTGAGAAGTCCAGCCCGCACCGGGACCCGGTGGGTGGCTGGGTGGGGGCGCGCCGGGCCCGCCGCCAGCCTTACCTGTAGGTGCGAGTTGAGCCGGTGCGGGTCCCGATCCTGGCTGGAGTCCACGAACTTGTCGGGGTCGGCGTAGTGGACGCCGCTGTGGTGGCTGTAGGCGTCGTCGTCCATGAAGAGCTGCACGTCCGCCTTCTCGGTCTCCAGCCCCATCGCGGCGCGCGGCGACGGCGGCGAGGCAGGCGCAGCGCGGCTCCCGGGCTCCCCTCCCGGCCCGGTCCCGCCCCGCCCCGCCTGTCCCCCAGCGGCCCGGGCGGCGGCCCCTTCCCGCCGGTTTACTCTCCGGGCGGCGGGAGACCAGAGCCCCGCCCCGCCGCGCGCCGCGGAGCCCGGGGATGGGCCACGTCTCCCGCTGCGTCCTGCGGAGGGGGGGGGCGCAGCGTGACGTCCCGAGAGCCACGCCCCCACGCCCCGTCCTGCGGGGGGCGCAGGGTGACGTCCCGAGAGCCACGCCCCCGCGCTGCGAGTCCCCGGGCGAGGAGACCTTCCGGGCTACCGCGCTGCAGGCCCGGGTCGTGCTGCCCCAGAGCTGGCAGGGCCCGGAGACCCCGCACTTCCTGAGAGCTGGCCGCCGGTGGCTCGTGGTTGGGAGGTATGGAATCAGGGCGACGTTCGCCACAGTCTCTGCTCCCCACGCGCGTGGGTCCCAGCCGTGGCAACTGCCTCATAAAGTTATCACGTGAGGATTCCATGGAAATGCACAACTCTTACCTGAGCCTCATAAGTAGGCTTCTAGTTAAACTTCACCTTGTCCGCCTTCCCAGGGAGAGAGGCCACAGCACACCTGATTGCCAGGGGTGCCCCCCAAAGACTTCAGGTCTTTAGCTCTACAAAGTGTGGGAGCCTGCCTGCTGAGGAGGCCTGGGGTGGAGGTGTTCAGTGGGTGAGACCTCAGCCCTCAACTGCGTATCTACAACTTCATATTCCAAAGGGCGGTCGCCCCCCACCCAAGCTACAACCCTTCCCTTTCCTTGCAGTCAGATTCTGCTAAAAGATCTCAGCAGTCCCCAAGATGTGGACACTTCGGTGATTACTTTGCAGGAATCACGTAAGCAGAACCCTAGCGTAAAGCCACAGTGCAAAAGATGAATCAGTTCCTCTAAAGCTTTCAGAAGGGAGGAGCTTGCATATTCTTAAAAGGTTTATGATCTGGTTTATGATCTGTGTTTGGGATCAAACACACAGTGAAAATTCACTAAAAAAATAAAACAGTGGTCCCAGACTTAAGAGACATCCTCAGCTTGCCCAGCGTTCAAGGCAAGCCGTAAGTGTAGCCAGAGAGTGTAATTACAGCCTGTTGCATGTGCCCCATCCACTTGTAGAAACTGGGATTTGAAGAATGGTTTCTTCTGAAAGAAAAAGACCAGTTTTGGAACAATAAACACAAAAAGTGAACAGGAGATGAATAGGAAAAAAGTCTAGGAGCCAAAATTCAGTATTTCTAACAACTAAACCAAGGGTTTATGTGCTGTTTTTGCTGTGTGTGTTACAGGATTGAATCTCATGAACAGGGCCGTCTCTTGTCTCACTTGGTCTCTTTCCCATGCCTTTTTTTTTTCCCCATTTATCTCCCAATTTTATTTATGCTCAGTTAAATCCAAAGTGATGACTTAAACCTTTTGCTTACCCTCTATCATACTTCCTTCCCGCCTCCATTCTTGTAGGCAGGCTGATTCTGAGCATTGGGAGGCTTCTGTGACCTCTACCCAGCTACTCTTTCCCAAAAAGAACACAAGTCAGGAATAACAAGTGACTCTCTAATGTTGATTACCAGGAGACAGAGAGCTGGATAGTTTATGACCAAATAAAACTTTGTAAGAATCAATTTTTAATTTTACTCAAAGCTGCACTCCTACATTTTAAGATATGTTAGCCTGAGAAGAAAGTCATTTCTATAATATGACAGTGGTCCCAAACAGTAGCTGAAAAATCTGACACTGGGGCTTCTTTCCTTCTAATTTTCTGTCCTCTGATCATGTTGGTATTTCCTGTGGGATTATTAAGACATTTGAAAGAATTATGTCAAATATTAGACTTTTCCTTTTTTTTTTGGAAGCAGGGTTTCACTCTATAGTGCAGCCTGGTCTTGAGCTTATTGTGTAGCCCAGGCTGGCCTCAAACTCATGGCACTTCTCCTGCCTCAACCTCCCAAGTGCTAGGTTCATTTTTTTGTTCAGCAATATTAGTGGATTCATTTCTTGGGTTTAACAAAAAAGTAAAATTAGCCTGGCCTTAGGAGAGCAGTTTATAGATTCCTTTGTAAGATAACAGATGTTTATGAAAAGATATGTCTTAAGTGGAAAAGGAACTTAACATATGTAGCCTAGAACTTAGAAGAGGGTTCTTATTTAACCCTCTCCTATGTGATGGGTCTCTATGAGGTTTTTGCTTTGATGAAAATTTTTTTTCCATTTCACTATTTTAATACCTAAAGACTTTTTCTTGTGGAGCTATAAAAAAGTTGTTACTTATACTGCTTGTGAATTCTTAGTGACAGTGCTACTGTTCTCAAGGGCTTTCACTGAGTGATTCCCACAGCTAGTAGAATTCTGTCCTTTCTAACTTGGTGAGAGCTTTTCCAGGAAAGAAAAAAAAAAAATAGAGAAAGTGGGTTTGAGTCAAGCACTGAGTGCACCATAGTGCCTCCAAAGCACAGCATTACCCTCCAATGAGCCCTTTCCTTAAGAAAAAGAACAAAGAAAAAAATTGTTCCATAATTGAGTAAACTGAAAACTTTTGTAATAAGCTTGGCACCGAGGCACATGCATGAAATCCTGGTGCTCTTTAAGGCGGAGGGAGGCGGACTATAAATTTGAACCCAGCCAAGGAATTTAGTGAGATCTTGTCTCAAAAAAAAAAAAAATATGTTGAGGATGCAGATCAGTGCAAAGATCCTGGGTTTGATTTCTAGTACTGAAAACGTGTTTAGATGGTATATGAATGTGCTTGATGAATGTTATTTAATAATATAAGTATTTTTGAGTAAACTAGATGATAACAGTTTCTTCTTTGGTTTTTCTCATCACTGTGCCTAAGGAGAAAGCTTATTTTTCTAATTTACTAAAAATTGTATGTGAATGCTCTTATGAGTAAAAATATCTAATTGCTTTCTTTTTTGGGTCAAATCACAAATATATCCCATTTCCTATATTCCTTGCATACATTTTTAGTCACAAATTAATTATTAATGGAAATCACAAATTCTTGGTTTTTGCCATATGGTTTAGTAATATTTAAAGCATTTATGTTACGCAAATGTCTGAATCTTGACATCCTGGTATTTTGGGCCACTTGGAATCATTCTCTGTTGTGAGGCTTGGTCAGGGTGGTATAGGATGTTTAGCAACATTCTTGGCTTGCACCCATTCGATGCCAAAAACACTCCTTAGTCATGACAACCAAAAATATTTGTAGATGTTACCAAATGTCTCCTGAGGGTCAAAGTCACCTTTTCTCTCCTTCCCTGGGCTGAGAACCAGTGGATGACACTACTGAAATAATGCCATGTGAATGGGAAAAATCAAGCTTTGGCTCTATACTTATAAACTCATGCTTAAGATATGTCTCAGAATTGTATGACGAATTAATCAGAAACTCCAGGGCACTTTGAAGTTAAGTATATTTGCTTGCCCTGTATAATTTTTTTTTAGAAAAACCAATTATCAATGATTAATCAATCACAAGATTTTTCCATAATACTACTATTAACAGAGGGATATTTATGCTTCATTAAGAGATTAAAAAGAAGCAGCTACTTACCTTGGCAGGCTTCCTATGCTTTCTTAACAAAGACTAAGTATGTTTAAATTATTTTCTTAGGAAAACCATGAGTATGGGAATTTTTAAGCATTAAGATTCCATATTAGAATTATGTAAATATTAGGGATTTTGTTTGTTTGTTTTTACAAACCTCAGCAATTGAATAGCTTTTCTAAGTGTCAGGTAACCTTAACTGAGTAACCTACTGACTTCTTGGAGGAAGAGCCCTGCAGTTGCTTACCAGGTCCTTATAGCATCCCTTCCCAGGACTGCTTCAAGCAAACACAAAGCTTGAGATATCCGGAGACACCTGCTGTTCCTGTAGAAACCACTTTCTTTGTGGCTTTTCATCTTCTGTCTCCTCTCCACTATCACCCTCCAACTATCCCCCACCTGACAATGCACAGGTTAGTCCCCTTCCCAAAGTTTAAATGAATAGATTAAAAACAAAACAAAACAAAACAAAACAAAACAAAACAGAAGACTCTTGTTGTGAAAGTTACTCAATAATAAAGTTTGTGAAGTGGTGCTGGATAGCTACCTGGAATTTAAGGAAAGTTTCTTCCTTTGTTTTTCCTTCCACACTTCTTGTCTTTGTGTCCACATTCTGTGTATAATAAGCCTTGCACCAGTGAACCAGGAATTTCTCGTTTAATATTAAGGCACAGTAGCTTGCTTGTAATTGTTGCCAGCTTAATCTTCTGGCTGGTTCAAATAGCACCTCCTCTCGCCAAGAATCTCTCTTTATACTCAAGAATTTTCAGAATAACTTTGGGCCTGAGAGTGCTTGGTTATTAAAAATAAAAAAGGAAACAAAACACATCTTTGAAAAATCTGTGTCCATTACTAGAATTGATGAAGTAGGTCACTCTTTTCTCATTCCAAGACATAGATGATAATTTAGTTTAGATTTATTTCATTCTGTTTTCCATAAGTAAAGGATGTTCTTGTTTAATGTTTTGGATATCACGTTGATTTCTGGAAGAGCATGTTTGTGTGTGTGTGTGTGTGTGTGTGTGTGTGTATGACATCTTCATATATATATATATATATATATATATATATATATATATATATAACATCTTCATAGGATTTGGATATTTTATTTTTCCAGAATATGAGATAAGCACTAACTTTTTGTGAGCACTAACTTTCTTTTCTCTCTCTCTCTCTCTCTCTCTCTCTCTCTCTCTCTCTCTCTTTCTTTCTTTCTTTCTTTGTTTTATTGGAGACAGGGTCTTGTTCTATAGCTCAGGCTGTTCCTGGACTCACTATAGAGCTCAGGCTGGCCTAGGACTCACGACAATCCTGGGCCACCATGCCCAGTTTATGTGGTGCTGGGGAATTGAACTCAGGTACTTAGCACTTGCCTAAACACTTTCTAGGCAACCACTTTGACTGCTGAGTCATTCCTCCAGCCAGGTGAGCACTAACTTTCAAGCCAAAGTCTTAAGAAGCATAATGTCCTCTACATTAAAATGAGAACATGATTTCTGCAAAGCTGCAGTGTTAAGTGTTTTCCAAATACCAACTGAAATGTGTACCCCAAGATTACTAATAGCTAAAACAACAGATCTGGGGGTTTTCTTGATTTGGAATTTGATTTTGAGTAAAAATTATTATTGCTCATTTTGAAGCTTTTGTGTTCCATAATAATTTTTATTTTTGTAAATGGTGTTCTACTTTCATTTAGAGTTAATGCCAATTTTTAAAAATAACATGATCTACATTAGACAAGAGGGAGTAAAAAGGATGGGAAGATTTTTTTAAAAATGTGTTTAGCTTCATTGCATATTTCCAGTAGAAAAACACAAAGTGCCTAATGCCTTCCACCTGGGCTTTGTAAATTACTACTTTTTGGTGTCTACCAGGTGACCTTTAGTGCTTGAGAGCATCATCTGGGAGTGAAGAGAAAGGGGAATCCATCTGCAAAGAGCAGATGAAAGACTGGGTAGCTGCCAAAGGGCTGGGCAGGAGAAGTTTTAGACTGTATTTTCCAGTCAGTAAGAATCTAGGAAGAATTTTGTTTCCAGGTAATATAATTTTAAAGAAAAGTTTGTTACCATTCCATGATGACTTCAAACTGTCAAGTAGTTGCAATACATTGAGGCATAAAATAAATTAAGAATTTTAGATGTCTTTATGCAGTCTTTCTGGGCCACCTAAGCCTATTTTGGCCATCCTTGTCTGCCAAATGCTTATTAAATTTTCAATTTCTTCTTTAGAACAGCCTGTCTATTCAATCTAATGGTAAATAGATAACAAGGACATTACTTTGTATAACATATCATAAACATGATTGTTACCATTCTTGAATGTCTAAAGGAACTACTCTATATAATTCATAAGTGGATGGACATCTTATTTCATAAGCAATATTAGTAGATATTTGCATTTTTAAGAGAAAAAGGAAGAGGATCATTTGACACATTTGGAACATTTTAAATCATGCTAACCTCAAAAGAAACAACAAACTTTTCATTGAAATATTCAGTTTTCTATAACTTCTGTTTGTGTCACTACCTTACTCTTGGGAAATCACAACAGTTATTTTATTTTCAAATAGATAGAGTGACTACTCCTTTAATAATAGTGAATGAACATAAAATGCAGATTGCCATTTATGTTCATTCATGTAATTAGGCATTCCACTACAAAGTATAGTCTTCCTCCTTTTAAAGTCTTTTGGTGGTCCTTGGAAACTCTTGGATAAACAAGTCACTGGAAATAACTTAGATAGTAAAACACTGTGGTCTTGAAAAACTGTACACTACTTTATTTGGAAATAGTAGAATTTGCAGAATGCTGCTGTAAAGGGCATGCTACTCAAATTACTTGGTTCTGAAGACTTTTTACTATGAAAGCAAAGTATTTTCTGAAGGAGTAGAGCACAAATAGCTAAATGTTTAGGGCAAAAAATAGAGTTATTATTTTATCACTTTGGAAACAATTTTATTCATTTCACCGTGCTCATATACCAAGTAGTTTTTTCTCATTTAAACTGAAGCATAATAGAAAAAAAAGAGGTGTCAGGTGAATGCTGATTGGCTTAAATTATTTATAACTACGGGATGCTAATTATCCATTAAAACTGGAGTATTTTTTCAGGAAGCAATACTAGCAAAACCTACTTTAGAAACATACATTTCTGTCACAGCTCTAATTTTTCCCTTAAGTTTTCATGTTTGTTTTTCTCCTGCCAGGAAAGTTGTTTGCGTGATAGAAGTGTTTCCCTTTCCCTCCCCTTTCTGCTTCTTCCTTCTTTTCACTTCTTTGCTTTCTCGTTTCTTTCCAAAATGGTTCTTTTCTCAGCCATAGTCTTGCCTATTGATACTGTCTCAGAGTTGGGGAGAACGTGGAGTTTCTAGACCAATGATTTAGCTATCTGCTGGAATATTTGAGCAAGGACAAATTACTCAATAAAGAAATGGAAGCAGTGCTTTATCACTTTTATAGGAAATGCTTCTCATTTTTTTTGCCAGAATCAGTGTATCTGAGATTCTACCTATCTATCTAGCATCTATTCATCATCTATCTTCTGACTTCTTTAATTTTTTTTTTAAAGAAAAGCTTGTCAAACATCAGTCTTTGGATTGCTCAAAGGTAGTTTTTAAACACTGGAATCTCTCCTTGTCAAATCCCTTTTTGAAACTAAACAGCTCCACCATTTCCTATGGTTCTTTATGTGTCTGTGGTTCTAATTTTGGAATTTACTTCTTTGAATCTATTCCAATACCTCAAAAATCAGAGTGATGACACTTGACAAAGGAACTGAACAGTACAGGCTTCAATATTATCGCTCTATTACTTTCTTCATGTTACTCTCCAGACTGATATTTTAATTGCTTTATCTTAGTTCTGATTCAAATTAATCCCACTGGAAATTATAAACGTGTAAGACTTTCTATTTCAGTTAAGTCATCCTAAGAGCACTATGTAATCAGTGAATGACTTTAATCTAGGAGGATGACTCCATTATTTCTCTTAAATTTCCTCCTCCTTTGAGTTGTTTTCTTACTGTTGGTGCCATTTTTAAGGCATTACTTTATGGGTAGTCTCTGGATTTCTCCATGCCTGTATCCACAGTCAATGATAGAATTTAAATAAGGCAAGGCGGAGAGCAGTTATGAAGCATTCTAACTTAATGGTTATGAACACCACCTATATGTTAATAATTCCTAACCAATAGCTCTACCTCATGCCTGTTTCTAAATTTCAAATAAATATATCCTGTTGACAACTTTAATTTCCAATGTCCAAAATAGTAGATTTCTCTTTCCAAATCAAGCTCTCTAGTCATTACCATCACACAGTTGATCAAACTCAAAACTCGGAGTTAACCTCTCTACTTTCCTCCCTGCCCTGTGCGTCATCAGGACTGCGAGTTCTGCCTCCTACATCCATGCCTTACCTCCTCTGTCTCATTTCCCTTCCCTGAACTAAGTTCAGATCTCGTGGGAATAACCAAGGTAGGCTACACTTTGCTCCCACAAGTTTCTTTCTCCACCAGTACCCAAATGATTTTTAAGAATCCACTGCTTAGCAAACATTCTTGTTATCATATAGTATATGTACATGGAAAATTGACAAGATTTATGTAGTGTATATAAATAGGAAATGAATGAGTTATTGCAAGGAAAGCATAACTTACAACATCTACTCAAATAAACAAAATATTACTAAGCCTTAGAACCCTGTCTCATACACACTCTTTTCTGTCAACATCCACATACTCCTCCCTCAAAATAAAAAATTTTAAAATTTCAACCAGTGCATTAGATTTGCCAATCTGAAATTTCATAAAAAGAAATAATACATACATTACTCTTTGTCTAAATCATTTCAGTAAATGTGACTATGACTTTCATTTATGTTGTATTTATCTCTCATTGTCATTTCATCTTATTTCATTACTGTATGGTGCTTCATTTGCCTAAGCAAGTCACTATTTATTTATCCTAAGTAGAGTGGAAAATGTTGCTTCTGGGTAGGGGCTACTATGAGTACTATTATGAACATTTTTGAACCTGTCCTTTGCCTCAGATATATACACATTTGTTAGGGGTTTACATCTATGAGAAGGTACACTGAGTTAAAGGATGTATATGTGTTCAGCTGTAGTAGATACTATTTTGTCAGGTGATTATAACAATTGTACGCCCACCAGCAGTGAATGACTGACAGTTGCTCTACCCCTTCCTTATGTGCATAGAAAATGACAATTTTAAATTTCAAAACAAATTACCAAAAAATTAGATAATTCAACAAAAATAGGGTGAAATGACTGTTGGTAAAGGTGACAAATTCTGCTGTCATTTTGATGTAGATGGAAAGGAGAATGGGGTATAGTTTGAGAAAGATATTTATTCCAAGGGGTGGGCTGCCTGCTGGCAAACGCTCATAAGAGAAACATAAAGGCTGAAATAATCAAGTTTACTAGTTTGTCCTTCTGGAAGAAAAATGCATTCTTATGATACTTGCTTCTTGGATGAGACAATATCAGAGAAGACCTTTTGCTTTACAAAAATATCCTGTAATGTATCACGTTATGAGCCAGGAGATTACTTTTCTTTGAGTATGTTAATGTGTCTTGACTCACAATTCCTTAGTTACACTTCTATTTCTCTTATCTTTCCTGTCTTTTCAGTACAATTATTTGTCTATCTTTTATCATCCCCAGTTATATATATATTCTGAAGTGCACACATTAGAAAATTAAAAATATGTAATATCTACTACAACCGGACACATAGACACCCTTTAACTCAGTGAACCTTCTCATAGATATAAACACTTAACAAATGTGTATATATCTGATACAAAAGACAGATTAATAAAGACAAGCACATTTACAAATCTACAGTTTTGGTATATGGCTCTGAGTGTCAAGGTGGACACACCTAATTCAGTGATGATTCTGGTGAACCATCTTGGCATAAAACTAGTGTTAGCATTTCAAGTCCAAACTAAAACATTTTTAAAGAAAAAGAAACATTTGGAGGCATTGTGGGTAATTACATCAGGATAAGCAGCCTACACAGGGACTGTCCTGGGCAAATCGAGGCTAATGCTGTTCTCGCTTGATGAGGGTCAACAGATGATTCCCCTCCATTTTCATGATCTGTGGATGGTAGGCTTCTAATCCGTTTGTCTTAAAGGGGTAGTGATTATTCAGAAGCAAAGGAAAGGAGAAATTTCTCCAAGGTATGTTGAAATAGAAAAAAAAAAAAAACGTGAACTTAAACTTAGGTTTTAATTTAAAACTCACTAACTGTGCCATTTTGGATTTTAGTCAACCTCTCCTATCCTTGTTTTTTTTAAATTATAAAATAACAGTGAAATATAATGAAACAAAATTCTGGAGAATGCATATTAACTCCAAAATGCTGGAAAAGATATCCAATGAAGATTAGTTTTCTTAGAAAGCCAGTGTGCTTACAGATAAGAAGACAAACAAAGCAGAAGAATATGGATTCATAAATAATATGGTCCAGTTTTTCTCATCGAACTCATAATTCTTAATGGAATATACATTTTATGTTTTTGCTTCTAAAAACTATCCTGTCTGACAGGCAGTAGTTCTTGCACTCATATCAGAGACCAACAGTCTTAGAGAAAGTCACAGATTGGACAAAGTTTCCATGGTTATTAAACATTTGGCCTAGAATATAAACCCGCATCTCTTAAGACTATCTAGGGCTCAGTCAGTAAGATACCATGTGTATTTGAAAGGAACATTTTAATAAAATATTTAAGGTATCATTTCTTGTATGATATGCTCAGTTTTACTTGTAGACACAGATTACAATTCTGGAAACAGCTCCAGAATAAAATCACTCACCTCTCATTATCTGCATGTGAATTACGCATTTTATGGTTATTCTCAAGTAAACATTCAGTTCTGTAGTTGCTCTCTTCTGATTACAAAAAATACCTCGGACAGTTCTCTTTCAGCCCTGCGAGAGTTGTGCTATGGGAGTGCTGATCATCTAATTGAAACAGAATTAGCTTCATCCTGCAGTTGAAAGCATATAAGTTATTTCAAAGGAAAATATGAACATAATCTGTAGACATGATTGCTTCTTAAGATCATTCTGTAATGGATTTTTCGGGTGAGAGCAGAGTTAACAGCTTAGCAGTCAGGATTTTGCTACTTCTTTAACAACAATGGAAAGTGAAGGGAGACAGGCAGACCGTGTTCCAAGTTGATGGGGGTGGTATGTGCCTGTCCAAGAGGGTGGGTTGACCTGGAGTCCTGATCTGGGAATCAGCCACCCACAGGATGTAGTTTCTACCTAAACAACTTTGAAATGCCTCAGAAAGGAATGGACTACCAGAGTAAGCAGAAATGTGTATAATTTGAGTAAATGCATGTAATTTGAGAAGAAGGAACTAAATGAAAATTAGAAACTTTATGGGAAAAGTTCGATATATATATGTTTCTTTTTAAAATTACAGCTGTATTGAACTAAAATTTGCATACCATACAATTTACAAATGTAAAGTATATGATTCAATACTTTTTAGCAAATTGATGGAATTGTTCAGCTATCCTTGCAATCAAATTTAAAACACTTTTGTTACCCCAAAGGAAACATAGTATCCATTATCTTTCACTCCCCAATTTCAACTCTTCCAACCTTAGGCAAGCACTGGGCTATATTCATCTTTGTATATTTCCTTATTCCAGGCATTTAATATAAATGAATTTACACAATGTATAGTTCGTTGTGTCCAGAGTCTTTCATTTAGCATAACATTTCCAATGTTTATCTAATATATAAATAATACATTCCTTTTAGTTGATGAATAGTATTATCTCTTAATCATGTTCTTCACTCATTCGTTAATAGCTATTTGGGTTATTTCACTTTTTGGTTATTATATTAGTCAGCGTTCCTGTTGCTGGACATAATATCTGACACTCGTAACTTAAAGGAGGAAAGGTTTAATTTGACTCATGGTTTCGGGAGATTCAGTCCATGGCTTTGGCTGTAACCTAAATATTGTACCCAAAAAATGTGGTAGAACAAAGCTGCTTAGTTCATGGTGGGTGGGAAACAGAACAGGAGAATAATGGCAGAATGGAAAAGGCAAGGGGACATGTCTCCAGGTACACCAAAAAATATGGTCCACCCATTCTCATCCTCTGGATGGCTCCTTGGGTAGCTCCTTCTTCTCAAATTTCATGAATTTACTCAGACTATATGTATTTCTGTTTACTCTTGTAGTCTGTTGCTTTCTGAAGCATTTCAGAGCTGTTTAGGTAGAAACCAAGACAATGAACATGGGTGACATAACTGAGTTTAGCTATCACAGTTGTAAGGAAAGATACTGTTATGAACACTTGTATACAAATGTTTGTGTAAAAACACATTTTTCTTTTTCCTGGCTATCTACCTAGGAGTGAAATTGCTGGACTAATTCTATTTTTAATCTTTTGAGATGCTAAATTGACTGCATAACTTTACAGTCACAGTAGCTGTGTGCAGGAATTCTGGTCTTTCTACCTTCTCATTAACCCTTGTTACTGTTTTTAAGATTATTTCTAATGTTGCAAAGTGTATTTCTCAATGATTTTTTTCCTAGTGGCTAAATACAGATTACATATTTTTTGCTCGAAACATTAGGCAATGTATATGCCATTTAGACTGGTAAATTCAAAAGTTAAATAAATTTATCCTGAATTATTTCTTCACCATGAAATTTCCTAGTTCATGCCATGTAACTAATCATCTATAGTAGGTCTTTGCCCCAGATTTGTAATGTGGTGGTTAAGTTATGGCATATTGTCCTATCAGTCATATTTTTCCATGGCCAGTGGATCATACATGCTCAAAAGACTGAGTTTATAAAAAGGATAAAGTGTATGCCTATTATTTTTGAGACACTGTCAGGAATGAATATAAAGTTAGTCAGTTGATATGGGATTTATTGACTAGTTAATTTAATTGCTCATTTTTCATAGGCTGCTTTAAGACATAGTTAAAAGAAAATAACTGAGCTAATATTTATGAGGAATAAACCTAGATCAAGTATTTGGATAATTGGATTTTGCCAAATTAACCATTCAATCTGGATTAAACAATCTTGATGATTAAGTAAAATAGCATCCCTAATTTAAGGGAGCGGGATGCTCCTGATGGTGGTATGCAGGGTTCCGGCTTGCTCTTTTGTAGAATTTCATTGTGAGGGGAGGGGTCCTATCTCTAGGACAAACAGAGTAATGGCTCTAGACTCTACAATGAGTTATTTGGAGGCTTGCCAAAGGTTATGTGAGCAAAAGTAGTTTTAAAGATATCAGTTTAATTTGATTTCCATATGTACTCTTTACCTATGTTAATTTGCCTGGTAATCTGTCATCTTCCTTTACTATTGCTACTTTTGGAGTTATCTTTTTCCATTTTATACTAAATAAATGTAGATTGGCCTTGAACTTACGTCTCTCCCTAAAATATACCCAAGAACAGAGTGTGCAACAAAGAGGGAAAATTGAACTCTTGGTGGCCAATTCTTAAGTAGAGGAACATAAATACCATTCCCAGCCCATTAAGCTAGGAGGATTATTTCCAAAACATTTTTCTGTTTATGTTTAATAATTATATTCACCAAAATGTGTGAAGTATTCACACTTCTTTAGATAAATTATGTATAATCTAGATTTTATTTTTAAACTGACAAATAAAATGTATACTAATACTTTTAATGTTTTTTATTGTCTACTCCTAATAATTGTAACAATATCTCCAGAAAGAAATGTATAGTTCTTTTATTTTTACAATCATAGATAACAAAAAGTTAATTGCATTTTCTGGACATATTTCTGAAGTAAAGAACAACATTAAAGCGACCAACAGTACTTTCAGGATAAAAATTACATATTTTAAGATTCTATTCTTAGGATTCTATAGGAGGAAGTCACATGCAATAATTGTTTTCAGGAGAAATAAAAAGTCCAATATTTCACAACTCAACAACAGCTTTTTATGTATTTGCTCATTTATAAAATAAATGATGGGGACATCACACTCTTGTGACATTTGTACTCATCTGGTTGCATTTAAAAGAGTTATATTGGGTGGTTAATAGTCTGGATATGACTTTTTGGTTATGAAAACTGATGAAGATGACATTTTATATGGCAATTTTAGTTATTTAAAAAGGAGTACACTTTTCTAAGTGCTTTCAGGAACTATTGAGGTTAAATGAAAGGAATAAAAACATTGCTATAGGGCACTTTCCAATCCACCAGGCAACTTTTCTGTGACGTATTGTGTGTGTGTGTGTGTGTGTGTGTGTGTGTGTGTGTGTGTGTGTGTGTGTGTGTTTGTGTGTGTGTGTGTGTGATATCCATGAAATGAACATTTGGACCTGATTTTATCTGCAAGCTCCTGGTGCTGGGGGAGGAACCTGCAGCTGTTCAGGCTTGGAGCGTGTTGTGCTGCTGGAAGTCTGCCCAGAGGATGCTTCTCGGTGATTAGAGTGAGATGTGAACCAAGCCTGCTTTTCCAAACCTTCTGTGAGAGCTCTCCTTTCCCCCAACTGATCTTTATTATTTCTTACTGGTTTTGGTCAAGATACTTAAACCATTTTAAAAATCTATTTTCAAGTTAAAGGAAAAACCTTAGGTCTTCACTGTGGCAGGTAAGGGTTCAGAAGAGAAAACCTTGTGAGTGTTGCAAGCTGGTAAGTGTATTGCAGGGTTTGCTTTGGCACTGAGAAGCAGAGCTTTAACTGTGGGTAGAATTTCAATCTTTTCAGGCCAAATATGGTCAGATTTAACTCTTAACAATGTCTGTCCATATATAGGCTTCTGTTTATAGTTTGGCTTGGATTTGTCACTCGTATAAGTCACTCCATCACAGGACACAGTGGAGTTTTCTTGCTTTTGGCATTTTCTTGAGGCTTAGTAGTGTCCCTTCCTAACTGGAGTCCAGGCTAGTGGTCAGTTAGGCTACCAGAAGGACGTTTGGTGAGACGAAGAAAAGGAGACATGGAAAACATATGTAGTTGGGATCTTGGAAGACAATGGCTGGTGACATTGAGCATTTTATGATGAAGGTGGGAGAGAAACTCCAAAGATAGTAGGGCCGTTTCCACACATAGGCCCAAGGTCAAGGAGAAGTGTTGGTGACCCACCCAACAGTCTGTAGATATGTTGGACCTGAGGGGAAGAACAAGCTTCATTTTCCTCTACCCTCTGATCTTCTGTACGTGCCTCCTATTGACCAATTCTAGCAAGAAGAAAGAGAGAAGAGACAGTCTAGATGTGGTCTGAGGTCAGTTCTCTAGACCACAGAGTGGAGTGCAGGTGGACAGTGACTATATTTGAAAAACAGCTGGAGAGTGCTCAGTATGGTGAGAATAATGCACTGGAATTTTAAGATTTTGTCAGTTAAGAGAGTTGTGTTGTGAAGCCGAACTGTTTCTTTGTTTTTAAAGGGACTGAGGAGAGTCTTAGAGTATTTGTGTTTCCCCCTAAATTCCTATGTTGAAGCCCTGACTTCCAGCACTGTGATACTAGGAGGGGGGGCCTTTGGAAGGTAGTCTGGCTGAGGTTCAGTCTTGAGGGTGAGTGTCCATAATAGAATGAGAGCACTTATACAAAGAAGAGACTGAGCTTTTCTCTCTTTGCTATGAGACAGTGACAGGGTAACCTCCTGGAGGTTGTTACCTTTACAGAAAGCCCGGGTGATGCTGACACCCTGGTGTTAGTCCCCAGCCTCTAAACTGTGAGAAGACTGACTTACCAGGACACTCTTTTATTCTGTTTTATCTCTCGTATTAGACACTTCCTATTGCCGAAAACCCGTAAGTAAAAGAGAAATGGTTTAATTTAGTTCATGGTTTCAGGAGATTCCGTATAATCGGCAGACTCCAAGGCAGAGATCTCATTGCGGGAGAGCGTGGTGCAGCAAAGCTGCTTGGTTTATGGCATCTGGGAAGCAGACCAGGGGAAGAGTGTCAGACGAGTCTGGGTGAGGGAGCGTGCATAGTACCGAAGGTCACACTTCTGTGACCCATTAGGACACATGCCGGAGTGTTAGCAACCTACTAGGCATTTCTTAATCTAGTGAATTAACAACTATGTTTTCTAAGGAGACATTTTAAAAGGAGTAAAAAGGACTGTTTCAACTCTTGACAGGTAAAAACAAAACATAGTAGGGAGAGTAGGTTTAAATATCTGTGGTTTTAAAAGTTTAAGATGCACAGATCACAAGAGTAGGGTTTGATTGATTCTGACTGGGTCTAATCAGGAAATGGAACATCACCCTTACTTTAGGTTTCCTGTGCCTCTGTCTAGACAATCTCTAGTGTTTCTCCTCTGCTGAAGAAATAATCGTTTTTGTGATACTCACCTCCTTAAATTAGGTAAGCTGATTTTTGGGCCACAAAAAAAAAAAAAAGATTCACATAGTGCATATTCATGTTGTCTGGATTATTTTTCTCATCACAGTGTTTTGGACATGAATCTGTGTTGTGATAGGAAGAGAAGTGTTTGAGTCCTAGCTCAAATACTCATATTTTATTATTTCACACAAAATTGCTTAACAAGGGAACATATTTTTATCTGTTTTGTGCAATGGCCCATACCTTGTGCCTAGAATAGAACCTAGCATGAAGTAGGTGCTCAATTTCTGAAATGAAAATTAAATTCAATATGTAGATGTTCGAAGGGATGTGTGTAGTCTGAATGAAGAATATTCATTAATTTGTTTTAAATATTAGGTTGTTTTGCACACTCAACAGTACTTTCTAAAGGTAACTTCATATTAACAACAGGCCATGAATTTCTGAAGTACAATAGGACTTTCTGGTCTCTGAACCTTTCACTTCAAGTACTTCTTGAGAGAATTTGTACTGAGAATGTCAAGTTAGTCTGTGCATCTTTGAAAGTAAATGAATGGAATGGAATGGATGTTCATTGACTTTCTGCTAGATACTTTAATGATGCCAAGGTACCTCATGTGAGAACATCAGTTATGTCACAAATGTGTGGCAGTGCAAACTTCTGAGAGTTCCTACAGGATCCACTGGAGTGGGTAGAGATGAGGAGGTAGGCTGGCTCTGGAATTAGAGCTATACAAGATTGAGTCTTCTTAGAAACAGACACCAACATGACTTTGGGTAGTAGATGTCCAAAAAGTTTATTGGAGACACAACTGTAAGGGAAAAGCAAAGGCAGTTAAGAGAAGCATAAGACCACAGTACAGTGGAAAGAGAACAGAGAGAATTTGATTCTGAAGGGTCTCACATTATGCATAGTTGTAAGAAATGTTGGGCTGGCCTCAGCATACCTGCCCTGCTCAGTCACTGGCTGGGATAGCCTGTGGGAGGTGTGGCCTCAGTAGAACTGGGTGGAGGACAGAGAACAGCACCCTGGATCGTCTGTTGTGTACTGCTGTAGGAGATGTGAGTGATATGTGTTAACAGCCAGCCCAAGCCAGCTTTGAGTATGATGAGCTTAGAAATAGTATTTCAAATTCCATTGTCACTGAGATGTCGCAAACCTAATATAATCTAATGAACTGGTCCTAGGTAGTGGGATAGAGGCGCAATGAATCCTAAGGAAGAATGGAAACCTAGAAATGTACACTGGGGGGAAGCTGGTCTTCTAGGGTTAGAAGTAATTGAAATAAAAATGGCGGAAGAGGCTAGCATATGCTTTTTGTTGAGTGATGCTAATTAAACAATGTGATATAAACTATACTTAGTTATACTGAATTTGAAATCCACCTTTTCTTTTTTTCCCTATATGGTAAAGTAACTGTGCACTTAAACCTGAATGGGTTATACTAGAATCTAGAGAAAAAGCATCAAGGAGAATTAACAGAAGAAAGGTCACAAATTCAGATAAATGGTATGAAAAAAGTGTTAACTGGAATCTTGGTGAAAAAACATTCAGAAGCATTTAGAGGAATGATGCATCTTTTCCTATTTTTAAAGTAAGTTTTGCTAGCATACACTTGCACTTCTTTAGCGATATTTCTTGAAAATTCCTCTATATTTTATAAAATAAAATAAAAGTTTCTTACTTCCCAACAAAATTGGTATTTCAAAACTCTCAGCAACCAAACCCAGTGAACAGTCTGGAATCCCAGTATTTTGGGAAGTTGAGGCCAGAAGATCTTAAGTTGAAACCCAGCCTACACAACTTGTCATGCATATTTTCTATGATCTATATTCCATTTTTTGCCTTTTAAAGTGTACTGTATAACCCATTATTTTCACTTATATTAACATGACATATTCCTAACCAAATAGATTGCATACATTATACTTTAGTCTTGAAATTGTAGGATACTTAACATTTTTGGAATTTTTTAAAATATTAAGGATTGTTGAAAAATAAAAATGTTTTCATTGTAAAATGTAAAACTGATAGCTTTTGAAATTTCATTGAGTACTTCACACCCTAATGTAGGATATTTTTCTCTGTCTGCATAAGGGTACAGGTATTTATAAAATTTGAAACATCTATAGTACCTCCCAGAGGCATATGTGCTTACATATAGACTCATGAATGCACACACACACACACACACACACACACACACACACACACACACTCCAGTGCTCCAACGTGTCTACGTTTTGTTGGTGTTTATGGAGTATCTTTTTACTATCAAGCTTTGAAACTCATCAAGGACAGGTAGAAAATGGTCCACTAGAATGAAAGGCATGATGTGCATATATCTTCTGCCCAGCTTTTTGAATTAGAATTGACTGGAAGGGTATAAAAAAAGTTGCAAGAAATGTCTGCGTGGAGAACTTTGCAAAAATTTAGAGACATATTGGTGCTAGTTGAGATCTTATTCTGGAATCTTCATGGAGTCTAGTATTGTTTGTCCTCTAAAATTTCAAAGAAGAATTTAAGGATTCATTATACACAGCAAAGATTTGGGGTTTATGTGAACTGTTAGTGAGAGAGGTTGCCAGGTTCTTCAGTGAAACTCAAAATGGGGAGAGAGACCATTGGGTGCTACTGGATAACTGTGTAGTTTATTGACTTTGACTAACTGGAAATATTGGTGGAATCCATTTGGGAGTATTAGAAATAATTAGAGAGAGCACTTTGAATAGGTTAGATTTTCTAGTAGATCTGTCACAGCTGGATATGTATCTATGCATGTACACACACTAGTGAACAAAGTGACAGTTGCCTGAAGTACAATAATAAATTTATATGTGCATATAATCTAAGAATAATGGATTTCTTTGAATTAAGACATTTTCTGAGATGTTTTTCAAATTAATTAGTTTTAAATTATTATATATATTGTTCATGATATTTAGAATTATAGAGCTTAAGATGGTCAGTGGTGGCTGTCTAAAACCAGTTATAACATGGCATTAAACATCTTTCTTGAAACCTTCACTTTGTGATTACGACACATTACTTCAGGTAACAATTTCTGAAAGAAGTCACATACAAACCCAAACTAGTCTGAGGCTATAATTAATCAAAAGTGCCCTACCCAGAAATGAATTCTCTACCAGCACTGTGTCAAAAAACAAAGTGCCTGTCTTGGTCCTTTTCTCATTGGTGGGGCACAAAACCTGACACTTACAACTTGAAAGAGGAGAGGTGTGTTTTAGCTAGCCAGTCCAGAACGTTTCAGTGTAAGCATGGTCAAGGGCGATGGTGGAGGTCCTGGCAGAGAGGAAGGCAGCTTGGGATTTAGCAAAACAGAAGCAGGGAGCAGGAAGAGGAAATCCTTGCAGGCCATGCTACCAGAGACTCATTCCTCCAATCAGGCTCCTCCTCTTTATGGCCTCTGAAGTCAATAGAGTAATTCTCCAAACCAACTAATCCTCATGATCCAATTACCTTCCAGATATCTGAAGCATTGGGGGAAGATTTCGGATTCAAACCATAACAGTATCCAACTCTCAATTCTCATAGGAAAAATAATTAAAAAATTGAAAATATACTATAACAATTGCTTTTAGTATTTGATAAAAGTGGCACAGGACTGTGATCCTTGTAAGAGGGGAGACCACTTTAATACCTAAGGTCTTCTAGGATTTCTTCTCAGGGTAAATTTCCAATTTGGACATGGGGAGAGAAAACCCAAATATTTACTGGAAGCCTGAGTTTGGGTAATATAAGGCAGCTGGAAGTTATAAGGCAAAATTTTAGGAAAGGAAGCAACTCTATAAGTGAGCCTCATGAATCTGCGTGGATTTATTCTAGTCTTTGTTGAATACTAAACTTCCTATGTAAAGAATAAAGCTGAGTAGAGACAGGTAAAGAATAGCCAAGGAGGTGTAAACTGAAATATTCCCTTGGCTTGTTAATGACAGGAAGACATTTGAGTTTTAATCATTCAGAAAGGAGGTGGTCCTTGTGGTCACCTAGGAGATAGGATAGACTTTAGAAGCAAGAGCAGAGGCTGCTACACAACCATTATAGCAACGCGAATACACAGGCTTAACATTATCAAACTGATGCTCAAGCTATTTAACTATAAGGGAAAAAAATGACATCCATGTACTTATGAATGTATCATTGACCAGTGTCTTGCGTTATTGTGGTTTGAATCTAGAATGTCTCCCAAAAGTATTTGTATTTGAATATGATGCCTTGTCTATAAAACTGTGGTCTAGTGGGAGATGAGAACCTGGTCTGGAAGAGTGGATTAGGGGTGTGTGGAGGACAAGCATGTGGCAGATTGTATTATAATAGGTGCTTGGATTGGATTGCCAGTGTGTGGTAGTTGCTTACAAAACTTTTCAGATCTGGAAGGGGTAGGATGCTAAGGCTGGACCCAAAAGGTGATGATCAATGGGATGGGACCAGGAATTATATAGATGATACTTCCTTTCTGACTGGACTGGACTTGAATTGATAAAACTTGACTTGGCTTCCTGTTTGCAGTGCTATGAGGAGTAGCCTTCACCTCTGCCTCTGCCACGGCCTTCCACTGTTGCAGCTGTCCATGAATAGACTGTGACCTTCTAAAACTGTGAGCTGAAAATAAACCTATCTCCCCAAATTTGTGCATGTTGGATATTTAGTCAAAGCAATGAAAAAAAGTAATCTAAGACAAGAATCTAATAAAAATTAATGAATATGCCAAGATGAAGAATACTATGGTCTTATTCTGGGATACAGCAGTAGAAAAACCATAGGCTTGATTGTTAGCATCAGTGAAATGAAGATGTTAAAAAAACTGTTATAATTACATTCAGTATCAAAACAACATACAAAGGAGATAAATGTAAACTAGTAAAAATAACATAGTACAACTTATATAACAAAAAATATGATAACTAGTGAAAGAGAAGCCAGGCTAATGGCACAGGCCTGAAATCCCAGCACAATGGGTGGCTGAAGCCTGAGCATCTTAAGTTTGAGCCTACCCTGGAAAAGCTAGTGAGTTTTATATCTATATCTATATCTATATCTCTATCTATCTATCTATATCTATCTATCTATCTATCTATCTATCTATCTATCTATCTATCTATATGCAAAAAAATAAAAAAGGACTAGGTATGTAGCTTAGTCTGGAAGTCCTGGGCTTGAATAGTACCACACACACACACACACACACACACACACAGAGCCACACACGTGTGTGCACTCAAAGAAAAAAAAAGACAAACAGAAATGGAATAAAAACTATGTAGTTATGGCAAGAAAGTAATTGTGTCCATTCACTAATATCCTGTTACTACTTGTTTCTGGTTTGAAGTGAAAGCACCCATGTATTAATTTGGTATCGTCACTCTTGCTCATCTTAGAAGTGTTTCCAGGCTGTTATGGTCTCTTTTAATTTAAGTGTCTGTTGCAATCACCTGAACCAAAACTATTGTTCTGTGAAGTAAGAACAGTATGCAAGCATAAAAACATGTTTAGTAATAAAGACTATAACATTGTTATTGTAACATAATCATTTTATAACATTGTATGTGGTACATTCTTGGAAGAGCAGATAAAAAGAAATTTTCCTAGTAGCTGAGGCCCAGGAAAAGAAGTGATGTCTAAAATCATAAAACTACTCAGAGGGAAAGCCTTCGTTTTTTAAACTAAAATTTCTTTTAATTGATATTGAATTTGAATTGCTGGTTCATCTTCCCTGCTTCTTATTACTCTGCAGAGTCTTTTCTTCCTTGTACCTCCACTGATGGAGCTCCTCACCTCCTCCCTGCTGTCTGTCCCAGGCCCTTCTTTGCATCTTTGCTCATGTTTCTCCCTCACTGGAATGCCCATGTTGGAAGTACCAATGAGAAGACAAGTAGCCATGATTTTAGAGTGCCACTGTTTTCATTTATTATTTTTCTTATTTGATGTCTCATAACAAAACATATTTATGTGTACAATAAAATATACGCACCTGATTCATCTTTGCCTCAACATTATGTCCACCAGTCTTTTTGAATATTTTCTCAGAATCCAGTAATTCCAGGGGAGTATTTCTCACCCAAAGTTAACTCCTCTCCTCTACCCCCTTCTCTCTCTCTCTTTGTATATGTATGTGTGTGTTTGTGTATGTGGGTGTGTATCCTACATTTAATTTAGATTTTTAGAGACACCTATGTATAAAATAATACATATATAAAATAATTCTTTTAGTAAGTTTATGTTTTAACATCTAAGGACTTTTCTGTGAACTAGTTATTTGTTAGTGTGACCTCGCGTCTATAAAGGTGAATTGAAGGGATTGTTCTATGATTGTAAGAAAAACAGTGAATTTTTACAGCTATATTTGGAGTAAAACATCAATTTGCTTATCAGGCAGTAAATTTTGTCAATGCTTTTATGAAAAAGAATTTTCAGTAAAACACAAAATCCTTTGTTTTTGTAATACAGTGATAATCAGGCCCTAATTAGCATACTTTTTTTTCCTCTGTTGGATATTCTTTGTACATACATAAACTTAAGACTCCTTGGACTGATAATCATTTCTCAGCTCCCATAAGAAGAGACAGCGTTCCTATTATTTCTTTTGTTATTATAGTACTTACTGAAGGGAGGGAAGGAAGGAAAGGAAGAAGAGAGGAAGAAATAGGGAAGAAAAAGAAGGAAAAAAGGGAAATGTTATCCCCAGCTAGTAGGAGTCTTTGCTTTAGTGATAAGAACAATTAAATCAAACCATGAATTTGCAAGAAAAAGTCTTAATTGGAAAACAAGAAAAAATAGGAATCTTAGCTTGAAGAACAGACAAAGTTCAAGACAGCCCTTATCAAAGGAAAGCAGGAGCAAATAGCGAGAGGCCTGCAGGTTGCACAATGGAGGGGCACAGTCTGATGAAGCAGATGGGATTGGTCAGCCAACAAAGGATGTGCTTCAGTTTCATGGGATTCAGGGCAATTTGGATCCGAGGAAATGATTATCTTTTTTTTGTATGTGTGTGTGGCAGATCCAATCACATAAGGCTCCATTTTTCCTGGGATCCAGGTAACCAGCAGACCCAGATGATGGCTGTAGACTTCTAAGTGGCCCTCTAGGAAAGAGCTCTGGAACTAGATGGTGTAAAAGCTAGTGTTTCCATGTCTCTGTGTATTCTGAAAATTACCTTAGTCACTCTCATCTTGGTGTCCTCAATCTTGAATGAGAATGAAACCAATTAGATAAATTTAAGGCTAATAAACTTATTCTTCTAATGTTTTCTAAATAATTAACACACGTACACTCAAGTTCTAAGGTAATGTAGGATCATGTGAAAGGAAGTCCTCAGAAAAAGCCACCACAGCTGTGTGGAGGATACTGCAAGATGGACTGATGAGTTAGATTAGTGGAGAGAATGGGATGCTTCACTGCCAAATTGTCTTGGATAATTATGTTAGCCCTTTTTTGTGGCTGCATTATTACCTCCTTCAGTGTTTGATGCAACATCCTCATGATTATTAAGTGACTCTTTCAAAGTGTATGAGAAACTCCCATTTCCCACCAGTGCAAGGGTTTTCGCCCCCATTTTATTGATATTTATAAGTGCAAAATTTAAGGTTTACAATGAAGTTGAGCATTTTGTGCACATATGTATCTTGTCAAGGTGACAAGTACTTTCCCACTTTCCTTTTGTCCCTACAACTACTCACCCCTTCCTCCCTCCCTGCCCTACCCCCCTGTTTCACTTTGTTTTTTGTTTTAAGTTCCGTGATATAGTTGTGATCTGGGTCTCTCATATCAGAGAGACCATTCGATGTTTCACCTTATGCTTCTGACTCACTTCACTAAGCATGATGTTCTCAAAAGGTTTTGTAATTGTAAATACTATATGGAACTGCTAATTCATTGAAACATATTATTTGGAGTATGCGGAATCCATGATCACTCATGTTGACACCAGAAGCAACTAACTTTTATTCTCTTAGAGGTGAGAGCTGTGTTTTTGCATTGACAATACAAAATTAAGATCAAACTTAGTTAAACATTGGGCACCTGTAGGTCCAAAGTGAAGAGTTACATGTTTAAGCAAAAGTCACTTTGAATTTCATGACTGTCTTGGGAGAGACCATGAATCACATTTAAAATGAATAACGGGGCGAGAAGTTTGGTTATCCTCTGTCCCTAAAGTGGTCTCTGATTATGACATGAGTATGTCAATATCAGCTCCACACTCTGACACTTCTTAGGGTTTCTTAATAAGTAGGAAACAAATCCAAATCCAGAAGCATGGATCAGTGAAAGAGAGATAATGTATTCTTGCAAATTTAACCAAAATACACTGTTTACTTTTAATCTGCAGTGAGAGCATCACTCTGACTCAGAACGTGATAAAGAGACAGCAGAACAAAACATTTAAAGAAGTTGGCCAGTGCTTACTCTTAAGTACCACCTATTCTCTCCAAACACCCAGCCACACACTGTTGGATGTGATCCAAGATCTCTGTCGCAGTAAGTAGAGTGCTACTTGCAATCTTGGTCTACGTGTTATCAGGGGTTTATTTTTTTATGTAACATGACCTCTCTTATAGTTCACATTTTAGGTAGATGGAATCCTAGTCAAGTTCCTCGCCTTCCTCCGGAAATCCACTTCCTTTCCTGCACTTCCCAAGAGCTTGGTGCTCCCAGGCGCACTGTTGCTAGGATGGAAACTTTTCTCCTCGTCCTAATTCCTAGTGGTGATGAAGAAGGTAGGTCTGTGAACTTTGTCTGCATCTCTCTCTCACCAAACCCACCTGGCCTAGGGAGGAGGCCCATTCCTTTGCCATCACCTACTGTGTCTCTGTTATGCTGCTGGGAATATAGGTAAAGATGCTATTATCAGGAAGCCTGAAAGAGGCAAATTTCTTTTCAAAAGAAAAGAAAGGAATGTAAAAGTGAGGGCAAGACTGGACCACATAAACCTGATATGCTGTGCATGCCTATAATCCCAGAATTTGAGAGGCTGAGGCAGGAGGATTGCTGTGTTCATGGCCAGCCTGGAGTACACAGTGAGCTCAGGATAGTGTAGGATGAGACCTTGCCTTGGCAAACAACAAACAAACAAACAAACAAACAAAAACAAGCCAAAATCAAATAAAAAAAGAATGAGAAAAAATCTTGCATCAGTGTAGTACATTTGTTGCAACTGATAATCCAGTTTTACTACATTATCATTACCAGAATATATAGTTAACTTTACATTTTACTATTCCGTTATACATTCTATGGCTTTGACAAGTGTGTATTAGGGTGTGTCCACTGTGACACAATCTTTGTTTTGACCACCATTATTCCTTAGTAAACAAATGTTTGCATTTCAACGTATATACTTAAATTTTAAAATTTGCATTTTTTGACACCAAAAAGGCAGACTAGCCAGCACATTCTTATGCTAGTAGTTCATCAAGGTGTTAGGATTTCTTATTTAAAAAATACCAGCTTTTACATTCGAAGTAGAAGTCAAAAAAAATCAGTAATTTGCTGAATATTTTCACCTGCCTCGGAATGTGTTGACTTTTAACCTTGAGCTATGGCAGATATAGTGTAGTTAGCACATTTGAACAAAATCACTTTTCTAGACTGAGCCAATTAATTTTATTTTCTAAGGAGTGCAGACAAGCAATAATTGCACACAGCATGTGCAATTGATAGGAAAAAAAGAGTTCAAAGTATTGGAATAAGTTAATACTCATATTTTGCCTTCTGTATGAAAGTTCCATGATAAAAAAGAGCAGATAACTGGAATCCTAACTTCTTAGGAGGATGAGGCAGAAGAATCTCAAGTTTGAGACCAGCTTGAGATTCTATCTTTTTTTACCCATTTTATTGATATGTATACGTGCAAAATGTAAGATTTACAGTGGAGTTGAGCATTTTTTGTACATACGTATCCTGCCAAGGACAACAAGGGCTTTCCCACTCTCTTTCTGTCCCTACCCACACCTTCCCCTCCCTCCGTTCTACCCCATCCTACCCCCATATTTCACTTTGTTTTTCGCTTTAAGTTTCATGATAGTTGTGATCTCGGACTCTCATATCAGAGAGACCATTCAATGTTTCACCTTCTGCTTCTGACTTACTTTACTAAGCATGATGTTCTCAAGCTTCTTCCATTTGCCCGCAAAAGCCTCCATGCTGTTGGACTTTATTGATGAATAGTATTCCATTGTGTACAAATACCACAGTTTGTGTATCCATTGGTCTGTTGATGGGTATTTTGGTGACGTCCACATTTTAGCTATTGTTAGTTGTGCTGCTATGAACATGGGTATACATATATCTCTGCTGTGTGTTGAGATTCTATCTTAAAAAAAACATAAATTTAGTGAGATCCTATCTTAAAAATAAACATAAATAAAATAAAATAAAAAGGCTGGGGATGTAGCTCAGTGCAAAGCCCCTGGGTTCATTTCCTAGTACCATAAAACAAAAGATAAGTAAATGAGTATTTAAAAATTATATAAAATAGCAAAAATACAAGTGCGTAAGATCTAGCAAGGCCTTGGCTTTCCTGTCTTGGTATGTACTGAAAAGGAAGAGGCCCAGAGGAAGAGGAGGCAGATCACAGATTAAATGACACATTAAAGATCTGAGAAGCAGGAACTGGAAAACAAACGCAGGGAAAACAATTGTCTCACTCTAAGCCAAAAATGACAGATGGATCCAGGAGGAAGTGAAATGCCACGAATCTTATCCGTCCGCTGGAGGCTTGCTCTTCCACCAAAGGAAGCATTTCCGGGAGTTGTACCACATAGTAAAGAGTCACATGCACACGTATACACACACACACACACTGTGTTTCTACATAGCACTCGTTCCTGTAGATGCTATTATGCTACACTTTTCTTTTGCATGTTTGATGTTAGAATCAAATAATACTTGATCATGACTTTTCTCTCCCTAAACAGCTGAAATGATAACTCAGTGCAAAAGTTATATTCTGTTGAAATGTTTATCATTTCACTCAATTTTTATGTAGAGGAGAAAGGGTATTCTTCTGGATATGAATGCAATATCTATCCAAATATACAAGTTTGCAAATTTTTTTTTTTCAAATTTCAGGCAGTGGGACAAGGTGGGGGTGCTGTCTGGGTTTCCCTTCAGAAGCCCACTGGGAAGAATGTTTATTTCATTTAGGAACTTGAGTTACTTCTATGCTTCTGAACCTTGGAATTAGTGATTGAAAATGGTTGCCGTGGGTTGGGACAACCACAGAACTTCTCTTGAAACTATAAACATATGAATATTGGGTAGATTTCAAAATACTTGTAAGTTGTTATTTAGGTGCTGTGGAAGGGAGGAATCAGGTATATAACACTTGCATTTTTGGTCGTTGGTGATGTTCTGAAGTCTGACAAATTGCTACACTTGGATACTTCAATGATACAGTTTTGCCCAATTTGAAATCTGTAGGTTTTTAAGAATTGCATTATCACCTTAGAAAATATTAACATATGATTGTAGTTACTCCAGGAAAAAGACATTATTTATTCTGTTCCTGGATATGTTGATATATTATCTACATCTACGAAAATATTAATATTGTTATATTTTTGTCTACCTACTCTTTTTTGGTTAAGCTGCAAAATATAATAAAATCCTCTGATATACTCTTTCATTAAGACCATTATATTTTAATTATTCATTTTTTAGAATGTCAATAATGCATTCTGAGGCCAGATGACAGTAGAGATGGTACTTGTAATCCCTTTTACCTTCAAAGATGGTAAATTCTGGTGATTTGAGGAGTTTGAAGTGGAAATTTCATGTTCAGATAATGCTTGAGACAGAATTAAGTAAGGGTGGGATGTTTAAATTGAAGACTGAAAGTGGATGAAAGGTAAATGGTTCTGCATGAGGGAAGGCTGAGAGAAAAAAGAAAACTAGTGAAAAAGAAACCGGCTGAGAGACGGAGTGGCTGGCGGGAGAAATGAGAGGAAGGGAGACCAGGCCATTGCAGAGGGGGGTCTGGAGCGGAGAGCAGAACCAGCTGCTGACAGCGTGGGAAAATGACATGCCTAAGATTTTGAGAACCGGAAACTTAGTAAACATGTGCAATTAGACACATTATTGGCTAATTTGCAATCTGCAAGTTTTTCAAAATTGGAATGTCACCTTAGAAAATATTAGTGTAGGGTTGTATTTTTCTGTTTATAAAATTTTCATTACAATGTACTTTAGAATCTAAAAAAATTGGACACATTGAGCTGTTTTGTTAATACCAGAGAAGAGGATATAGGAAACCCTTCTGTATTACCCAAGTAAATCACATTCTAAATCTAGAAATTTTCAGTGTTCCCGAGTGTAGTGAAAATTAAGCAGAGCTATTTAAAATGTTTAAAATATCCAAAATACCATGAAGTGTTGTCATGTGCCTCACATTATCTGATTCTTGATTTGTTGTTTAGCAGAGTATTTATAAAGATTACCAAATTGGAACAAACCTTTGGGGTTAGATTTAAGTAAATATGGAATAACAAATAATTGCTAATAACCAGCTTAAAACTGCTTCTGCATATTTAATGTATAACATTATTGTTAACATTCCAACTGGAAAAATCTTTATAAAATGAGGCTGAATTTATAGAAGTGTTCACAAAAATCACACAGTGCCCCAGGAAGTAGTCTATCTTATGAATATACTATAATTTTTATTAATTTGATTATTGGTAGAAAACTGGATTATTTCCATTTTTACTAATAAAACTCCTTTTCTATAAACTTTCATGTATAACTCCGTTGTGAATATATATTTAGAATTTTTTGTATAAATACATGGGGAAGAATAGTTATGCTGTATAGTAAATACATGGTTAACTTTATACATAAATGCAGAAAGTGTTTTTCAGGTATTTATATAATTTTACAGGTCTAGTAACAGTGTGAAAAAGTCCCACCTGCTCCACACATTTAGCAACAATTGGCATTGTGGGCTTTTTTCATTTTGACCAATCCATCATAATACAGTGTTGTAGCTTTAACTTGTATTTTCCTTATGGTTAATAATGTTGACTATTTTATTGTTTTATTGTCAATTTACAACCAGTTTTTGTTGATACATCTGTTTAGAACTTGTCATTTTTTAAACATGTGGGTTGTTTTCCAGATATTAAATATTAAAAATTTCTTTATAAAATCTTGACACGTCTCTTGTCTAGCAAACACTCATATAACTTACACATATAGATTCATACATATTATATATAGAGATAATTATATATAATAGATATGTGTTTTACATATATATATATAATTATATATATGAGTTTGTTTCCATCTGTGGCTTACTATTAAATTTTCTTAAAAGATACTTTTTGGTGAACTAAAGCTTATGATTGTATCCAATTTAGCAGTTTTCTTTTGTGCTTTATGCCGTTTGTGTCTTTTCTAAGAAATCTTTAATTATTCTACTATCCCAATATTTTCTGTTTTATTGTCTTCTATAGGTTATAAAGTTTCAGATTTTAAATCTATAATCTGTTTCACTCTTTTGTTTAAAGTATGAGATAAATATTAGGATTCATATTTCTACAGACATAAGCAATACTGTGGAATCTTTCTTTCAAAATAATTTTCCTACCCATTGTGATTTTATCAAAAAACAATTGCCTGTGTGTGTGAATCTTTTTCCTGTGTACTTTCATCTGCCCCATGAATGAGTATTCCTCATACTTTTACTGCCTTGTGATGCTTTAGGTCTTGAAATCTGATTATATAAATCCTCAGCTTTGTTCTTTTTTAGTTTTTTGGACAGTCTCTATTCTAGTGATCATATTTTTAAAAATGTATGTATACTTCATATAAAGCAAAGATTCTAACAAATATGGGCATGCATAAGAATAAGAATAATTTTAATTTCTATTTTTAAACTTTCCTAGAACTCTTGATTGCAATTTTGTTGAATCTACACATTCAGCGTTTCATTTTTGATGGCATTGTGCATAAACTAGAAAGAAGTCACAGGCCTGTAATCCCAATGCTTTGGGAAAATGTGGGAGGAAAATCAAAATTTCAAGCCCAGCGGAACAATTTAGTGACTTGCTGAGACTTTATTTCAAAATTGAAAATAAAAAATGGGTTGGTGATAGAGCTCAGTGTGAAAGTCATGGGCTCAATCCTTAGTACCACAAAATATTCTAGAAAACATTTTCTTCATATTTGAAGGTACAAAAATATAATAATTTATTTTGGATAATTGATCTTGAATTCTGACACTGATAAATTTATTCTTGTAGTAGATGTTTTGTTAATTTCTCAGGATGTTCTCTGTACACAAGCATAATATCTGTGGATAGCAGCAGTTCTTATTTGTTCACAATCTGTAGTTTTTATAATCATTTTATAACCTTTTATTTCTTTCTTTTTATAATCTTTTCGGTATTGTGTTAATAGGAGTGCTGAGATTGGATGCTTTTGCCTTGTTCTTGATCTCAAAGGGAGGTGTGCAAAATTTCACCATTAGCTACAGTCACTTGTGGGTTTTCCTTCAGTGTCTCCTACTAAAGTGGAGAAGTTATCTTCTTTTCCCATTTTCTTGGATGTTTAATTTTGCTCAACTTTTTCATATATTGAACTAATTTATGGATTTACTGTTTGTTTTCTTGGTGTGCTTAATTATATTAACTGATCTTTAAATTTGGAAGCAATCCCATTCCTGAAACTCCCAGTGGTTATAATAGCTTTATTGTATTTTGCAGAATTTCATTAGCTAATATTTATTAAAAATAGTTTCTTCTGTAAATTCTATATTTTTTTCTCTACATATGTAAGGCTAGATGGTTCTTCCTTTTTTGTTTTCAATGCAGGTATTTGCACAAAGTTTATATTAATAACTACTGAATATCTTGTCTGCATCACTCTAAGCATATGAACCTCCTACCTGTGCCTTTGATTTAGTATTTTTTGTAGAGGTACTATATACTATGGACTTTCATGTGTGATGCAAGATGTTTTCACTTGAACTTTAACACAAATAATTTAAGCTTCTTCCTCCCTTTCCTCAGCCACAATCATTTCCTTCGTTGGTATTTGTTTTTAACCTGTTAGTGGCTACTGTAAACATTTTATTACCTATGTCAGAAAAAAAATGGGTCTTCTTTGTATGGCTCGGATCTGAAAAGCCTGCCTAACAGCTCATGTGTCCAAATCTTGACTCGCAATGTGCCAGTGTTCAAAGATGGGGCCTGTGGCAGGTGACTGAATGGTGAGAGTTCTAACTGTATTAGTGGATTATCTAGTAAGAGATATATATTAATGGCCTATTGGGAGGTGGTGCAAACTGTAGGAGCTGGGGTCCCACTGGAAAAACTGCTTCACTAGCCATTACCTTTGGACATTTTAGTTTGTTTCTGGCCCCTTTCTCTTTTTCTGCTTTTCAGTTGCTACTTTGAATTGAATAGCTCCTGCCATGATGTTTTCTTTGCTACAGGCCTAAAATCAGTGAAGCCAGCCCACTATGGGTAGACCTCTCTCAAACTGTGATTTATTATAAATCTTCTCTTTTAGGTTGTTTAGCTCAGGTATTTTGTCTCAGTAATCATGTACTAACACACTCCTTCTGCCATCCTGTATTTTTAATCCCTAAGCAAACTTAAATGTATCAATTCTATATCTTAAAAGTTTCTCAAGTTGGTCCACATTTCTGCATCCTCTCTTCTACGGTTTTCAGATTATTGCTAGTTCTCTTCTGGATTACAGAATCTTAGAATGACCTTTCTAAAAAGCAAACTTGCTTTTCTGCTTAGAAGTATTTCATTTCTTTTTCTCTCTTGACTTCAGAATAAAACATGAACTCTTAGCCAAAATTTCCCAGTTCTTTAGAAACTATTCCCTATTAAAGAAATACTCAAAATAAGTTTGAATTGAGAACAACCTCAACATAACTTATTCAAGTGAAAATCTTTTAATAGCTTCTGTGCATTACTCCTGACCAGTGTTCTCCCCTCTGTAACTGCACAATGGAGAGTTTCAATTTAGCAGAGCAAAGATGGAAGGAACCATCTTGTTTCCACTGCTGTGTGGGCCAGTAATTACATACTGAAAAAGAACACATTGTGAAGATATTCAGATTCTTTTGGCTATAAATCTGTGTTAGTTTGTGTGAGGCAGAAAGTGCCATGACCTTAGTGGAAAACATGTCTTCATCTTATTTACATTTAGTGAATTACCAATGATGAAAATTAAACAATTGTTTTAACTCAAATGTCTCGTCATTACCAATTCCATTATCCTGGCTCTGAAATGAACCCACTCCTCTTTTGTCCCTTGAAATCCCCTTTAACCTCATACAGTCGGTGTTCCTTAGCAGTTTACTTTTTTTTTTTTTCTGTATTTGTTACCAAAAAAGGTTGAATTTTTCGAGGCAAATACTTTTTGTGTGTGTGTTTACGCATAATGTCTCAGGCAGAGTCTAGCTCAAAGGACTTGATAAATGTGAATCAAGTTTTTTCCAAGACCGAAAGTAGGAATATAGACACGGAACTGTTATAAACGCAAACACTGTAGTAAAACAGCTTTGGAACCTCTGGAATGTTTACCATGTGCCTTCCTGCTCCTCAATTTCAGAATCTCACGAATCAGGAATACGTCACTATAAAATCCTAATGCAATAATATAAAAAGCAGCTTTATCCATGTGCTTAGTCTTTAGTATTTGTTTGTATTTGTATAATTTTTATTGAGGTTTTATTGGGGAATGTTCATGTCCTGCCAACAAAATCAATTTATTTTTTGTTTTTTTCTTTCAATTTAGAACTCAAGTATTTGGCTTTGGTATGTTTTTTCTTATTGTTAGCTACCATTGGCTTAGTGTTGGTAAGAGAAATTAAAAAAAAATTTTCATTAAGCAATAACTGTACAAAGATAGTAAATCAATTTTTCAAATGGGTGGAGAAGAATGTTGATGAGCAGTTTAAAATAAATTTTGCATATGGGCAGCATATTTTAAATCCTCATTTGCTTTTTACTTTAATCTTGAATATTAAAAAATTCCCATAAAAGTAGAATCTTAACAGATGCAGAATCTTCACATGTGGTTTATGAGCACAGATCACTAATGACTAACACCAAGTTGTTTGGCATTTCCATTCCTTATGGAAACATCGGTGAATCAGAAGTTAAGGCATGAGGCAACTGAAATGTTCTCAAAAACAATTCATATATCACGGAAAAAATAAATATGCAAACATATTTGAGGCATAACATTCTACTACATTTATCTTAAGCTCCTTAGCTGCATAAATATCTTCTTTTATAAACTCACTTGATAAAACCAGTGAAATGGAACTTCTAGAACATATCATCTCAGTCAGCTTTCCCATGACTGGGGCAAATTACCTGACACAGCTTAAATGAGGAGAGACTTAACTTGGTTTACCGTTTCAGAGGGTTCAGTTCAAAGTTACTGGCTCCAATGCAGAAATGTCATGGCAGATGTTTAGCACATGGTAGAAAGCTAGGGAGCAAACAACACCAGAGAAAAAGACACAAGGAACTAGATATAGACACCAGGCTTATACCTCCATGGCCCTCCCAGACACACCTGTAAGTGCACTTTATCAATCTCTAGAGGGATCTTAGGGCCACGTTGAGATGAAAATGCACAGTGCAAATTTGTTGTTATGTGTGTACATAGTCCCCTGTACATACCTGATTATGTTTTCCTGATTAATTCAAATTGATGAAAATCGACCATTTGACTCTATGGATCACAGATACTTTTCTAAATTTTTGAATCTGTGAAAAACACATTTTCTTAAATAGGTGCTGTTTTATAGAGCTGCCGTTTTCTGGAAAATCAAACTCTTTTGTTGTTACAGTTCCTAAACATGTCCAGACAAAATTAAGTTTAACCCCCACATGTTAGTCAAGTATGTGAATTTGAGTGAGTATGAAAATTAGGGATTCATTTACCTAATATCAGAAGAAAACTAGAAGATGCAAAATAGAGAGTTTAGAAACATCTGTAATCTTGAGAAATGTTGCCCTTATATCTTTTTTTCCTTGGGCATACATTTACTAACTGAAAAATTTTGGGCAAGTTTCGCGTTTTCTCTGCATTTTGTCGGGAAATATAAAAACAAGTCTGCATTATTTACTTTACTCAAACCAGTAAATATTTATTTAGCTTCTTTGTGGGATATATAGTGTTCTGGGCATTTATGTGACCTGCATAATCAAAGAGATACAAGCACCTGAGGAGATTCACAATAAAACCTCAACTAGATAAATTGGTCATATTGCAGGTTGCCAGATGAGAAGTGACATAGGGAAAATCAGCTCCATGTATACGAGGACGTTTCCCCTGTAGGCTGCAATGACCTTTCTCACAAGATAGGAAATGTGAAAGTAACATTTAGGAGAAATTTATCTTCTGAATTGTCTAATTTTCATTTACATTCTATTCTATATGCAAATTCACATCTTACAAATATGGAGTAAAATTAATTCTTTCAGACCCAGAGTACTACCAAGATCTTGTCGGGCTACTGACGTTTTTGTTGTCATAGGGATTATCATTTGCCTTTCAGAAAAAATGCATAGTGCAAATTTGTTGTTTTATGTGTATATGTAACAGATTCAAATTGATGAAAATTGACCATTTAACTCTATGCATCGCTGATACTTTTCTAAATTTTTGAATCTATGAAAACCATCTTTTCTTAAATAAGTAGGGGCTATTTTATGAAGGGGCCACTTTCTGGAAAATCAAGCTCTTTTTGTTGATACAGTTCCTAAACATGTCCAGGGAATACTACTAATCGTGGAAGCTCAGAATTATCCAAAGCATTCCTGTACTGCAGAGATCAGTGCCAAGCATTTCAGTAGTGTAGACAGAGTAAAGGAAAGGATTTCAAGGCCATGTGGTGGCCCATTGCTACCATCTGTCTTACCCAGAGAAGGAAAGTCTGACAGAAAATTGCCAATGAAGCCTGTCTCTGGTTTTGTCAGCAAATCGTATGAAAAACACAGACCGTTCTTCCACTCCAGCTCCAGACTTCTGACAGGGTAACAGTTGACCAACTGCCAAACGCCACTGAACAGAATTGGAGCAGACATTGCTATGTTATAACGGTCCTCATCGGGAGCTGCTTGTACATTCTTCCGACCGGCATCACAGGCTCTGCGTTTCGGACCCGTTTGCTTTACTTCATTGCATTGCATGCCGACCTTCAATTTATAGGCTGAACTCACAAGGATAACTGGACCTTACATTTTTCTCAAGTACACTTGACATTCTTTTAAGTATAACATGAGGTCATATTCAAAACATAAGGGCAGAAGAGAAGCCGCCCTTTACTCACATGTAGTTTCTCTCCCCAGAGGAAATAATTATTTCTTTAAGATTTTTCATCTTATACTTTGCTAGTTAACTTTGTAATCTATTATGTCTACAATGTCACTGTTTCTTAATTTTCCACTTAGATATTAGTTATGAACTTTCTGTTAGAAGAGAAGGAAATTTAGATGAATCACTGCCTGCTCACACTCTTGACAACCCCTTTGATTTCTGTTTGTATTGATTACGGGGTTGGGGGGGGATCTCTATATTCCTCAGTTTATGAAAGGTTACTAGTGCCCTTACTCTTGCCTTGGATTAATTTCCTTGTTTCCATTTCCCAAGTTGTATCATTGTACTTTCAATTGTATGTGTCAAGTTTAGAAGCATTTGCACTCTGTTCTGTACCCATAATTAACATTTACAGTCTGTTCTGCACCCATAATGTATTTTTATGAGTTGATTGTAAGATTTAAAAGCAAATATATTCTAGCTTGTAACTTTTTTTCTGGCTAACTTTATTAATGATCCCACCTCAATTTGCTTTTTGCTTCCAGAAAATTCATTGAAAAGTAATTGCTGATGGTCCATTTCTGATGTTTTATTATTTTATGCCTTTTTCATTTTTTAAAAAAAATTTAAGATAAAGTAATAAGATACACACATGTCCTCAGTCTACTGTTTTATTTTAGAAGCTCCTTTGTGACTTTGACCTTTTTAAAATTTTTTTCTGATGCACATTCAATAGAAAGTAATTTAACCAGACCTGTATTTTCAGGAATGAACTACAGTTTTCAAATAGTATTATCCTTCTCATTCTGTAGTTTAACATTTTAGCATTTAGGAAGGAAAAGATTCTCATCCAAAACGCTTAGACAGCAAACTGGAAAAGTGAACCCACACTTTGAGAAGTTTAAAGAAGCATATTAAAACTGGCCACTGATTACAGTTCAGTCTTTTTTTATTCTGACATTCTTTAAAAATAGAAAAAAACGTTTTCTTTTGAAGTATTGGCATTATTTCTTGATTCTTTATTTAGTCTCTTTTTCCATTTACAGTTTATAATACTCCTGGCAGGCAAGTGCTGGGAGTGGTATCTTCAGCTGCCCTGCAGGATAAGATAGTAACTGGCTTTCCTTTTGCCTCTGCCTTCTGTAAAGCTTAGTTTGTAGCTTTAGTGGTTTCTTGGAACAAGTTACCGTACAACATAAACATATATTCCTGTTTATTCGGAGTGACAGATTTGTTATTGCTGTATTATAAAAACAATTGTGATTCTAAATAAAATATATCCATAAACTACAACTAAGAGATCCACTGAACCACAATGTGAAGTATCAAAAATTTTGTGTCACAAAATCCATCTACTCCAAAACAGTTGCCTGCAGTAAAGACAATGTCTCCTCAAATCATTTCTTGAGCGTGTACAATTTATGTCGCCCTGTTATGTTTTCTTACTGAGCCCTGAACAGTACAATCTTCCTGAGTATTCATGGCACCACAGTGAAAAGCTTGAAGCTTGCTTTGATATAGCATTAGGCCGGATGCAGAGAAGAAAGGGAGGGAGAGATGGAGGGAAGGAGGAAGAGGGAGAGAGAGGGGGAGGGAGAGGGAGGGAGAGAGAGAGAGAGAAAGACAGAGAGAGAGAGAGAGAGAGAGAGAGAGAGAGAGAGAGAGAGAGAGAGAGAGACTGTACACTGCATTTTAGTAGTTAAGGGGAGCCAGGCAGTGATTTCTGGTCCTGACTCAGTTCCTGTCTGGCCGGATGGTCTTGGACACTTTCTCAAAGACTGTGAAATGAGAATAACAAGGACATGTACTTGGTAGAGGTGCTAAAAGATTAAAATAAATCAGTGAACTGAAATCGCGAAATGCCTTTACTTATTAACATACACACATTAAAGGTTATTTTAATTCTTTCTGGCTGGACTTAGTAAGATACAAAGGTATAAATCTTACCTGAGAACATCGAAATACTTACACATGATTGTTCTGAAGTTTTTGAAGATATAAAATACAGTCCTGTGATAGCACTTTAGTATGAAAAATTTTGTTTTGTTTCACTCAGTAGGCACACATTGTACTGTGTGAGTTGTGTGCAAATAGAAATATTAAGTCCAACTTTTATGTTTCCTTTATTGTGAAGTTTTTATATAGCTTATTTATATCTAAGAATCCATTTTTATTAAGGTGCCTTCAATGACTTTACACAGAGATTCTAATTAGGCAAATGAGAGAAGAAGTTTGTTTTAGAGAAATAACCAAGAATAAATTTTAGTCCTGTCTATGTCACTTTTTTTTGAGACAGGGTCTTGCTGTGTAGCCGAGGCTAGTCCTGAACTCAGATGTAGCCAAGGCTGGCCCTGGACTCTTGGGAATCTTCCTACCTCAACCTTCAGAGTGCTGAGATTACAGGTGTGCACCAACACACCTGGCTTTATGTGGTGCTAGGGAATCAAACTCTGGGCCTTGTGCTTGCAAGGCAAGAGCTTTAACCACTGTGCCATTCCTCCAGCCCTTATCACTTACTTTCTTAATGACTTAAGACACTCATTTGTTCATCGGTCCTCTGTATTTATCCACACTGTGTTCCAGGAACTAGAGTAGAAAGAAAAACAGGAAACACATAGTAAAGTTTGGAAGACTGACCAACAAAATACAATTTATGTGGCAATACTTGTATATATAAAAGACAACAATACACACACCAGTACCCATATCACTACAAGGGAGATAGGAAGGTCTTCAGGAGGTCTTCGGAGGAAAGGGACATTTACCCCTAGGCAGGAGTAGATTCGAGTTTAGTGGGGCCCAAAATCCATACAAATTTCATTTGGAGGGGGAGAATAAAGTAAAAGAGATGGCTTCGGAATTGAACTATTAAGACCTCGGTTGTCTCAGCTCCTTCGACTGAGAGGTAAACATACCCCTGTAATGGGGACGGGATTAAATAGGAAATTTGCTGGACGTCAAAGTCTTGGGAAGTTACCAACCTATTAAACATCTGTCTCTTTTGACTGTGATCCTACTGATTCTTAAGTCTCTGTTCGATTTATTGAACCTTTTTCCTTTCCTTCAGATTAGATAATTCTTATTATCTTCAAGTTCACAGATTTCTCTCTAATCCACTCATACACGAATCCTCTAAAATTTTACTTCAGCAATGTAGTTTTCAATCTCAAAATTTCCATCTGATACTTTCTAAAAAGTTTTCTGTTCTTTGTTAAGAATTTTTTTACATATTTTTATTCATTATGAGCATGGATTTCTTTGTTGAGGATTATTTATAATAGCTGCTTTAAAAATCTTTTCTGTTAACTTCAACATCTGGGTCATCTCATGACCCATCTGTATCTACTCACTGCTCATTTTCTTGAGTATGTATCATTCTTTCCTGTTTCTTTGTAGTTCTAAGAGTTTTGGGTTGTGTTCTGGATTTTGTGAGACTCTGGGATTCTCTTATATTCCTCAGATGAGTGTTTGTTTTGGTTTTGGCAGACAATAAACTTGGTGAGACTCATTCTCCAAATTGCTTTCTCCATAATCGATGACAGCTCAAGTACTTACGTAATTCCTTTAGCCCTTGAACGTGCCTACTTCAGGGTTCTTCCAGAGAGATGGGTAGAGGCTACGACAAAAGTCAAGCCTCCTACTTGATCTCTCCTCTCCAGAATTTTTCATGTTCCTTTGAGCTGCTCTGGTCATTGAATTCGTTCTTACTCCTTACCCCAGAAAGACTACAGGCACCCAACCCTGAGCCCAGTTCTGCTGCTGCTCTCTGCTTAGATTCTCTTCCACATTCAGAGTCTGCTTTTTAAAATATTTTGCTCAGTGTAGTGTGTGTAGTTGCTCTCTGTCTGTAGGAGTATTGGTCCAGTAGGAAATCTTCATTCAAACACTACCAGAAAAGGGAGCATATATTGGTATTGCCATTTTTAGATTCAAGGGAATTTGCTTCTCTAATTAATGTTGTAGCCCAATAAGTAAATAATAAATCTTACATGTTCAGTTTATCTCTTTTACAAGTACTGAGTTAATCCTTTATGTCTAGTTGTTGGTATAGGTCTAGGAAATGTAGCTGTGCCCAGGCTTAGGGTTGGACTCATTCAAGTATTTGTTTACATTTTTGCTGGATATTGTAGCATTAAAGGATGATATAGGGTGCTGGAACTTACCATTCTGAGCAATGTGAACTGGGGAAAGAAGTTTGTTTTAAACACAGGGCTTTCTATGCTGCTTATTTGTATTTCTGTAGCTGTGCTATCAAAGATAGTAGCCACAGCCACATTTAAAATTTAAATAAAAGTTCTTTTCCTCAGTTATGCTATCCATGTTTCAAATACTTTATAACCACATGTGGCAAGCGACCACTGTAATGGCTAGAGAAGAACAGACTTTCTATCATCAGAGAAAGTTTTATAGAAGAACACTGCTTGATAGAATACCACTTGGCAAAGCAGAAAAATATGTTTTACTGGGATTTATTTTTTAAGTTGATCTTCGGGAATATACAGGGATGGAATCCATTACCAACCAGAGCCACATCTGGCCTAATGCAAAACACCATTGTTTACTCTCTTTCTGTCACATTGGCTGTTGTTTTTTAGTCATATGATACGCCATGTAGAGGTGTGTCCATCCCATAGCCTGCTGGGCAGGTTTGCTTTTATTTTTCCTTGATTTTAAAAAGGTTCTAATGAAAAAAAAATCTTTTCTCATACGATTTTTGAGTAGTTGTTTCCACTAACCCAGAACCCTGGGAGAAAAGAGGGACCTGGAAGATGAGGGTAGGGAAAGGGTCTCAGGGCCTTCTGGCTTCCGGAGGCTCAAGGTGCTCTCTTGATGTTTTCCCCAGGGACAGCAAATGTCATTTTACACACATTTCGTTGGCACCGGCTGAGAAAGGCCTGGATGATGTCAAATACTAATGGATGGGCTCGTTTCAATTACCACGAAGAATGTTAGGCCTCACTTGGATTTTTTATGGGAATCACTTGCTTTCTGTGCCCATAGTGCTTGCTCTGTGACAGCAGGCAGCAGCACAGGACCCACAGTCTTCCCCAGTCCTCTTTCTCCAACCTTTCCTTTGCTGGTGGAAGGGAGTCAGGTCACAGAGGGGCTGGAGGGGATTGCTTTGGGTGCATGATGAGAGACTTTGCTGAAACCGGAGTCTTTGTCTTGCTGCATAAATCATGGGAGACAGAGATGTTCTTCGTCCTTCTTCTGCCTGGATGCTTGTTCTCCATGCAGAGAGATTGGTGACTGTAGCTGAGCTCACAGCACGGTGACTACCCGTCCTCTCTGGCTCAGGATGCTTGGGGAATGCGGAGGACTGTCCCCAGTACGTAGGCCTGACTTGGATGCTAAAGCCTGTCCCTTGGTGCACCTGGTTCTGCTGTATTTATGTAAGTAGCCATCTTCTCATCATTTTTTTTCCTTCAAAGATTCCATCATTTCCTGATGACTGTACCCTTTAAGACCCATCTTCCTCAGCATTCCGTGGTTCTCTGTGTTGGGGAGCTGCTCAAAAGCAGGAATGGGTGATGAGTCTTTGTCCTCGTGCAACCAGGGGTGCACCAGGATGTGATCCATCAATGGCTGCTATCGAGGGTGGGCTGTTGATGAAGGTTTGCATTAGTCTTTGAGGTCCTCAAAGATGAAATACTGCCAGCTTGATGACAGCTCACACTTTGGAACTGTCAAATAAATAGAAAAGTTGGAATTCTGTTATGAGGCCATATAAGATGGCCTGAGGATCCTGGCATCCACAGCACAGCTGCCAAATGGCTGGTACAGGAAAGTCTCTGGGGTATAGCAAGGAAGCATGCAACAGTACCTAGCTACCTTTTCTTTGAGGAGAAGCTAACAGTTGTACCCAAAGTCACTGAGCACAAAATTACTGTTGACATCTGAGAAGTTGTTTTCCAGTTTCAAGTCCCCCTAGGTCATGCCCTGGTTGTAGCAGTGGAGGACAGCGCTCACAATCTGTAGAAAAAGGCTCCAGGTCTTGCACCTAGCAGGTGGCCATAGTTCTGGATATACTGCTGTGGATGCCCTTGCCCTGCACAATTCATAATGAACTAGGTCACCTACTCTGTCTCTAGGTCCTAGTGCAGTTGTATAAAGTTGGGGTGCAGCAGTGATGTCTTAATATCCACCACCATGGAGAATGTAGTTGAAGGCCCATTTCTTGGCCTATACTTTGATGGCCACCTGGGTCCCAGTGTAGAGATACTCATCAAGATACATTCTGACAAAGCTTCCGTGGCGGATAGGCCTCGTTATGTGACAGAAAGATGTCAGGCTCTTCACGTGGGTGGGAGGGGATGGCTGTGAGGGCCTCACCTGCTGTGAACACCTCTGTGAGCTCACTCTTATCATTACTCAACACGAATCATGAGGCTGCCCCATGTCACCAAACATTGCCTGGTCCCCAAATCCCAAAATATGCCCAACTACAATCTGGACGAACAATTAACTATCCAAGTGTTTGCTAGGTGACAGGCAAAATGACCACAGCAAATCACAAGTGGACTAGTTGTATGGCCAGTGGGCCCCCCTCATGGAGGCCCTTGTGTAAAGGACAAAGGGCGCATGGCATTGAGGGCTATATATGCCTAGGATTGGAACTGATATCACACTGGCCCCTTGTGAGGTTCTGAGAATGAAATGGCAGTGGTAACCAGCTGTAACCCACAGTGGCTATCTCACTTTATGCAGCCTTATGGACCTTCTGAACTTTAATTTTTTTAAATGCTAAAAAGTTTTTTTCTTATGAGAGTTATAGAGATTGATATTTATTTTTTGCAATGGTTAGAACTCAGGATGCTTCCATGATCTTTCTGTTTTTGGTTTGACAAACAGAGTTTTGAGTTTTAAAGAACTTATGGTATCTTCTGTCAGCATAGTGAACTTTTATTCTAATTCTCATCGATTAATCTCAATATGAGTCCACAACATCAGTGACACTATGATGGTGTAGATAAGCTTTTGTTGGTAAAATACAGTAAGGCACACGAGTGCCCTTGAAGCTCAGAGGAAGATACTATTTATCATTATTTATCTAGAATTAATGATGAGATTTCTCACCAGAAATCTTGGAAATCAAAAGTAAGTGGGTTGATATACAGAAAGTTTGGTGAAGAAACAAAACCCAGGAGAAAAAGAAACCCTAGTCAACTAAGCATTTTATATCCAGCAAAAATGACCTTCACTAATGAAGGAGAAATTAAGACACTCCCAGATATAGACAGTGAGAAATTTATTTCTCTGCTACTAGACCTTCCTGGTAAGGGGCTCTTGAAGTTGAAAAGAAAGGACACAAGAGAGGAACTTAAAGCTGTATAAAGAAATAACACAGCAAAGGCAAATATCTGGATATGCATGAAAGACAGGACTACTTCTGTTTTTTTAATGGATATAAGAGACTCATGTGTTTGGTAACAAAAAGAAATTCAAATATTACTGTGTTTGTGAAGATACACTGTGATATAGAGATGAAACTTTATAACCTCAGTAACCAAAGCATTGTGGGTGCCTTTGTATGTTACTACATTTAGCTGATACAAATTCACATCAGAGTGGTGCGATCTTAGGATTTTGGATGTTGTGCAGTTGGTTTTTCAAATAAAATACACAGATAAGAATGAAACATGAATGCCTCACTCCAGAGAGGATCACTCAAATGACATTATGCAAAAGATAAGATGCTAAAAGTTTTAAGCTTTTCTGTAAAACAGAAAGAAGCAAACAACAAAAACAGTTATCTAATAGAAGTGGTCTGTTTTATATGCCTCTTGTATCTGAATATTAATTTCTTTTCATTAATTAGGGAAGCTTTCTGCCATAATTTCAGGGAATAAATTCTTTACACCTTTTGTGTTATCCTCTGTTATTTTTCTCACTCCCATAACTTTGAGGTTGGCTCACTTTGCCACATCAAGCAGCTGTTGTATCCAGCCACCTTGGTGCCTTACTTTGAGGTTACCCCAGAATGCCTCACTGAATTTATCGACATTGTCTTCAAAGTCTAATACTCAGTCCTCACAATGTAAACAACAGCTCCCCATATATTTAATTGGATTTTTTATATTACAAATTAATTTTTTATATTCCTTATTTCTGTACCAAAATGTCTCATTATATCTAACTTTGCCTTGCTTACTGCAGTCACTTTATTTGTACCTGCTATAAACCCAGCAAACTTTTTATTAATTAAGGCCATTATTTGCTTAGCAAATTCCCCCTTAAGCTTGCCAATTCTATCTTGCATTTGCTTATGTCTCATTTGAACTGATCGTTCACATGGTCCACTTGTTTTTTTTTTTTTTTTTTTTTTTTTTTTTTTTTTTTTTTTTTTTTTTTTTTTTTTTTTTTTTTTTACTTCTTTTCCTGTTTTTGGACCCATGATATTAGCTTCTGAGGAGTCAGACATTCGTGCAGGTGTCTTATTGCCTTGCTTTTTCAAAATTCTATTGCCATGGATTCTAAATCACGTAGGGGCAAAGAGAACCTTTGTCTAAAAGATCAGTTCAGATGAGTCTACAGCTAATGAACAAGTAGTCTCCTTCTTTGTCCTATGGTATTGGTGGCAACTCTCCAGCAGATTTGGAGAAGGGGAAAGTTGCAATTGACTGTCCAGCTGTGATTTTCTTCTCAGTCTTTGATGTGTGTCCATTGATGAGATCTGCCCTGCCCTTTCCATTTCTGAATCTTCAGAAGTGTGTCCTGCCTGAAGTTATTTTACCTTGATGGAAAAGCCAGGGTATTTCTCTGAACATGTTGTGGGAGGTCCTGAAAGCCCAGTGAGTTTTGTGCTGGGAATAGGCCATGAGGGGGACGTAATAGTCTGATCGCCTCTAACCCACTACATTCACACTCACTCTCCTGTCTAAAACTGTCCTGTGTGTCCTGGCTTCTTTCTCCCATGGGTGGGGCTCCCTCCCTCTGTGGCCTGCTTTCACGACTGGCTAAACTGTTCAGGAGAATAGCGGCTTGTTCCTCTTTCTCTGTGGCTGCCTCTTACGCCTAGGTGCTAGCGAGTTAAGAGGTTCCCAAAATCCCAAGTGTGTGATTTGTCTGTGGCTTCTTTTGAGAAGTTGTTAGTTAAATATGGTCAGGAGTTTAGACACTCAGGGGTTAATAAATGTTCAGGAGAATAAGTATAATCGAAAATCCTTTTTACTAGTACACTAAGCTTGGTCACCACAGGGGAACATTAGGTGACAGACCTGTCTTTTTCTCTTGAAGAATATAGTCCCTAGATAAGAGAACAGCTTCAAGGTCACATAAGTGCAAAAATACCATCCTTTAACAATGGCCAAATGTGAACCTGAAAAAAAAAATGGCCAAAAGGTTGCTGCTGCAAAAAAGAGACACCTGCCTCAGTTTACTTATCTACTTCAAGAAAGTGGCCAATGTCACACATGTGGGAAACTGCCAGTCTCAAAGATTGTGAGCTTTTTCAAGTCCAGTGCAAGTGCATGAGAAAGACAACGTGTCCTTAATGACCAGTCCTTTTTATAATAGTATCATTAGCATGCCATATATAGACACAGAAGTTTATAAGTACATAACTATGATTAAAACCAGGTGAATTACAGGAAGGCCATGTGCTCTAAAATAAAAGTTACATAACCTAAAAGCATTGTCTAAGGGATGACCAACCCCTCTCCTGGAGAAGAATGAATTTTAGAATAGGGAAGTCAGGGAGACATTTAAAAAGGGAACTCCCAAGACCACCACGCTGTCTTGTAATGACCTGGTTTATCTATGAACTCTCTGTTTCTCTGTCATTCTTGCTTAACTTTCATTTTGCTAGCACATGGTCTTTCACAACTCTAGTCTTGCTATTTGATCTCAAAATTCTTTTTGGACACTGGACAAGAACTGACCCGTGTTCCAGTTCACTTCTGGTGCTTACACTTTTACCCAAAACAGTTCAGCCTAAGGCTCTTTTCAAAATGGCTCCCTGACTCCATCACTTTTTGGAATGAAACTGCCTCTCCGGAGCTGGTGTGCCTAACTGCAGAAAAGCTTTTTCAAGGAGTAAGCTTACCAACTGCGGTTTGCTTCTTCCTGAGGCTGGTGCTGCCTGGCCAGTATTTATTCCCATGGCTGGCTTAAAGGTTGAGTTTACTTCACATCTGCAGCTGCTAGACCTTCTGCAGGGCCCAAGAAGCTTCTCAGGTTGGTGGCTTCTTCAGCCTCTGATGTCTCCTCTAGGTTTCTGTCTTTCCTGCGGCTGCCTTTCAATTCTTGGCTCTCTTCTCTTCCTCCAATCTAAGTGAAGTCGACAGTTTTTAAACTGTATCTCAATTTTTTGGAAGAGCTTGTAAGGAGCTACAGATCAGGAAATATGACCACCATCTTGTCTGGAAGTATAAAGAAAAAAATTAAAAGAAAGTTATAGTTTATGCACATTACCTATGTTATGTATTTTATATGTGGATCAAAGCAGTTATTTTCTCAAAAAAAAAAAAAAACCAAGGGCAAAAACATGGTGGCCTGCAGGTCAGACACACCTGTAAAGGTGTTCAACATTTTGGCTTGCACAGATAGCATTGAGTAAAGACAAATTGTATTGGGTTTCATATAAAATATATTAATATAGTTAACATATTATAGTTACATATAACATATATATGTAAAAAAACCCCTCTTTTTGTATTTTAACTTACTTTATTAGGTTGCAAAATAATAGAACCAGGCCAATTTTATGAATTACATAAGAAAATTCACATACCTATTTGTTAACAATACCAGTCTGTCTCCATAGGCACACATACATGTAAACAGGTTGGAATATGATTGTTGGTCATTGCTAAATGTTACTTGAGTTACACAAGCACGTATGATATCTAACATACAGATTCACTTTGGACTGATTATATTAATATGTCATAGGTACAGGAAATAAAGTTACTACTGTACCACACTCTCCACAACACAGTGTTCAGTTGTTGCCTACAAATTCATGCTTGAGCACCATGCAGTAGACTCATGAACAATATCTTTAAAAATCATATGGTAATGTTAAAAAATGACAGTTTTCCCGGTCTGCTTTGCTGGCTGTTCAGGATCACATGCAGCCCGTGAACTATGGATTGGATGTAACTTTTATAGATTACTGCTTTTTTCCTATGAAGTACAGCTGTGGATTTATTTATTCATTTTTGTGGTACTAGGTAATCAAGCCCTGGGTCTTCACACTGACTTATGTCCCCGGGCCATTTTGATTTTTGGTTTTGAGACAAGGTCTCACTAAGTTACTAAATTGTCCAGGCTGGGCTTGAACTTGAGAACCTTCTATCTCAGTCTCTCAGAGTGCTTGTCTTCTTGGCCTGTGCCACTGGACAAGTCTAATGCAGCGGTTTTAAAGACAGTCATAATACGAATGATTTCCCCATATTGCAGACTTACTATATTCTCAACATTGTACAAGTGAGATATCCATAGCAGCACATTTAATCTCCCTAACAATTTTTATGTCACAGTGTTATTCACATCATCCCCCTTACAAGTGAGACAACCAGGACAGAAAAGCTATTAACTTGTTTACTGTGCTGCAGTGGTGAGAGGTAAAATCAGAATTTAATTGTGGAAGAGTAAAGGTAGGAGAAGAATATACGTGTCCTGCATTTCTCACTGAAAGCTTCCCAAATACTAAACCGTGAAAAAGACATTGTTTTAATTTCATGAGTAGAAATGTAGCACAAAAAGGGTTACACAGAAATTAGTCATGTCTTTTTAGGCTCATATCTAAAATTACAGTTGTGTATCACGCCTTAGTCACATAAATTCCTGATCTAGGAGTGTTTGTGGAAAAATATTTATACTCCTGTCTCTCTTCCACCTCTCTCAGATTCCAAACTTCCTTTCAAATTTCCAGCCCTAAAAAACAGAACACCATCCAAACTCTGGTCCTCATCCCTTTGCAGGCCTATCGCCCTCCTTTGAACCCTCCTCTCTAGCCACATTTCATAGTCCGCAGTGATTTTCTTGTTTTTATTTTTAATTTAAGGATGATATGGACATTAATGACTTACATTGGACATATATACCCATGTTTTAAAATTCTTTATTCTCTATAGAAGAATTTCTTAGACAAAGCCATTTCTTACTTGGAAGTTTTCGTGTTTTATTAGCATGCATTGATTTTACCTTCTGCCTGCATGCATGCCTCCACCTCCATACTTTCCTGAATTCTATTATACTATGTGAAATTTGCCATAAAAATTATCTTAACGATTTTTTTTATCTCCTCAATTTAATATTAGAATGTTTCCTTTCCAAAGGAAGTGACTCTTAGTAATTAAGAATAAGGGTCATGTTTCTGAAACCTGGTGCACAGCACCACTTTCTTGCTAGTTTTCATCTTTCAAATGCCTGACCTCTTGTGGTCAGCCCAAAATGTGTCCCAGTATAGGCTTTATCAGCCCTTTTTTGGAAACAGGTAACATTTAGATTTACTTGACCACCTAAATGTCCTTCAGATTTATGTCATAACCAAAGAATAACATCTGTAAGGCATGTTTTGCCCAGCAAAGGCAAGCATGACATTATTATTGTGACATGTGTTTTTGGATGTGAATAGAGGAAAAAAAATTAAGACTCAGAACGATATTAAAAAAGAGAATTCAATGCAGTATTGTAAAATTCTTTTTAAAAAATCTAGTAACAGGGTTGCAAGTAGGAGAACAAAATTCTACTTGGCTTCAGGTAAAAAAGATGAACTTGTCCTCATCAAAATTACCTTTGTTTGTAAAAAAACCTCACTATCTAAAAGAAAAAGCCTGCAGAGAGATTCTGAAAGTTTGAATCATTGAATTCTATTTGTATTTGGAAGCAATCACAGAGGAGTCCTCATAATTCCATCATAAACCACAAGTACAATAGTTTTGAAAACATGCAGAGTTCCTTTGCTATTCAGCTGCAGGGAGCTCTCTTGGAGAGAATTTTCTAACCTTACTTAATTTTGGAGGGCAGCTGGATGATTCCCCACATGGGGCAGAAACAGGAAGGACTCATTTCCTTAACATTTTCCCACTTTGCTCTTCAAAGGGAGTGTGAAAATATTTTTGTAAAAGGATGGGATTCCCTGGTTTTTCTGCAACTCAAAATCAGTTGCTCCATGTCAAAGAGTTACACTTTTGCCACCCTGGGTGGTAAACTCATTTTTTAATTAAAAGGAGTTTTATTTTTTTGAATGAGACTATTCAAATACAAAACTGAGGCAGATATTTGGGAAACCCACAACAGGTCCATATTTTGCCTATTGGAAGACTCAGTGGAAAAAGAACTTTAAACAGGAAAATCAAGATAATTATCATCTCCATTTAAAAGTGAACTGATATATTCAAAGTAGTTTCTTTGCTTTTTTTGACTTGGTTAATAATTAGTTTTGTCATTTGTATGATAAAGAAGCAAACAAAGAACATGAAAATAGAACATTTGCCTATTCTACTCAGGATTCAAAGAAATCACTAGTTAGCATTGTGAAGCTCTTCAGTCTGGTCTTTAGCTGCTTTGCTTTCTCATAGGTCCTCCATGATTGGTGCCATCTAGGTCAGGGTTGCCCAACAACTTTTCGTGATGGTATGTGTTGCCCATTATGCAAGCCACTAACTACATGTGACTCTTGACTATTGAGTGCCTACAGTACAGCTAAATTCAGTGAAGAAATCAATTTTTACCTTTTTTAATTTGATGCATGAGTATTTGTCTAGTTATAAATGGCTAGTGACTTCCATATTGATATTCTATTCAGTTCTAGATTACATCCAAAACAGCAATCAGTTGTAGATGTCTAGACACTATCGTACTACCAGGTATGATTGTACAAAGTGCACTTATTTGCACATAGTTCTTTGGATTTTTTAAAAAAAATTAATAGGTGGTTAGGTGTGTGTGTAAAGTGAAAATTCATATGTATCAAATACAAACTAGAATTATGCAATAGCACTATTAAGTAAAGGAGACAGTAGAAATAATATAGTGAAGTACTGAAAGAATTTTAATCATTTATATGACAAGCCATTGTTTTTGCTTCTAAATTTTCAGAAGAGCTCAGTACACATGGTGAATGTGAGGCCTTCAACATCAGCAGCCAGTAGAGGGATAAAAGTAAGCCAGGAGTAACTAGACGTATTAATAAGTTGTCCCTAGCCGTGGGACCCAATCCTGTGTAAGTAGGAGAGCTGCACCACAACATGGACCTTTTTATGAGATGTCACTAAGGAAGAAGGTATGATCAGGAAAATGTGTCTATCGACAGCAGTTGGAAATGGCCAAACATAAGCCACTTACCTCCTTTTTGTCAGGATCCAGGACAAAACAAATGGAAGAGCAAGATCCTCCCAGGGAATGGGTGTGGTAGGGACTTCAGGAATCGCCATGTCATGTAGATTTTGAGATGGGAAATGGCTAGCAATCAGGCAAAAAAAAAAATTCAGTTTTACATATCCAACAAGTGGTTGGAATTGTAGAATTAGTACGAGTACCAAGAATGTATTGCCCAGATACAACAGATACCAGATTTGTACTGATACAAAGAGGCCGATGTTCTTGATTTACAAGTGGAGGATTTCTGATTTATGTGATACTGGGGAAAATAGTATCAGATGTGTAAGGACATTGTAACAGGGGCTCTCCAGAAGGAATATAGTGGTTCTTATGTATCTGGAGTTGGAATAGATTTTAAAAAGAGCACAAAAGGCAGCTATGAGACACAGCTGGGCCTCTAGTCTCTCACTCCTGCTTTAGGCCAGTTTTCCTCTCTGCTCTGCCACATTTAATCCTGAAAGAATTAATGAGTTGGTTGTCAGGCACTGTATGTCTTTGCAAATAGAAGTGGCTCCAGGTATGTCAAAAAGAAAAATGAGAATTGACTCATCAATCAAAAGGTAACGGAATAGAACATAGGGCTAAGAGCATAGCATTCATGGTTCGTGTTTAGATACAAGTACCCATGTAATTGTGTAATCGTGGATAAGACTCTCAGCCTCCCATGCCTCAGTTTAGTCATTTGTAAAGTGGATACAGAAATAAGTACCACTATCATAATGTTTTTATAAGTGTTAAATGAATTAACAGATACCAGGTAAGCCAGGTGTGGTGGTGCATGCCTATAATCCCAGCACTTTGGGAGGCTGAGGCAGAATGATTGAGTCCAGTCTAAGCAACTTTCTTAGACACTGTCAAAAGATAAAATACAGAAAGGCCTGGAAGGTAACTCAGGGTGAAGGTCCTGGGTTCAATCTCTAATTCTGGAAAACAAATACAAAACAAAACAATAACATAAACACGCATACACATGAACAAAACAAAACAAGAATATATACTAGGAATGTTAAAAGTGCCTGTTACATGATAAGGACATCTTTAATCATTGTTATTGTTTCCCTCAGGGGCAGAAGATTTTTTTTTTCTAAGTCATAAGGTAAAGAATCAGAGACGGAGCAAGGCTGGACCTTAAGGAATGGCTGAAGTTTTGGAGAACAGACTGGGGTATAAATAGAATTCATACTATTCCCAGAAGGCTAGTGCACACCATTCCAGGGCATATTTTGACATATTTGGCCAGTAGGATGTCTTGCATTTTTTGGTGTGTGTGTGTCGGGGGAAGGGTGGTGACGATGGGAACGAAACAGCAGTCTAGACAAATTGACAGGCAATCAGTGTTTAAAAAAAGTTTCACGAAGAAAATGGGTGTTAGATTAACTCCTGTATTTCCAGTTCTTGTTATAACACTTTGCTTATTATTTGAGTCCTAAAAATATCCTTTATGTTAATAAATAAAAATAAATAAAAGGTTTGTTTAAGGAAGCTGGATGTTGCAGAGAGGGTGGCCTTGTATGTTAGTCTAAACATTGTACTAGATGACCTTTAATGTCTTCCAAATCTGAGAACATGTGATTTCATGGGCAAACAACACTTGGTATTTACTAGCCAAAATGTCTGGATAGGATGCTAAGGTAATTTCCTGGGACTCTAAGGCTTATTTGCTGTAGTCATATAGGAAGTACTGTTCAATGTTTTTGCAAATTAATATAAACATGTTAGCTGAATTTCATTTAGTATTATGCTTTCAGCCTCAAAGTGAACCCACAGATTCTAGTGTTCCACAGTTCTGTGTTTTGCTTTTTTTTTCCCCCTCTAAGTCCTTGAAGAAGGGAATTGGATTTTCTGTGGCTCTGAATCAATGAAATGAAAATTCCTAATGGAAAGTTGCTTTGGGATGCATTCAATTCTCTCTGACACGTGCTTTGTGTGTTTACCAAGCTAGATCCTTCAGGAGGTACTCAAGGCTGTCATGTTTTTATATACACTCGGTAGGACAAACACTTAGTCAACAAAATTTCCTTCATAGCCTTTATCATGTGAACTTTGAACTTTGAGGCACTTTTCACATACCTCTGCAGGGCCTGAGCACTCTGAGCGCCTGACTTTTCCTGTGGGTAGGGCCACGTTGAAGACCTTATGCTTTCTGAATCTCTGTGCCAACCTGTGTCACATCTCTGCTGCATACGAGCAGTCCCTTTTCTGTTTGCTGAGAGCCATTGAATCTTCTCTGCCATATGCCCAAAAAATTCTGTTGTCCTGGAGTACCTCTTTCTTCTTTCTCTCTGTCTCTGTCTGTCTTCAATTTTCCCATGTTTTTGTCCCCATCTACTATGTGCTTTACAACATGTTAGTTCTTATCATAGTGACCTTCAGTTTTAATATTTTTTCCAGAGCTGAACCACAGTTGTACTGACAAGACATAGTTGTGAGGCTCAGATTGCCACTCCAGAGGGAGCATCAGAAAGACAGAGACTGAGTTTCTTTTTAATTTACTATTATTACCAAGATCTTAGAATAGCATGTGGCTCACCACAGTTGTTATTAAATGAATGCATATTTGCATGTAATGTCTTTGATATAAGAGGGATTTTGATTTGCTAAATGGCCAGTTCAGTCCTGGTTTTACTGGCAATTCATACTTGACCTCAAGAATTAATCTGGCTATGAAGTTTGTATTGAAATTTGCAGGAGAAAGATCTATCCCAAGTGCCCTGAGTAGTTGGGTTATTAAGAAGATATTTACAGTGTGCTAGGCACTATATTAAGCACATTGTGAATAATAATTCATTTTTATAAATTATTTTTACCAATCCATTTTATTGTGAGGTCTCCACTTTATAGATGGTAAAACCGAGGCACAGCAAGTCTAAATAATTCCCTAATGTCACACAGCTAAAGAGGGGTAAAATTGAAAGTCAGTTCAGAAAGTGTGGTTCCAAAGTCCTGTAGTTTCTGTATTTACTACTTCTACTTCAGTGATGATCTCAATTGTAGATTACAAAGCAGCTCATTTCAAAAAAAAAAAAAAGCCTAAGTTACACAAAGGACTTACTGGTTTGCGTAGCCAGGATATCCAGAGAAAGATCAGAACCTAGGTGTAGCTCCGTCTGGGCTTTGGTTATCCTGTGTGATTCTCAGTGTGCCTCTCCTAAGCGGATGGGGGACCTGGTAGGAAGTTGGCTGAAGTTCCTCCAGGTGTCACCATAAGGTGGGAAACAGACTCTTAGTTATTTCTCACAAGAGAAAGTTTTCCCAGAAGTCCCTCCAAATGCCTTCCTCACACTCACAGGCTGAAACTTGTAGCAATAGTCAGTAGAGGAGTTCGTACAAAGACATGCTGCGAGAGCTGCCTGGCTCATCCCAAGTCCAAGGACAGAGCCAGCGTTTCGGAAGCTCCCACACTCCTCATGCTTCCTGAGAACAAGCAAACTGCAGTGGCTGCAGCTATGACGGGGTGGGGTTAGGTAGGGAGGGGGAATCCCAGGTCTCACTGCACCACTCATTTAGAGGCTGCAGACTCTCAAAATTAAGGCAAGGTAATATCATGAAATTGGTCAGAAATGCATTTAATTTGGAGTTATAAATTACCAAGTGAGATTTTTAACATTTTCAAGGAACCTTGTAAAACCATGTCTTATAGAACTCTTCAGGAAAAATTTCATTTGTTTCTATAAAGTTTTTTAAGAAAACAAAAAATGGGACTACTGAAACACTGAAGTGATGCAGTTAATTGTGAAAAAGAGGACAGTTTGAAAATAGAACTGGTAGTTGTCATTGTGTACCTAATTTTACAATTACAAAAACAAAATGGAATACTATTGCATTATGTAATATAATCTGCACTATGGTCTACTACTTTAGATTTAATTTTTAATTTCCTGCTGAGCCCCTACACAATAAGTTTCCTCTGAAGAACAATAATTCCATAAATATCTTCTGACTTATCATTTATCAATGTACCAACCTCACCAATATATTGACGAAGGAATATTTCCTCCCATTACAGAATTATAAGTACACATCACAGAATGTCTCCAAATTCACCAATCACATTCTCAATTTCTGTTTTACTAAATTGCAGGTGTCATGTTCAGAACTGATCTCAGAGCCAGCTCCATGACAAACACATCTGCTCACTTATTGAATGTTACATATTTTTGAGGGCGAATACTTGGGGGTAGAGTGCTTTCAGTTCTTGTATTTCAATTCTGTGTGGATTCTTAGGATTTCTTTCCTAAGAGTATTTCTCCTAAACCTGTTCCTACTCCCTTGACTAAGCCTTTTAATTCTCGGCCAGGCAGTTATTTATTTATTTATTTATTTATTTAGAGACAGCATCTCCTTTCCCCAATGCCTGGGCACGTCCTTTTCTTTCCTGGGACCTCTTTTCCTACTATTCTGCACCTCTTAAAGAACAGGCTCAACTCTCACTCATTCTGCGGCTCCTGCAAACCTTCTAGGAAGGGTTACTAACACTCGATCATATTTTCATGAGATGATGTGACTCTAAAACTCTACCTAATACATCTCATTGTAAGTTTCTTCATGCCTCTCTCATGACACAAGGGATGGCACTTCTTATTCTCTGGGCCTACACATGTGGTCTCCAATAAATATCTTCTGACTTACCACTTTTCCATACGTCAACCTGACCCATACATTGATCAATAAAGATTTTCTTTCATTGCTTAAAAAGTCACTGTGTGCTTCCGTTAGGCCAGACATTGTGTGTCTATTTAGCCCAGAAAGAGGGCACGAGAGCTTTATTTTACTTGTGATTATTCAGGTGCCTTTTGGGCAGTCTAATGTTGATTTTGGCATTGATGATCTTCTGTGGCACATCAAAGTGACATTTGCCATTGCCAGAAGTTGATTGTGCACTGTTAATTTTTCCTGTTTATAGAAATTTCTTGATAGAATGAGTATGATTTGATATTTTTTCAATATTGCTATGTAAGATTTTGGCAGTAGAATACTAAAATATTTGACATTTCCTTCTCTTCCTCCTAGATAATTCTTATGCCTCATTTGTAGTTGTGTACAACAAACTTTTAATTTTTCATATTTTTTCTGTGGATTTTTAATAAGAAAAGTCTCAAGTTAAAAAAAGTTTCTTTTTTTAACTCAAGTTTTTACTTGATCTTCAGATTATAACATTAATAAAATGTGGTAATTTCAATGAGTTACTCCAAAGTTATCTATTACCTTGGGAATATGACAAATGCATTTAATAGAAGAAAAATTGTGGTGCATTTTAAATCTTTTTTTAAAACATTACTCCACTGAAGAACAAGCTTTGAGATAACAAACCTTAATTCTAGTTCATCAACATATGCTACCTGTATTCATGAATATTCTTAATTTACCTATGCACAAAGATGAGATGTGTATGCCTTTCCCACATCATATAATAGCTCATTATTAGCTTCACGGTGAAAAATAGGCATTATTTCAAAAATGTATGGAATGTAGTCTTTCTCCTAATTAATATTTTTTAAAATAGAATTGGACTGCCTTTACAAATTTCCAATTTGTGCTTCGTTGCAAGTAGTTTTCTCACAAAGAACATCTTGGCACTTTCTTCTTTACAGATACTGGTGCTTTGTCTGAAGTACATTTTTTTTTTTATTATTGAAGCATTGAGAGATGCTGTCCTTACCAAATTATCATTGTATCAAATAAAATGAACATGCCATATATCATCCTTTTTGAAAAACTGGAGTTCAGAACAAGCAAAAAGTATGTTAATGCTGAATGGTCATTTAGTAAAGAGCATAGTATCCTTCCGATTACCAGTAGAAAGTCTAAGTGTGCTGGTTGTAGCTTGGTATGAAGAAGAGAGCTTTTCTTTGACTTCCTCTCTGAACAGTTTGGAAATACCACGTCTGTGGATTTTATGTTTGTTAGCGCTAAATGACAGCCATCTAGGGTGGGACCTTTCGGGTCCTCTCTCTGCCAAGCCCTGAGGAACGTCTTGCAGCTCGAAGTTGAGAAAGAGGCAGTGAAAAGTGAAGTGTGAGAGATACAATCTCTCTTCATTGTCATTGGCCTGGGTGATGGGCTTTATACTCCACCTGTGTCTCTAAGAATTGGACTAGGGATCTTAACATTCATCCATCAATTTTAGCCTGGACCATCTCAGTCTCTCCTGAATTATCCAGCTGCCTCCTTCCAGTACAGTCTGCTGTTCTGAAATGGTCACAAGCCGCAGCTCACGAGGCTGCTGCAGACTCAGGGCACAGGCCTGTTTGCGCTTTGTTTCATTGTGGAGATAAGAAATATGTGGCAAGATGGCCCGTGAATTATTCATTCAGGGTAGGGTAAGAGTTCAAAATACTGATTTTTGCTGCCTTGATGTTCCTATGAATTGCCACCCTCCCTCTCCTGGGCAGCTTGGATAGAGACTACCTGCTGCTGGAGGGAGAGTGCATACGGGAGAACATGGAGCAGCATTCTTAGCTTTGCAGTCACAAGACATCTTGGGATAAAGCTAAAATGTGCAGATCTGTTCCATCGCCAGAGAGATCAGGTGGCTTTCTGTCATTCATAGCAGATAAAGGAACTTAATAGGAAGCAGAGGACTTAGAAATAATCCAGAATTATGGTAGGGACCAAACATCCTGCTACGGTCCCACATCAAGAGTCTGGAGTGTATGTGTGTGTGTGCGTGCATGCGAGTGTGTGTCTGTATCTTTGTATCTGCCTGTGTGTAGTGGAAGAAGGATATGATACAGTTACCTTACAGTAGGAATCAGTGGCTCTTGCCCCCTTCTCGTCAGGAACATTGAAAGGCAGCAGTCTCCTAGTTGCGGTGTCTTCTGTGACATGCGGACAGCAGCGAGTTTCTACCCACATTTGGGAGAAGTGGCAGATTAGCCAGGAGGTCTTAGGCCTGAGAAAGTGGTAAGCAGAGCTGTGAGTGGTCCTTGTCAGCGAAGGAGAAGGACTGGAGATCCTAAGTTCAAGTGCAAGTTCAAGTGCGTGTCGGAGACCCTACCTATGGGCAACTGCCCTGTGATATGCTTTATGCCACCTGTCTCCTTCCACAAGAGTCAAATTACATCCTTACCAAAGTGATTTGTGTAGGACAGGGGAAGGGGCCTGAGAGACTCCATTCCCTCCAGCACCTTAGGGTGACAGTCCTCTACCACCCAGCATTTTGACTACGGAAGTTAGGCTAGGTTAGGAACAAAGCAAGAATTTTATCAATGCAAATAAATATAAAATAACAGATTTGGGAAAGCAATTACTGAATTAAGCTGAAAAATTTAAAATACTTTAAAATTTGTGTTTTTAATTATCAGAAATGCAGAAACCAGCATTCACAATAATGTGTTAGAGGAAACAGTTATGTTTTTGAGCCACAGATTGTTTTGTGGACTGAAACATGAACATATGTGTGTAGAATGGCAATTGGCAGAGAGCAGATTTTAGATGCACCCATGTTTACATGTGTTTAGGTACAGGTATAGAAGTAGAAATAGATCTCCACATAGATACAGATGATATACACATGTGTACCTTGTGTGTGTTTATTTCCAGAATAATGATGAGTTCTGGAAAGCAAGGGTTTTGTGAAAGTCATGACTTTATCTCAAGAAACCTCATGGTCTAACTAAATCTGGGGACCTTATTAGGGTACATACATAACTATTTGATATAGCTGAGCAGGTTATATTTATCTTTTTTGTGCTTTTATGGAAACAGCGTATTTTTTTCCCCTTTAGCAGTATTTTCTTCCCAGTACACAGGATATTGGATATTTGTGTTGGACTGAATTAGAGATAGACAGTGGCAGGCAGACAGCGTGAGGGAGGGGAATAGACAGTGACAGAAGGGGACAAAGAGTTCCTCAGAGCAACCCAGGGCACCCTGCACTCGTCCATTAAAAATAATAGTTACTAGCATACATTAATTGAACAATAGAATGGGTTTGTTTGTGGTGTTTTCATACAGATGTGTGGCATATTCTGATTGTATTCAACCTCTCAATGTTGTGCATGGGGCACCCTAGGCCATCCCTTTTGTGTGATGATTGAACGATATGATACCAAATGCCTGCAGTTGAAAAAGAGCAAAGGAGAGATTCTGAAACCCACCGGGAACTGGCAAGCAGCTGAGGAAAATGGAAAAATACAAAACGGAACTGATAGAGAAAACCAAAACCTTAAATATTGTTAATCATCGACATCCTCGTAAACATTCAAAAGATGTCATATTGATAGAATAAAGCCAAGAAGTTTCAAGAAAAAGGAAATGATATTGAGAGAGAGAGAGAGAGAGAGAGAGAGAGAGAGAGAGAGAGAAAGAGAGAGAGAGAGAGAGAGAGAGAATACTTATTTCCCAAGGGCCCAGGCAAAATATTTAAGTAAAAAATTAAAAATAAAATGACTGTCATTAATGAGAAGTATAAGCTACCAAAATAATAATGGCTATTAAACATTTTTAGATGTGTAATACAAAAGTGATAAAATAAAGGGGTAGGTAGGGGGAGGGACAAAAGGAGAGTAGGAAAGTCCTTGTCACCTTGACAGGATATGTATGTACACAAAATGCTCAACTTCATTGTAAACCTTAAAATTTGCACTTATACATACCAATAAAATGGGAAAAAGGAACATGTAAGAATGACAGCAGTAAGGGGAACTATTATTTTGGTTCTCAGAATTCACTGGTTTGAGTAATCAGAAGAACTTTCAAAAATGAGTTACAACCTTTTTTAAAAAAATGAGTAAGGACTTTTAAAAGCAACTTTTGTTATGAATGTCAAAGAAAAGGAGACTACATTTCCCCACACACTTCCAACTAAATTCATCAGAGCATCGATTTGAAAGCGTAGCGAAGCGTAGAGAATATGTCCTATGGGGCATATTTTTAGCATAGCACAGCGATTTAAAATTACTAATTAAAATATGGGAAAAATATCTCTTTTTGGAAAGTTAACTGAATTTCCTCAGAAAACTTTTGGTTAAAGAGGAAATAAAAATGGAATTGATGGAATATGACAAATGAACAATGAGAAAGCCACATGTCACAATGGGTGAGGTGTGGCCACCGACAGTCAGAAAGTTTTAGCTTTGAGTGGATTTGTTAAGAGTTGTGAACATATAGGGGAAGAGGACTAATCAAACCAAAAATGTAAAAAGAAGGAAAAAAAATCAGAAATGGTATTAAAAGGAATAAAACTGAAAAAGAGGCAAGTGGATAATTAGTATATGTATAAATGTTCCTGATAAATAATAAGTCATTGTGGATTGGTCAAGGTTAAAGAGATGAGACAAATAGTCTTAGAAATAAGAAATGGACATAACTAAAAATAGGTTTTAGAATGAAAAAAAGAAAGCAAATGTATCTTTATACTACTTTCTGAAACCCACAGGAATCTTGTGGGTAAGCATAAATAACCAAATTGATTATATCTTGAGATCACATTGATAGATTTGGTACTTACATCCATTGGCAGCCATCTTCCTGGCCACCTAGAAAAATCCTCCACAGAGAGACGCAAAGCTAAGAAATACTGAGAGAAACACATAGAAAGATGGGTGGAGAATGGACCCTGACCAAAGCTGCTCTGTTCAGTACTTTGTGTGGCTCAGTTCTTGGAGTGGTACCAGAACATACAACAATAACAGAACCAGACAGAGCTAAGAAATGGCTCTGGGCATGCTTGACAAATGATCAATATATTCTTTTAAGGAAATAAGTGCGTTACATCTGTACCGTATATTTTACTATTAATTTCTTTCTGAGTCATTTTGAAAGAGATGAGGATTCTGCCAATGTTTCTGAGAGTATTTACATATCTGAAATTTTATTTTTATCTATTAAACTCTTTAAAATAGAGAAACAGAAAAGTAATGAACTTTACTGGAGCCATACATATTAAGTTTTAAAGGACAGTGTCCCAAAGGTCCTTGCTTAGAATTAACGTATCACAATAATTGAAATAAACCTGATAGTATGAGAAAAATCATGCAACCACTACATTCAGTGTACAGTGTGTTCTAAAAGTTCCTATTACATAGAAAAAATTGACAAATTTTTGGAGCATTGTAGATTTAATAGACTTTGAGCTTTAACAAAGGGATTGTATAGGCATACTCATAGACTTCTGAATTTTTTAAAATAATGTTTCAGGAAAGAAGTGCCTAAGGATTATATGTCATCATCTAGACCAGGAAATTGTTAATGTTAAGGACTGATAATGATTTGCACATCTACTTATAAATGAAACATGAACATTTTTGTGCGGGGGAAGAGTAAGAACTTTTGAAGGATTCTATTGGTAGTCTATGTCATTTAGCCAAGTACTTTTTAGGCAGCAGATTCTTATCATGGTTTGACTTATAAGGGAGAACTGTATCCAGTTTCATCCTAACATTGGAAAATCTTAGTTGAAGTCTGTTCCTTTGGTTAAAGTGTTAGCTGTCAGAAAAGCAATTTTATAGGAAAGGAGACTTCTTCATATTTCTAAACATAAGAAAAAGAAACAAGATTTTTATTAAATGAGCTAGCCTTAAAAATCATCAGGAAATGTAGTTCTGGAGGGGTTCAAAGAAGATTTCTCTTTTAGATATTTATATGGGAAATCTAATTTACTGTCATACCTATTTGGTATATTAAGCTAAAGCTACTATTTTTCCTGTCATTTCACTATAGATATGAGTTTAAACAATGAATTAAATGTTAAGGTTTAATAAGGTAAAAAAATGTATAAAAGTGGAATACATTCAAAATTGAAAGCCACTGGTGATACTCAGGAAACCTAGTGGCTTAAGGGAGATGGGCCAACACCCATCAAGAATAAGCTCTGAAGAGAGGGACATAGTTGGTTTGGCCGCCTATGACACTTTGACACCTATGAGGAGGTCTTGGGTATTGGACGTGGTCATGGGGACAACCCATCTTAATTGTTGCTATTTCATCTAGAAAACACCTCATCTTTTTAATGATATCTTTGTTTCTTTTCCTTATGGCTCTACTCTTAAATATGTGTTCTAAGTTCTAGATTTATTTTCTAGTTTGTTTGTTTATTGTGGAATTGCAAATTGAACCCGGTCTTTCCACTGAGCTACAATTCCCAGCCCATTTTATTTTATTTTTATTTAATTTTAAAACAGGGCCTTAGTATATTGCTATTTTTCCCAGGCTGAGCTGGATCATGAAATTCTCCTGCCTCCACGTGTCCGGGTGCTGAGATTACAGTGAGTATCACCAAATCTGGCTTAGATTCTAGATATTTTTTCTCTTACCTACTTTATGGCTTTGTTTGTGGGGCCAAAAATTAAATATTTCTCATGTATAGCACACTCATGTCATGTTCCCAGTCCAATACCTTCTCCACATTTAATGTGTCAACTATCTCCTGGAATGCTGTTTTAAATTTAGCTTTATGATTATATTCCTGAGGTCAAACAACTCACAGATACATCGAGCCCATTAAGGTTATAGTGATACTGGCTTAAAGCCCAGCTGGAGGAAAAAAAAAAAAAAAAAAGAATGCCTGGACTTCCAGTGAGTGGAATCTCTGAGTCACATATCCTTGCCAGCCTCTCCTGTGCAGATGCATCCTCCAGTGACGACAGCCATTCTGAGGAGGCATTTCCCTGTTTTGGTCAAGTATCTCCAAAACAATTAATTAATTATTTAACTTATTCAAAAGGAGTGTGTGCACGTGTGCTCATGTGTGCATGTGGTATGTTCATATGGTATCATAAATTCATTCCAGGATTATTCCAGGACTCCACGACACATTTATGACTAACAAAGATTAGAAAGTTAAAGACTTTCAAAACTCTTTAAAGAATTATCATTCAGACTTCAGCTTTGTGTTACCCGAGGAGGCAAATGCTACCAACAAGATCCTTGTAGACATTTGCTAAGAGGTGACTTTTATTGAGACCATTTACCCACTTCTCTTGAAAGCTGTCTCCTCAAATAGATTATATTGTGTCCTCAAAGAAGTAAGGATTGAGAGACGCACTTATCCAGTAGAGGCAGGGAATCTTTTGTAACCCATGTTGACCTTTAATTTAACACACCCACATACAACAGCAAAATGCATCTAGCAGCAGACCATGGTTGCTTGTGTTATTGACATTGTTTTTATTATCTCGTCTTTTCTCATGTCCCAGATCTTTATGATAAATCCCATTTTTTCAAATCCTTCAATCTCTAATATTTTTGTCTCTTCAACCTAAATGACCTTGTGCCTGCTCTACTCTAGGCATGATATTCAGCCCTGTATATGCACAGAGGAGTTAGAAACAGCCCTGTACCTAAAGGCCCATGTTCTAGAGAGAATAACTGACAAATTGATCATGAGAAAACAGTGTGCTAGTGCTGTCATGAAATGTGAAACTCAAGGAGGGGAATTTCAACTGACTGGAGGGTTCAAGAAAGACTTCTCAGGGCCAGGACCCTGGCTCAGCAGTTAAAGCTCTTGCCCAGCAAACACAAGACCCTGGGTTCTATTTCCACAGCCCCATTTAAACTGGGTGTGGTGGAGTATGCCCATAATCCCAGCTCTCACGTGGCTAAGGCAGGAGATTGCTGTGAGTTTGAAGCCAGCTGAGGTTCAACAGTGAGTTCAGGACTAACTTGAACTGAAGAGCGAGATCCTGTCTCCAAACAAAACAAAACAAAACAAAAAAACCCCGCCCTCCCCAAATCCAAAACAAAACAAATCTTCTTTCAAGGCATGGAAATGACGATGTAATTAGATAAAGAGCAGGAAGAGCTGGATGGAGGCCATTCTTGAGGGAGTGGCTACTTGTGTTAATCCACAGAGACGACGAAGCCTGGTGTGTGAGGATTTACAAGCAGGTTGGTGAAATAGGGAACTGCAGGGAACAGTGGACGGAGAACCTGGAAGGGCAATGGTAGGTTTCACCTTTTCCTGGGAGTTAGGGTAACTCCTAATATAGTCACATTTTATTTTGAATCTTTTCTCCATCTGTGTGGACATAGAAGTTCTATTTGAAGTTATGTTTTGGAGCCAGGAAACCATTTTCGAGACTGTGACAAGGGGAGATGAAATGCTAGGCCAGGGGTGGAGAAGGGGAAGGGGCCTGGAGGTACTTGTGAGGTATTATATTGCCAGGACTTGGCATTTATATGGGAAATATACTGCAAAATGTGGAGTCAAGAATGACTCTGAGATGTTTATTTCAGGTGACTAGATGGATTTGTCAATTAGGTATTTGAATATGGGGCCCTGAAGAAAAGACCAAAATGGAAAGCTAGTCTAAGTTTCACGGGTATTTCAGATTTAGTAAGACTCACCATCAAGAAAGAAACTGGAGATATCCATCTGCATTCTGATATATTTTCTAGATGAGTATGTCTGAGTTCTTGATGATCATGATTTAAGAAAAACAGGTAATCTTCTATCAACTTTCATACATTTTTGGCATAAATGTAACAAGGTCTCACTACTTTAGAAAATTAGGCAGCTTTTAAAATGAATAACCATGGACACTATGCACCCCAGTCGCTACCATTGCACCTACCAAGGTGAAGTGAAATTGCATATCCATTAAAAAGTCGCATATTTTTGTTTATAGAAACTTACTTAGAAAAGTAAAAAAAAAGTGCTATTTGGCCCATCAACTAATGGATGAATAAATAAACTGGCATAACCAGAAAATAGAATAATGTACAACAATGAAAATAAACTATCAACATAAGCCATGATATATATGAACCTTAGAAAATTTTGCTGAGTGAAAGAAGCCATAGAGAAAAGAGTATGTCTACCGATTTAATTTAAAAATTAATATTTATGAAAAGAAAGCTATCATATAGCATCAGAAAGTAGATCTGTAGCTGCCTCACAGGGGTAAAGACAGAGGAAGCAATAACAAAAAGATGTAGAGGAACTTGTGGAAGAATAGAGAAGTGAGGGGTTGCTTTTTTGGGGGGTAGGGGTTTGTGTGGTGGTTTCACTGATGTATATACATATGTCAAAATTTCCAAATTGTACAATTTAAGTATATATAGTTTATTGCATGCTAATTATATTTCAATAAAACTCTAATAAGAAAAAAACCTACTTGGCTTCCCATAGTGACTACCTCAAATATCCCATAATGAATCTTGTGAGTGAGAGTTGGCCAGTTATTTTCTCAATGTTGTGACTTGGCTGTCCTTTGATTGAAGTAGGAAGACATTGCTATTTGAAAAGGACATAGACTGTGCTAACAACTTTTCTTGAAGTTAAGGTTTTTTTTTTTTTTAATGGGTTGTAATGCATTTAAGAAAAGCCTCCTATTCACCTCCTAATACATTTATAATTAAGGGTGCCTTTTACATGGTTTGTGGGAGAAGGTTGGCAGAATGAGAGACTGTGTCCTCTACTTCTTATTTTCTCCTTCTCATTTTCAAAAGGCGATTTGGACAGATGGCATTTTCCTAAAGGACCACAGTTGTACTGAAGTGATTTGGAATGTGGGGTTTAGCATTTGCTCTCCTAAGCTTAGAACCCTGTTGCCTGACTCATCCCTCACAAGTGATGAAACATGTAACATGTATCTCCCAGAATTGTCTTACAGATCAAACAAGATGATGCATAGAAATACTTAGTGTAATGCCAGGCAGGGCACACACAAGCTAAGCTGTCATCCAGAATTCCTGACAAGTTCCCACAGACTGACAGGGAAACCTAGAACTAGGCGGCCAGAAATAGTAGAGAACATTAGAGGAAATTAGGAGAAACCACCTTAAGATTATAGTTCTGCAATTTCCTCTGTTTGGAGAGGTATTATCACACTCCTGGTGTAAAATCCAGAGAAATAAATATAGAGAAGCAGCAGCAGTATGAGGAATGATAGTCTGACTAACATTTTGTACAAATACACCATCTTAAAAAAGACTTTGGAAATGCCATTACCTGTGCCACCAGAGAATGTGTTTAAACTGAACAGACTTATTTAGGGATAAATTTTTAAAATGCAGGTGATTGGTGGAGAAACAAAAGAATTCCAAAGGCGGTTAATTTTTGCATACTCAACTACTTAATAATAGCATCCTGAATAGAATTGGATACAGAAAGCGCAGCCAGCTGGAGTCTCATCTGCCAGTGTGGAGCCCAGGCTGGTGAGCTGCTTTTGCATTTGTTGAGTTTCTCTGCACCTCCTGTGCTCAGCGACCTTTGCTTCTTGCTTGATTTACCACCTACACGCTCGAGTTAAAATAAACTGCCCATATTAATACAACAGTATTTTCTTCATGAAGCTGTTTCTCATAAAAAGAAAAAAAAAAAAAACAAAGTTTAGAAGGTGAGGCTAAGTTCCTAGCATTTCTTTTGTCCACACCCTGGTTGTCTTGGCGTACCATCAATTCTAAATTTTGGACATTGGAGCATATGCTAACCATCATTGATTAGACTAATCTCAAAAATGTACTAAAAACTGGCCGTCTCTCTACAATAACATGAGAAGGATTAAACACAAAATATGCGCCACTTTTACTTCTCTGATGAAATACAATTTGATGGTTATTCTCATTTTTCTCAATGGCAGAACGCTGGTTTTGTTTGATTTTTAGTTTTCCTCCTTTTGCGTTTATATTTTAAACGACTGAGTTGATTTAATTTAAGATTTTATTTTATGATTCCTCTTTAGATCTTTCCCTCTTGCGGTGGCAGTTTGGGGGACAATTTTTGTTATGCTGATGACACTTCTGTTGTCTGTCTAGGTCATAATGAAATGTGAACCTCTTGTTTCAACAGAGGGATTATTTTCTTCTCGTGAGCACCTGTGATGAGTTAGGCATTGCCTGAAATCTTACCTGTTGAATTCTTTTTTTCTTTGTCACTGCCTTTTCTGAACTTGTCAGCTACATTAGTTTTGGAAGAAATTTTAGAACAGAGCCATTTGCTTCCTGGGGTAAAAATCTTCCTAGTGCTGGTCAGCCCAAACTCTTGGAGATGATAAACCAGGCAATCTGATTTTGCTGGAATATAGAAATGGTTTTGGGAAAGAAACAGGACCAAACTGGGCATGAAAATCAACTGAAAAAATGTTCAAAAAACCCTTTTCTTTGGTCTCACACATTTTGAGGAATAATCAGTTTTTACTGTGGGCCCCTGAAAGAGAGAACAATGGTAAACATGTGTACTAATATATTTTAATTGCACATATAATTTAATTTATTCAGTTAATTTATATGTAAACTAACATACTTTACCCAGATAATCAGATGGTTTTCATCTCCATTCATTCCTTTTCATTTGTGAGGATAGAATATAAACTTTTGAGAGACACTGAGTGGTAAATAACCTTTTGTGTCTGAGCCTTTTCACTGAGCATTATTGAATCAATTTTCTCACAGATTCTTCTTATCTTTCCTTTTGCCTGCATAATACTCCATTGTGTATATATACATCTTATTTACATTTTCATATAATTGCTAGAAATCATGTATAAAAGGATATCAATGCAGGAGAGAGGGCAGGAGGAGGGGAAATGGACTGCTAGGGAAGGGAAGGGGCACTGAGAATGGGGAGCAGAGAGGAGAAAACACAAGAAGAAGGAAGAAAGTGGTCTATTTTGGCACAAATCCCCAAGCGGTATGTAATTGGCCTGCAGTTCATTCATATTTACATAAAAAGATTATAAACTTATTAACAAATATACTTCTAAATTATGCTACAAGGCAGCAATATTTACAAGAGAAAGAATTGTTTCTTCTGTGAATTCCCATGAAGATTATGGAGTCCTAAATTCCCCTGAAGTGATGTGCATGACCTACAGAGTACAATTTTTGTTTTTTTGAGACAAGATCTTGCTGCTCTTTAGTCCAGGCTGTGCTGTAGCCCAGGCTAGCCTTAAACTCACAGCAGTCTTCCTGCCTCAGCTTCTGAAGCTTAAAATATATCAATGTTATGATGTTAACTGCAGTTTACTTTAACTATGATCCTCATTTGAAGGTACATTTTGCATAAAATGATTTTTGGTTCAAGTACGTTTAGACCCTTTGAGCCACCTTCCCCTGAGCACACCCCATTCTTTTATGGCCAGCTCTTTCAGGAGTGTTTTGTTTGTTGATTTAAAATCTCAGAAGGTAAGATTAATTTCTTTCTAATGTAAGCATTGGAAATGTTTGCTCTGAACACAAACACAATGACTTACTTCAAACTGGAAGAACAAACATTTCCAAACATTTGAAAAAGGTTTGCATGTTTGCTAAGCCTCATTTATATAAAAGAAAAGCCATTTAGATCTTGTAAATATTTACAATAATTGAATAGCATCGCATTTGGTATTATCTCCTACGTCTGATAACTGTATAGGTGAATCCATAAAAAGGTAGAAAAATTAATGAGCAGACTAAGTGAAGAATGGATTTACTTTCCAAGAAAGGATGCTTCTGCAAGAGGAATTAATTATGTTGCTAATATAAATTCTCTGAAAATGTCTTTCAGCTCATTTTGCTGGAGGAATAATGTTATCCTTTCTCACCATTTCACTCTACTTTAGTTATTTAAGTAAAATTCCCTGAAGGTCAATTTATCAACCTATTTGTAATCAATTCATCAGTGAAATGATGTGCTAGCTACAGCTCACCTCTTCCAGGCCGTATGTGTACTTGCTGGAGCTTTGGAGGGAATCTGTGTTTGGAAGCTGCCACTTCTGCCTTTCTTTTAAACTCTCACCCTTTGCACCGCCACCGTTATTCTAAAACGGTTCTGAAGTAAGACAGGAAAAAGAAAAACCAAGGAGAGGTAGGAAGGATACAAGTAACATAAAACTGTAATTTTAAAAACCCTTTATTTAAAAGAAAACTTCAGCTTCAGGACACAAAATTGTCCCAGGTTACAATGCCCTTTTTCATCCTTAAGCTTGTTTTTCCCCTGCAAGACAAGTTGCGCTAAAATTCCTAAGAATCTTAAAAGTGCACCTAGCTTGTATGTTGAGCCTGTGCCTTGTTCTTGTCTAGCACCTGAAACCTCCTCTAATTTTGTCTAGTGATACGTCAGTGAATGTGTGGAAGGTTGTGTGCTGATGTCCCACAATCCCCACGTCAACAGGTCCATATTTCTGGTCTCATCTCTATGCCCTTGTTTCTTTCCTGCCCGCCACTGGAAGCCCACTTCCTGACCCCGGCCTGGGCCTGGGAAGCACAAGCTCCCGCGTTCCTCCTCCTGGCATCTCTTGCCCTGCCGGCTACTGGCTCCAGCCATGGTGCGCGCATTTATGGTCTATAGGGCGGGTCTTTGAATTAGAAATCAGAAACCGGATGGATCGTTCTGTCTCTGCCATTCGCAAACCGGGAAACTTTGTGTGTAGTTGTCAGCTCCTGTGGCTTCCAGTCGTCACCTGTGAGACGAGATGCAGTGCTAAAAGAGTCTTAAAGTCTCTTCTGGACCTAATATTGTCTGTTACATAAAAGAGCCATTTCAAGGAAGAGAAATACAATGGGAGATTTTTGATGCTTGAGTTGCAGAACACTTAATTGTGTCCGTTTTGCTTAAATGCTATAATAACTGTTCTGCACAAAAAGTAAGCTACTGTTAATAGTACCACTGCTTTACTTTTAAAACCTCCTTTTTCTAAAGACAAATCTGTGTTCTTTAACCTTTTCTAGGGCTTTCAGTGTAGGGGTTTAAGAAACATGTGTAATTAGCAAATCATTTCAAATTCATGAAAGTCCATCTCAATATAAGTGAGGAGAAATGAATTTTCTAATTTATTTTGTTCCAGCAAAATAAAACCCACTGGAGAAAGCACATCTGTCCCCCATTATCACACGAAAAGGCACCCTGTGTGGTCCCAAGAAAGATTTCATGGTATCCAAAGGACCTCTGTCTTTAAGAGAGAGAAAAAAAAAATAAGAGAGAGGGAGAGAGACCCATAACTAGGGAAGCAAGGATTATGTGAGCAAAATCAAAGCCTGGGTGGGTAGAGCTGGAACTAGAGGAGGAATTTAGGTGAGCGCAAGTCCAAGGACAGATGGAACTTTTAGCTGGACATTTGGGCTTGCGAGCAGCATCTGAAATTGCAGATAAAAGAATATCCTGTGGTGTAATTGGGAGAGTGTGTATGTTGGACAAAATGTAATGAAAGAATGAACATGATCAAAGAGGAAAACTTATGTTCTTTATTCAGAATTTTTAGCATTGGAATTCTGACTACATGTATGTTACCTCTTGTATAACTGGATTATAGCAAGCAGGGAGGCTGAGCTATATAGAGACAAAAATCCAGCCTCCTCCTCCATTGAACATACAGCTCAGATTCTGCAAAGCAAGGAAGACCTCCACAGTGACACTAGATTTGGAAGAATCAGGAAGTGCATGTTTTTGAACAGCTGTGATGCTCTTCTTAGGTGAAAAAGCAAGTGTATAAATTGGAGTTCAGGGTGTCTTTTATGGCAGATGGTTGGTTAACTTGCCCAACACTTTACTAAATTTTTCTTTCTTTCCAACTCCAGTTGTAGATATTTAAAAGCACAGTATTTATTTTCTAGTTCCCTTTAAGACTGAGGAAGCATGTGACGCTGAGGAGATATCTCCTAGTTTCTTGTTCTTTCTTCTTGAATGAGGACATGTGCCCCACAGTGTACCAGCTACTTTGTCACTAAGAGGGAAATGATGATAAATCAGACAACAGTCATCACATCCCTGAGCTGTGAAAATAACTGGTCATGTGAAGGAAATGGACATACTTCAAATGTGTTAAAGAGATCACTGTAATGACCATTTATTCTCTATCTGAAAAAAACAGCACCATGCTATAAAACTTAAATGTGCACAACACAATTTACTTTTTAAAAGTACAAATGGAAAATCTCCAATTGCAAAAAGAATAGAAGGAAGATAAAAAAAAGAAAAATGGATGTATGTGATGGACACAATAATTTGCTTGCTGTAGTAGCCTTGTACTTTCTCCACATAATTCATCATATCATATTGTATTCTTTAAATCCATGCAATATTATTTATTATTTCTGAGCTGGACTTGGGATCAAATCCAGCTTTGCACGGCCTAAGCAGTTGTCTTAACACCTGCTATGTTCTCAGCCCACCAATTTATTTGTTAGGAAAGTAAAGCACTCAAAATCTCTAACTAAAAAGAGGGAAAATCCTGTATTCATGAAAACTAAAACTCATATCTACCCAGAGTCAAAGGCGAGAAGGGGACACATGGAGCTAGGTGAATACTTGAGCAGTACTCTTTAGTATGATCTAATTGATGGATTTTCCATTAACTCCCTAGAAGCTGAAAAAGGTTTGACTGTCAGGAAGCTTTTCTTGTGTTTGTTCTTCAATTTTCCTTTTCATATTTTCCACTCATCATTCCTTGTTAACATCTCTCCATGGGCACCTTAAGCAATTCTTCATTTTATTATTTTTATTGAGTTTTAGTAATAAGATTTTGTTTTAGAAAAGTTTAAAATTTACTGAAAAGTTGCAAAGGGAATTCTTCTTTATTATAGCATCTGAAGTCTGTATTTCCCTACTAGTTGCTCTACTGTCAAATTATACAGTTTTTAAATCTTGATTCAGAATACGATTCCTACATTTTAATGTGAAATGTTTTTTTTAAATGTGCCTCTGTCTTTTAAAGTATCAGAATGAATGAATTAGTGTTGTATATTATCTACATAATTCACTTGTACAAAAATTATGTTACAGTTGTAAAAATCTAGAGCTTCACATATTTTACTGTTATATTCAACATGAGTTATATTTAAGCTCATCAGCATTTGATTTTATATCATTTGCTTAGGTGGAATTCCTCTTTATAGTCTTTAAAATCACCAGTATTCTTTGGTGAAAAACAAGTGGTTCTTTTGGCCTTGTGTGATGTGTGTGTTATCCAGATCTTCAAAGCAGTGGAGAACACTCCCTGCACCCTCAACATTTTTGACATATTTTATGCTGCTGCGGGCACATTTTTTTCTGGGATTTCCCCCTGACAGGGGCAGGGGTAATCCTGTAACAGTTCATTGGGGAGTTCTTGTTATTTTTCTTTACAGATGACTGCAAAAAACATGTGCACCAGAAAAAAGGAAAAGAAAAACTGTTAGAGAATTATTTGGATTTGTTGCTCTAGTGATAATTTTCTTGGAAAATTTGAGGCTTCTAAAGTTTCCAGAGGGAGTGCTTTCAGTTATCGGTTGTACTGAGCAGAACCGTGACTCACTTTTAAAGGACTGTGGTGCCTGCAACGGATTTGAATAAACTATGCAACTACCCATGGTCTTTCAACTTTGTATTCTTGTTGGAATAATTTTAGTCTTGGGCTTCAGTGTTTTAAATGATAGCTATGGGATTTGGGAAAGAGAAACATTTGGATAAAACAGGACTCATTCATTTTAAGTAATGAAGAGCTACTTTTCTTGGTAGCGTTCATTTCCTGTTCTCCTTAGCCTACCAGTGTGGTGAATGTCCTTCCAGCTGTAGGGTGATTGAGCCTCTGCCCAAGAGGGAACTTCTAGGCCTTAGGTGGCTGCTACCAACTGTGAAGGCCTTTGAAGGCCCCCTTGAAGATGTCACCTATGGCCCCTTGACCTTAGACATTTTTCACAGTCCCTTATGAATTAGTAACTTATGTGACTTACAATTGTGAAAACAGTATATAATCTTAAAGCTGATAACATCTAAATTACTTAAGCTCAGAATTCACTTGAAAGGCTGTTTGTTCTGTGGCGTTCAGGTACTCTTTTACTTTAGAATGCTATACTTACATCTTAAATGCCCTTCAAAGGCCATGTGTTAAAAAGTGAACAGTGTGGGACTGTTAGGAGATTAGTAGACTTTTGAAAGGTGGGTCTCAGGGTTAGATCTTTGAATCATAAGGGGACATGTCCTTAGAGAGGACAGTAGGACCCTAACTCCTTCCTCTTCCTGTCTCATGTTTCATCCATGAGATTAGCAGGTTTTGTTCCACTACATGCTACTGGCATGGTATGTGGCTTCAGCATACCCCCCAAAGTAATGGAGTCACGTGACGGTGGAGTCAGACCTTCAAAACTGCATGTCAAAATAAATAAACGTTTTCTCTTTCTAAGTTGATTATCTCAGTGGTGGAAAACTAACACATAGGATTTTTACCAAATTAGGCTTTATTATCCCAAAAGTAAGAGCTGCAGAAAGGCTTCCTTTGAGTTTTACACATTTTATAAATCTAGAAACTGTGTAAAATACCAGTTGCTTATTTATTGCTGTATTCTTAAACGACTACTGTCATCTCCCAGTGGTCATTAATATTCTTCAAAGATTCCATCTGTCAGAAATAGTGGAATCTGAGCCAGTATAAACATGATGAGGTATTTTCATTGGTTCTTGTGGTCTGCCATGGCTTCCTGCTGTTCCCAAGGGGACACAGAAGTTCTGTTCAACACAGTTGGAAACTTTTTAGACTTGGAGTGTTAAAGCAGGAGCAGAGACTTAGCAGTTTTCAAAAGAAAACCAAACAAACAGCTGACACATCTGTCTCCTTTCCTCTCCCAGTACATATTCTTCCACGTCCTCTTTTGGGTTTCACTCTCTCACCTTTGTTTGGACTAAAGCTTCCCCTCATTTTGAGCCAATGAAAACTACAAGAAGGAAACATCTGTATTGTTAAGTGACTGATAATACTATGATAGTCCAGCTGAGGCACCATCTAATTAAAGATCCTATGGTCAAGATTTTTGTAGGCAATATTTTCAAGACAGAAAGTCCAATTATTAACTTAGTACTATAACTATTACTTTTATGTATATAAAATAGACTTGTACATAATCGATATTTGTCTTGCCTGATATTTTAAAATATATGATATGTCATATATTTGACTTGTATGATATTTTAAAATATATGATATGTCATGACATTTGATTTTTTCAAATGAAGAATACCTAGATATATTTTAAAACATAAATAATTAGCAAAAAAAACCCTGATATGATAGCCTAGTAAATTTTTTAAAGCATTATTCACCTGTGTTAGAAAATATTAACTTGCAATGCAGTGAGGTACTGAGAAAACTCTCATTGACTTACTGGTAGGGGTGTTAAATGATTTGCAACCTTCCTGAAAAGCAATTAAAATTTTAGAGTTTCCATACCCTTTATTTAGAAATTCTGCATCTAAGAATATATTCTAAGCACATAGGTAGATCGTTGTACATAGATTCAGCTTCAGAGAGGTTCTCTGAAGCACTGTGGATTATTTATTGTTTATTCTAAATAATAGATGGGTTTTATACTGAAGAAATAACAATTTATGGCTAACACTTAGAAAACTACACTCCTGGCTCACATAAATTTCAGCATGAATATCAAGAGTAGTGGGCATCTCTGTAATATTATTATGAGAACCAAACACTTATTTGGTGACTTCGCCATTTCCTGAGTCCCAGCTGTTTTCTGAAGATAATCCTCAGCCTTACACAAAAATGAACAATATATAGGTCATATGGAAGGAGGAATATATAGGGTTTATCCTGAATTTGCAAGTACATAGATCCTTTCTGTTCCTGTTTCATTGGGCAGACACCATCCATGACCCCTATTGGAGGAGAATCTGTGAAGTGCACACCAGCTCCAAGACAGATGATCTATTTTGGTGAACATAATACTCCCTTTCCAATTATAGTTAATAGGGCATTTTTGAAATCAACAAATATCTATCTATGTAGTAGAATAGTGAGTAGTTGTAAAAATGTTTGCAACTTAATACAATGAAAAGATAACATCTTTTCATTGATATACTAAGATAAAGTTGGGTATTATGAATAGTGCTTCAGCATGAGTTTCAAGCTGCCCACACGGCCCTGACTTATGAAGGCTGTCCAGTTGTCAAATGCTGACTGAGCAAAGCTTATGCAATAGTGTCGCCTCAGCACTGCCATGCTTCCTGTGTTTCCAAACATTCTTTTTGTTTTCTCTCCTGCGTGCCTGTAAGAGGAAGGGTGACATGTAGAGTGATTTCACACCATGGAACCTGATAGATGAAGGCTTGAATGTGGATTTTGTCATTTACCAGCTGGATTGATTAACAATATCCAATTACCTAACTTACATGAGATTTAATTTCTGAGAATTTTGTTCAAGAAAGTAGTAATAATATGCTTTATAATGTCATTATAAAGACCAAATAAATTTGCTTATATAATAGACTGAGCAAAGTATCTGGCTTAGAGAGTGTGCTTTAAAAATTTTACAAATAATGTAATGGTATCAGTTGTTATTTTTATGGTATCATGTAGCAAGCCAAGTTGCTCCAAGTAGGTAATCTTTGTGGAAAACATGTTCAGTTGAGTTACAGTTTTCACTTTTTTTTTTTAGTCTCCAGCGATTTACTATATTTCTTCTGAAAGTTTCTTTGTCTTAAAGTTCAACATATTCTCAGAAACCTTCCAAAGTATACATTATGAGCTAAAAATATTTATTCTGAGATTTTGAATAAATATTTAATCTTAATTAATTTGACTCTGGCAATGTTTCTCCTCTTAACTAAATACTGTTATTGCCTTCTAAAATTGAGGTGGAAGATTGTACATTTTGGCAGACACTGAGGGTTGCCGACTATATAGCCATTTTGTCCCCACTCCTCAACACTGGCAAAATCTCACCATGGGAAACCTGAAAATGTGAGATTCTGGCTGTGCCAGTCTTTCTCATAGCCACAGCATGGACATATGCTCCAATTCTGTCCAAGGGACTAAAAGAGAAATTTATTGGGGAAGTCTCAGAAAGGGCTTCCTCCTGCTAGTGAGTTCACTGTGGTCTCCACTGCCCAAACTTCCTCCCATTCAAATCCTTTGCAGAATGACTGTATAGTTTCTCTTATTCAGGAAAAGTTTATTTTTTCCACCTCTTGATTTCAGGCTGGTCTCATGATCTAATTAGAGCAATGGACTATAACTGAAGTGGCAGTGTACCATTTTGAAGCCTCGGACCAAGAAACCCATAAAGACAAGAATTCCAAAAAAAAAAAAAAAAAAAAAAAAAGAGGAAGGACCTTGGTAGACTTTGCCCAGTAAAACAACAATTTAAATGATGTACTTTTTTAAAAAGTCCAAAAATAAGCATTTACTTGAATTGTCTTTGAAGTGTCTTGAAGGCGTATAGAAAATGGAGATGCAGTCTTTCAATCCACTAAGTCAGTAAAAATGAGAAGTCTCTGAAGTTATTGTGGCCATTTTGGAAATTTGAAGGGAAATATTGCCAACTCCCCAAGGAGAGCAGAATAGAAATATGGGCAAGAGACCCTTGATCATTTCATTGAATTACAGAATTAGTGGACTTAGTGATTTTTGTTAGGTGAGTACTTCTTTTTTGGGCCTTACCAAAGTGTTTATCCAGGTATGGAAAGTTAACATGAGACTGACTGTAGTTCTTACACAGTCCTTAGGATATGGGAGTTCTTAAATAAGTAGCAAATGCTGGCTTGTTTTCATTTATTGATCTAAGTTGTGTTCACTGTACACTTCTCTGCAGAAGAGTCTCAATAGCATGACATAGCCCATGCAAATGTGACGTAAGCAGACTCCAAAATTGGTGTGATCCTTATTGAATGAGTGAATAATGTATATATCAGCTACCCACAGCCCACTCAGATTTTGCTCTGGAGAAGAAGCCACTTTTTAGAAGCATATTTTAATTCTTGCCTTCAAAACTTATGACTTGAAAATTTATATTTTTTTGTGCTCTTTTTGTTTGCAGTAACAGTTACCATCAGAATAAAATGGATGGCAGTGGCTCAATAAACATTTGGTGATCATCTTTTTAATGCTTAGTATTAGAAAATTTGTCAGTCTAATTTTGTCATTCGCAACATAGATGAAGCTAACCTATATGCTGGCTATAAGGTATCTTGTTTGGAAAGGAGCAATGACATGTCCACTTTACATTTCTAGGAAATCTAGCTAGCAAATTTGCATTTCTAGTAAATTTGTGGTGCGTTTAGAAGATGCTATTTCTGTTGAGCCTCAATCAAGAGCAAAAATAAATGAATAAAATTCATGTTTATAGATAATAATATCAGTGACTTAAAATAAAATGTAATTTTCTACTGACTTAATCAAGTAAGTTTAGAAATTCATTTCAATTTTTATTCCTTTTGTGGGTTGTACACATTTGGTACTTAATCTCGTACTGGGCCCTGTGTGGTATTTGGTTTCAGAATCTTCACCTTGAAGGCTTTGCACTTGGCTGTTGGCCATTCATTTCATAGCTTTGTGGCAGCTTTCTGTACTTGGCTGGGGATTCAGGCAATCTTAAGTTTTATCTGCTATTGTTTCCTGGGATGAGGGGATTTGCTCCTTTTGGTTATATTCCACAAATAAAACTATACTGAAAACAAACAAAAAGAATTGCATGGTAGGAGAAAAGTAGGAGCCGGCAATTTCCCAAACATCTCGTGAACCAGAATAAGAGAATACTATTTCACATACATCTGTTTATTAGAAAGGAAACACTTGTAGATTTACCTCATAGCGTTTGCATACTTTTACTTCTCTACACATGTTAAGGTGTTTGGTATGCAATATTCCAAAAATTGACACTAAACTTCTGTAAGAAAAGCTCAGATCAGGTCTTTTCTGCATTCAAGTTATGGACAGTTAGAAAAGGCAAGCTGAGTGGCAGAAAAATAAAAACTTTTCACTGACCAATTGGTTCAATGAAAAGCTAGTGTTTATAATTTTTCTCTGAAGCATTGGAGAAATAATTCTTATTTACTGGGATTCTACTGATGTCAAGGAGAACTGATAAATTGATGCAAAAAGGAGAGACTCCGTATCACTAAATTTATGATTAGGCTTTTAACTCTGAATCATACACTTGCATTCTCTGTCTGTTGCTCACATAAACTCACACACACGCATATACACATAAACCACATAAACACACAAAACAACAATGACAACAAAACCACTCTGAGGCTACTCTCTCACATAACTACACTGAAAATGCATGATGTATCAAAGCTAGCTCTGGCCTGGACAGTCCTTGTTATCTGGACCGAGACGTATTCAGTCAGTTCCCTATTGGTGACAGTTGTCTGTGGCTAAGAAAAGATGTAATTCGGCAGCATCTGATCTTATCACGGGAACATAGGGACAATTTAGAGGAAAAAAAGCAAATTTCTCATGGCTTTGCTCTACTGGAGCCAAGGTCTAAACAGTCTTGCTTTGAGTAATTTCCTCTACTCTTTCTGTGCTTTTATAAAGATTTAAATTTATGATCTTCATTATAGTAGTAATTGCAGAACAATGCTAATCTAAAGATATCTTTTAGACTAAACAGAGTGGACAAATATGAGCTAATAAGCTCTCAGTAGTAAAGTGAAAGCTTTTAGGGTAGGGCAGTAACGGTAAGAATGCGGTTGCTAGCTAGAGTCAGATGTGGACAGAAGGGCAAAGGGAACAACGAGGACCAGAAAAATGGAGGCCAGGTGGACACAGGGTATGAAATCACCTTCTCTGCTACTCCGTTGGGCAGCAAAATGATGCAGATTTGTCTCAGGAGCAGAGCTCCACTCTCTTAAATGGAAATTACTGTATTCACATCTTCCCAAATGAGAAACAAACCTCAACAAAGACATGCAAAAGTTGCTTAAAAGAATAGTTTCTCCAGGGAGATAGGGCTCCATTTTCTAAAAAGAGAAAGGAACATTTGGTTTTGTAACAAGTACTAAGCCATTTTTTTGCAGTTTTTCTCTTTTATGAAAAGCCATTAACACTTCTAAAGTATGCTATCTTCAGGTAAGTCTTTGATCTGGCCTTGAGGGTTGCTCCTGGGGTTTCTGTGGGAAGTCCTTATTGGTCAGGAGAATGTGTGCAGTGTGGAGAACTTCCGTCTATTCTTCAGTGCTAATTTCAAAACAAACTATGAAGCTATTTATCAGGATTTTGAATGAATTAGAGCCATTTGATGGCAATATAATGTGAATTGTGGGAACGCAGCACATTCAACAACACTGGAAACTTTACAACTCTAGGGAAAAAATTAGGAACATATCATTACATGCTCTTATCTTGTATACCATACTGAACAGAACTTTCATGTTTTTGCTTAACCATTCATTACCTTTGCAGCATGTGGCTTCAGACAATTAGGGAGATTATTTTTATCAATGTCTGTGGCTTTCTAGTTTATTTCACTAACACATTATGTAAATGAGACCAAGATTCAGATTCATCCGCAAGTGTGCCAATAAATTCACTCTGGTGTGGAAAAAACAACTCTACCCAGATTCAGTCAGTCACCTTGTGAAAATGTCCCTCAAGCCTAGTTGAGTAATAGTAGATGGGTCAGTGCAAATCCATCCTCTCCATCCCATTTATACACAATGATATGTCAAGAGTAGTTCTGTTATAAAGGAGGCATAACTTTTCAGTATAAGTGTTGCAAAGCCCCATGATTAAACATAGAGTTTTTGAACATGCTACGTGTGTTTATGTCCTGGTTCCAGTCTTTGCTGGCATGTGACTTTTAACTCTTTTGCTTCAATTTCTCTATTCAAGAAGGTCAAATAGCAGAGTGTCTTCTATAGAGTAGATGTGAGGATTAACTGGGATAGTGTATTTTAAGTTTTTACTGTAGGATCTGGCATATTAGTAACTGCTCAGGAATTTTTTTGTTGTCAAAAGAGCTTCTCTTCAGTCATGAAGATTGTGGGACTCAAAGAATCATGTATTTTCGTTGTGACCTTGTTTGTTTGAATTCAACACAAAGGATAGTTAATGTGGATTCAACAGAGACAGTGTTCTCTAGCAGCCTGGTTCTCCATTCTTTATAGAATGTACTAAATTGGATGTGATTTGTTACCAGCTAATTGGGATTTAAATGAATGCAAATGGAAGCCCAAACTTCCATCCCACAGCTGAGTGAGTCATGGATTCCAGTGTAGCAAACCGCTTGTTTATGGAATAAATCATTGAAAGCTCTCTGTGTGGCTTTTTCCAGTTTTACCTGAAATTGGTTCCTGAAGCCCTTTGTACTCTGAGAGCAAGTGTGTGGGTGTAAAGAATTTGACCATGAAAAATCTTATCTTAATTATTTTCACAAGTATCCTGTGTCTTGACAATCTCAGGAATTTAATTGGCATATAATCCCGTGCCTTCTGTCACAGGGATTGGAATGTACTACTGGATGAAGCAAACAGATGGTGTGGATCAGAGATTTTCCACTTTCTACTGAGAAATATGAAAAAACTTTTTTTGGGGGGAGGGGGTGATGAAAATCACCATTAAAAGAAATAAAATCCAGATTCCTTATCAGTTGAGACTACCACTTGAAGCCAAAGTTGCCTTCCAAACTTACAGTTACAGCGTGTGTGTATATGTTTCAAAAGTTGTTCAAAAGATAAATGTGGAAAATTATACAGTGTAGGGAACATCTGTAATTTAGTCATGTTGACTTTAGCATCTTAGTGGACTCTTTTCATCACTAGATCTATTCTAAGTAGTTTCTCTCTCCAGTATCATGACTTGTGAACAATACAGAACTACATTATGATATATTTAGTTATTCTTGAAGATGTAGTTGAACAGCCCTATTAAAATAAAGAGACCTCAAGCCCTCAAATTTTAACAAATCAATTGAGTCCCAGACATTTGTTACCTTTCATTCTGTACCATAGGTAAGGCATACTAGGATAAAGTGAAAATACAGCATTCTACTACTATTTTATTTAAAGTTTACTTGCCAGAAATCCAGTGTCAACGTTCTTCAGAATCCTATGTGCAGATCCTTTCTTACTTGATGAATGGGTCTGATTTATTTTGCTGAGCATAATGGTCTCAAGGTGCACCCATTTTCCTAAAATGACCCAAATTTGTCTATATTTGTACTGTTTGAAGCCACTAAATTTGCAGTCATTAGTTTCATCAGCAATAGCTCACAAACTATGCCTATTGAGAGAGAAAAGAGAGTTTGGAACTCGTTTACTCTGATGAATATAGAAGTTTCCAGCATCTCTTGCCTCTCTGTGGCTGTCATTGTTCATAAGTGAACTTGCTACTCCCTGATTCCAGAAGCATCCTTGAACCGTCCTGCCTCTACGTGCATGCTCCACTACTCCCTCCTCCTAAATTGTCCTTCTTATTTTCTTCAGATTTTCTTTCAGCTATCAGACTCAGTTATTTTTATAAAGAATACATTGGTTGTCTCTGGTCTGTACTGTAGTCTTGTAGTTGAGAGAAAAAAATTAATCACCTACCTTAGTAAAGCTGAGGAAAATAATGTACTCCTTCAATAAGCAAAGATTTTAAAGTGAAAATGAGTCTCAAAATACAACAGTTGCCTAAGGTCGAGATGAGAAAGCTCAATTTTAGCTCAATGAACATCTGACAAGCAGCATGGCCCACATCTTCAAGGTATGTGGGTGATAGGAAGGAAACAGAGAGAGGAATGAGGCCTATTTTGAGGGAACTCGCAGCCCTGAGAACCATTAGGTAAGAAGAAAAGACTATAAGCAGAATGGGATGAGGGTGGTCTGTGATTCTCAACAGAAAGGATAAGACTTTGGTGTCAACAAGACCTGATTAATGACATACATACTAATTTTGTTAATCTGTACTTTCTCATATTAATGAGAAATTGCTTTTTATCTCAAAAATATGCAAATGAATGCCTACTTCACGATTGCTCTGAAGATTAAATGAAATGATTGATTGGCGGATTTATTGATTAATTCAACAAGTGTACTTTGAGTGTTCACTATGTATTTAGCATTACTGAAAGCTCTGGGGTTTATAAATGAAACAAAATATCAGTGTTCAGGCATCTTATATTGTAGTAGGAAGAGACAATCACACTTACAAGCAAACTAATTAAATAATTGTAAGTGAAAAATGCTATATCATTTATCAAAGTCCTACCTACATCAGCACAGATTTTCTGACACCCAGTGGGTATTGTAGAGATGAAAGTTCTTTTCATTTGAGGGCAGGATTCCATCTGGTGAGTTGCACAGTTGAATGGAGGGCACAGCTATTGAATTTTAAAATCAGGGCAGATTTCAACAGGCAGAGATGGAAGAGAAAGATTCTGAAGCTGAGGAAATGGACAGCACTATGGTGTAGAGATGTGTTATTTCTGAGATTTATTATTTAACACAAATGTGTTATCTATTTCTAAGAAAATGCCTTATTTCTCACACTTACCAGACCCTGCCACACAGCATGCTTGTGTTCCGTTTGTGTGGAAGGTCTTGTGAATTTCACTTGAGCTTTGGCCTGAGTTGGGAAGATTTCTCCCCACTAAGGAGACTATAACCAGTTTTTTGACTCAGGAAATTGGACCACCAAGCAGGATCTCAGTAATCAAGTTTTATCTCTGTTTTTTTTTTTAACTTTTCTCTTTTGAGAGAAAATCTGGCTACTTTTTCCAGTAAAATGAATCCCTCTTTGATTGCCAGAGATATTTGTCTAGCTTGTTTTAATAATCTTAATTCACTAGGTTAGAATTTCAAGACAAACTCAGCGTGAGGAGGAAAAAATGATGAAGTGGGAGTGGTGGCTGATGGGCTGAGGCGGGGACTAGCAGCCCAGCAAGGGCAGGAGAGGGCAGGGATGCCTTTGGCTTACCACAGGATGTACTGACTCTTAGCAAAGTAAAAGCAAACAAACAGACCCAGTGCCAGAATCATGCTTCAAAGCCAGGGCTGTTTCAGAAGGCAGGGAATTCCTAAATGCTGACTGGTGTGGCTAACCTACACGAATGTGTCAAATAACAGCATAAACCTTGATTTTCAGGTCTTTGGAAAGTTTAATGTGTCTTACACATTGGTTTGTTTCCTTGAGGACACAGGGCAGATTCACTAGTGTTATCCCTCCCCGCCTCCATCCTTGAGTTGAGCTCCCTTCCCAGGAGCTGTCCTCCGGCTTCCTCGCCTCATACTTCTGCCTCTTCCTTTCCCTAGTAATCTTTGAAAGACTCGTCTGCGCCTGTTTCTTCCACTCCCTTCCCACTCACTCATCAGCAGTCCTCTTCTGGTGTCAGCCTGATTCAGGCTTTCATTAATCTACTAAAATCATTTTACAATACCAACACATTGTTCATTATTTTCGTCACCTGTTTGGGGCTTTATTTTTTAAAACTCTGTTCATCTGAACCCATGTCTATTTCTTGGTCTCTATGTTTATTATAATCTGTTGAATTTTCTTTTTACCTAGATATGTGTTTGAAAAATTATTTTTCCCCCTCATTATCAAAATACCAGGACCGTTTATGATCTTGTTTTCTTTTTGAAAACAGCTCTGAGCTTTCTCTGGAACTCTGTCTCCAAATCCCCAGATGTTTCTGTGTGCTCTTCCCAGCTCCCCAATGTTAACACATCCAAATTAGGGTCTGTGGTTTTCCTCTCATGCCTCCAATTAGGCATTATGAGACTAAAAGCAAGTCTCACAATGAAGGACTTTTTTCAAGCCATGTAGATAATAGTAACACATGTGAACAAAATATTCTGGGAACATTACTTGCAGTGTTTTTCATTTTCACTGTTCTGTCAATGTTTTAAAGACATTTGGAACTCATTTTTAAAGAGTGAGTTGGAATTAAATTCACTTATCTTTGACTGAACATGAAGAATGTAAGATAGTTCAGGGAAGATAGTTCAGGGGCTAGGGCTGTAGCTCAGTGATTAGAGCCCTTGCCTCAAAAGCATGAGGCCCTGGGTTTGATCCCCAACCCCACGAAGTAGGTAGGCACTTGAGAGGCTGACTGGTGTGGCTAACCTACACGAATGTGGCCAACAGTGGCTACATAGTAAGTTCAAGACTAGCCTGGACTACAGAGCAAGACTCTGTCTCAAAAAAAAGAGAGAATTTAATACAGTTGAAAAGCAACTTCTAGTGTCTGTGAAGCACAATTTTATAAGATCTAATCCACTTTAATATTGTGGTCCCTCCTCCACACACCAGATTTCAGTTTCAAGTTGTCTTAGCCTTGAATGTGTTCTTATCTTTTGTTGTTTGGATTTCTTTGTGTTTATCACTCTTTGCTGCATGCCCTAAGTAAGATAATGGTGATGAGGAATATTTTTAAAAATTCTTCAACGTTTTCCCACTTTGCCACCTGGTATGTAACCTCACAAACAACGGTTTAGACGGTGTTTTCCTTCAAGGCCTCCAGCTGCTGCCCGCCAGGCGCTGTGTGAGGCCCTGCAGCCTGCAGGCTGGGCTTCCTGTCCATAGCAGAGAGGAAGCGGTGCTGCTGGATGAACCTTCATCCTCGGGCTGCAACAGTGATCAGCAGGCTGCATACAGGCTCTGGGCTCTCTGCAACCTAGTAAGCTGCCTGACCTTGTTAGGCAGAAGGAAGGGCGGCGACTAGAGTGTGGGGAGCGCGATTTGCCAGCCTCTCCTAGCCAAGCAGCCGTAAACATCTAAAACTCTCCGAGCGGTCAGAATGCTTCTCTTTGGACCTCTTTGCTTTGTGAAGTCAATTACATCATGACATCGGTTACAAACAAGACAAAACAACCCAGAACAACAAAGAAATCAGTGAAAAACGAGGCATTGCTATGTGTCCTAGAACCTAGATTGTATTTGACTTATGTTTGTGTGGGACCCATTCTTAAGAGTAGCCACTTTGACCCAGGGCTGTGCCAGCGTTCTCTTCCATTTTAACTTATGTCCGTTCATTACTCACTCTCTCTCATTCAAGCTTTCTTTAAGGGAATAACATCTAAAAATATTCACAGAATATTTGTTGAATACGTGCTTAATATAGGACCTTGTATTTCCTTCTCCCCAAAATTGGCATAATTACAATATTTCTTTAGTTATTTTAAGTCTTACTTTTAATATGTTAAGCCAAAGCTTTTATTCCCACATTTCAAATAACAAAAGCTAGTATGTGTGTGGGTCCATGTGTGTGTGTGTGTGTGTGTGTGTGTGTGTGTGTGCTGCTAATAATGATGATGATGATGCTAATGTGTGTCAGGGGCCTGGGAGAAAATTGGCCTATAGATAGTAGGACCATTAATGATAGTTTCTGATTTTGTTGTATCCAAGGATCCTAAGATAGAATGAAAAGATTCTGATAGTTTGGAAAACTTTCTTTGTAAGAAATGTTAAAAATTAGGGGTGAAGCTGACAGAAAATTAGAGACAACTAAAAAGTGATTTTGGTGTGTCTCCCTTGCCCCAAGGTTGGTAGTAACAGGACTTCAATGGTCAAAATGTTTAGATGGAACTTGGAAGCTGAAATTACATCTAAAATGCTTCCTGTTATGAAAACTCTATTTAAATTTTAAGAAGAGCTAGAGTCAACTCCTAAATCCAGGGGAACTGTGAGTGAGGGGTATTTCCTAGGCAAGTGTTGTGACCAAAATCATCTAAAACCAACACACACACACACACACACACACACACACACACACACACACACGGTAAGGTTAATATTTATTGTAATCAGTACATTTAAAAATGAAATAATTTAACTTTTCCTAAACATAATACAATGCAACTTGAAGTGTTGGATTTAGATAACCTAGGTTTCAATCCCAAGTACAGCATCTTCAAGTTTTACTTCATCATTCTGGGCAAATATGTCATTATTTTTACAAATTCAAAGTAGAATCTAGAATGATGCTTTAAAAATGCCAATACAGCTGTTTTAAACTAATATGTATTCATAATTAACTATTTTTTACTACCATTATTAATGTAGATGTATATATTCCTATTTTCTGTTACAAATTTCTACATGTATTGATGATGCTAACATTTAAATGTTAACCCTTTTTAGCCAGGGAATGTTACATTTTCTCAATGACTATAGTAACAGCATTCATATTTGATTATATATGAGAACGGGGAAAAAGGAATACTTTTTCACTATTGAAAAGTCAGAAAGATATGTAATAGATACATAATATTATTTTCTTCTGTCATTCATTAAGCATTCTTCCATTGAACTTACACCAAAAAAGGGTATCTCAGTTTACAGATTTCAAGACTGACATTATGTGCATGCATGTGTGTGTTGCAAGTAAATTCGATAAATACGTGTCCTGGTTAACAAGGGAAATGACAGCATTTGAATCGTTTATGCAGTGTGCCCAAGTGTTGGGGATACATCTCTGTGACCTATTATGGTGTGATGCCAGTGTGATAGATTCCTCTAAAGCCAAAATCTTTCTTAAAATTAATTACAAAAGACAAGGAGAAGGGCATGTAAAGCAGAATTTTACTAGCATTTGAAAAGCATTTTGAATATAGTCTATAGATATTCCACATTTCAGTGACGTGTATTTTTAGATTAATTTTAACCTAAGACACAAAAAATGTTAAGATCAAATCCCTTAGTTGTAAATGGCCTTATAGTGCTACTGACACAATACTATGGAGAGTGATAAAAAGGTGATAAAAAGTGATAATATGGCACCTGGGTGTGTATATGTTTATATATATATATATATATATATATATATATATATATATATATATATATATATATATTTTTTTTTTTTTTTTTTTTTTTTTTTTTTTTTTTTTTTTTTTTTTTCCCTATGTCATGGTATATGTAGATTCCTGGTACCGCTGAGATTATGTGCTCAGGAGGTCAGGGATGCTGGAGTGTGTGTGCTTCTTGGCCTCTCTTCCCTCACAGGCCACTCTGGCCTTCCTAATATGCTTTTCCTCTCTTGCCCCTTACCCTGACTCTCTGCTGTGTTACACACTTTCCCTGGGGAACGTGCTACACGATGGACAGTTACCTTGCGCCCTGTGTATGCTAATGGTGCCCTACGTAGCATGGAGCCTATTGGTTAATGTGAGATGATGATCCTGTGCAAAAGCTTGATGAAATATTTACCAAAAGAAGTAGCTGAGGCCTCCACGCTGAATTACTTCTTCTCCAGCTCCTCTTTTCCTCCCCCTCTCCTTTTTCGTCTTGTTCACACCTCTGCTGTTTGTCTCTGCCCCTGGCTTGTGTGACCTACCTGCACCTCCCGAGGTACAAGTACAGGCAATTACAAGCCTACCTAACATCTTACCCTATTGCCTTTGGGACATTGATTTTGGGAAACTGTTTAATATAGACAAATTATGGACTTTCTCTACTTCTCTTTGATTTGGAAATGGTTAGGATTATCCTATCTAAGCCTCTAATAATGTTAAGTAATGATTGAAGATTATTTAATATACAACCAAGAGTCATTGTCATTATCTTCTTGCCTCTGCCAGGGCGGTGTTCTCTCACTGATACTATAACTGTGGCTTGTAGAAAGGTCTGAGAAAGCTCTGCGACATCATGGTCAAAAGCTACATTGTATCAGCTAACATTTCAGTTTTCTGTTAATAGTCTACTTCTGATTTATTATTAATGAGGATATAAAATCTTACACTGATACTCTTTTTTAAAAAAAGTACCACCAATACAGAAATGAATTCTGTAATTGTGGATTTATTTCATAAAGTAGATCGAGAACACACCATCTTGTGAGGGGAAGCCGTAAGGCCAGTTTGCTGCCTTTCGTTTTCATTGCTGGATACAAAGATTTATAAGCAAAGTATTAATTCTTCCAGATGGAAGATGCCTATTTTTAGCTCTAAGCTGCTTAAGATCAGGGACTCCGCCTTCTTCATTTCAGTTTCCTTCATGCCTCGCACAGCGTTTGGCCTGGTGTAAATGCTAGGATATGTTTGTTGAAGTGTAATATCATTTTAAAAAATTTCTCCTAGCACCATTATATCTGTGAAATAGAGCAGAGAGATGCACATTTTTTCCCTGACTTTAGGTGTCAGCTGTTTTTATTTGCTTTTCTCCAGGATGGCAGAAACTATTTTATTTTGAAGTTATTAGAATGCTTTAAATTGAACTTTTTAATTTTTTTGAAGCCATAGAAATAAGTTTGGCTAAAGCTTTACTGAAAGTATAAAAACCTTCCATAGGATAGTGCTGTATTGGTACTGAAATGTTTGTTATTTTTTATAGTATACACTGTATAGGCCTAAAAATTAATGCAGTAGTTATGTAGAAGTTACAGTAACAGCAACGGTTACAATTGGACCGTGCTTTGTAGTTTTGTCTACTATCTCATGTTATCCATACAGAAATTCTGTGAGATGTACTGTCTTAGTTACTTTTTTACCACTGCAACATCCCATTCTTAGAACCTAAGGGAGAAAAGGTTTGAGCTCATGAGTCAGAGGTCTCGGTCAGTCTTTGCATGGCTGGCTGGCAGAGGTGGAAGGGCTTGGCAGAAGGGCATGATGCAGGAAAGCTCTTCACAGAATCACAACAGGAAGGAGCCAGGACCTGGGGAGAAGTCGAAACAAGAGTGTCTCCAGCCAGGCCACACCCTCACTGATACACCACACCCTTAATAATCTGCTCCTCCTGAGCAGGCCCTACCTCCTAAGAGCAAATGAAATCCATAGATAATCCACATCTTCCAAATACATGAGGCTTTTGGGAATCATAACATGGAATTTTAGTTCTCTTTTACGTAAAAAGAAATTGGAATAGAGATAAGTAATTGCCTGTAATTACAGAGCTGAGAAGTTTGTAAGTTCTATTTCCAAATAATAATTTTTTTCTAGTTTTAAGTAAACCATTTGCACTTTGAACTTTTGTTTCTGCCCCTATGAAATGGATTAATAATAACTGTCTTTCTGAATTATTATAAGAAACAAATGTAATAAATGTTAAACCAAGTGCCTGGCATTCAAAAAATTGTAACTGTGCTCTTAATTTGACCATTCTGGTCACTTTTCACTCAGTCATAGTAATAATAAAGTCAGACAGTTAATTATACTTTATTTTTCCACAATTGTACAAATGGAACTGTCAAAAAAAATGAGACCTTGGGGTAGTCTTATTATAGTGAAGTAAAAGATGACACAAATTTAAAAGCCTCTCACAGAAAATAATAATCATAGCTGGGTTCCCTGGTAAGAGTGTACAGTGATGAATGTTGGTGATTGGAACCATGCCATTGTCACCTTAAGAACTCCCTTGGACATGTATGGAACTCTTGAGAGAAAGACAATGTTGACACAGTGGGCACTTGATAAACATCAGTGGAAAGATTGAAATAGTCATACCCAGTGGCTTTTTTCACAATACTGTCTTGAATCGTGCTGATAAATCAATTCTGTCTTCATAAAACATCCTCATTCTTGCCTGGTCTGTCCTCATTTCTTGGGAATGCTCACCTCCAGAAGATGCTCAGCATGCTACCTTGAGCATAGTAATTGCCCAATAAGTGTCATCTATGTGAGTGATGATTGTCAAGATAATGTGCTCTTGCCTCTTTTGCTGAGGACCATCTGTCAACAAGCTGAGTGGCTTCATATGTGAGAAACATCCTCTGGTGGCTCAGGTTTCATGCAGAGTAGGGAAATTCACCACAGGATTGAGAAATATCACTGAACTTCTTTGCTAGGTACATATATCTTTTATTGGTCTGATTTTTGGGAATACATTAGATCATTGTTTTACTACTAGAACTCTCTTGCTGTTGGCTTTGGGCTGGCCAATACAAGTTTGGAGAATGATGGGAATATGGGCATGGGAGCTGAAGTCCAAAAAGTTGAACTTTGTTTACTCTGTGGAAATAGAAAACTTTAACACTCAGTGTGATTAATCATTACATATGGAATTTTTAAATTAGAAAGACTAAGACACTTCTCCAAAGAAGAATTTGGAGTCACTGATGCATAGTTGCTCTCTACAACTGGAAGACATTGACTGACATGGGAGCAGTGAGTCCCCTGTCAACAGGAATGTTCAAACAGATATTTCTACTTCAGAGATGGAATCCATAAAAAGATAAAGAGTTATTTCTAGTTTTGTAAGTCAATGATTCTGTCCCCACAAGTCCAAGCATGATCTCTCTGCATTTCTGTGAAAGAATTGTCCTGAAATCTTTATTTAGAATGTTATGAGAAGTTGACCCCAAGAGAAAATCTCCTGGGATTTAGAGCTCTGCTACTCCCATTTTTAGAACAGTCTTGTCAAGATCAGAACGCAGAAGAATGAAGAACACAACCACGCCCAGGCCAAAGTTGCCTCTTCCCATTGGTGGGGTGGGTAGGGTTAATTCTCGGAGATTTACATTTAATTCAGTGTAGCTGGAATTTTCTTTCTTTCTTTTTTTTTTCTTTTCAAAAGAAGGCTTTTGGGATATCTTTTGTCCTTGTTTGGTAAAATAATAGGATTAACATTTACATTTTTTTAGAGAAGACAATTTGGCAGGAGTTATTAGTTTGATAGTTTAAATTTAGGGCTGAAATTTAATTTTAGAGATTGCGTCAAGAAATGAACAGCCCCAATTTGCCAAAATGTCAAAAACATTTTAAGGAATATGTTGGGTTTTTTTGTGCCATCTTCAAATATAGAAATTTCATTTAATAAAGGTAATTTACTATGACATAGACTACCCATTAAAGGAGAAGTAAAAGGTAAAATATTTGTATAGACAGAACCCACAATTTATACAAAAAGAGAGTCTGGTGAGATCCTGAATGAGTGTTTTAGTACTTTATAACAAATTACTACAAGTTCAGTGGCTTTAGTGAATACAAATGTATTATTACCCTATAGTTTCCAGGACTAGGAGTCTAGACATCGTTAGTTGGGTCCCTTTTTGAGGTCTCATAAGGCTACAATGAAAAAGTTGGCTGGAGCTGCAACATGTGGGAGCTCACAGCCTTCTTCCAAGATCACTGATTATTGGCAGAATTCAGATTCTTGAGGATTAAAGCCCTTAGCTCTCAGAGGTTACCCACCAAACCCACCTGTTGACCTTTTGCAGAAGAAGACAGTTTATTTATTAAAGGTAGTGTGAGAGGACGTGATTTGAACTTCTGACTGAAATCTAAATTGTCCTTATGCTCGAGGCTGGACGAATAGCACAGCAGTTAGAGTACTTGCCTAGCAAATGCAAAGTTCTGAATTCGATAACCAGCACCAAATAAACCAGGTTCAGTGATACACATCTGTAATCCCAGCACTCAGGAAGCCAAGGCAGGTGGATTGCATGAGTTCTCGGCCCGCTTGGGCTACATAGTGAGCTCAGGATCAGACTGGAGTACAAATTGGTGCCCTGTCCCATAACATAACATAACATAACATAACATAACATAACATAACATAACATAACATAAAATTCACACCTGACCAGGTAAGGACTACCCAGGTAATTTCCCTTTTGATTAACTAAAATTTAAATGGTTAGAGACTTGAATAACATCTTTTAAAATCTCTTCATGTTTGTCATAAAACTCACCTAACTACAGAAACGTAACATATTATCACCATGTGCTGGGAGGCAGGAGCCTGCTTTCTTTTCTGGGGGTAGAAAAGGCAGAAATCATGAAATCATCTGATAGAGAAGGATTGAAAGCCAACCATTTTTAAACACCTCACAGAGTCTTTTAGTTAAAATAACTTAGCATAACTTTCTTAATTGGTGATCAGTTTGCTTCTCCATTGTCCTCAGGCAAAAAAAGAAATAGCGGAAGAAAAATGACAATCTATTTTATGTCTTAGGATAAAGTCTGAACAGGTAGAAATCACGTAGTCACCACTGCTTTGAGAATGAGTGTGAGACTCAGCGGGAAGAAATGCTGCCTCAGACGAACGGTATCTGATTTAAGGAACCTGTTGCAGCAGTTTGAGCACTGGTCACCTCTTAAACACGTGGTGAGCCTTTTTTTTCTAATTTGTCCCCGTTTTTATTAGCATATATCTGATACACAGTGGTTACATTAAGCTTGCATATATTGGGCACATATACATTATGTCAACGTTAGAGCCTGTTTTCCTCCTCCTTTTAGGCCCTCCCACAGCCTCCATCATCCCCCCTGACTCCCACTATCACACCTACTTGGTTTTACAAAATGACTGTATTCCAGATTTCTCATCGTACGGAAACCATGTGATGTTTAACCTTCTGAGTTTGACTCACTTCAGACCTTATCCTCCCTTGAAAATATTAAACTTACTTTCAGAGCTATAAGGTCAGTGAAAGTAATTGCTTTCATTTTTTTCATGTCTCAAAAAATAAGGCTTCAAAGATTCATGTTAGGTAAGTTGAAAATAAGCTTATCATAAAAGGTAAATGTTTAATGAGATGGTGTTTTCATTTACCTAGTCATTTATAAAATATTTAAGGTATATGTACTTTGCCATACACAGTTCATGCAAATATACACAGTGTGCCAGACACAATTCTAAGTATTTCACCAGTATAAACAGTATATATAAACAGCCACGTAAAGTAGACATCACTACCCCCCCCCCCCATTTCACATATGAGAAAACTGAAGCATCTTCAACAGGTTTGTTATTGAGGTGCACGTGTATATCAGGCAGCTTCATGTGTGTCCTCCAGGGATGTCCAAACCACTGCCCATCTCAAGTCACTGAACGTAACCTAAGGACACAGGAAACTGAGCCCCTTCCCAGGAACTCAGGGGAAAACGCTTGGATTCCTTCTCTAAAGCACTCCCCTGCTAAAATCCCAGCTAACCTTTACAGGGGTAGGTAGGATGTGTATCTATTTCTTTTCGGTTTCTTTGTTAACTCACATACAACTGGCTTTAGAAACTCTAGAATTTTTTTGAACTTAAAATTGCCAGATTTTGTAAATTGAAACCGTTGGTTTTTGTGATTATGACCCCTGCTGTGAGTTTCAAGAATTTATTTGGAGCTGAAGCCCAGAACTTGCCTCTGATTCTGCAGACACTGTCGGTCAGCCACGCCTCGGAGCAGCGTGCGGCGCTCATTCCATAGGGAGGTGATCTCGCGGTGTGTGAGAGGCGTGGCTGGGCGAAGGTTAGGTGGTTGAGCTGTTGGTGAAACATGGTAATAATGCCAGGCAGTGGAGAACCAAAGGTCATCGCTCAAATTCCTGCTCCTTAACATCTTTGGGTAATATATGGAACTGCTGAATTGCTTATTAATCTTAAAGAAAGCTTTTTCTTCAGTCCCCTGCTGAGAAAATTCCGAAGAACTTTTAGCCCAGAGAATGTAAGTTCCTAGGAACTCTTGATGAGTGCTTCTGAATGGTTTTTGAGCTATTGTTGGGTAAGGGAGCAGGCAAAAGACAAAGGAAGGAAATAAATGGATTTAAAAAATAAAGATTAAAAAAGTGAGAAGTTTCAGAAAAATTTTCTAAGGATGAGAAACAGTTGAAGCAAAAACAATGATAAAAACAAAATTAGTATTGTGCTCATAGGCGATAGTGTGGCAAAAGCTACGCGGTAAATTCAACATCTGTTTTACTGGCCTTATTCTTTATCCTTTCTCCACGGGCGTTGGCAGGTCAGGTGTCTGAGTTGAAATCACATTCTCTTTTGCAGGTAAATGGTCATTGAACCTAGTTCTGAACACTGAAATAGAAAGAAGTCTAAGAGTCTTTTAAGGAAGTTTTTATTTTCTGGATTAAAAGAAAGACATAACTGTGACCACCATTCTCTGCCTGTTTCTTCCTTGTTTGAGCACAAAGGTGAAACCTGGAGCTCTTTCTCTCTTCCCTCCCAATTTGCTTTCCTTTTTTTTTCTCCTTCCTCTAAGCACTTACCGAGCTTTTCCTGAATGCTAGGTGCAATGCAAGATAGCATTGAGGAAATAATCTGTACACATGAAAAGTACATATTGAATTCTACCATACCAAGACAATTGACTAGATAAATTCTAGTTTGAAGCTACTTTAGATGGCAGGATTTAGGGTCAGGCTTAGTACATGGATTCCATCAGGCCCCTTGGGAAGGATTTCAGAGTTGTTTGATTCTTTCCCTGAAAAGCTGCAATGACCAATTTGCAGGTATAAAATTGTGTGTGTGTGTGTGTGTGTGTGTGTGTGTGTGTGTGTGTGTACATATATGAGAGCAATCTTAAATCAAGTCACATGGTACAGACTTCACAGTGCAAGGGTTGATTTATGACCCATTTACCTCTTACATGGGTTCTACAGTATGATTAACAGTGTGGCTTGATTTATTTAGTGATGGTGCCATAAGGGCAAGTGTCACAGGGACAAATGCACGTGCAGTAAAGTCAAATACACAAAAAGGAATCATAATTTCTGATCTTCTGAGGTAATGCTTCCATCAAGCCTTGGCCATACGGTTAATGAAAGATTGGATGGGGAGTAGCAAGAAGGTTTTAATTTACCAATTTTTATTATCTTGGTCTATTCCAATGTAAAATAATTTTACGTGGGGTTAACACAACCTCTTTTTGGTAAATCTTGTCTTTTGTAATTTATTCATTTCTTTGTCATCTTAATTCGAGAGGAGCCTTTGCCTTTTAGTCTATGACAAGAACTGTTGCTCATGGGCTGTGTCCAGGGACAACAATTCTAGCTTCAAAGTTATCAAAATAGAGAGGTGCTACAGTTTCATTGTGTCCCCTGGACTTCACTTACTGAAAACAACCCCTCAATACAACAGTGTTGGGAAGGAGGTCTATAAAGAGGTACCGGGACTGTGAGGTCGTGAGTTTTCATGAGTGGCTTGGTGTCGCTATCTGAGCGGAAGCTCAGCTATGGCAAGAGCAGGCCGCAAGAAGTGAGCCCAGGCCTCAGGGCTTTCCCTCTTGTGCCCTTCCAACATGTGAAGGGGTGATACAAAGGCCTTTTTTTTTCAGATGCTGACACCATTCCTCTTGAACATTCCAGCCTCCAGAATTGTGAACTGAATAAATCTGTTTTACAAATTTCCTGGTTTAAGGTATTCTGTTGTAACAACACAAAAGAGGCCAAGACAGGTGGCTAGTTCTGGATGCAATTAAATATATAAATTATATAAATTTGGATTTTTATAAGAGGTTTAAAATATGTTAATACGCTTTTCTGACACAGAAATTTCAGATTGTGGTCTGTTCATTTACAATGCCAAAATTATAACAATGTAAAAGACTTCTTATATTTCAAGAAGGTTAACTGTGTACTAAGATCACTTGAATATATTTAAGTTTTTAAGTTTGATTATTTTAAGCATATTAAATCTAAGTGCTGTGGAGCACGGTATATGTTAAGGCAGTAGAGCAGGTGATAAAAGAATTTACCAGTTTGCAAAGAGTTCACAAGCTATTTAGATAGGAAGACACCAGGGAAAGAGTCTGAAGAGAATTCACTCCAGCAAAACACTGAGCAGGGTCCTTGAGCAGGGGAACGTGGGGAAAGTTTCTACTCAAAGTTTCTGAGGTCTTTATTTCATCTTATGACTAGAATATGTGCCGGGTTATACAATTTTCAAGGTTCTCCATTTATTTATTAAGGACTTTTTCCCTGGTAAGGCTAACACTTTTTACTTAAGAAGGGCCCTTTTGGTTAGCATGGGGTGATTTAGTTGCTTGGAACCAGGCGAGGGAAAGGTGGCGAGGACATTTGTGGGATGTAGTTTCCTGGTAAGTATAGGGGAGGGGAGGTATCTATTTGTCTGCAGGGAAAACTGAATGTCCATCACTCGGTGCCCCAGGAGCATCTGTCTGTGGGTATTTCATGGTGCTCTAGCCAGTGCTGAGTCAGTGTTTTGCAGCTGCCTGCCTGCAGGCTAAGGATTTAGTCACCACACTACTATTTTTGTGGGGTTGGATACTGAGGATCCAGCCCAAGGCCTTTACGCAGAACTGCAGCCTAGCCTTTTTTTTTTTTTTTATGGGTTTTTTTTTTTTTTTTATTTTAACACAAAGTCTTGCTAAGTTGCTGGGATGCCCAGGCTGAGCTCTAACTTTTGATCTTCCTGTTTCAGCCTTACAAAGTTGTGCTGGAATGACAGGCCTGTGGCACCAGGTCCGTTTAGTCACCATTCTAAATACTTTTTCTTGTTTCACTAATTGTCTTTGGAACAGCAAAAAATTATTTATATATTTTTAAGAGTTATAGGAAAATATCAAGCCAATACTTATAGCAGCATTTTGTTGAATTTTGGCATTATATCGGATAAATAAAATTGTTAGTCTTTGTTTTAAATATAAGTTCACAGATGCCCAAAAGAATGACATTCTATTTGTAAATTACCTTGTCCCACACTGAGTGGTAGGAGATGAAAATCAATTCACAGCAATATAGAAAAGAATTAGCAGTGATTTCCTTAGTTACTTGAAAGAGTGAATGACATTCTCCAAGTATTTTCCAATAGCAAAAAATATTCCTCAATGACAGATTTTTTCTTTTACTTTATATTTAAAGAAATTCATATAATCCATGTTAAATAATTTAACTGTATACACATCTATTTAGAAATTTTATTTGCTTTCTAAATTTAAATAATGACTTATAAATTAGGAAAATTCAAATGTCTGTTTGTGAAGGAAAGGTTAATTTAACAGGTCTGGGACTCTTTCTGTAAAAAAGTTGGTGTGCTTGGTTGTCCAAGGGCGAATGTCTGTGAGTTTCAACAAGGGGTGCAATCCTGATGAGGGGGTTCCCTGGTACCTACCTTGTGACACGATGTAGCTTACAACAAACACCTGTTTCTTTCTGAGGCTGTGGAAGGTGGGTGCATGTGAGGCAGTGGGGACCTGCGTGACAGGTCTCCTGGACAGAGCAGTCTTCACATGGGTCTGTGTTCTGTTTGGCATGACTTCTTGTAAGACAGAGAACAAGGAAGGCTCCGGCTCAGCTTGTGTCCTTTCCCCTTGTGACTCACTGTGTGTCCTGACTGTTCTGCGTCTTCTCTGTGAAGAGGATGAATCCTGCTAGTGTATCTTCATATATAGAGATCCCAACAAACTCTGCAACATTTTACGCTATTTGTTAATTATTTATTTATTAGACAGGGTCTTGCTCTGTTTTCTAAGCTGCTGTAGCCTAGAACTCACAGTAATCCTCCTGTCTCAGCCTTCTGAGTGCAGGGATAATAGGTATACACTACCACAGGGATTGAACCTAGGGCCTTGTGCTTGCCAGGCAAGTATTTTAACCACTGAGCTATACCTCCAGCACCTGTTTTTCAAATTTTAAAAGAAACAAACTTGACATAAAAAGAGAAAGGTGCAAATATACCTTTACTATGTACTCATAGGTGTTTTATCCCAAAGATCGATTGAATTTTATCACGTCATGATTAATGGACGAGTAGATTGAACTTTCTCCAGGATTACAAGGGAAATATGGCAGTCACTAAAATGCAATGGGATATCAGCCATCCGTGGTTTCCATAGGAATGCTGAATTTTTAAAAAAGAGGAACCTACAAAAATTTGAAAGAAGTTCTGTTGTGTGAATAATATGAAATTTAATCCAAATAAGGTTAGAATTGGACCTTTATAGCTGTTCAGCCCAGAGGGAGGAAAAAATGTAGCTGGGCTGGTAAATGGGTAACAGCTGGCAGGCTTCTGTTGCCAGGTCTTACTTAGATTACTCATGGCCCTGGCTGTGCACATGTAGCTCCGAGTCTCAAAGAACGTTCAGAAGGGATGTTTGAAACTTCATTTCTTTTTCATTTTCTTGGGCTCGTTAAGTCAGTAAATGTGAAAGGAAATGTGACTGAAAAGAACCTATAGTAGGGATCCTGATGAATAACAAGTCGGAAAGGCAGACAGCTGTAACTCTGGGGGTAATCGGTTTTTAAGCTGATGCCTTAAAGTTCCCAGCTAAACTATTGTGAAGACTTGCCACTGACTAATTGAATGCTGGCTTATTCGGAAGGAAAGCCTGAGCACCAAATAAATAAGTGCAAAACGGTTAGAGTGCCTGCACCATCTCAGAGTACTTATTTATAAATAGACTGGGGCTTGGGATACATTTTTTTAAACTTTAGTAACAGATTTCAGAATCCTATGGATTTTATTATGATTTCAGTGAAGGAAGTAAAATGCAATGTAGATTTGGCTATCATAAAAAATAAAAAGCAACAATGAAAACTCAGAAATTAACAATAAAACCCCATGTTGTAATGCGAAGGGCTGTCATCAGTCACAGATGGCTGGCTCTCCCAGGTTCCGTGCTGCCTGCCTTCATTCTAAATTATGCAAATATTTACCATTACAGTATTGAATGGCTGTATTGATAGTGCTTGACTAATATAACCTAACTTGAGAGTGAATAGAAAAATTACTGTCATATTTAGCACAAAACACTTAAACATATCCTCCCTTAGTGTTTCCTGGATTTATGTTTATGTAAGAATCTGCTTTATCATCCTTGTTGCAATGGTTAATTCAACCAACCACAGCGTGCCCATCAGTTATTATGGAGAGAAAAAGAGATGGCGGCTATTTCATGGTTTTCTAGAGAGGGAACCCTTTTCTAGCCTATAAAGTTTTCTGAATAGAGTATTTTTAAAAGACAACACAATGTATAATCCCTACATGTTCTATTCCACTCATTTTTTTCCCTATAGATATTTAAGCTCATGTAGCTAATTAAATCTTTTCATAGAATGATTCAGGTGACGATGAGGCTGAATGTAGTAAAATATGATGTTTTCAACAAAAAGTTTTTTAAGAATGCCAAGCTGCAGTGTTGCAATATAAAAAATACAAATGAACTGCTAAAAAAGTTTTTGCAAGCTAAAACCTTCATTATTTTTCCTCATCTTTCAGCAAAAGCATTTATGTAATTCAGTACTTAATTATAAAATCACACAACAAGATTCCAAACACTCAAGAGAAGGCTAGTACAAGTATATGTGTTTAGACTTATCACTCGGAAAGTTGGTAATTGCCAGGTGTAAACAGTCTTTTTTCCCCCCATTGTTCCATTCTTTCCAGAAATCTCAGAAGAAGGGAGTTTCTCTATTTATGATAAATAGCTTCCTAGTAATGCAGAAGAGTTTACACAATTTTCTTAATCAATTAAAAAATCCCACTGCTGTAATGGTTAATTTCATGTGTCAACTCAGCTGGGCTGAGGGGATGCCCAGCCAGCTGGTAACACATTATTTCTGGGTGTGTCTGTGAGGGTGTTTCCAGAAGAGGTCAGTGTTTGAATTGACTGAGTAATGGGGATCACCCTTCCCAGTGCTCTTGGACACCCTCCAGTGTGCTGAGGGACATGACAAAACAAAAGGCAGATAAAGGAGGAATTAGCTCCATTTTCTTTTGTGGCGCTGCTTGAGCTATAAAGTCTCACCTCCAGTCTCCTCACCTCAGATTGAGGTCTATGCCACCGACTTCCTGGTCCGCAAGCTTTTGAACTTGAACTCAATTGCACCACCAGTTTTCTTGGATTGTGAGTTCATAGCAGACTGAACCATTCAGGCCCTGCATTGACATGAGAGTAGATGGACCCGGTTCTGGTTCTGTCTCTCTGTGTCTCCTTTCTCAGTTTCCTTCTCTCTGTCCTCCCTCCCTCACTTCAGTTTCTTTGGAGAACCTTGATCAACGTATGACGAATATATGACTTTCTGTGTGAAAGCTTTCCCCTGTTCCCTGAATGCCTTCTCTTTAAGCCTTTGCTCTTTCTGGTCTCTATCTAGGTCTCATTCTCTGCTCTTCCCAGTGGTTGACAGAACAGTTTTGTGGATACCTGGATCGAAGATCTGTGGAGTACTGAAACAGCAGTTTTCCCTTGAACGTCTCCTCCTCACTTTCCTGGCTATTCTGAGCAGAAGCACCACAATATAGTGCTGCAGACTGCTACCCTGTAACTCTCTGCCGTGTCAGATGCTCTCCCTCCTGTTCATTTGCCGAAGGATGTTCCTCAGGCTTCCAGTGACTCTAAAGAAAGCCTGTTACCCAGCTTCTTTCGCATCAAATACTTACACGTGCCTTGCAGCACGAATTATTTTATATAAAAAAGCTTCTCATTTTTTCCTCTTCAGAATTAGGATGGGAGTCCACTCAGTTGGACCTGATCAGGTCCTCTTTCCAAAGAAAGTCTCAACTCGAGGTTCTGGGTGGCCATGGAATTCGAGGGGACACTCTTCAATCCACTTCAGCCATCAAATAAACAACTATAATAACTACCTCAGCAGATCCCGAGGCCTATGGTCCATAGGCTCCCCTGGGAGAAACACTAAGCCCACACAGATAGCTTTGAAAGTAAAGATGGGCCTGGGATCAGGAAGGTGGCCTGAGGGATTTCCTGGGAGCTTCCATCTGCCAGCACTAGTAAAGCCAACATTTAATTGGATTTTAAGACACCTCTAGTTCTTTAGTCTCAAGAAATCTTAAAGAAGGAAAGATTCCAAACTGAATTAGAGCTCAACATTATTAGAGTTGAAAACTGATAGGAAGAACACAGGCCTTCATTGTCCACAGCGGTGGCAAGGAATCTGGTCTCCAGTGAAAAACAGCAAGCATGTGCAAGCCCTTATGTTAGAAACTGAAAAGCAACATTATTAGGAAATGAAGCTGGTGCTCAAATGGCTCCTACCATTTCAATCTAGTCAGGAACCTCTAATAATCACAGAGATATAACTTTACTTAAAAAGTCATCTTTGGAAGCTATATGCTTAAATATCTGAGAAAGCCCTAACATTACAAAAAAAGGGAAAAATCTGTTTTTATTGAATTTTACTGTTGCAAAGTTATACAATTTGTTTATTTACTTACTTACTAATTATTTGTTTTTTGGAGACAGGGTCTCGCTCTGTAGTCCAAGCTGGTCCTGAACTCACTATGGAGTCCAGGTTGGCCTTGAACTTACAGCAATACTCCTGCCTCAGCGTCCCTAGTGCTGGGTTTACAGGCATGTGCCACCATGACTGCTAATTTTTATGTGGTGCTGGGGAATTGAACCCAGGGCCTTGCATAGGCTGGGGTAGCACTGTAACCGGAGAGCTACATCCCCATCTCTGTACATGTTGTTTGATACTGAGTATGCCATTGAAAAGCACTTTGCTCTGGGTGTTTATTCAGAAATGATTTTATTATAAAAGTGAACAGGAAGGCTACTTACAAAAGAATAACAAAGATAGATTAAAATTGTTTTTGATTTAGCTGAGATAGTATTTTAAAGTCTCTTTGATAAGTACCCCCAAAATCCTCTATTCTAAACGTTAAATTTTTTTTTTTTTTTTGGAAACAGGATCTTCCTGTGTAGTTCAGCCTGTCCTTGAACTCACTGTGTAGCCCAAGATGGCTTCAAACTTGGCGTTGCCCCAGATTGGTCTCCAAGTGCTGGCACTACAGGTATGCATCACCACAATTAGCCCTTCTATTTTCTGATACACAGTGGATTATTATTGACTACCTTTACCCCACAGTGCCATAGAACAGCAGAAGCTCTCTCTCCTATTTAACTGAACCTTTGTACCTGGTATCAAAATATTACACTGTGCTTCAGAAATGTGTGTGGATACTATGGTTCATAAATGAACTGACGCTTTTTTAGAGAGCTAATAGTATAATTGTTTTTGCAGAAAACTTATCGTGTCAATTCCTTTTCTTTGAACAATATAAACTATATATGAGTTTTATTAATCATCTATACATATAAATGGATAGGTAAGATGTTCCTTTAAGCTCTCTCATAAGCATAGAAGTTTATAGCATTTATACATATAATGAAATAGCTGGGCTTGGTGACACAGTTCTGAAATCCCAGCAACACTCTGGAAGGCCGAGACAGGCAATTTGTAAGTTTAAGCCCAGTACAGATGGACACTTTAGTCATTTAGCGAGATCCTGTATCAAAAATCAAGAGGAAAGATGGGTCAGGAGTATAGACAGCTTAGTGTGAAGGTCCTGGGCTCAACCTCAGTACCACACACACACACACACACACACACACACACACACACACACATCTTTACTACTGTAGAACAGAGACAGACATAAGGAAGGCAAGCAAAGCTCGGTGGAGGGAGAAAAGTGCTAGAGGTGATGATATTGTGCCTGAAGCACCCTCTCTTTCATCATCTGCCATCACACTATGGAAGACGCAAGGCTGAGGGCGAGGACAAAGGAAGCCTTCCTATCTATGCTAGCTGCCCAAGGCTGGAGATAGCTGTGACCTTTCCAGCCACCGAATCAAAATGTGACCCTGCTATATCGCTTCTTGCCTGAAGGGTGACTGCTAATGTTAACCTGACAGCCACCATAGCCGAGGAAGACACTGACTTGCTCATGATTTGATAGTGTTAGGCGTTGAAATTTCCACACTGTGAAACTGTTGAATCTGTTAAAAATGCGAATGAATAATTTCTCGAATGAAAACTTAAAAAAGAACAAATTACCCAGGAAAATACAATACCATTGAACTATTCTGATGGTTTTATATATATTACCTTAAGTTGCCAGTATCTTTGTCCCAGTAAACATAGTACTAACATGTATGTGCATATGCACGTGTGTGTATGTCAATAAATACAACAAACAGAACAGTCTCAAGGACATCATGGAAAGTCACAATTCAGTCATGTTTCTTCATATGGTGTATTTTCAATAGGTAACATAAAGCTTTTAACAGAAATTTTCCATGATTGCCAGCTTCTGAAGATGTCAAAGCAGTGAAAAATGCACAAAAAAATAAACAATTCAACTCTGTTATAAGCTATTTAAAATTATTTACACACTTTTGAATGTAAACTAATGGGGCATAGTGCTTCCTTGCACTGTGTTCTGCAGGTGTGCTCGCTCATTAAGTTGGGGGTCACTGAGTATCTTCACCTCAGTAGCCCACTCGCTGAGAACTGAGTATGTATCCTTGGTGTCCAGCGTCCTATGGAGTAGGTTCTCAATAAACATTCAATAAGTTAAAGAGAAAAACAGGAAAAGAGGCACGTGAGAAAAGAGGGTTAGTATTTCAGACACCTCCACATCAGACAGTTCAGCTTTTAATCTGACAACGAAGAGAGAAAGCCATCAAGTAATTTGAATATATTTGCTCTTGCACTAAAATGAAAAAGATCATAATAAAACAAAGCTAACTAAAGAAAGCGAGGATATACTTCTTCTGGGACCCATCATTGGTTTACTTTTGAATAATTTTATGCTTTTATTGATTGGACAAATTTACGTTTTCTAGTTTCTGTATGTGATCCTTTACATCTTGGGATCTTCCACACATGACAGTGCCTGCCCCTTCTGGGACTTAGTGACTCCTGAAGATAGGTAACAAGTGACTTGCCTTTGACCTTCAGGGGTTTCATACATGAACCAACAGATATAGAACCCTGTCACCACCTTCTTCATCAGGCTTTCCCTCCCTGGGCTTCAGTCTTCCCATGTTATACTTTGTCAATTTTTAAAGAAATCTACATTTTTTCATTTTAATATTTGACCCTTTGACATCTTAAGGTCTTACTGACTTACTCTGGGCTACGTTTCAGACAACTGAGGAAAGACACTTCCAAGATCCCGCTGAAATTATTCAATTTAGTCAATCTTAAATTTATTCATTGTGCCTCTCCTGATCCTTTCCCACAGAAACTACCAGGCTTTTGCCCACATTTTTCCTCACTCCCTCTGCCTCCTGACCAACCTGATGCTTTTGGGTGGCTTGGTGTGTCTCTTCCTCTTGGGTATTGTGAGTAATCAACCGTTCTTTCAATGGCAACCAATTTGCTGTCTTACATCTCCAGGCATTAATTAAATCTACATTTTAAAACATAGTTTCACTCTAAAAATTATCTTAAGTATTGAAAATTGAAACAATAAATGGGTCATGGTACAACTCATTATTTAATAGTTTTGCCTTATGAATTAGCTGAAGTCTCTACCTAATTATGAGAAACCCTCTTCTTTTATGAGAGTTTTATTTAGTGAGATTATTACACAGAAACTTTTCAGTGATTTGATTTTTTTGCCAGTAGTCATTCTTCCAACTGGTAAAATTTGTTAATAATATAAAAGCAGACTAATTTATATTTTATGAATTTATATAAAACTTAGATGGCAGATACTAAGCTATTTTGTTTTGTTGCAGTATTTTGCAAGCACAATAGAATACTGGCATGTTTAAAATCCAGTTTCTATGATAAATCTAATGTATTCAAAGAAGCAGACTCACTGAAGCATCAAACAGATTTGCTATGTAGGTCTACAATCTCTTATTTGCGATTCTAAACTCCAAAAATTATGAAAACCACACAAAGTGTGCAGGATGGTTGTCAATTCATTAGGTGGCAAAATCTGATTGACTTGATGGGGCAGTTGCTGAAGGTGATGTTCAAAACTATGTTATAAAATATCAACATGTTTCATTATGAGGTATTGAATCAGGGCAGAGTAGGAATATTAAATAATAGCTAAATAATGTATGCTTCACAGAAATTCATTCAAAATATGAATTTAAATATAGGTTTCTTTAAGAGTTTCTGAAAAGAATTTATAAACCCAATTTAAAACCCAATTTAAACTGTGTGTGTGTGTGTGTGTGTGTGTGTGTGTGTGTGTGTGTGTGTGTTGCTTATATATTTTCACTGTGGGAGCAGAGAACATTACTTTTTTTTACTGTTTAATTTACTATTGTAACTCCTGTAATTAGTTATCTTTAATTAACTTAAAGGAAGCAATAAAGCACCTGGATCAACAGTCCAGTGTAGTTCTTAATAGTTCTTCATAATACCCTGTGAATAGAAATGCAAAGGTGAGTGAGACTTGGTTACTGCACACCAGCAGGAACAGGTGAAAATAAGTATCAATGATTCCATGAGATCAGTAATGACAAGGCAGGGTGACAAGGTGGCAGTCAAGGTGCTTCTGGATCATAGAGAGGGACTTACTAACTACCTGGGAGAAATTAGAGAAGGTTAAAAAGAAAATAATTTTTTTGAGAAGAAAAGATATTTACCAGGTAATGGAAGGTAATGGAATGAGGAAAGGATAGTCAATCCCAATACTACTTAATCCCAACATAAAAGAAATATGAATTTGATAAATAAATAACCTGACATACCATCACTCTTGGCAGAATTCAAACTCTTATTAATATTGCTTTTTAGAAGACATCAGTAACTCTTTGGTGCTAACAGAAGCGCCTATGGAACAGCAGCCTGGCTGCTGGTGTGTCAGTGCACGGAAGCAGGGCATTTTGCTATTTGCAGATTCAATGAGACGCCAGCACAGTGTGGATTATCTCCAAGGGGCCAGCTCAGTCCAGCTCCAAGTATCACTGCCCCAGAGAGATTCTTAGACAGAATGTCTATGAGATGCTGACTGCACCCTACTCATCCATGAAATCACACCAGCGACATAAATTCAGGAAACAGTTTCTTTCTTGTTAGCGTAGACCAGTTGCCTTCGTGGTATTTGAAGCTTAGATTAGGACTGACAGTGCTGAAATTCATCCTGGTATTTTCAAATGCCCACCTTCGAGCAGTGACAGCAGCAGTGACAGGATGTGCTGGGTTTCTTTCAAAGAAGGAATATGTCAATGTAACAATGAAAAAGGAAAAGGTTACGGGCAAAAAAAATTTTTTTATACTCACATTTCCATTTTGTGTTAAGCTATTACAGGGGAAATTTTAATGTCATTACTAATAGCTTCTCTAATTTTGCAGCTGAGGCCTTTTTCATTTGGTATTCTGTCTGACACAAATCATTAAGAAACTCTGTGCAATAAATCACTTTTAAAAATGGATAAAGGCATCCAGCCAAAAATGGTACTTAGCCTTTTATCAGAGGTGACCTAATGTTTTTTATCTACCATGTATAAAATGAAACATATTATTCAATTTAATCACCAAGCAGTGCTAATTCAGAGGGGCAATATAAAACCTTGTAACAAGGAGATAGCTTGAATATTTTAAAAGAAAAAAAATACTGAATGGAGTATTTAAGGGCCTGCTTCCTTGTGGAATTCTGTAATTTCATAATTGATGCCCTCTAATTGATTTATGTTCACCTTTGGAAATCTGAGACTACTGAAATGTACAATTATGGAGGCTAGTCTACATTCATTATAAAATCTCTTTCATGTTTAAAATTCTACAGTTTCATTTTTACTGCAGGCTAAGGTCAGATAGAAACTTTATACTGCTGGTATTTGGCATTCAAACTGGATTATTTTGCCACATATCTTCATTCTCTCTGTAACTTTAAATAAAGTAATAAATAATTTTTCATAAATAATATCTTTACAGATTAGCTACACAATTATCTTATTTATCATTTCTGCAAAATAACTGCTCAGTTTTCTGCCCCAGACTCAACTGTTTAAGGATAACCAGAGAATCCATTGTATAAGAGCATGTCATTGTATTGACAAAAATTTACAGTGCATGTGTTTTATACCTGTGTTAGCCAGCTTTCCCATCATTAGCATACAGTACCTGCCACTCACAACTTAAAGGATCAGGGTTATTTTGTCCCACTGTTTCAGTGGATTCAGTTCATGATCAGTGACTCCACAGCAGAGATGCTGAGAAAAGGGTATGGCAGAGGGAAGGTGCTTATGTTATGATGGCCAGTAAGCAGGTTGTGAAGAGAGGAGTCAGGAATGAGAGCGCACCCTTCTAGGACACAACCCCAGTGACACACCCCTTTCAACCAGCACTCACCTCCAAAGGAGACTGGGGGAGGGGGTCATTTTAGATCTAAATCAATCATAATATTCTACCCTGGATCTCAAAAGGCCCATGCCTATTTCACTATGCAAAACTCATTTAGTCTATCTTGAAGAGTCACCAAAGTCTCAACAATTTGAGAGCTGAGGAACAGTCCAAGTCCAAAGTCTTCTCTAGACTCAGGGAAAACTCATAGCTATGAAACCCTATAAAAATCAACAAGAAATTTAGACATATCAGACATACAATGGCACAAAGTAAACATTCCCATTCCAAAGGGAAGCACAAAGGAATAGAAAGATATGAAACTATAGCAAGACCAAAATTCAGCAAGACAGACACTAAATCCTGTAGCAGCCCTGCTAAAAGCCACAGCCTGAACATGGGGCTGTCTTGAAATTTCCTGTCTTTAAATATCATATGGTTTCTCCAATATGGGAAACCCAGAGTATGAATAAATCATGGAGTCAAATGAGCAAGATGTTGGGAGGTGAGGGAGTGAGGGAGAGGATTGGAGGGTAAACAATTAGAAGGAGAAGGGAATGTGAAATTGATGTAAGATGTTTGTTTGCAAAGGTCTCAAATTTAATGCAACCATTGTGATAAATGTACAAATGGAATACTACTTGTCTACAAGAACAGATAGTTTTGAAGCTTTTGTAGATAATTGGATGCGACTTGAAACTGTTGTGCTCAGCAAAGTGAGTCCGACACAGGTCAAATACTGAATGTTTTCTCAAATACGAGAAACCTAGAATACAGTCATTTCATAGAGCTAATGGGGCAAGAGTGGGATTTGGGAGAAGTAAGGATGTGGGAGGGCCAAAACGAGGGAGTGGGATTGTAATTTTGGTAGTATATATATGTACACAAAATACTCAAGTTCAATATAAACATTATGTATCATATATACATATTAATAAAATGGGGAAATACACTATAGTGAAAAAATGAGGAAAATAAAGATATTTCTTCTGTCACATTAATTAGTCCACCACTTTTAATCCCAGTCTCTTATAAGATCTCAGGACAGTTTTTTTTCCAGAATGTGATATGATGATCTTTAGCTCAACTACCCTTGGAATCAACTGACCCCTACTTAGATCAGCCGTTTATCACCTGCATTCTTCATGGTATTCTGGCCTCTAAGCTCTGATAAGTATCACATGTCAAGCACTACTCACATTTTATGGCTTCTGTAGCTTTCTACGTCAAAGTTTTCCAAGTTTCTCTCACAAACCAGTTCCAAAGGCTTCCAAAGTATATTGTCGTGTATATTCACAGCAGTGATCCCATTTCTGGTACCAAAATCTGTATTTTGGTACAGATTGTTTGATTCTCCATTGCCGAGACACAATAACTAACAACATAAGGAGTGAGGGGCTTCTTTTGGCTCACAGTTTCAGTGCGTTCCATTCATTGTCGTCAGACTCCAGAGCAGAGATGGTGCGTGAAGGGGCCTAAGGGAAGAATGCTCCTCACACCACGGAGGCCAGGCAGCAAGAGAGAGGGGTCCATGGGGGACAAGAATATTCCCTTGTAGGTCATTCTTGGTGAGACCCAGCCCTATGAACTATGCAAAACTCATTTAGTCTATGTTGAAGAGTCACCAAAGTCTCAACAATTTGAGAGCTGAGGAGCAGTCCAAGTCCAAAGTCACACATATATGTGTGAAATACCTTATGTAGGAAGCTCAAAACTATTTTTGTGTTAGTGTACTTCAGGGACACAGTAAAACAACAGGTATAACTGAGCATATCTGAGCATATAGCAAACCCAGTGAAATATAAGAAGCTTTTGCAAATGTTTTTGCCAAGATATAGAAAAATGTACCTCATAATTCTTTGAATTCAGTTGTTGATCTGAGCATAAATCTCTTTGTAGAGCTAATGGATTCAGTCTTTGATGGTGTGAGGAAGTTACAGAGTTCAAGATGCTTTTTTTTTTTTTTTTCCCTGAGTTAGGGTCTTACTCTGTAGTCCAGGCTGGTCTTGAACTCACTATGTAGCCTAGTCTTACCTCGAATTCAGGGCAACCCTCCTGCCACAGCCTCCTGTGTGCTGGGATTAGAGGAGTGCACCACCTCGCCCAGTACATGGCGGTTCTGGGAAATCAAACACTTTTTGCCGTAACTGCTAAGCTACATCCCAGCCTCTAAAAACGCAGTTTAACATAAGTTTATTTTTCAAAGGCCTTGCTGAATACTTACTGGAAAGCAATAATGGGAACATTACCAGGGAAGGAGTACTCCTAAATTTCATGAAAACATATTGCTTTGTCAGATAGCTGTTTGACATGACTTTTAAAACATGAAAAATTATTAATGATACCATATTAATAATTATTTTTGAGACAGGGTCTCACTCTGTAGCCCCAGCTGGTCCTGCACTCACTAGGTAGCCCAGGCTGGCTTGAACGCACAGTGATCTTCCTGCCTCAGCCTCCTGAATGCTGGGATTACAGGCTTGCACCACCGCGCCCAGCTTACGTGGTGTTGGAGAATTGAACCAAGGCCAAGAACTTGCTAGTCAAGCATTTAACTGCTGAGCTATTCCACCAGCACAATAATGGCTGTTTTATAACCCAAACTTCAGTGTGAATTTTTGTGAAAGTACCTTCAAGGTATGTATGTCATAATGTTAGTTTGTGGAAATGACTTGGCCATGTGACAGCCACTTTTCCAAATGAGTCCCGTCTTCCTTCTCTGTTAATGCAGTATTTATAATATAATACTGCAGATATGCTGAGTCATAGAGCATACACAGTTTAAGAAAATGACTTCTTGCCTGTAAAAGTAAAATATTAGAAATGCATGCATGTGGAAACAATGATTTGAGTTTGTCATGATAAAATATCCCAGACCATAGCCTGCCAGTTCTTTTTTATTTTTCAAACTGCAGTTGCTGTCAGGCTTTCCCAATAATCTCATCCTGAATTTGTGACTCTAAAATGTTTAGCAATGGACATCATTTTTTTAAGTTGTCACTTAAATATTTTCCAAAGCCTCTTTTGGGTCGTGATACTCATTCAATTACACAAAACACGAAAGTTATCTCTGAGATTAATCAGCAACATTTCCATTGTTTCCTCAACCCTTAACCAGAAGGCGTGTTTGATTTGTGAAAATAAAAGGCTCTATTTTGATCTGAGAATGTCCAGCTTGTACTTTATGAGCAATGTTATGTGCCACCCCATATTATGCCCCCTTAGTGTGGAGATTTGACCTTCTGAAAATGCCACTATTTCCACTACTCTGGAGTACCTAAAGGAAAATCACAACTCTAGTAGCGAATTTCAAATGTCTGCAGTCAGTAAACCTGATTAAGCTGTAATTATGATACACACTTATATATTAAATATTTAGCATTGAGTTTTTCTAGATTTCAGAGCACTTAACTGTTTAGGACTCTATTAACTGAAAATATTTTTCTTCTATTTGTATGTATCTACAAATTAAAAAAAAAAATTCCTAAGTTTATATAACCAAGCTCAGAAACAAAAATCCAGGTATATTCAATGATGGCAAATGTTGATCAGACTTCTTGGCACTTTACTTTCATGCTCACGGAAGACTTCACTCATCTATTACAGCCAGGACCAGCCTCAGACTTTTCCTCTAAATAGTGTCCTGGGAAGCCCCAAGCAGCCAGTCCGGGATGGCAATGGGAGCAAACCAATCCATCATAAACAGGTCACCATAGCTACAATGACAGAGTTTATCCTTCAGAAGTCTCACTCTGTCTTTACTAGAAACTAAAAAAAGGGGTCCACTTTTAACTAACTACACATTGAAGAACATGTGCCCTTCCCTCATTTAAAAAAAAAAATAGACATGATCACTCAAAAGTTGCTTATTTTACCTTTTCTAAATCCTCTTGGATCATTACAACCAGAGAAAGCATGTCCTTATACAAAGCACTCAGTTTTGGAAACAGAAATGAATTAACAAGTATCCCTGTCTTAGGAATTCCCTCCCACAGGAAGGGTGGGGCTTGCAGCTGAAGGGCCATGCCACTCACCTCACCGGAAGTCTGTTACAGCATTTCCGTAAGTCCGGGAAGTACAGCTTGAGCCAGAGGGGCCTCTTCCATGGGAGGCAAGGCTTGCTAGAAATTGCGTGTGGTGTGTGTCAGTAAAGTTGCAATGCATTTTCTTGCGTTACTGTTGATTTAGTTTTAGGATGTGTTCTCTTTGTAATGTAACTCTTCTTGTCAACCTCACTGGTGACCCTAAAAGTAACTGAAAACACCTGAATTTGAAAATTTCTTTTTTTTTTTTTGTATACACATAAGAGGAATAGGAAAAACACACTCAAAAAGAACATAGTATTTGATCTACACCAAAATACCCAGTTGAAACAAGCAGACCAAAAGCAAAAGTGTTGGGCTTCTAAGTTCACCAAGAGCCACATGTTTTGTATTAGGGTACAATAGTCTTAGTATGTTCCCCATGGTATAGGCTCTCAGAGAATGGCTCTTGATTGGCTGCTCTTAACAATCTTCAAAGTTTAAACTTTGCTAAAATCTTGACAACTAGTTTAAGGGCTGTATGAAGTATTCTACCAAGATAATCAGAGGATAAAAGGCCTATTAAAACTTAAGAGAATATTGTAATATTATAATAAAGTGATTAGATGTAGAAATTATGTACAAAACTCAATAGTTTTCTTAACATTGGCAATAATCAATTAGAAAGCATAATGACAAGAGGAATATCATTCACGCTTGGGAATAAATAGCGAATGTGCAAGATGCATGAAAAGTCATTTAAAAACTACATAAATGATGTTACAGGGCTGGAGGAATAGCTCAGCAGTTACAGCCCTAGCCTAGTAAGCACCGAGTATCCAAGTTTGATTCCCCAGCACCTCAAGAAGCTGGGCATGGTGGCCCACAGCTATAATCTTAGCACTTAGGAGGCTGAAACAGGAGGATTGCAGTGAGTTCAAGGTCAGTCTGGGATACACAGTGAGCTCAGAGACCCTATCTCCAAAAAAAAAAAAAAAAAAAAATGGTGTTACAGCCTATATATTTTATTTACTTATTTATGAGACAGAGTCTTGCTCTGTAGTCCAGGCTGGTCCTGAACTTATGATGGAAAATAGACTGGCTTAGAGTTTATGGAAACCCTACTGCCTCAGCCTCTCCCTTTTAAGTACTGGGATTAAAGGTGTGCACCACCTAACCTAGCTAGTATGTGTGGTGCTGGGAAATCAAACACCTGGCCTCATGGTTCCCAGGCAAGCACTCTAATACTGAGCTATGCCCCTAGGCCTCTATATATTTTCATGGAAGGACTGTACATTGTAACAATGTTAACAAGTTGACTCTTGAATACATTGGGAAAAATGAATAACAATGATTTGCAAGTTGAATTTTTACATGCAGAATAATGAGATTTGACCAACTAATAATCAGAACATATTATGAAGCAATAAAAATATATTTACTGTAGATACAAGCAAATACACTATAGCAAACAATAGAAGAGAAACCCAGAAACATGCAGCAATAATAATAACTTATAATAAAGGGGACAACTCAAATTAGTAAAAATATTCTCTGCTTCCCAGAAAGTTGCACTACGAGAAATGACTAATCTTTGGAGAGTAAAGTAAAGTTAATCAGAGTTCACACCAGTGGCAAAAAAAAAACCACACACACACAATAAAGGGTATAGCTGTTAATAAATTACTTAAGTATTTAAAGCAAATATAGAAATAAATATTTTTGTAACTGGGTGAAGAAAAAGAAATTATATATATATATGAAAAATTCACAATATATAATGAATGCCTAAGCAAGAATAAGGAAAACACCAAGCCAATTAGGAGGTAGAAGGAAAAAAAAGCATTTACAGAAGAAACACATATGACTAAACTGTACATCAGACATATCTTAAAATGTAAAGTAAGCTTAATTTTTGGCTTTATAACCTACTTTTAGCAATCTATTCTATAGAAATACTCAGTGACACGAAGATATATTTACTATGATAGTCAGCTTATAACCTCAAAAAAATAGAAACAAAAGACCATCAACGGAGAGCAATGTGTGTGTGTGTGTGTGTGTGTGTGTGTGTGTGTATGTGTGTGTGTGTGTGAGTATGTGTGTGTACATTTCCAGCAAATGTTGTAATGTCCAATGTTGCTTCATTTCTCCATACTAGGACTTTTGAATCCATCAATTCTACTATATTACTGCCTCTTGAAGCACCCGGCATTGCCCCTCTTACCTCATCCCCGTGGACAGATCATTGTACAGAGGAATATCAGTGTACCTAAGCTATGTTCTATTCTATTAACCAGATCCTGTGTCTCAATTATACATACATACATACATATATATAATTTATATATACATGAATTGCTTATATATATATATAATATATAAAATTGGTGACCATTTATTTTTCACATCATTGCTTTTGTGAATTGAATTCTCTTTAAATTTTTTTGATATACACAGTAAAATGACTAACAACCAAACACATTAACACTTCCATCTTCTTGTTACCATTTTGTGTGGGGGGAAGGAGAGGCCCCATATTATACTCTGTTGAATTAGGCAGAGTGAATAAGTCTAGGTACCTTATGAATTGAGTTTTGAGAAAACATTCATGTGATTTTTTAAAAACTTAAAACAAAATGAAAGGCGACAGTATTCAGGGAGTCTGGGCGTGGAGGTCAGACCCCTCTTCACATGACAAAGAATTGCTTCAAGCTGGACTTGAGAGTCACAAGTCCACTGCTCAACTGGCTGTAGCCTCTTGGTTCTTACGTTTTTCTCATGACCATGTGCTTTGCTGCCAATTTTTCTTTTCTGGGAGTGTTGAAATGGACATAAAAGGAAATTCTGTAAAATTATTCAGAAATTTGTTATGTGAAAGTTGCATTGTTGAAAGAGATCTTAGATAAGATCTACACTAACTTCCATACTTCGTATGCAGTCTTGATTTCGGAAAGGGCCAGGAAACTTTAATGAGAATCTCCTATTTCTCATGCTGAGTCATATCCCTTCACCCAGAAACCCAGAAAAAATTTGCCACCATAGCCTCAACTAGGGTAAAACTACTTTTTCAATTTTAATCCAACAATAGAAAACAAAAGCAATTTCATTCAAAAATTAATAAATGTTTTTACATTTCCAGCAAATACTACACTGCCAAGTAATGACTCATTAAAAAAAAAAAGCGTTACTTCATTTCTCCATAGTAGGACTTTTGAATCCATAAATTCTATTGTATTACTGCCTCTCAAGGCACCCAGCCTTGCCCCTTTTATTTATCTCCACGGTCAGCTCACTGTATAGAGGAATATCAGTGCACCTAAGCTATGGCGTATTCTGTTGACCCTGTATCTCAGGAGCCCTTTAAGTAACTCATTGATATTACTCAATACTAAAAAGACCAGGCTAGAAATCTTGCCTCCCAAATTGATGATTTTAATTCTTATGGAATACTCTTGTTTTGGCAACAATGTAGCCAGTACTCTCATGTGGAGCCTATTTGATTTGCATTTAGCAAAATTGCTTCTGCATACTTCAATGTGTATTTCCATAAAGAGATCAACTTCCTCCCTACCTTAGAACTCCACTGTCCCATGGCCTATTTGAAAATGGATTGCAGCTCCATCTTTGAGTTCAATAAGCTACATAAAATCTCCTGAACTCTTGAGTGTCTCTCATTTGGTCAATGACTGATAAATTCACCAAGGTCGTCAGTAAACTGTGACTTTGTTTTCTGTACCTCCAAACTGCAGACTCTGGGGGAACTATGTGCCACTGGCCTAAGTGGCCTTTGCAAACTACAAATTCCCACTTAGAGATCAGGCTCCTTTAATATAGTGGAAGGTTAGAGAATGACTTTTCCAAGATCTCCCATCGCCCTAGTATCTGCACTCTCCACATGAGAACAAGAACCACAGACTTTTGGACCCAATGCCAGCATGGTCGCATTCAGTTTCTAAAATTTCGTGTGAAAATGAAAGTTGCTGTGCTGGAAATGGTTTCTTCCTTTATAAGCTTTTTAGTGCTGTATTATCTTTTATGCTTCTAATAAAAGGAAATAATCCTATTGGCTGCCAGCAAATGAGGGAGTGGAGGAATGAGGGAGCTGAAGGAGGCAGAGCTCATGTTCAGCGTCAGTATCCACATCTTGTTTGATGTGGCTGCTGGGTTGGCAGAAACACACCTTCTGTTTATGCTTCCAAATGTTCTTTGTACCTCTAGATAAAAGTGTACACAGGAAGTTCCCAAAATTAGTTCACCTTTTGGGCCCAGGCCATAGTTAAACTTAGATGTAAAAGAGATCAAAAGCTTTCCATTCTGATCCAGATAGCTGCTTCCCAGCAGTGAAGCTAGCAGCAGCATGAACGACGGAACACCTTGTGACCTGGGGCATCTGAGCTGTGCTTGCTCGGCTTCAAGGTGCAAAAAGAGGCAGCATGGATGCCAGCTTTTGAGATGACGGTGTGCCTTCGGTGATTTGCAAAGAAATGGTTGTTTATTGAGAAACTCCCAGGTACTTCTGAAGGCAGCTTCAAGGCATCTCTGCAGGGCACCTTCTCTCTCTCCCCTGTACAAGCAAAGCTGCTATTTTATGTGGTGCTGCCGTACTTCCGTAGGTGGTGCTAAACTCTTGACGATTCTTCTCTGCAAGATGGCAGTAATTCCCAACCCTTCCTCTGTTGATGTTGCTTTTAGGTTCTGAGCTTGGTGGGACCTTACCCTGATGTCCCTATGGGAAGTGAAAGAAGACCCTTGAGCTGTGGGCACGGTTTGAGGCTTCCAATTATTTATAATTCAGGGGCTGAAGGAATAGCTCAGGGATTAAAGTGCTGGCCTAGCAAGATCAAGACCCTGAGTTTAATTCTCCAGAACCACATAACTGAGGTGTGGCAGCACACACCTGTAATCCACCACTCAGAAGGGAAGGCTGAGACATGAGGATTGGCATGAGTGCAAGCTCAGCCTGGGCTCTGCAGTGAGTTCAGGAGTAGCTACAGAACAAGAACATGTCTCAAAAAAAAAAATCAGATTATTTACAATCTTAACTAGAGTCTTTTGTGAGTGAAAGAGCACTTTTAGTAACTAAACTTGGTACAACTTGACAACATTGAGACCACCCTGGCTAATTGAGGTTTATGGCCACCCTAGACCTAGAAGATTGGGTGAATTCTTGTACTTTGAGATCCAAATCTATTACCTTTTTCTTGCTCTTCCTTTAGATACAGATAATCATTTTCTGCTTCTAGTTATAGACGCAAACCTAGCAATATGAAAAAAAAATCAGACAAAAAAATTTCTTCATGACTCAAAACACAGACCCCTTGTTAAATAATGAAGCTCCAGAATAGATTTTGTTGGAAAGAAAATGTTCTGTACAGATACTTTAAAGAAGTCTTTCAGATGAACATTTTTTTTAGGATGCCACCACCCACCATTTACAAAGAACGTCTTAAGGGGGGAGCCACAACCCCCCAGGCCATTTCTAGCAAAGAGATGTACATTCAGTACCCATAACACAAAAAAGCTGTTGTCACTACACCCAACTATTTTCTGTGTCTGACGTATTTTTGTCTCCGAACTGCAGTCTTACTGCTGTGTTTACTTTCTGTTTGTTTTACCACTTCCCTTCTAAATATTTTGCATCATCCTGGGGATTTTCCCAAGTTGCGGTCTGCTTACTAGAGGACTACATTCCTCTGATCTGTGGCAGTAAGCCGTTGCCATGGCAAGGGATGTTTACCAAGGGGGGACACTCTAGACAAGATGGGCAATTCCAACCTCGTTTCCTCTGCTGCTCCCCATACACAAGATATTCTGAGACAGCAGCCCAGATATGGCTTTCTCTAATCATAAATTGCATTCTTAGAGCCTGAACTTTACTTCGCTCCCCCTTCAAGATAGGGAAATATTTGGCTCTGTTTACTTCTTTCAGACTGGGCAGTGCCCTCTTAACTGTGATGACTAATCTACTTGTCAGTCCTGGAATCTCTTAACAGTTCTTTCCTCCAGGTAGATCACATCACTCAAACTTGTGAGGCAAAGTGCAATAGAGGATAAAGTGTGACCGTGTGGTACCCCAAGCCCATCCACCTGACAGAGGGCTCTGTTGACCATGAGGATTTTTTTTCTTTCAAAAGAAGAAAAGCTTAGTCACAAAAGCTTACTCCCTTACATTCCTGCGGAGGATCCAGCCTGGGGACAGTTAAGAGTCAAGGGCTGACACTGATTATGCCCACCTTTTTATTTGCTAAATGTGGAAATTGACTTCATCCAATTAATAAGAGCAGGAAACAGTTTTTTGTTTTCTCTTCGTAGGAAAACATGAAGTAACAGTTTTATCTTAATTTGTCAGGCATTGCCCAAGAGACTATAGCCATGTGGGCAGGTGGCCAAAAAATTGCTCTAAGGTCCAAGTATTAACACCCAGATAGAAAAAGAATGCTAATTGATTTTCCAGCTGAAAAATAATAAGGAAGGTGGTGCCAGAAATCCTGTATACTGTGGAAACCTCAAGTTTATACAATAGGACCTGATTGCAATCTGGGGACTCCATGTGTGCTCAAATGTACAGCTAAACAAAGGAAGGTGTTTCAGTCCTCTGCCTTTGTAGAGAGCCCTTGCTCCCGATCTCGGCCTGGTGTTGCACCAGGCTTCCCACAGTCTTCCTGCCAAATCTCCAAGATTTTTCCTGGCTGCCATTCAGGAAAGTACAGCTCCGTCCGTAGCATGGAAAGTTAAAAAGGCCTTGCTTGGATACACTGAAGTATATACAAACACCACTTGACATAGGGAGAGAGCTGGTGCGACATAGGCTGCCTCTACGGCAGGCATCTTGGAGAAGAGAGTTCAAGACTTTAAAGAAAACATTTGGGTTACATGATTGAGATATTAGCTGGAAGGAAAAAAATGTGCTTTTTAAAAAAATCATGTTCAGCAGTCTCCTTGATTTTAACAGTTTTCCGCTTTAGATTCCTCATTAATAAAATATCAGCTAATCTCTAGGATACAAAGTGGGTGGGAGGATTGGACATGATCAGCTCAGGTCATCTCTAATTTACAGGATGGACATATCATTTATAGAAGACACCGAGAAGCTAAAAATCATCGTAAAGGTCCTATGTGTGAGCTACAGTGAGAGACTGAAACATGCCTGCTCATTGAGCGTCTTGCCTGTGGCTTCATTCTGTGAATGTAGGACTATATCACTGGTGAGAATATGTCTAAAGTGAAAGGATTTTGTAATAGTTATAACTCTGTTCTCATTATTTATATTTAACACTACTGTATAATTCATAGTATTTGACCATTATTCATAATGCTATTTTATTGTGGTTAATATTAAAATATAGTATCATGATGTCAATGAGGCTCATAGGCAATTACCATTACTCTATTCACATATGTGACTAAGTTAAAAAAGAAAATTTTAAATAAAAAATTAGTTGTTTTCCCTTTTTATTGATATGTATAATGGCAAAATATAAAGTTTACATTAAACTGGAGTATTTTGTGAATATACATATTATGGCAAAATTACAAACTCATCTCTTTTCCCTTTTTGGCCTTCCCACTCCCTACCCCCCTCGAGTTCCCATAATTTCTCACAGTAAGTTCTATGAAAGAGTTATGATGTGGGATTCTCATAGCAGAGAGACCATTCGATGTTTTACCTTTTGCTTCTGACTCACTTCACTAAGCATGATATTCTCAAGTTTCTTCCATTTACCTATAAAAGCCTCCATGCTGTTGGACTTTATTGATGCATAGTATTCCATTGTGTATAAATACCACAGTTTGTGTATCCACTGGTCTGTTGATGGGTATTTTGGTGACTTCCATATTTTAGCTACTGTTAGTTGTGCTTCTATAAACATGGGTATACATATATCTCTGCTATGTGGTGTTTTGGCCTCTTTTGGGTATATTGTAAACCATACTTTTTAAGTGACTGTCTCCCAAACAAAATATTATTTAATAAGTCATGGCAGCCAGCTTACTTTAACTTACTCACAAAAATTTTCTTTTCTTTTCTTCTTTCTTTCTTTCTTTCCTTTACCATTTTTAGATCTTCAATCAATTTAAAGTGATATTTATGTTATTTTTGTTTGTAAGTTTTCATTCCTCCAATTCTACAAAGGCAGACAAGCACATGTTCTACATGTTGTGGAAAAGACTGTCAGTGACATGTTGGCTAGTCTTTCTTTGCGCCCTAGATGGTCTCCATGCTCTGAGGGTGCAGCTCTGTGAGCAAGAGGCAGGGAAAGTAGGAAGAAACATAGTGATTGGCCAAAGACTGCCTGCGGAGAAGCTATGTTAATTGCAAGTGTAGCCTTTTGTTGATTGTATAGTAACAGTGAATTTTTGGCCTGACTCAAACTCAAATTGTCAGTGTCTATGAAAAGGGATCATTCAGCCTGAGGAATACTCGGCTTTCCTCTTCATTTATTGAGGAGCCAGATTTTTCACAAGTTTAATGTAACCTTGACCATAGGTGTAAGATGAATACTTCACACCAATATGACACTTAGAAAGCTCGAACACTAAGCCTGTACCCTTATTCTAAACATAAAAAAATTACTCTTAGCCATCCCAACTATTTATTTTTTCCAAGATCAGAAAGTATTAGGAGCGAATTAGAGGAAGGCATTCTGGAAGCAGCAGACAGATTTGAGAACTGACAACTTTATAGCCAAGCAAAGCATAAAAATAGGGTGTAGATGCAGAGTGGTGCTGTTCTCTGCTTTATAGCATTATACAAGGAAGGATGAAGTCATCAATCACTGTTATTAAGGAAGATTACATTATGATTTTTCTTTTTTACTTCCAGCACAATGCCTCCCCCAAAGCTTGACATCAAAATTCATTGAAGTAAATAGAGCTTAGAAATTCAAAGATTTTTATTGCTTGGAAAACATAAAATATTAAAATATACTTACTTCTCCTACAGTTTTGACACTAAGCCTTGTAGAAAAACTATGAAAAGAGCACCGGGATTGTCATCTCTGTCACATGCATTCTGAAAATTCCCACCTCATTTCCTGATCACCATCTTCCTTCTTTTCCCACTTTAGCCTTATTCTTTTTATCCGAATACTCTTTATTTTTACCTGACTTCTGTGTTGATGATTGAGAAGTGGCAAAAAAATCAACCACTATTCTTTAACTTTATAATTAGTTTTAAACTTTTTGCAATATTTAATTGGTACAGGATGAATACTAGTTGCAAAGGGCAAGATATGAAACACACACGCAAAGTAAGTTCCCAAAACGTGCAGCCTTTATATAGGACGTTTAAAATATGGAATGGAAGTCAAGAAATTTGAATTTAAAAAGTTAAAATAATTGCTAATAGTTTGGCAACCTGTCAGAATTGATAAAACTTCATTTTTTGTTTCATATCTTTTATTATTCGTGCATATTGGTATTTATGTTAATGAACTTTATTTTGACAGATTCATATATGCACATGGCATGTTTTAACCATTTTCTTCTGTCCAACACCTTCATTTCCCCACATAAAATTTCATTTTCATTAATATCCAGATATATTTAAAGGGAAATCTCTTAAAATTACCAAAAATTATATCACCTTATTTTTGGAGAAAAATTTTCTGCTGCAAGTATTGTAGGTGAATTTTAAGTTAACATTGACGTATCAATTTATTCAGAAGTCATAAATCCACAGAAACACAGGACACGTGATTTTACATATACTCTTTAATTACCTCCTTGTAACACAATGAATGTCTGTATATGTAACTCTTGGGTTGGACATGCTTCGAGTGAAAAAAAATTAGCAATTAGTGTGTATGAGTGTCATACTTTCATTAGACTGTGGTTTTATTCAAAATTACAGGAGAACAACTTTTTACTTACGCATGGGCTGATGCTTAAGTTTCTATGTTTGGAAGTTTTACCCAAAGTAAAACTTTATGCTGGGCTGAAAACTTTTGTATTATAGAGGAATATCTTATGCATTCCAGGATTTTTAGCGCCATCCTCTAGGGTTGAAGACCAAAACTGCCTCCTAGCTTTGCCAAGTGTGTTCCCTGTGTGTGAAGAAAGGGAAGGAAAGGTGGGAGGGGAGGAAATTAATCCCAAATAAAAATCCCTGCCCTAATCATAGCCCCAGTTAATTGAATTAACATGATTTCGTTGCTTTTGAGATTATATACCAGAAAAATTTCTGCTAACTCTGAAACAGCAAAAAACTAGCATTGTTCTCTTCCTAGTCTCTAAGCTCTTCTACTTGATTCTTACTCTCTTACTTACAAAAACATTTGTTTGAAACATCAGTTTTATATTTAGTATTTCACACATGTTCAATAACATGTACTTCCCATGATTTATTTTTTCTCTTCATTGGATATAGTTTTTTTTTTTCAGTCACTGACCTGTGCCTGTTTAGTTACATTTACACAGTGATGTGACTGTGCATCTTGGTTTGTCCAGATCAATCAGGAATTATGCACACTAGCCTAATATAATTATTAATAGGATTCATTGTTAATCTCAAAAGTTTTGTGTTTTGCATAATAAATCATTGGCATCGTTTTGGGCTACTTTGGACCAAAATACATGTTTATTTTAACTGTGGAGTGAGAAAGGGTGTGGAATAAAACTCACCGAAAATACATTATGTGAGATCGTATATAGTACCTCTTTTCCTCCCTGCTTCCCTATTCCATTAACCCGAAGAGAAAGCTCACTTGGAATGTCAGGGTTCTCAAGGGAAGACCAGGAGTTGGAACATATTTCTGGAAGGAAGAAGCAGCAGAATACTGATAGGTGAGCCAACTTGGAGGTATCAGAAAGCTAAATCTGGGCTGGAGAAGACCGTCTCAGGGTTCCTGCCCTTTTTCCTGACACATCTCTGTAGGGTTCTCATACCCCTGGCAGCATGTCTGCCAATCAGAGTTGAGGAGAGGTTAAATAATCAAAGGAGTAGAGATGTAACAGCTAATTGAAATATTGCCAAGTGAAGAATTAATTATAGCTTTGGACTCATCCCCTAAGGTTGCTACCCAAATCAGAAAACTGATCTCTAAACAATCTTTATAAAGAGTACTGTCACTTCTAATATCTATTCTGGCACTCTAGACTAAAAATGCAGGACGACAGGACACGGAAATTGTACCACTTTCATGCCTTTCTCAAGCGAAGACTGCGCCAAATGCCAACAACAACAAACAGAGCTTCAGAAGAAACTCACACCAGCTGCAAACACAAGTCAATTTAATCCCTCATTGACCATTATGAATGGCCAATCAAGGACCATTATTCATTAAAGACAACAATTCAATGAGCATGATCAAAATAAACCAAGAGAATAAGTGGCTTAAAGGAAAACAAAAAATGAAAAAAATCAATATCATCAGAAAGATATGACTAAATATTACATCTATAAAGTTAGTTTAGACCATTCTATAAAATGAACACTAAGAAAATAAGCAATATTTTATAGCTGTCCAAAGTTAAAAAGAAATAAGAGAAGATAAAATAAAGTAAATTAAAGGCTTCAGAATATAGAGGAAAAATATATAAAATTTAAGTATGGAAAATTAATTCAAAACAGCAAGCACCTAGCAATTCGAAGGTCTTGAGAGCAGGAAAATATTAAGAAATAGTAAAGCAAGAGGCACTAGGAAAGTTTCCCCACTTAAACAACAACGGGACTGGCAGATTCTAGCTGGTGTAAGCATTGTGGAGCACTGGAAACTATTGAAGAGTCGCTACGTTCAATGGAAAATGCAACTAGTAAGTTACAACTAATTCCAGTCATTTTCTGCTCTGGCACAGAAGAATCTGCGCCTCCCTCACATTTCCAACCCCTTGATGGGCAGCTAAAAATATGCTGTAGAGCAATCTGCATACCTGTGGGAGCCAGGACTGGTATAAAGAGACTCGTTCTTCAAATATTGGGGAGTTGTCTCTCTTTGTCGCTCCTGACCCCAGATGCACAGAGGCACCAGGCGTTGTTGTTGTAACTGCCCAATTTTCATTACGGCAAGTCTTTTGGCCTCAAGCTAAAGTTACTTCAAGTTTATTTAATGATATAAAGTTATCCTCCTCCCCCTGCCTATCTTCAGTTTTCCTTTTTCTCCCTTCTAGAGACAAGCATCAAAGAGAAAAAAAAAATAAAGTATCCAGGCATATGACTGTGTTTTTATTTTTTTTCCCCTGACATACACATGGACATGGAAAATTCGAAAGTGACTTTGCACGTTCAGGCAAAGGCCCAGGCTCAGGGGGGGAAAAAAAAAACCCTTAAGTTTATATGAAATCTTGGCTGGCTTGACAATGGCTTATTACAACAAAAATGTAAACAATAAAGAAACCATCAGAAAGTCGAACACTGGAGGAGAGGGAAAAACTGATTTCTAGAGTTATAGTTGCTTGATTCAAGAGTTCAAGTTTCAAGCAGAAACCAAGACATGTAAAGAAACAGAAAAGTACGGCCCATTCAAAGTTCAATCAAAGCAATGGAAGTTATCTTTGTTTAAAAAAGAGGTGATTTGGTTTTACTAAACAAAGACTTTAAAACAATTTTCTTAAAGATGATCAAAAAGTAAAGAATGATGCAGAGATGTAGACAGAGTGAGGAAAAGTGTATGGATAAATGAAAATATTGACAGAATCGAAAAAGTACAAAATCTGATAAAGTATAGTAACTGAAATGAAAAATAAATCTATCTAGCAGATTTTAAATGTTGATTTACACTGACAAGAGATTCAATGAACTTGAGGATAGCGCAATGAAAATTACCATGTCAGAAGAAGAGAAAGAAGAAAGATGGAAGGAATCTGGGCAAAGCCCAAGGAAACTGCAAGACACAATTAATCATACCAAGTCTACATGATGGATTTCCTAGAAGAGAGAAAAAAATGGAATAAAGAGAATACCTTAAGAGAGAATGGCTAGGAATTTCTCAATTAATGAAAAACATGAATGTACCATCTAAGAAGGTCAGCAATTCCAACAAGATGAACTCAAAAAGACCCACAGAAAGGCACATTGCAATCAACTTTCAAAACTGGGTTCCTCACTCAAGACCCCCTCTAGACTTCTCCTCAAGAGTTTTACTTTCTCAATAAACCCCCTCTTACTTTAAATCTTCCATGTGAATTCTGAGTGATTATTCTTAACCACATTGACAGCTCCTGAATCTATACATCAGCCAACACCAGTGGTAACATTTTGGGAGCTCAAGGTCTGAGTTCTGGAAAAATACAGATAAGGCCAGTATACCTACCCTAAACAGGCAACTGTCCAGTGATCTGACCACTGGATCCACCCTGCATAACCCTGTCATCTAGGAATATCCCTAGCCATGGCTTAGCCATTGTTGAACCTTCTGGGCTAGGCCCCACATTCTGGTGAGGAATGGACCACTGACACCTAAGCTTCAGCTTTGCATTCAGCTAAGTGGCAGAACTGGGGGACACTTTTGCCCAGGCTCCTGGCTACAGGTTTATGGTGCCTGCTTATTGCCAAGAGAAGCCCAGAGAGCCCTGTAGGAGTGGAGAAGATTTTGCTCCAGACAAAAGTAGCAGACTTTTTCATTAATCTCTGGGATGAACTTCTTTCCCTGGGAATTATCATGGTGGTCACCTCAGCTCCCAGACCATGTGCTGCTTTTTCTGTTCTCCTCTATGTGATACCTTTGCTTCTTTACTACCTTATTCCAGTGGTAGACGGACCAACTGGCCTGGTTTTGTTTTACACCTCCTTTTCTATCAGCCTTTTCTATTAGTGAAAGCTTCACTTAAGGGGTTGCAAAAAGGATTGGTGTGCTGTTTAGTTTCCCAGCTTCTGCTTTACCTGTGAGATTCTCAGAGAGAGACAGCTGATATTCTCTGTAGATAATGGCTTGGGATATCCCTAAAGGTTGCTTGTGGCTGTTTAGTAATCAGACCTAGATGGCCATAGTCCCCAGAGGACACTCCAGACACTCTCATTACAAAAACATCTTGAATCCTTCTTCAAGGATGTAGAGGCATTTAACATTTGGGAGTCAGAGATAGGGACTGTCTAAGTCCCTATCTACCTGTGCATAGGTTAAAAAGGTCATCCCTAACGACAGGGATATGAGGAGTGCTGACATTTAGTTTCTTGTCCTTCCAAGATTCTAAGACTTAGAGACAAGAGGGACGCCCTCTAGAGGATCCTTGTTCTTGTAGATGGAAAGGTCATAGTCCAAGATTCCACCCTGCTCACCCTTGGTTTTCTTATTAAAGCATTGGAAGAAATTGGGTTGCTTAATTTTAACACCATATTGCAATCAGGTCTCTTTTGCAAAGGAAAGGGAAAATATACTAAGGCACCTTATGTGCAGTTGTTTTGGAACTCTGAAACCCTGATGACTGGATTAGGGAATGTTGGCTAGACCCACCCTCCATAGCTATGCTTAAAAAAAAAAAGTTACCCATCGTCCTGTTGCCCCTGGGGAAGGGACAACCACCGGAAAGGGAGGAGATGTTAAGGAATCCACAGAGCGCCCCCTCCTCCCCACCCTAGTTCCTCCTGTTTCTGCCATTTATACCATGTTTCTCCCAATCATCTTGGGTTCCCCTCCAAGCTACTGCCACACTGAGCACTCTGTAAAACTTGTTTTACCGCAAGCCTCCATCTTACCATTTCACCCTACGCTTACAGGTGAGGGAGGGGTGGATAGCTCCTTTACTTTATAGAAATTTGGGAAAGTAAAACAGGAATTGGGTAATTTTACTGAAGACCCTGACAAACACATTAGAGCTTTTGAGGGCATATGCTCCTTGTATGACTTCGTCTAGAGAGATAAAGCCTAATTCTCTCTGAGGTCCTAAAGTTCCATGAGATACAGAGAGCTCAGGATGCAGGCGTCCAAGTGGGAAAGGCTTATTTCCCAGCCCATTACAACGCAGATCATGAGGACAGTAAGCATGTGCCTGAGGGCCCATTTACTTGTCCCACTACAGACCCCATTGGGATCCCGAAACTCCCAGATGGGAATGAGTGAGAAATCATTGCATCTATTGCATAATGGAAGGGTTAAAGTGGTCTCTTAAACAGCTCAACGACGGGATGGTCACTTAGGTAATCCAGAAGAATCAAGAGCCTCTGTGTGTTTTCCTCCAGCAATTAACAGAGAATTGAAACATACCTTTCTAATTCATGCTCCCATGGACCCACCTGTTCCAACCTTCCTTGTAGCAGCACGTGTAGCTATAAATCCATTAATGGATTAATCCCCTGATTGATAGTATAGTGCCTTTATGATCCAATCACCTTTAAAAAGCTCCACTTATGAACACATGAGACTTTGGAGAGGCATTTTATATTTAAATTACAGTAGATCTGTAACTAGTAAAGAGATTGGATTAATATTAAAAACAAAAATCTCAATAAAGAAATGCCCTGGCTCCGATGGCTTCACTGGCAACTTTTAGCAAACAAGATTTAATGCCAAATTATTTTCAAATTATCCCCCCAAATTGGAGATAAGTGGTCACTGCACAACTCACTCTTTGAAACCGATACTATCCTAAAATCAAGACCAGCAAAGACATTATGTAAAAAAGAAAACTGCACACCGATATACCACTGAACACTGATGCAGCAATTGTTAACAAAATATTACCAAGCAGAAACCAGGAGCATATTTGAAGGATTGTATATGATGAGTAATTGACATCTATTTCTGAAATACATAAGACAGTTAAAATATACAAAGATGAATTTAATACACCAAATTAATAAATTGAAGGGTTACCAACACATAATCACATCACTTGATGAAGATACGGAATGTGACAAGATTTCAAGGTAAAAGTGTTCAACAAATTTGGAATTACACAAAACTACCTCAACATAGTAAAAGCCGTAATTTGAAACCTGCAGCAATCATCAAACTCAATGATGAAAGACAAAAAGAGTTTGCTCTAAGATCAAGAACCAGGGAAGGACACTTGCTTTCACTCTTGCTCTTCCATGTAACACTGAGAATTGTAGTCAGAATATTAGCCAAGGGCCAAACAATGTATCTGATTGGAAAGAAAAAAATGTATCTGTTTGCAGATATCATCATACACAGAGAAAACTCTAATGATTACACACACACATGCAAACACAACTGTTAGAATTAAATGAATCAGTAGATAAAAATTAGTCATATTTCTATAGGCTAACAATGACCAATCTAAAAGCAATTTCACTTACAATGGCATCAAAGAGAACAAAATATTTAGGCATTAACTAAGAGGTGAAAGACGTTTTGGTGAAAATTATAAAGCTTTGCTGAAAGAAAATAAAGAATACATAATTAAATGAATTAAATGAAAACATATCTCGTGTTTACAGATTGGAAATGTTAAATTGTTAAGATGTTAATATTAATATTACCTGTTATCCACAGAATCAATGAAAATTCTATCAATACCCTAGATATTTTGTTTTCAGAAATAGGAGAATTCAAAAATTTATTTGATTTTATGGTTTGAATCTAAAATGTTCCCCCAAAACTCTCATGTATTTAAAAGGTGATGGGATTATGGGAGTTAATTTGAAGAAGTGTATTAGCCCATAGTTGATTTCATGTGCTGCTGCCTAAAGGTGAGATACGGTTGAAAAGAGCGGATTGCTGGGACCTGGGCTGGAAGAATATTCTTGTCTGTAGCACCTTCTGGGATGTGCTCTGCTTCCTGTCATCATGTAGTGAACAGCTTTCTCATGCCTAGGCCATCCTAGGCCATGTAATTATGCTCTGCTGTCATTGTCTGCTAACTATGAACAAACTGCGACCTCTGAACTGTGAGCTAAAGTCAACTTCTCATCTTTTATGGTGTGGGTGCTGGGCATAGTCTCCCAGTGATAAGAAAACAACTAAGACATTAAAAATCTCAAGAAACCCCAAATAATTTTGGAAAAGAACAAAGTTCACCCTTCCTGATTTCAAAAGCTACATTAATCAAAACATGGTGATGTTGACTTGAGGGACACACAGATCAATGAAATGGAACGCAGTTCCCAGAAGTAGATCTTTACATATACGGTGAAATGATATTTGACAAAGGATACCAATACCACTTTTTATTTTCTTTTTAACAAATAGGGCTGGGAATACTAGATACCCACAAACAAAAGAATGAGCTGGGCCTTAACACCTATGTCAAAATTAGCTCAAAATTGACCAAAGACCTAAATGTATAACCTAAATATATAAAACTCTAGAAAACATAGGATAAAAATTTTTGATATTGGACTTGGCAGTAACTTCTTGAACATGGCACTAAAGGTGCAGGCAAGGAAAGAAAGAATAGACAGACCAATTTTGCAAAAATTAAAGAATATGTGCAACAAAAAATTTCAACAGAGGAAAAAGGGAAAGTGGAGAATGGAAAATATACTTGCAAATTATGTATCTGATAAAAGACTGATACTCAGAATATATAAAGTCCAAAAAATCAACAACAAAACCTAATTAAAAATGAGCAAAATACTTGAATAGGCATTTTTTTTTAAGAAGTACAAATGAACTGTAGTATGTGAACAGAGGCTCAATATGTCTATCCACCAAGGAAATGAAAATCTACACTACAGAAATGCACTTTATACTCATTGGGTGATGAGCATCAACAAAAATAAATAAAGCAAAACCAAAAATAAATGTTGCCAGGGATGTTTCTGTTATTTGGATCTGGAATTGTAGATAGTAGATAGGCTCGAGCAGAGGATAATGAACAAAACCTAGGCCTGAGGGTACCAGCTGTGGACCTTGAATTAGGATCTGCAGCGGGATAACAATGGATGATTGCTAATGTGAAGACAATGTGTCCTTAATTGACTTCTCCTAATTGTAATATATCTTGCATAAGCATAGAAGTTTATGAATGTAATTAAAACCCAGTGAATCATGGGAAGCACATGTGCTGTAGAACAAAAGTTATATAACCTCAACTTCTTCCCTATGGAGTAGCAAATTTTAAAATAAGGAAGTTCAGGGAACGTAAAAATGGAACTCTCAAGATCATCTGTGTTCATTCACCCCCTGGCGATGGCTTGGTTTTTCTATGAAGCATATATTTCTTGCTTAAACTTTATTTTTGGTTGTGTGTGATCTTCCACAACTCCTATCTCCATGTTGAGATTCCAAAATTCCTTTTTTGGACACTGGACAAGAATCACAATCAACTTATGTTCCAAATAACATCTGGGGCTCACATCATGTCCCTCAGAACCTCATGGATTTGGAATATGATCGGATTGTGGAGCTTAATTGGGTCAAGTGGATTAATTTACTGATTTTATATGCTGTTGAGAGGTGGGGCCTGCAGATACCTCAGAAGGGGCAGGCTACGAGGGGCGTGGCCTGGAGAGTTGTACTCCTGCCCCTGTGCCCTCCTCTTTCTTTCACTCTGCTTTTTGTCTCTGTTGAATAAGCAGCTGTCCTCCACCAGGCTGTTTCTCTATGCTCCTAGTTCCAGCTCGCTGTGTATGGACTGAGACCTCTGAAACAGGCGCCAAAATCAACCTCTGCTCTGCTAGGTTGTGAGTGCTGTGTCCCAGCAACGAGAAAGGGACTGAGATGTGGAAAAATTGGAATCTTGTGCCTTATTAGCGGAAATGTTAAATGGCACAGTCACTGTGAAAACTGTTGTTCCTTAAAAACATTAAAAATTGAATTACCATATGTTCTTTTGATTCTGCTTCTAGATAGGACCAAAAATATTGAAAAGTAGAGCCTTGAAGAGATCCTACACACCAGTGTTCCTAGCAGCACTAATATGGATACGACTCAAGTGTTCATCAATAGACGAGTGTATAAGAAATATTATAGGTACCTAGAATTGAGGAGTCATTTGTTCTTACAAAAGAAAAGAATTTGAATACATGTTAAAGCATGGGTGGATCTTGAGTACATCACGTTATAGTCACAAAATGACATTGCTGAGTTAAAGTATTTTATATAATAGATACAAAAGTAGAATGGTGGTTGCCAGCATCTTGGGGAGGTGTGAAATTGAGAGTCACTATTTAGTGGATATAGAATTTCAGTTTTACAGTATTTACAGCATATGGAGATGCACCGTGGTGGTAATTGAATAACATTGTGAATGTAATATAATGTAATTTAATATCATTGAACTGCAAAATTAAAAATAGGTAAGATAATACATCTGATGTTGCTTTTTTACTTGATCACAATAAAAATATTGAGGGGAAAAAAGAGACTCTAGCGACAGTGAACAGAGAAAATAGAAGGATGAAAATTATCGAAGATATAATAGAAGAAAATGACCCTGATTCAGAAGAGGCCCAAGTCTGCCATTTGAAAATGTCCATAAAATACTAACGGCTATGAATGAGGAAAAACTCTACCTGGATATTTTCCCAGGAAATTTTAAAAATTTGAAATACTATAGAGAGATAGACAAACATTTCTATAGTCAATAATTTTACTAAAATAATGACAGTATAAATGTTTACTTTCCAGCATCAGTGAATCACCTATAAACAAAGATTTAGAGATTAATTACGGATACACGCAAAAAAAAAAATACAATCAAGGGCCTATAGTGATCACAGAGCTGTGCACTGCTGAACTCTGGGAGACACTGTTCTCAAAGAAGGCAGCAAGGCAGCTGCTGTGAGTGTTAAACAACTTGTTGATGGAGAAATAAGGATGCTCTAGAGACGGGTTGACTGGCGGTGGGATGATGGAGGAGTTTTGATGAGAGAATGCACAGGATCGAATGCTGAACCAAGAAATGAGAGCTTAGGGTGTGAATGAGAAATTAATACAAAACCTATAGAGGAGACATGGATGAACACATACAAAATTCAGGAGAGGGAAGGAGAGATGGGGAACCGTGTGTGTACTGAGACCTTAATTGGAAATCTAAACATACTACTCACACTTGACTAATTAAAAATAGAAGTATAAACATATAAGAGAGAAAAACAAGAAAATATTGGAACTAAAGACCAAAAAAATGGGAAATAGGGTACCATAGAAAAAGATCAGGACAGGAAATATAAGTTCCAACAGCATTCAACTTTGTTAAATCAACGTATGTACTTTTTTCAACAACAGTGATAATAAACATGAAATTAGATTGCTCTTTTTTTCCATGACATCAGATTTGCATGATTCAGTTGCCTAGAGACAATACAGAAAGACCTGTGCTAATGATACACAAAGAAAACAGACCACAGAGCATTTCAGCTACTTAGGCTGTATATTTTGTTTTGTTTTGTTTTGTTTTGTGTTTTGACATGAAAGAAGTTGAGACATGGGACATTACTTGTACAGTAATTTTGTGGACTCAGTATCAATGGATGATACATCCCATGGGGTATAAAGCTCTTGATGTTTCCTTTGCAAATGGGTGAAGTGATTTATCTCAGAAAAATCTTTATCACATTTTGATTCCTTGAATACAGAACATATCCGTTTTATTGGAACCTTATCAGAATTCTCTGACAATCTAGAACAGGCATTACTGTCTTCATTTTATAAAGTCAAGCAAGTTTAACTTGTCTTAGGTCAGTAGTAAAACATAAGAGTCAGCCTTAAATCTTCCTTTTCCTACTTCACAGAGTTTTTTTAAGGTGTGGGAGACATGAATAATATTAAAACACATGGGCAGCTTTTTTGAATTAAAAAACACATTACCAAGGAGGACAAAGAAGCCACCACCAACAGGAAACCCTCCTAAATGCCTCAAGTATAATCTTCTGTACCCTGAACTCTTGTTAAAACTAAACAATATAGTCGTTAAAAGAGGTGTACCAGAGAAAATGCTATTGAAAGACACTGCAAAATAAAAAAGTGTTTCTTAGGCATCCTATGTCCCAGGTCTTATATTTTGAGCTCTTTTCTAAGTCTTTAAAGTATTTCTCAACTTAAAAGTAGTTTTAATGAAGTTTTAAAACAGTGATGGTGTTTAATTCATCTACCCACTCCACTCTGACCTTTCTTAGCCTTTACTTCTTAAGTTCTGAGTCTGTGGGATCTGGGAGGGACAGGGTCAATGGAAGAAAGTAGAAGAGGAAGCCTAACTTGCCCTTTAATAGCTTTTGATTTATTTAATCTGTGTGTAGATGAAGGAGCTGATTAACTTATGAGTAGGAGAGCCCAGACCAATAGTTTCTTTTCCATAATACTGTCTGATTTCTTCACAGTTAGTAATTTGTTAATATTAGAGGACCACAGAACTAATCAGGTATTTCAAAGCCTATCTTGTTTTTCTACTAGAGATTTTCGGAATTAGGATATGATGGTAAATTAAGACTATATTGACGATATAGAATCTTGACTTAATTTAAACCTAAAATATTTTGTAACTCCAATTGCGGGATTTTCCCTTCTACCAGATATCAGGGTGAATGTTGAATAAAACTTGCTTAAGTTCTGGCTCTTCCCACATGGTCTCAGTTTCTGTCCACTAGAACACAGTGACCTGCCAAACTGGAGTGGGCCAGATGTGATGGTGAATTCACATTATTGAAGATCAAATAGATTATTATCTATATTTTAATGAGTATTTCTCTGAGATACATATTACCTATTTGATACTGGACCCTCTTTTTGGGTGGAATTTTCAGCACTGTGGGTCAAGAACCTTTTGCAATGAGATGCATGCATCTTTCAAAGGGCTTACTTATCAGGAATAATGAAGTATTAAACATTTTACCCTACGTGAAAATTAACCAATTACCCTACAACAATTTCATAGAGGCTGCCAAAAACACGAGGATCCTGTGTCAGAGACATCAGCCTGTTACAACACAAACAAGATAAACTTCATGTTTTCATTGATTTTTGTTATCTGAAACTCCTAGAGAATGGACATAGAGAAATCCATGTGGATAATACATAGGCAGTAGCTTTTTGTCAACAACTAAGAAATCCTGAGTTTAGAGAATCTCATTTTTTAATGGAAATAGAAAATATGCCTGATGATTGTGCTTGGGGAAGCTAATATTTTTAGTTTAATAGACAATAAGTAAAAATGCCCTCTGACCCAGAGAGAGGCCCATCATGGTCTTCCAAAATTATTGACTACACAAACATCCTTGAGAAGACAACACCCAGTGGTATCTGTGCAAAACCCATTGGTACCCGTGCTATGTAATGAGAAAATTAAAAGAGCCATCCAAAATCATCTTCCAATATTGGTTGCCGCCCGTGTTGTGTGATTTCTGGAGACAGGATGATGGCCGAAGTACTTCATCTTTTAGGAGATAATTTTTGCATGCAGTCCACGTTCCCTTGCAGCATGGTTTCTCTAACATATTTTCTGAGGGGAATACAAAATTCTGCAAGGCACATTCTTCAGCAACCATAGAGATTCGTCTCACTACACATTTTAATTCTTTCCCCTCACCCTTTCCATTGTTATTTTCTAAAATATATTAAATAATAAACTTTAAAACATTAGGATGCTTTTCTTCAAGCATTTCTTCACTTTTAGCATAAGGCTTGAAATAGTTGAAGACATGAGACATATTACCCCTATATTTCCTTTGTTTTTTACTTAAAATTGGACTGCAGACCCATTTTTTCTTCTTCTCTATAAAGAAAGTGAGGGTTCAGTGTAATTTGTGGTCTCCACTTGCTCTGGGTCCTTGTGGTTGGCAGTAGCTCTTGGGAGGACTGAGTAGCGCACTGTGTGGGAAAAGAAGGTAAAGACATCTATGCCAGGCTTTGCAAATTTATTTTGCAGCTCCTCTAATATTGAAGTCTCTGATCCTCTTTTTCATTTATTATAAGTAAATTATGATTTTAAAATCTTGAAGTTATATTATGTTTTCCTTTAAGGTTAATTCCTAAAAGTGAAATTGCTTGGGCAAAGAAAGATTGCATTCTAGAACATTTGATATACATTGAAATTATCTTCCAGAAAATTTGTGTCAATATGCCATCTGCAGTCACTGAGTACTAATTTTTATATACTCGTACTGTAGTCTATCAATTAGAAATATGAAAACAGTCCATTGCTTTTTTGCTATCACGTGTCTTTAATCCCAAATCATGTTGATCTTCTTAAAATCCATCTTAGTCATTTTGCGATTTCATCATGTCTTCCACACAGTCTTCTACTCTTAATCTTTGTCGCTAACTTTATAAAACTCTTCACCTTGAAAAGTGGCAGTTAATTATCATGTATGTTCTAAACATCTTCTCATATTATGTTCTGCCTTTTGAAGATTTATACCTACATTTTCAAAGCAATGTAGAAAAAATTTTAAAACCATGATTATAAAATGTAACTAAGTCAAAATTTGGGCTACAGAGCATTCTTCTTTGCAGAGTTATTGAACTTACTATTATTTTTTTCTATGTGGAGAATGGTGAGCCATTGTTCTATATTCTGTCTTCAGGAAATGGGGCGGGGGGTGGGGGGGCTGTTGGCCAAAGGCACCAGAATTGTCGTAAAGACAGAGCAAGGCTGTAATTTTATGCACAGATAACACTGGTTTGTCAACAGATTTGTTCACATAGATCTTAGATATGTTGGTCTATGCTCATTTTATTTTGCCAGTTAAAGATAAGATAAGCAAGAAACAAAGGCTGGCAACTGCAGCATCAGTTATTAGCATATTGTCTGTGGGCCTCTGCCTCTATCCTTCTCTTTAATTTCCCAAATGATACGCAAAGGTTACGGTTTTGTTGAGAGCTGACCAGAATTATCTTCAGTGTGTTACATGGAAATTGGCTCAGAAACTAAAGTGTAGTGGGAGGAATTACTCCTTCCAAGAGAAAGTTGGCTGACAGGCTGCCAGTTTATGTTCTATGAAGCTTTTCAGAGGAAAAAATTATCTTTTGCTCTAAGAGATAAACATCTATCTCCACGTTTTTATCCCTGTCTTACAGATACCACTGCACATATCTCTTTAAGCTTTAATTTCATTAGCACTTGACAATATTATTTTACTTTTTATTGTCATGTCAAAAGTTTATGGCTTTTGACTTTATAGACTTATCCAGCACAAGCTGAATGAAGGAACATTCTAAGATGTGCTAAATTCAAACTGTTATCAGAAGTTGACTAAGGAGACTATATCCTAGATATACATTACACAATTTATAACTGCAGATAATGTGTTCACCATAAACCTCTTTTAACATTCAAACACAACAGATCCAAGCCATGGCAGATATCCTCAGCCAAGTCTCAGTGAGTACTCATTTTTCTTTATTCCTTTGTTTGAATATGGGCGAAGTCTGTGGAGCCTGTGGCTTGCCACTAACCAAGAAAATGTAATGGATGGTATTTCACTCTTCTGATTAGGTTATACTTTATGGTAAAGGAGGTGTAAAGTCATTGTCGTAAGTATAGTGATCCTCTCTTAGCATGCTGCAACTGCAGAGTCTCCCACTGCCTTTGAAGACACAAATAGCCATTTTCCATGTGAACAGTTATGGAGAGTGGTAAGTGGAAAGAAACTGCTTTAGTAGGTCAGCAATAGTCCCGAGTAGCAGACCTGACAGTGACTTTCAGCCAACAACCAATGAGAAGTTAAGATCCTTAATTATATAGCCACAAAGAAATGAGTTCTTTCAAAAACTTGAAGGAGCTTAGAGAGTTGGTCTTTCCCAGACATTCCTTGTGAGGAGAATGCAACCCAGCAGATAGTAGGGTTGTGCGAAGGGCCCAACAAAGTCATCCCCGAACAGCTCACCCACCACCACTCTGAGGTACAAAAGGCATATTCTTTTAAACTACTATGTTTGTGGTACGATTTTACACAGCACAGAAAACCAAAATACAAGCCTAAAGTTATTAGTCAAGCCTTTTCTCTTTATTAGCTCAAATATCTTTCAGTGAAATCTATTGTTGACTCCCAAATTCAAGCAGATACCAAGCCTGCCAATTTACAGCTAAGCCATCCTTTGTACGATTCCTTTTTTTCGTTTTGTCCCTGGTTTTTCTGGTTTATTCCTTCACTTCTTCCTAGCTAGACTGTGCAGATCTGTCCCATTCTTGGGCCCTCACTGGGCCTTTGCCCTGCGCAGTGCTGACACATTTCTTCAACAGTCCCATGGAGCCTAACCTAACAAGAAGATCCACACAGAGAGCACAGGTGCCTTTGGTTTATACTTCAGTGTGTGTGATGTGTGGCTAAGTATGCACTTCAGAAGACAATGGGGACATAAGTCAGAATGTTGAAAGTTGAGAATATTTTAAAAAATTAAGCCTGATAATTTTTGCTTCCATTTATAAGAGAAGTAGAATATATTATTTTTTGTTCTACAAGTGGTTTCAGAGCCTGTCAGAGTTACAAATTGTAATGGGAGTAAGTAAAATGACTGTGCCTTCCCCTTAAACTCAAATTCATCCCAGTCGAGAAGGTAATCACAGTTGAATGGTGGGTGGTGCGTTGATGAGATGCTGGGACATACGAAACTTGAGCTCTAGGTCAGAAAGCCACGCGGGTGTTCTTGCCCAAGACCCTGACCTATGCGCCCCTTTGAAACATAATGAACTATGGGTAGAGTTTTGGACAGCGAGACTGAATATTCTTGATTTTTTGTCGTTGTTGGTAAACCATTGCAGTTTGCCTTCGATCGTAAATCTCGAAGTAAATCTGATCGCATGTGTTTTGGGTCACTTTGCACTTGAGTTATCCAAAAATTTTGTAAGAACTGTTTGAAATCCAAAAAAAAAAAAAAAAAAAACTTTGAGAAGTTTTGTGTGTGTGTGTGTGGGGGGGGTAGTGTGTTAGAAAAGCGAGTTTGTAAGACAAGTGAAGAAGAGTGAGAAGGATTTTTGAGTTAGAATCAGGATCGCTAAGTATAAAATAATCTCCCCCAAATTATAAAATTCACAAAATAATCAAATTAATTTTTAAAAGCATGAAGTCTGTTTTGTGCAAATGGTTTTTGAGTGCAGTACAATGTAATTCTCATTTTATAAGTTTAACGCTGAAACAATATGAGGCTTAAAATGCCTCAGTTTGCACTTCCTGAGTAAAATAGAAACTATTTTAAATATTAGGTCATTTATCATTGAACATTAATAGGGTATTTTCTCCATTAGAGACACAGAGAACTTGAAGAGACAGAGAGAGACAAGGAGAACAAAGCAAGAGAGAGATATCACCATGGGGTCACTGTCTGGAGGGCTCAGTGGTGAGTTATATGCTGAATTCTGATGTATATGAAGTAATTTTATCTACTGAGTAAATCTGGAAGTTGGTTATATATATATAACATTTCATAGCATTGTTGCCTTTTAAGTGAATTGTTTTATGTAGAAATACAGGTGGACTAATTAATAACATTAAGTCCTGCTCAAATATTCCTTTCTGCCTGCTTTTCTTTCTTTCTTTTTTTTTGTATGACCTTCACGTGGAGCTACATCCCCAGCCCTTTATTGTTTTGAGGTGATGTCTCACTGAGTTGCCTACAATCAATTCTAACTTGCCATCTTCTTACCTCAGCCTATTAGGTCGTTGGGGCTACAGGCGTGACTCACCTGCCTGTCTTTCCCCCAATTTGAGCTCAGTGTCACGCGTGGGGATCCCTTGCAGGGAATGTCGGTATGCCTCATCCTCCGTGAGGGAGCAGTCTCCTAACCCCACTGGTTCTGTCTACTACCAGCTGCATTTGGCCCAGACTTCCCCCAGTGCATATCTTGTCAGAGCAGAATAACGTATTTTGTGAACATTGAGCACAATGACTTGAAATTATGAAATGTAGCAGTCTTATGAAACGTGATTTCTAAATTTTCTGAAATCGATGCCAGGATACAAGTAGGATTGCAGCAGACATGTCTCGATTCACAGCACTCTTGCCACTCTTAGTCTGAGACATCATCAGCAACACTGAGCACTGCCTAATCTGGAACGAAGGACACCACTGTGCTCCTACCATCAGTGCAGAATTAATTTCTAATGAAACTCCTGCTCCCCACATCTTAGGATGGGCCACGATATCACAGAACATACTTGATTCCTTCGGGAAGCATATTTATTTTTGGGTTTAGAAGCAGATGTGTTTCTGCAATTGAAAAGGAGCTTGCCAAGAAGCTAGATTCTGAAATCTAGCCATTTTAATAAGAAAAATCCAAACAAGCCAAATAAGTTGTTGAGCATCTGTTAGTGCTTTTATAGAGAACACTGTGGCCTAAGATTAGAGGAAAGGATATAACAAATTCTCAGGTGCCACATAGTTCTAAGATTCTGTGAAGCACCTCAGGTTCACCTATTATGTTGTGCAGTTTAGTTTATATTGGGACAAGCTGGGCATAGCTATGAATAGATTTGTGTTCTTTAAGATGGATAACAAGGCTTCTCTTCTAGCTTCATTAATCTTTGCTACTTAAACCCTGTTATTTTTAGTGTACTTAAAGGTTGCATGTGTGAGGGTAATCTTTAGGTAGGGAATGCACAGTAGGTTCCCACTAGCGTGAAAATGCTAAAGATCAGAGGTTACTCAGTCAGCAAATTGTGATACCAACTAGATACCTCTGAAGGTGTGAAGATGGACATCTTGAAGGGAATGTGAGGGCAGCCACAAAAGGTAGAAGATGGGGACCATTTTCCTTTGCTTAAGAGTGATGTCTGGCATTACAGCCCCTACAGGTGGAAAGGTGTTGCATTCACCCCACAGCTTCAGATGCCATAGTACCCCAAAGTGTAGGAGAGGACCCATAAGCCACTTTAAAGCTACCCTATTTCTTCCTATACACCAGAAAATAATTTTCACTAGATAAAAAAGGACAACAGATATGTAAGTTAGCACTTCACTACATGATCAAGGAAATGTAAAGAAGTATAATAGTAGCACAGAAGGAAGAACTAATCTTAGAAATAAATAGATATTATAATAAATTAAGCTAAGATTAGGAAAAATGTAATTCTTGTCAAATTTAGTTTTTATAATATTTGAAATTTTGATGCAAGATAGGTTACTGCTTAATTAGAACAAAATAAATGGCAATTAATACTGATTTCTTATCCGCTGTGACAATATCAGAGGCATAGGGAAAAATTGGTTTCTGTTCTTTTCAACAGGCCATGTATGACCCTATTAGGAGATGTTTTAAAGGCGTTTCTTAGCATTTTGAACAAAATATTTGTACTCCCTACTGAAAATAGCTTAATATGAAGTCCCAAAGGAATCCTGTCTACCTCATAATGTTGCTTTTAGAGTTTCCAGTTCTTGGCCTTCCTCTTCCAAATGTACAGTGAATAATCTATCTCCAAATTCAGAATAGGAGTGATAATGCATTTCTCTTCCTAATTATCAGGTTTTTAACCTAATTTTTTTAGTAGAAGGCATTTTCCTACACTGAAACAGTCTGTATATCAATGACTTTAACTAGTGAATTATAAATTAATTACTCTATGGTTCTTAGTCAATGTAATATCCCTTTCTCTGTTTGAAGATGTACATACACTCTCTTGCACACATCCTTGTGCTAGTCTGACAGGTTTCTGCTATGCCTGTGGAGTAATCTCAAATTCCAGAGACACTACTTATTACTATAACCTGCAGCTAGTCAGTTAACCCCTGTAATAATTCTTTTTCCTAGTTGGTGAAACAGGTTCCTAGTTGCAGCCACCAGACAGAATTGCTGTGGGGAATAAATTAGGCAGTGTTTATAAACTTTGTAGCATTAGACTCAGCCTGTGGAAAGGACTCAGCAATGTCAGTGATCTGGCCTAATGATTATTTTTTATTATTTTAATTTTTACCCCTGATTTGGTTACTTAAATTATATTTTTCTAAAGTGCTCTGTCTTTACTGAATAAAATATGAATCTTGTGTAAGTAATAACTGTAGACAATGTCATCTTGGGACCAAGTGCAGTATATTCTGAGGCTACAGTCTGGGGAATGCAGTTTGTGGAAATAGCTAATCTAGACTCTAAAAATCTAAAATAAACATTAAGATTGATTTTTAAAATTTCAAAAATAGGACTTCTTACAAAATAAGAAACACGATTCCTAAACTTTTTTAGTAGTTGCACTGCTATGGCTCATTTTAAACATATGCACTCATTCTGATACATTAGAAATTTGTTGAGGCAAAGAAATGAAATGGACCCTGTGGGAAAGTGTGTCTGATACCTTAAAAACTCAAACTAACTCAAACATATCACTTGTTATGTATAAAATTCTGAAAGTTCAAAGAAAATGGAAAAAAAAAAAAAACGTTAGGACTCACTAGTTTCTTGGTATCAGCCACTTCCATCCTTCTACAGTGTAGAGTCTTGGCTTCTATCTCCAGCATGCAAGTCAATAAGTAAACTTATTTGACAGCTACCATATCACCCTTCTGTTCTTTTTGGCCTAATTCCTCACTAGACTTGTCTTGTTCTAACATTGGCATTGGAAGCCTTCTTGGCGAGGTCGCTACCACTCCCTTTGTATAATCCAGTGCCATCTTTCACTCTTCATCTCTGACTCAGCCGCACACTCCTGCTTCTCCAGTCCACCATTCTGTCACCTCGCTCTGATCTTGGCGCAGGAACACCACAAGGTTGGACTTGATGTGCTCTCTCCTTACTCTCTACGTTCATTTTCTTAGCATCTTCAACCAGGCCCTTCCTTTTAAATCTCTGTGCATATAGATGACCTTAAATTAGATGTTCAACACTAACTAGTTCCATGTTAGATGTATTTATCTGCTGACCTCATCGCTCTATCCAAAAGAACTATAGGAACTCCAAAATTGCACTTGATCACTAATGTTGCATGATATTCAGATAGAGAAGTGGAACACTGGGGCTTAAATAGACAATAGCTCCATTAGTGCTGGCCCTTTGACCCAGTAGATTAATATCCAGAGGCTGGGTCCAGAGCAATGGAAGATTCCTCCTCATATAAAGTTTTGACCATTTGTCTCCTTTAGGTGGTAACAGGCAATTGTGATTGGGCACTTTAAAGCTGCTAGGCAGTGACACTAAAGTTATAGTCTAAACTTACAAGGCGGTGCTTGAAGTTCCAGGTAATGCCAGAGTGCGCGTGTACACTTGGCACTTGGCACTGGCAAGGTCCAGGTCAGGCTGCGTCCTTTCTTTGTTATGGCTGAGGCAAGCCCCGCCCCCTGCCACACTAGCAGGACTCGTGAGTTTTCTTTACATTTTCTCTTTTAGAGTTTTCTCAATCCTGAAAATGAAATAAATCCTTCTGACCCTTTTGTGAAAAACAAAACAAACCAAAACCAACAAAATTAGCAACTTTGGAGTTATCTTTAGGGTTTGCTTTTCTCTCCCATTCCATATCCAATCCATCGCAAATCTTTGACTCCATCTTTTACATATTAACTAGAACTGCCTACCTCTTACTTTCACTGCTACCACTTGAGTCCACGGCCTCACCATCTTTGAAATAGATTTTGGAAGTAGCTTTCTGGTTGTTCTTTCTGATTGATCTAAGTAGTACTAAGATATTTACCATTCCTGATTACCTTTTTAAATAAGCCTTAATATAAAGTATGTTATAATAAGAAAGGTTACATATAAGTAATCAGTATCTGAATGTGGAAAAAGATAAAAGAGAAGTTAGAGATGATCTTCATGCATAGGTAAAAGATCAGATCATAAAGTAGTTTGGAGTCTTAGTTTTTGATAGTTTAAATAGGTCCAGTGAAATACTCAGTGAGGACTAATTATACCCCGTTATTGAGAAAAAGATTTTCTCAGCATTCTACCTGTGAATCACTTTTGTTAGTCTAGGTGGTAGGAGCAGGCATTGTTCTCTCCTCTGGGTCAGCATGTATTTTCAATCCATTAGCAATAATATGTATATATAGCACACATATTTTTTTTCAGTGCTGATGGTTGAGCCCAAGACCTTACACATTAAGTGTAAGTGTATCTTAGTTACTTATTTGTTGCCTTGACAGAATAACTGACATCCATAATTTAAGGGAGGAAAGATTTATTTAGCTCACAGCTTCAGCCAGTCTCACATAGTCCGTTCATGGGCAGCTGACAAGAGTGGAAGCACAGAGCAGAAATTGGAGAGCTGTCCACCCCATTGTGGACAGAAACCAAGTCAGTCTGGAGACTCAGGAAAAGCCCAGAGCCCTCTCAGAAAGAAGCTGCAATAATATTTCTTCCTCCTTCCTTTACTTAGGTCAAGCTGCCAGCTGGGATACCCACGCCCAGGGTGGGTGCCCCTCCTTCACTCCCCCGATCACCTGACAACAACACAAACCTGAAAAGTCTGCCCTTGGCAACCCTAATCTCAACCCCAATCTCTCCAAGTCAAATGCTAAGCACCTGTCCCTTCCAGCCAGACCCTACCTCCCAATAACACACAGTGCCACAATTATCCCACTGCATCTAAACCCATGAGGTTTTTGAGGGACGCTCCAGATCTAAACCACAGCAGCATACATTCATACTTTATTGTGCATATTTTCAATTTCTATCCAAAAGTTTGATATACATCTTATTGAATTTATCCCCTGGAGTTTTTTTATATATTCACATTTTATATTTTATTGGTTTCATACTTAAGAATTTATACAATCAGATGTTTTAAGTCTAAATGATGCTGTTTTAAAATTTTAGCCTTTAATTTTTATTGCAAAGTATTAGAATATAAAAATATGTTTGATGTTTATACATTGACCCTGAAATCTTGCTTAACTTATTTCTAAGTTATTGGGATATTTTTGTAGAATCATTGGTATATTTTTTATGTAGACATCAAGGACTTCCAGTCTAGTGTAATGTTAAACAGGAATAATGAGACAGACATCCTCACTTGTTTCTGATCTTAGGGAAAAGCGTTTAGTCTTGTATTATCAATTACGATGCTAACAATAGGTTTGTTGTTGTTGTTGTTACAAATATGTGCCTTTACCAAGTTAAGAAAGTTCCCTTCTATTCTCAAATTGCTGAATGTCTTCTTTCTACAATAGATAAACATTGAATTTCGCAAATGTTTTTCTGAACTCGTTGAAATGATTGGTTTTAAAATACAGTGAACTGCATTGAGCAATTTTTAAATTTTATTCTTTCTTGCATATCCATGATGAACCTCATTTATTCATGGTATTCTTTTCGTAAAGTATTGTTGGGATTCATTCCTAAAATTTTACTGAAGTTTATATGTATTATATTCATTTAGATGAATGTATATGCACATTTTACATATTAATATTTTCCACATATGTGTAAAGATCAGTGCAGGTTTGTCAATTCCCTAAAATGAAAATTGTTAGCATCATTATTGATGTCATTGCCCGGGATTAACCTTGTAAAAATTTAGAAAGCACTTGGAAAAGCTCCTCAAGCCTGTGAAGTTAACTCTGTGAGGAAAGCCAGCTGAGGTCTATGCCAAGTCCATATTTTCTGGAATTTAATTGAAAAATATAATGAGAGATTTATGGAGTCTGTTGTGGTTATTGGGCCATCCATCTATTCACGCAGAAGTGTCTAGTTTTCATCCCTATTCCTTTGGTCTGCTTTGGCGTGTTCCTTGCTGAAAAACAGGCTCCATCGCTGGGCACATTTGAACCCAGCATTAGTCACGGACGTGTGATTCATCAGGTTGGCTTATAAAGTGAAAGCAGCCTTGCCCTTCCTGAGCGTCCGCTGCTGGCAATTCTCTCTTCCCCGCTCTGAATCAGACGTGTATTTGTTTGAGTAATCAAGAAAGAACTGTCTGTCTTGTGACCTTAGAGGCTGGTGAAAGGGAGCAACTGAGTGTTTTTGGCATAGGAAAGTTAGCAGAACAATGCAAATCTGTAGACCAGAGAACCTCTCTGCTTGGCTGCTTCCTCTGGACAGACTTGAATGTCACACGATCCTCTGATTGCCAGCAGGATTTTTCATTCTCTGAGGAAAACTATTTTAATATTAGCAAATGGATTTTAGGTCTCTTAAAACTCACTCTGTGTTCGTTTCTTTAAATTGTCTCTCTTAAGTTAAGACTTGCAGTCTCCAATGGGAACATTTTGAATCCTGCTGAGATAAGAGTCCTTAACCTACAGCTTTACAACATGGATACCACTGGGAAAACACACACTAAATAACCAGGCTGGGGAGGGAATGAATGAACCCAATGCAAATTAAGGGAGGCAATTAGACCACACAGAAAGGATTTGGAAATCATTTCAAAGAGGAGTGAGAGGGTTGATAGCTGGGGAACCCAAGAACTTTGTATAAAATGACAGATCTGATGACAGTGAAACCAAAAGAAGCTGGCAGAAGTGAAGGATTGGACTCATACGTCGTAAATTCTCACATCCTGTTTGTCTGTTAAACAATGGGTGTTTTAAAGATACAAGTAAATTACAGGCTAAATATTCAATGTTAAGAATGCCTACCAAATGAATGGAACGAGGCTCACTTGCTCTCTCTCTGTGTCTCTCTTTCTCCTCTCCTAACACACATACATACACCCACATGCACACATGCACGTGCACACACAGGCACACACAAGCACAAAGACTTTTGAATATGTGGGATGCCATTACAAAACCAGACAGGAGTATGTGTAAAAAATATCTGAGTAGGCTCCTTGTTCTCTGTGTGACACTCTTCAAATCTATATCACCTATCTTAGAATATTCAGATTACAATATCCTTCTGCCTGCCTGGGAAGATCGATTTTATTAGCAGGGCTGATTTGGTTATACAAATTCTTTGACTCATGCTCCCAAATGATCTTATTCCAGAGGACAATCATGTGTGCAATTCTGATATCTTCCTAAACGGAAACTATTTTGAAAATAAATCCATTGATAAAATCAACTCAGGAAAACACATTTTGAAGTATGAAAGTACGAGCATTATTAGAAGTCATGCAGCAAAAACACCAGTGATATTTTTTAACCAGAAAATAGCTTTAAATAAAATTTAGAGGAATTTATTATTTTGGATTCAGTTCCTGCACATGGCCCAGCTGATCAGGTCAAAACCGGAGTGAACTTAAGAATCACTCTGGCTAGTTCCACAAAGTCACACTGAAGATGATTGAGGGCTAATTTTCAAAACACACACACACACACACACACACACACACACACACACACACAGCCAAACTTAAACAAACCAACAAAAACCAGAGCCCACAACCAATCCAGACAAGTAAACACAAGTAAACACCAGGATGGTAAGAAAGAAGAAGGCACTTTGCAATAATCAATCTGCTTTTTGTTCTCCTTTCTTCCTTGTTTCTTCATCCATTTCTACCTAGAAAGCTCCCTTCCTCTGTTCAATTCGTTAGAATGCATATCTATTTCACAGATGAGACGATGTCCAATTCATTAAGTGTTAACAAAAGCCAAGTAGATCATTGAGCTGAATTAGTCTTTGCATAGTAGTTACAATAGAATAGTGATGCACCTTCACAGGAAAGAGTGAGACAGGCCCAATTTGAGACGTGTGAAATAGAAAAAGTCAATTATTATATTCAAGTGTATCACCTAAGTGGCTACTAGAAAGTCAATTCCCTGTGTACAAGAAAACATGAAAGGCTAATGAGATGGGAAGAGCAGTTAATATCACCAAAGGAGACCAACAGCCAAGTTTCTTTTCACATCCCAACAAGGAAGAGTTCCCTTTTACCCTGGCTTCCAGTTCCTATGAAGAAAAACTTGTTTGAGCAAGCCAATCCAAACTCTGCCTACCCTGACACTGCTCCCTGGGGGAGGAGCCAACAAGGGCAGAGTGTGCTCTGTGGAGCCCACCGGGAGAAACCCAGCAACTCTAGCTCTGCCTGGGACCCACTGCTGTGTCTCATTCAGGGCTTAAGTGATGGAGGTCGGCTGTGCCTACAGATCTAAAGCTGTAGTCTCTAATGCATCTTTTGGGAGGCCACTGGCCTGAATCCTGCCCCCCCTCCCACCCATCTTTCAAATGGTTCTAAATTCAGGTAGGAAAGGGATTAATTGCTTACATATTTTGCTGAAGCACCAACAACTGATTAAAAAAATGTGAAATGTAAGAAGTATGTTATCAGTCAGATAAAAATAAGTTGAGCTTATTTTCTGGAGAAGAAACAAAATAAGAAAAGAAGAAAGCCAGTTCTCTTCATCTTTGTTTACACTGACGAAGGACATCGTGCAGCAAAGACCCAGCACACAGGGACCAACGTGTTCCTCTTGTTGAGGGCTAACCAATCAGAGAAGAGGTAAAACATCAAAAAAGTCTGGAAGAAAAAAGATAATCATGAATTTTGCTCCTCTTTACTCTTTCAATGACAAAGCAACTGCAAATGTTTGGGAGGGAAGCACAACAGTAGTTGTTGTGAGGCCAGGGAGCAAAATTAGACTCTAGACATTAGGTAATTGATTCTGAAATGTAGATAAGGATCTATAGTATTAAGTCTAGAAGAGTTATTGGCTCAGAGAAAGAAGAGAGAGACAGCAGAAATGGGAGGTGACCTGGCCAAACACATACAAAGCAGTGCAATTGCAGCACTCAGGTAATGTGCTGTTTAATTTAAACTAAGAAAGATGGCCAAACACATACAAAGCAGTGCAATTGCAGCACTCAGGTAATGTGCTGTTTAATTTAAACTAAGAAAGAAAATGACTCCACTTTTCTTATAATAAATTGAGAGTACCTCATGGAAATCCTTGCTTTCAATGTAAACAATTCAGTAAGGACTTCAGGACGGCAAGGTCTTTATTAAGTAACAAGCGACTGAGACTCATACCTTATCCTGGCTCCTTTCTTGGCAAGCATGGCTGCTTCGGCCCCATCCCGCAGAGCTGACCAACTCTCGCTCTACTCCTGCGCGTTTTCCTCAACACCGTCACTTCCTGTTCCTCACCAGCCTTACTCCGTCTCCTCTTAAAGCTAGACCGGCTGGCCCAGTGTTTACAGATTCTGAGCTCAACGCCAAAGAATTTGTTTGGAAATCATCTCTGTCTTACTGTCTGCATGATCTTAGACAAGTTAACAAATCTTGCCCTGTCTTAGTTTTTTCAGAGATAGTACCTTGCAATGATAGTATATATTCACAGGGTTGTTGTGAACACTTGGTAAAATAACAAATACAGAGCAGGCAGCAGAGTGCCTGGCGCAGTGAAAGATCTTAATAGAAGGTGGTTGCGATGACTAGGCTGGCCTTTCCCATTTTCTAGCAAAGCTCCTACAATACGATATTTCAACTGCCTGTAGACCTGTCTGCATGTCTGATTGCATGTATGCTGTGAACTGGCAGTTGAATCATGAGTGGCTGGGACATCATGAATCCCCATATGATCTCAGGTATAGTACTGTCCCTTAATTATTTCGATGAGTAAACTTACATTGTTTTTGACCATACATGACGCGGGTATGAATGGTTTATAGGTGAAAGGGCGTGCTAGAGAAAAAGTTGTCCAGGTCTAATGAGATCATTGCTTATTTTTTAAGCTATTAAAAAAGCAGAGTCTGCATGCTATTTTGGTAACATTCTCCAGTTAACATTTTCTTCAAGTCCAAAACATACCTCTGTTTTAAAATAAAAGTCTGTCACTTTTTTTTTAACATCAGTAGAAAAAGAACACACCTGCCTCCATTCTCAATAAAATGCAAGTGTTCACACTAGCTCTCTTTTATCCTTCTCTTAGGAATATAAGCCTATTTCTTTAGCCTTTTGAATTTGTCTTTTTTCTTCCAGAATGTTTATATATATATATATATATATATATATATATATATATATATATATATATATATATATTTATATATATACATATAACCAAATAATGCAAAACACAAACAGTCACAAAATTTATGAAACCTTAGATACTTAGATGTGGTTCATTTAATATCCCCCAAAAGGAAAAATTTAAAACAGCCCCCCTTTTTTTGGTCGTATCCTAGTACTGGTCAAGGCCAGAGCCTTTACTCTAAGCTACATTCCTGGTCCACTTTTTTAAATTTTAATTTTAAGACAAGGTCTCGCCAAGTCTGTAAATTACAGAGGCTGGGCTTGTATCCTCTTGACTTAGCCTGGGGTAGTGCTAGGCGCACAAGCCTGTGCCAGCAGGCCCAGCTCAGTCTGACTTTTTGAAGAGCTGCATTTATTCAAAAATAGTGGTTTTCAAAATACTATTATGTGATTGAATAAAATCTTAGTATTTTTCAACAGGTGAACTAATTGGTCCTTTTTACTTTTATAAAAATATAATTTCAAGTGGCTAAAAGAGGAAATAGATGCATTAAGAACCTTAAAATGTTTTATCCTTTGACATATTAGCTATAATTCCAGAGTGCTATTGTAAAAAGAATTACTTGTAGGCTCACAAAGACATAAAATAAAGCAATAAAAAATAGAGAAAGTCTCAATTCTAAATGTTAGGGAATCATTGAATAAGAAATAGTTTGTCTCAAAAAAAATTCTTGTACAACATAGCCTCTCCTGAAAAAATAAAAACAGTATTTTCACAAAATTTTATGTGCACACTTGAAATAACGTTTTAAATATTTTTGACATTAGAAAATGTTTATGTTACAACAGATCTTTTAAAAACTAATTTATTTATCATGTTAAATATTAATAAGAAAGACTTAAAAGAGCAAGACTTAAATGTTCTACTAGACATTTGTCATATATGTGGTCTTCTGGGGTATAATTCTAAGGTTCAGTAGTCTGTGCTATCTGGACATACCTTAAAATCAAGAGAGTCTGGAATGCCCATGTAGTCCCACAGCTAAGCAACCTCCTTCCAAGCCTGGCCACATATTGAGTTCAGGCACAGCCTGGAATAAAGAGAAAGATCCTGTCAAAAAAGAGAAAGAAATATGTGTTGGGGACACAACTCTTTCTATTTAGGTTTATTTATTTATTTTTATTTCTACATTGTGACCACTAAAGAGATTATGTCAACTTGAGGCAATTAAGAAACACATCCAGAGTAGGGCTTACAGATGTGTGGGGGTGATTTGTGGGCCAGAAAATGAGGGGAGAAAACCCACCCAGATGTGGGAGGCCCAACTGGGAGCTCAAACTGTATAAAAGGAAGGAAGAAGAAAGATTGTTACAGCTTTTTCCTCAGGGAAAGCTCTCGCATTTGCAATTGTCTATGGATGCCAGCTTGATTGCTACACACCACAGATCTTCATCACAGATTCACTCCATTCTCGACTTGGGCCTGTCTACCTGTCTCTGATCTTCAGTCTCTGGTCTTTGCCATTGTTCTTTGAACAGTCAAGACCCACAGCAGTCTTTCTCCAGCCATTCTGCAGTCCTGGATGGGTGTTGTACATCCCCGCTGGGCAGCCATAGGACACCTTAGCTCTCACACATGCAGGCTGCCATCTTGGACTATCTCTCTTCTCAGACTTGTAGGCCCTCCAAATTGATTCCTTTTTCTTATAATTTCTGTCAATTCTGCCTCTTGTAGAACCCAAACTAATTCATATGTGTGTGTACTTCTTTATTCCTCTCTAGAAAAAGAGTAGCTTGCCTTCAGCCTTTCTGTATAGAAGTGTTACTGGCCAATTAAAGGCCAATTTAATACTTTTAATACTGGTCCATTTGCCCATAACTGGCTCAAATCACACACTGTGATAAACAGAGAAAAAAAGTGTTTATTGAAAGTCACCTTTTGGGGAGCTGGTGAGAATAATTTTTCCCAAATTGCCCACCTCTCCCACTTGTCTCTGTGAACCAGGGACATTTATGGAACATTTATTTCCAAAGGGAAGGAAACGTTACAGATTTAAGGTTACAAAATAAATTTTTGCAATCTATCGTTGACTTGCAAGTTGTTTGCTTATCAACATTTGCATAGACTTTGTTGCCCTTTCTGCCCCGAGTCCTTTGTACCACTTGTAGATGTCACTGAGGCTAGGGAAAGGGTCTGAAAAGAATCTGCTCTTCTTTCTATGGCAGGCACCAGCACATCTGTACTTCAGTATTTCCTCTTCCTTGTTGTCGTTTCCCCCCTCCAGAATCGTATCTTGCCTGGGAAAGGAGGGGATGGAGCACTTCTGGAAAAATGCTATCCTGCTGCTGTCAGAAGGAGGAGAAGGGCTTCGTGCTGTAGGCAGATGGAAAAAGTTGGGAGTTAGCAGAGTCAGCAGCAGTCAATATGGTGGACTTTGAAGAGGGAGATGAAATGCAGCGGAGTCAGAGGCCGCTTATATAACTGGAGCTCTTTTGGAACTCTCTTCTGCTGAAATCTTGGAAGGAATTGCTTTGCTTTTATTAGGGAAGCAGTCAACTATAAAAGGAGATGAATTTAACGTTCCTCAGAAAGCATTGATAATATTGTGTATAATGGGGAAATGCAGGAGTTACAAAGAAGCAATTTACACAATGGAAAGCAACATGAAAGCTGTAATTATATCAGTCTATTGAACGTGCAGCTTTATTGACTTGGGAGTCGGCATAAAGGAAAGGGCACATTTAATAAATGAGCAGATCAATGAGTTTCTGCAAAGCGAAAATACATGAAACAGACACAATAAAAAACAGTACTGACGCCGTCTCAGAGGCGTGTTCTTCCCTCTTCCCATCACTACACATTACTCACACAGCCATAATCTCAATAACCAACACATTACATCATAGGTTATCATCATATAAGATAACCATATGTTAATTCTGACTCTTTGGAGCATTATATAAAATGACCCTTACAGTACATAGTCTTTTGTCAATGAGTTCTTTAATTCAACATATTCTATGCAAATGTGTATTATTGAATTGTGCTGTTGATCATTTGAGTCATCTGCAGTCTTTTATATTATCAATTAGCCTGCCGAGAACATTCACCTATGTGTTCTGAAAAGCGCATTTCTGTTGGATATGCATATAGAAGCAGAAATTGTGCACCACAGGCATATTTAAGCTAGCTGGAATTGCAGGATTTTTTTTGATTTGCAAATGTTTCATTTTACATAAACATGTGAACGTTAATATTCTTTCAATTTACAATGGAAAGTACTTTCGTTACTTTCACAAATAAATGTGATTTAACAAATTCATTTAATAAAACTACATTTATCCATCTTCTATGTTATGATCAACTTAACATACCTTTTTTTCTCTGTTTTTTTGAGACAGGGTTTCACTGTGCAGTTTTCTCTCCTTTTGCATTATTTTAATAGCCTTAATTACTCCATGGTGACATGATTTTTTGCATTATTAACAGATACAAAAATTGGCTCTTTTAAAAATATTTTCCATAACCATTTAATAATTAGGAGATGTCATTTATTTACTTGGAAAATGTTAAGGGACACTGTGTGCCAGATACTATGCGATTCTCCAGGATATATCATCTGCTATGGTTTGGATTTGGAATATTCCCCAAAGCATAATGTATTTGGATATAGTAGAATAACTATGGAACTATGTGCTGTTAAGAGATGGGGCGGGTATGGAAGGGGCAGATGCTCAGAATTTGATCTGGAAGAATTGTGTCTATTTTTTGAGACTGGGTGGTACCCGGGGATGAGCTTTCAGGTGTTTGCTGTTGGTGTGTAGGCCAGGAAGTGAGGAAGGAGCTCCCTCCTTGTGTGAGAATGGCCCAACTGACAGCTTGAACTAAGTAAAGAAGGAAGAAGAAACATCATTGCAGCTCGTTCCTGGGAAAGCTCTAGCCTTGCCCGAGTCTCCGGACATCTGCTTGGCTCCTGCTTCGCTTGGCTTCTGTCTGCAACACTGTAAGCAGGTCTTCAGCCTCTGCCATGTGCTTCCACTATTGCTGGCTGCTTATGAATGGACTGAGGGAGGTCTTCTGAAAATAAATCTTTCCTTCCTAAGCTGTAGAAGTTGGGTATTCTGTCACAGCAAGAGAAAGTAACTAAGACATCATCAGACAAAAGAAAGTTTGTACTTTCATGGTGAGGAAGAAGGATAGCAGGTGGCATATTCAATTGCAAAATAAAGAAAAATAATGTGAGGACTACATGGCCAGGAGCAATGCAAATGGTCTGAGATAGCATCCTGGAGAAGTAGACATTATAGCAGAGATAGAAGAGGACGGGGTGCTGGTATCCGGGGAGGAGTCAACGAGAGGAAATAGAACAGCATATTTTAGTAACAAAGTAGCCAGCATGGATGGACCTAAAGAATTTAGGGAGGAGAAGTAGGATTGGTAGCTGAGAGTAAGACTGTGTCAGGTTTCACAAGCTAATGACCTGAATTTGATCTCGTGGAGATGGGGACTTGACTGGAGAATTATAATTGGCACAACATGCTCCGATTTGTTTTAGAAGGATTTTCTGTGTTCCATAGTGTCTTAGTCACTTGCCCGTCACTGGGACAAAATATCTGGCAGCCAAAACTGAAAGGAGGAGAGATTTATTTTGGTTCAGTCTAGACTCAATTACCTTCAAAGCAGAAGGAGAATGGGAGAAAGGCCTGGTGGAGGGCAGCAGCTCATCCTGTGGCAGCCAGGCAGCACGGACAGAAGGGAGGAGCCAGGGAGGGAGAAAGGCATGCCTCCACTGGTCCGTCTTCTTCAACCATTGTTTTCTAAAATCACTACTTTAAAATATTTAAATGAAACAGAAACATGTAACTGAAGTATAACACAATTGCTGCATGGTTGTAATCTTTTAGAAGATTATATATAACAGAATATCTTTTGTCTTCGAGATTTATAGTTTTTTGGATATATTTTCTTTGGTTTGAATCTGGAGTGTTTTCCAGAAGCCTCATGTATCTGGATGTAGCAAGACATCTATGGATCCACGTGTTGTTGAGAGATAGGGCCCGGCTGGAAGGAGCAGATGCTTGGGGCTTGACCTAGAGGGATTGTATCAATCTATTGATACTAAGACGCACCCAGGGCAGAGCTCTCAGGTATGTGTTGTTGAATCGTGAGCCAGGAGTAGAGAGAGGGGCACCCATCCTGGTTATGGGCATCCCCACAGTTTTGAAGTAATTAAAGGAAGGAAGTAGAGATACTGTCACAGCTGCTTCCTGGAAAAGCTCTGGCCTTGCCTGAGTCTTCAGACATTGACTTGGTCCTCACTCACTTGGTTTTCTGTTTGCAGCGCTGTAAGCATCTCTCCAGCCTTCGCCATGTGTGTTCACCAGTGCGGGCTGCCCATGTGTGGGCTGTGAACTTCTGAAACTGAGAGCTAAAATAAATCTTTCATTGCTTAAATTACAGGTGCTGGGCAGTCTGTCCCAACAACAAGAAAGTAACGAAGACAATATCTGACCAGATCATATAACACAGATATTCTTTTAGTTTAAGTGCTCATACATAGTGCAAGGTAGCAGTCTTTTTTGTCATAGTCACCACTCTGCTGGGGGAATGTTAATCACTATTACATGATGAATTTTTACTGTTCAGAAATAACCTCTGTGTTCTTAAAGTACTTTCATCTTTCTCCCCAATATACCTACTTGATAAAATGCTGAATGAACCAAACTCATCTTTGCTCTCCACCATCCAAGTCCCACACTGCCCGCCTTTTACTCCCATATCTGGCAGTTCCTTATTGAACTCTTTCCTTCTTCTTTAGATGTCTAAAACTTGGAGTTCTACAATAAAAATATCTAACATCTTCTTTCTCATAAATACTTCCCCTCAGCAATTTTATATCTGTCAAGGATTTACTATCAATCCACCAGAGACCAACAACTATAGACCTCTTTGACAACCTGTCCTCTCGACATCTCATTTAGATGTCTAATAAGCATCTCAAATATGTGTCTGTAACTAAACTCTTGGATTTCTCCCTAAAATCTGCTTCTTCATCAGTCTTTTCCCATCTAAATACTCATTACATAGATAGCCATTATAGTAAGCTGAATGGTGTCCCCCGAGAAGAGAAATCCAGATGCCAGAATCTGTGATTGTGATTTTACTTAAAAACGTATCTTTGTAGATGCAATTAACTGAAAGATCTCAAGGTGATATCATCTCAAATTGTCTAGATGGATTTAAAAATCCAATGATAAGTGAAAAGTATAAATATTTAAGTGAGAGAAATGGAGAAGATCATGTAAAAACAGAATAGAATGTTACAGATTTACAAAAATAAAAGTCTAAGAGTGTCCAGCGTCATCAGAAACTGGAAGAGGTGAGGGAAAGTTCTCTTTGGGAATCTTTGCAGGAGTCAAGCATCTAAATGTTGGATTTTTGTTCTCCAGAACTGCAATGGATGGATTTCTATTGTTATGAATTACTAAATTTGTGTTTATCTACTACAGCAACTTCAGGAGTCTCAGAGAATTACTTAAACATTTCTTTTTCTTTATTCTTCTCATGTACTCCACCACCTCCACAAGGATTCTACTTCGAGCCCGTCACTTAAATAAATGGACGGTTCTCAGATTTCTTTCCTAGCAATTTATCACTTGACTTGAAGCTTGGCTGTCATTATCTTTTGCCTTCTCTCCTGTAATCCGCACGGCGTTATTTCCACTATTGACCCAGTTAGTCCACTTTATAGCCAATTTTAAAACTAAAAATATAAAACACATCCTTTTAACAAATTTAAAATAAATATTCTCATTATTCCACTTAAACGCTCTTTGTAGTTTTCCATTACAGCTGGCTTCCAGCCAAGGTTTCCAGATGACTTCTACACGCCAGTTCTGCACCCGTCTCTTCAATACATCTCCCACATCTCTCCTTCTCTGCAGCTCTGTCACTCTCTTCCGTCAAATTGCCCAGTTTTTATGTTTCACAGCTACCATTTAAGCTTCTCAGAATGTGTTTCTCCTTAGTCATTGCCTGGTACATTTATGCTCTTCTTTCAGCGTAAATGTCATTTGCTAAGAGAAATAGATTCCATGGTCATACATTTAAGCTTTCTCATAGGCACCTGCATTTTTTCACAGAATTTATAATTTTCCATTCTGTAGATATACCAGAGATTGTTTCTTTAGTGTTCATCGCTCCCGCTAATCTGCCCATTAACGTAAAACTCATACCCAGCTGAGCAGCCACGACAGTCAAAGCACTAGTCCTAACCTTCCCTAACTTCTAGTCTGGCAACTTCCCAGCTACGTAACTGAATTTGGATATTTTGTCCTTTTCAGCAACTGAGCAACTCTCAAACCCAACTCATCAGACAAGAATAACTCAGCTTGTTCTCTGGGCTCTGTTTCGCCTGTACCATGCCTATCACCCAACGGAGAGAAGGTGATTCTCCTGTGACCTCTGATTTGCTCTCCTTGCCTCTGAGGTCAAAGCAGTCCCCGAGTTTGTAGGTCTTGCATTTGTTTTGTCTCCGTCTCTATTTTGTTTGTACCGCCCTCCTTCTGGATCTGGTCATATCAACCCATATCAACCATGGCACTATTGACATTTTGTTTTAGGTAATTCTTTTATATGAGGAATCATGCTGTGCATTGTGGGACAATTAGCTGCATCCTCGGTTTCTACTCCCCAGACGCCAGCAGCATCTTGATTTGTTAAAAAACAAGAGTGTCTGCAGACATTGACCAGTGTCCCTTGGGAAGCTAAGTCACACCTGTTGAGAACACACTGGTGGAGACGTGCTGAAAAAAAAAAATAAAGGACGCAGTTAAGTTTTAGAAAGTTAGCTTGCTTCCTTAGTTTTACTTCCTCAAAATATTTTCTTTTCAATCTCAATCATTCAACACAATTTTTAATGAAACATGCAGCATGCACTGTGGAACTTTCTAGGCAGCATGACTTCATGGCGATTAACTGAAGATCTCACACTGGTCCTGTTTGTCCCAGAATTTTATATATTAGCTCTGTCACTAAACTCCTCACAATTTTTCTGTGTAGTTGTGTCTGCATGAAACAATATTTTGTAATCCCTGTTCCCCTTCTACACATGGGTCTCAGTATCAACTTTCCAAGCTAATGTCCCTTATTTTTCTCAGCCCATGCCTTCTCAAACAGTGTGTCTACTCACTACACCTGCAGATTTGTTCGTGTTCTCATCATTTCAATTCTGTTAGTTTTCCTGACTTTCTTGACCCGACTCAAATTCACCCCTATATTTTCTGTCTGTTGGAACCTTTACCTCTTGTCCATTCTGACAACACCTACTGGTACTGACTTGGCATTCATTGTGACTTTACCTAGGTTATGTGTTAGGGTCATCTCAAGTACATTATAAGTGCAGTTAGGACAAAACATGTATTTCCATATCCCCTTGTGATGCTAACTAATTATATATTTCTATATTATTATGTTTCAAGTCACCCAAGTTTGTCAGTGGATTCTTCATATCAATATTGCACACATTAAGGGATTTATCAGCATTTGTAGTTTTAATCGGATAATACTGGGGTAGGGAGAGGGAATGTAGGGAGAAAACAACATTGTGTCCTGGAGAGGGAAATGTTTTGAATGTAACATCACAACTAAAATGAAGAGAAAATGAATTTTCTTAGAGTGTGAATTTCAAATTCCACGAATTCTTGCCAGGCAGGAGCACAGTTTTGTTCAGCTACCACAGTTGTGCCACAGCCAAACTCTACATTGGAAGAGATAAGAGTAACACGGAACTTCAGTATGAAATTTAGAAAAAGTATTGGCTCCCCCTCACCTCTTTTATAGTGTTTGAGCCTACTGAGCTGTATCCTCAGCCCTCCTTTTGTTTTTATTTCTTTGTTTTTCATTCTTTTTTTTGAGAGTTCTCACCAGGTTACACAAGTTGGCCTTGACCTTGTGATCCCTCTGCCTCAGCCTCCCTAGTGGCTAGGATTACAGGTGGGTGCTGCTTTCCCCACTGAGACAGAGGCTTTAAAAAGAAAGTGTAACATTCCTAAGAAATCACATTTACTGTCAGAATGCAATTTGATACTCTGATAAGTTGAAACGTCTTCTGTAATAGAAAATCACAAGTTATTCCAAAGCTTATGCCATTTATTACAAGTCATCATTTAAGCCTTGAAAGGGACATTTAGAAAGATAGGGAGCTTTTAAAATTGAATCGAATGTTTAAATCGAATATTTGTGACTATCATTCTTTAAAAAAATTTTGCTTATTTCTCATATTTTTTGTGAAGGACCTTTTTTTCTTGCTAGCAGTGAGGTGGAGAGATATGGTAGTTCTTAGAATAATGCTAAGAATAACAGACAAAAATAAAGTAACATAAATTTAAGGTAAAATATATGGGGACTGCAACCCAGTGAGTTAGCCATGTCCTCTTGATTCCCTGACCCGCATCCTTTTCACGCACCTACAGTGACATTAATTAGCTGGGCAAAGAGTCTGGGAAGATAATCTCTCTTTAAATTTGTTTGGACTTTTCTACAGATCAGAGGGCACTGTTTGCCTCCTGGTCACTGTTAAATTAAAATGATGGGATGGCGCTGCTGTGGATTGAGCTCCTGAACTTGGCCCCAACAGATAGACCAAAAAAACCGAAATCGCTTATGCTAAATACCACAGAACCAAGCTGAAAGAGGGAATGGATAAATCTTAAGATAAGGAATATTTTCCTTAAAACAGGAGATTCATGAATACTCAAATGAGCATAATAAAAAAAAATTCCCTTTTGCTTTAATTCCTACACCAAAGAAGTAACCTGATAGTAACCAATCAATTTTTTATTGGTCTGATTCTTTTTCCTACATTACAGAACCCATTGTTGAGCTATTGCCCAGGGGCGCTTTCATTATATTTTGTACAATTCAATTCTAGTTTGTATTCTATTTTCATTCTATTTTTTACATTCTATTTAGGTCACTTTGATTATAAAACTTGAATAAAAGCTGATTAGATATACAATATATTTGTTGAATTTTGAGATAACTATGAATTAGGAACAAAGCCTTCAATAAATGGATTTTAAGTCCAGTTTAGTGGTAGAGGCTGTAATCCAAAAGTCTGAGAGATGACGGAGGATCACAAGTTTGAACCCAGCTTAGGCAATTTGGCAAGACCTTGTATAAAAAATTTTTAAAAAGAAAGGAAGAGAAAGGAAAAAAGAAAGAAAGAAAAAAGATAATTGTAGTGGATTCAGGGAACTTGGTGAAAACATCCATCTCTATTTGGCTCATGTAGTCTCTCTGGTATATTATTATTCTGAAATTTGTCAAAAATACCAGAAAAGGGCTATGCCTGTTCATTCAGTACCCACTGACTAAAGAAAGTGTCTTAGATGATCAGTGGGAACATACCAAAGGGGGATGGTACGAGCCAATCACCTACATGAAGACTATTTGTGCGTGCAAGATTTTAGGAAAGTTAAATTACCACAAAGCTCTTTGAGGTTTGAGCTGTTGCTAGTGATATTGGGGTAAACAAGGTTTTTTTATTTTTTCTGTTAGTTGTTTACAGTTAGCCCCAAGCATAGCAGCCTGTGTTTTCCCAGTTTGCTCCTGCTATTAGCTTTCAGAAGTATTAGAGCCCTGGTTTCAGTTGACCTCTATCCTCCTGAAACCTCTTTCACTGCCTACCTTGATCATCCAATCATCTCCCCTCATCATCTCATTTGTTTCTGTTAACACAACACCTGGCTACCCCGGGGGTCAGCTTGAAGTCTGACTCACTCAACAAATATTTATTGGTCAACTACAAGAAGCCAGGCCCTGGGCTGGTTGCTAAGGATGCAGAGTTGAATAACACTGTCCTTAATGTTGTGTTACAGCCTAGTAATGTGGGAACAGTCATGTACTCTTGTCTCCTGACAAATTTCTTGAAAACAAACAAACAAACAAACAAAAGATCAGTTTAATAAAAAACATAAAGTTTTTTTAAAAGAAGAAGATAACAAAAAATAAAATGAGGTAAAATTATAGGCCAGATTGGTCTAGAATAGCTACGAGACAACTTTTAGTATAAGTTAAATTTGGATCAACAGTTTCTAAGATACCATGGGATTGTCGGTTCCCCTCAAATCTGAGACTAGTTTTATTGCTCACTGCAGATTTTTCAACTGATCCTACTTGATCCTGAATTTCTATTTTTTGTTGGTAATTGTTCTAGACCCCAGGAAACAGAAATTGTATTTTTCTCCAATGATTTTTCCTTCAAGTTTATACTATATTGAAAAAATCTTACATTATTTTCTCTCCCCTTCTAGAATCTTCCTTTTGCCCATAGCCCCTTGCTTTTTTGGCTTATTCTTTCTTATTACTAACCTTCTTTTCAACCATATTTGGCTTCTCTACCTTCTGCTTCAAGGCTGTAGTTCTATAAACACCAATTATTTATTCTCCACTAATACTTTCTTTCTGAGGAAAAAGTAAATCTCAACCAAAATCCTCCAGTGGAGGCAGCACTATTATCATGTGAATTATGACAACTGATTGTACCGAGGATAGAAAACTGACTCAAATCAGGCTTGTCAGCAAGCACCATCTTGGGATTTTGACACAGAGATACACCTACTCTGGTTATAGTAGCGTATTCACCGTGCAGCTACTTGGAGTTCAAGCTCAAATCAAAGCCATGGTCAGCCAAGCCTACATTATGATTGTCGGCATTGAATTGCTGTAATAAAATATCAAACGTAAGCTTATTATGAAAAATAAGAAGATTATTAACTCAGTTCCAAACGGTATAGTGTAGGCTTTATGATGAGCATCTGTACTTGGCAGCATCACCTTATAAGTGTTGTTAACAATGGAAGAACATCATATGAGTACAAGCAAAAAATTACTTCTTGAAACAAGAGCTTCAATGCCAGGAAAGGGCAGGCTTGCTCCTTTTGTATGGTCCTCTCGGTAGAAATGCAAAGTCTTGAATGAAAACTCCTTCCCAAGGCCCTAACAACCTCTCTCTAGGCCACACCTCTGCCTTTTATTCCCCACTGAAAACTGCAAAACTGAAATTTCCTTTGGTATTGAGGATAGATTTTTTTCATATCGAATTTCTCAAAATAATGACAAAGCTCTATTGTGCAACATTTCTGCATATTGGAGAAGTTACCACATAGGTAGCATAGATGACTAAAAGGGCCCATGGACTGAGAACAGAAAGAAGTGTTTAATATTCACGGAGCCAGGAAGGAGGCGCTACCAATCTGGAGCTACCCCTTCCGGTTCCCTACCTGGCTTGTCCTTCCTGCCCTGCACCCTCATACCTTCTACCAGGTGTCTTCTAAGCTACTTGGGCATCTTGAACTTGAGCTCCTTCATCAGCCTCATAGAGCCAATTAGAATACTGAATGGTGGTCGCCAAAGGATGAGTCCATGTTTTAACTCCAGAACCTGCCAATGTTACCTTTCTTATGAAAAAAAAAAAAAAAGACATTTGCAGGTGTGATTAACTGCCTTGATATGAGGAGGTCATTCTAGATTGTCTGGCTTAAGCGTGGGTCCTAAATTCAATGACAGATGTCTTTAAAAACAATTCACAGGGCAACTGTCTTAGACAGTGCAGACTCCTGTAACATAATATACAAAAAACAAACAAATAAACAAAACAAGATTTAAACAACAGAACTGTATTTCCCAGAGTTCTGGAGGCTAGCATACTGAGAACAGGGGGCTAATGTAGGTGGCTGCTAACTTTTGAGTGTTCACAGCCTGAGAAAACAAGCAAGCCAGTTTTCTGACCCTTTTTATAAGGAAACTAATCTTAATTGTTAGGGCTCCAACCTTGTGACCTAATCACCCCCCAGAGGTTCCACTTCTTAATACTGTCATATTGAGGACAGGATTTTAACATACAGATTCTGGGGAGAACACACACATTCAGCTCACAATCACAGGTTTGAAAGAAGAGGATGAGATAAAATAAACTTGCAGTCAGAGACTGGAGTGGTGCCACCACAGGCCACAAGGCAAAAACCGCTAACAACTGCCAAAAACTACAAGAGGCAAAGCAACACGAAGCACTTGAAGCACCAAGTAGAAAGGTGACCCTTGATTTCGGACTTGTGGCCACCGGCACTGTGAAAGAACAATGCTTATTGTTTAAAGTCACAGGCTTGCAGTCATTTGTTACAGCACCACAGGAAACTAACGTGCTATCCTCATCCCCAGCTGGCTGCGTGCGGGTGGGAACTGATTACCTCAACCCACCAGAGCAAGAAGGGCTCTCATTGGGCTCATTGTTTTGGGGGCTCACAGTGTGCACTGGGCTGTCCTGTCACCCCAGCCATGCTGAGTTGGCTTAGGTCTGAGGGGGTCAGAATATTGCCACATTCGCACGCAGTTCTGTGGTATAGACATGTTGTCCTGGGGAAACAAACATTGCTGCTAGTAGTAAGCAACAACTCTGATTGTGATTTGATCTCACTAGCATCACTGAGTCTGTATTAGAAAGAGCAATTTTTCTATAAAAATTAGTTTTAGTAGGAAAAATGTAGGTTCATGGTGAGTCATTATTAAGAAGATCACCTATCAGAAAATATTTCTGACTTTCCTTTTGCTTCTTTTTGGAAACACTTACTGTTCATGATCTAAAACACCCCGAAGATGGGGTGAGTGATAGCAGAAACCATTTGCTTTGCTGTCTTCTCTCTTTTGGTTTGGGCTTATATTAAATTCATGCATTCATTTACTGAGCTTTATTTTTACTAGTTCCCCAATGCAGTTCTTTCTGAGAAATAAATGAAGTTCTGAGATATCTTCTTCTACCCACCACAGTTACAAATTCACTTTTCACAGCTTCTGCCTCGGTACCCCACTCAATTAACAACCCCTTGTCTCTGCCCAATGATTTTCCTGGACATGATTGCAGAGCTTTTGTCTTGTATAATCATACAAGACACACACACACACACACACACACACACACACACACACACACACACACACACATCTGGACATGCCAATGAGATTTGAAGAAAAAAGATATTTTTTTCTTCAGAGATCACATTGACCATTTAAGAAGCTAACACAGTTATCTAGGTTATCAGGAAATGGATGAAATTATTACTAACCTTTTTTTTATAACAGCTTCCTTCAGTGACCTCTGTGTTGTCAAAACTTTCACAGGGAGCCATGCTGGGAAACCATGCCTCATTAAAGCATTTTTCAAAAAAGTGTATGCAGACAGTGTTGTAACTATTGTTATTGTTATTATAGTGTAGACTTACATCATTCATGTGGGTGAATTCAGCGTAGAGTACTATGGTACTCTATCTCAGCAATATGCAGGCTATACCACAGCCACACACAGAAATGGCAATTTCTAACCTTGGAATCCTTAGAAACTGGGACAACGAATTTTCCTAAAATGACCTGAGGTCATAATTTGTAGAAAACATTATAAGGAAAATACTAGACAGCTTGAAAATGTAAAATTGGTTATTGACTAGTTTCTTGAAATCTTGGGGCAGAGGGGGACAGAGGAAAGGTAGCTTCCCTCTTCTGGGCTGCGGCATGACAATGCTCAGCTGAGTGCAGGGACCGTGTTGGCAGTGGCCACTGTCATTTCTGGAAGCCTCCTGGGATGAGGACAGAAGTAACTTCAGGTGTAGCAGCTGCACACAGGGCATCTGCTCTAGAACTGCTAGGGTATGAACAGTGCTGAGGGAAGTGCCCTCTGCTTTGTAGATGGGAAGTTTAGGCCTGATCCTTAGGGTATCAGCAGACCCTGACATACTTTAATCATCCCGGGAATGGGCTCTTGGAGGACAATGGCATTCTACTTATGTAGGCAGGTACGGTTTGTTTTCCTTTTGGTCCCTTAAGGGGCCAGTGATATGACCAGAGATCTACACCATATGCTTCATTTTACAGGTTTTGAAAATATCATTTAAAAAATCCAGGCTTTTGTCTAAGATCCCAGTTTACAAGAAGCAAAATCAGAATCAAACCAGGCTGTCTGGGTAGAGATATACATTCAGCTTGACTTAATCTAATTAGTATTTAAATCCAGTAAAGACACTGGAAGAAATATTCTGCTCTTATTCCCATAATTGCTCCAAGATGTGGCAATAAATCGTGTTTGGGATATTTACACATTAGCTTGAGTTTCTGTCACAGCAGGATGGGAGGATTTCTATGGCATTTTACAACAAGTAAGAGTCATGTAAGAGTATCTAGCATTTGGCCTTGAAAAAAGTTGAAACTGCCTGTGTACACAAGATTGAGATAATATTTATTTCAGCAAAACATGTTAAGTCTGCTCACTTTTATATCCTGAGGCTTTAAACAGTCACCTTTTTTTTTTTTAAATTGCAATCAGTATAAGCCATTTTGGCATGAGCATTTCTCCTTTTTCTAATAAAATTAGAGTTTTAGGTAAAAGGGAAATCTTTATTAAAGCAAGTGTTGTTTTCACTGTTGTGCTATTAACAAAACTAGCATCCAAGTTGGCCTCTGAGAAACAAGCTCTTATAGATCGTGAAGTGAAGTAAGGTCAAAACATGTGACTGATTTTATTGAAGATTATTAAAGCTTAATCATTTTGTCAATTTTTGAGAACAGATATCAAATATTCTTACTGTTAACGTCTAGAATACCACATTGTACTGCTAATCACTAATATACATTGAAAATCAATTACTTAATAATTTAATGCACCTAATTTGTTTATTTTCTTTCATTTATTTCCAGTGCTAGGGATGAAATTTAACAGACAACCACTCTACCACCGAGCTACATTCCTAGCCCTTTTTAAATTTTATTTTGAGACGAGTTCTCATTAAGTTGCCCAGGCTGGTTTACTGTAACTTTAGATCATTTTGCCTGAACGCTTTTCTTCTAAGCAATTATAATACATTTGTATCAGTATCCCCCCCCCCCCCTTTTTTAGGAGAGACTTGCTCATTTAAAAAGGTAATGAACCTTCACTATTATATTAAAGCTAGGCTAAGGATATAAAGTAGTTTGACTGAAGAGAGAAGCTGTTAGTTAAGTCAAAATACAGGAAATCATGGTCTCTGGACATGAATACATTTAAAGAAACATATCCCAGACAGAACTTAGCATCCTCGCCCTTCAAATCTGTCGCTGTCATTTGCTTACCCAGTGCTAAAGCTAGAAACATCGTAATCCTTGACTTACATTTTGTAGTTCTTGACTTCCTTAAGATAAAGTCCTATGAAACTGTGTATTTTTTTAACTCTGTATTTTGAAATAATATCAAGTTTACAGTAAAGTTGCAAAAAAGTACTAACTTATTTCATATGCTAGTCATTCAAATTGGTCATCAGTTTTCAACATTTTTAATGTTTGCTTTATAATTCTCCTTTCTCCCTCTCTCCCCCCCCTCTCTCTCTCTCTCTCTCTCTCTCTCTCTCTCTCTCTATATATATATATATATATGTTTGAGGGTGTGTATATGTGCTCATGTAAATATATGAGATACATATATGTATATGATATTATTTATACATAGGTCATATAAAATATATGATTATATATTTATATTTTTTCTGTTCTATTTGAAAGTAAGTTCTAGACCTCGTGTCCCATTTTCCTTATTTAGGTATTATTTTTCGAGTAAGAACACTCTCTTACATTGCAGCAGTAATATTACCCAATTTGTGAGTTGCTATTGATGATACAATACAGTACTATCTAATTCACAGAACCTATTCAAGTTGCCATAATTGTCTCTTTAAGGTCTCACAACCTCTATTTCGCTGGTCCAGGATATGATAGAGAATCACCCTTGCACTTAGTTTGTCTGTTTGGTCTTTCCCTAAACTGGGATGGTTCTCAGATCATCCTTGGTCTATGTAACATTAATATTTTTTGAGATACCTGACACTTTTCCAGGTTAGTTTAGTTTTGGCATATGCATGGTATCATTTTCCTCATCACTGAAGCTGTTACCTTAGATCACTTGATTAATTCACCATTTTTTTTCTCCTTCTGTCAGTCATTTCACTGTCTGTATCAACTAGCCTGTTAGTGCAGTTAATTCTGAAAACTTACCAATTTCAGATCGGCTCTTTCATTTTCATGGGCTTTGCATAGGCATCAGCTTTCCAACTCGGTCTTACTTCCAGCACCTGTTTCATCACCTCGACAAAGTTGCATTTCAGAAATATAAATCTGGCCACAGATCTCTTTCATCATTCATGATTAAATTCCACTCAATTGTGTATAGCGGTATTTTCAAATCACCGTAATGTAGAAATACTACCTCTTCAAAATAACCTGCACATAAAAGATTTGGTCAAATCATCATGGGAAATTCTACCTTTATTAAAATATGTGGTACTGTCAGTAATATTCGTATATTGAATACTGAGAAATTCTGCAGACAACAACAATAACAAAAAAAAAAAGTTTCAGCATTTCTCCAACACCCTTGAAGAAGTCTTTTGCTCGCCAGTTCGCCAGAAACTGTGCAATTGTTGTGAGAATGTCCTTGTCTGTTCCACCTCCTGTCCTCCTGGGTCACTTATGCTTCAGCTAAAGACCTAGCTAAACATTTTCTTCCTCTTTTCTCTTCCCTTTCCTGAGGACTTTAACATGCTGCATATCTCAGTTAATTGGGACATGTATAAGAAAATATCATTACCTGATTATATTATAATCAATAAATATGTATCATAGTTCTGGAAGCTAGAAAGTCAAAGACCAAGACTCCAGCAAATTCAGTGTCTGGAAAGGGGATGTGTCATCTTTTTACTCTAATATCAGATGGCCCACAGGGAAAGGAACCTCTCCTGGGATTCCTTCATAGAAGTACTGATTATCCTTGGGAGGGTTTTACCTTTATAACCTGTTGAGCTCTCAAAGTTCCCACTTTCTAAAACAATCATCTTGGAGGTTTTTCAACATATGACTTGTGAGAGGTGTAACATTCAGACCAATCTGTTATAATTGCTTTTTGGCAAATCTTTCTCTTTCTCTACATGTTGAGTACCTTGAACTCAGGAGATTCTTATACACTTTGTAAATATGATGGTATTTATTAAGCTAAAAAAGAATAAACATGAGCTTCATGTTTTCCACATATGACTGAGACTACTGTATATCAATTTGTTGCCATCAGCTATATCTTATATCAGATATTGGTACTGAATAGACTTTTATGTCTGGCCAAAATTATCAGTATCCAAAATAGATTATTTACTTTTCACATCTCTTTTCATATCACTCACATATATTTGGAAACATGTGTTATAAATATTACATGAGGAAAATAACTTGGTGATTTCATAGTAATCAGAATCAACAAGTATGAGGCATATTTCTACTTCACTTACTTTATAAGATTCATGAACAAAGAATGTATGATTGTTTCATTGCTTGGAAACTACAGAAAACTTTGCAGCATATATGCACTTTATAGTTCTGAAACACGGTTCTCTGTTATTTGGGAGAATATGTGTTTGATAGATTTTAGAGCAAATTGTTAACTAAGAGCCTGTAGATTTTTTGGTTTTTCATTTCAAAATATCACTTTTTTAATTCATACATTAGAGTACTTGGTAAAACTCAAAAAATAGTATCTGGATAGTGTAGTGTATCTAATTTCTTTGAGATAAAATTTAGAATTAAGTCTTCATTCACTTTGCTAGATAAGCCCATATTATTGATAAAAAATGAACATAGTAAGCGCTTTTCATTTTTATCTCATGACATTTATAGACGCACCTTATCTCATAATATTTTAACTGTTAAGGAACATATCAGTGAGATGTTTACATCTGTTCATGAGACTAGACAGAAGTCTTTATCCCTGGCACCTGGGTAATCTCAATGGTGTGTCCTTCCTCTTTGGCACACCATGGACTGACTACTTTTGTTGCATTAGCAGGAAAGTTGAGTCACCTAAGAGAGTCAAAAATGGACATGCTCCTACGTAGAAATCTCAGACTTGACTGTGTAAAACTCATCCTTCCCTTCAGAGACAACACTGTAGGAGTAAACTTTTCCATAGCAGGAAAGACTTAATTTTTTTTTCTCATAACACACTCTAATAAAAATATATTTGAACTCAAAAGTTGAACAAAACTCTAGGTTTCGCTCTTCCACTTCAGATTCATCCATACAGATTATGGTGCAAGGCTAGGGTATATCACACAGACTCCCTACCCACTATGATTCATAAGGAAACCCCCTTTACTGGCTGCCAACACATGACAAGCCTGGGATACCGGGGATTGAGATTTAGAGTGAGCTTGGGCCAGGCAGGAACACAGTGTGCATTCCGGGTTGGCAGAAGTGCACTGTTTACAATTGCAAAGCAAGGTGGAACTACGCAGCCAAAGAATGGTCAAGGAGGCTGACAAATAACAAATGAGGCCAAAAGTGCACTCTCTCTTTCTCTCTCTCTCTTTTCTCAGATGTGTGTGCCAAACTGACACATTAATCACCAACATTCTAAAATCCCCTATCCATTGTTAATGAACAAACCACATAAATATTCCTACAGCTACATAATACTGATCCAACCCTGAAATCACAGCTCAACTTGTTAAACTGAACTATGTGGTGGCTTGAATCAGCATTACCATACAAGGATTCCTCATAGTAACCTTTTATTACTGTTTTTAAGTTTCCTGAACACTGCCAAACATCTTGAACTTTGTGGAATGAGTATAAACTTTATAAAGATAAACCTTTGATTCCGCTTTGAAATTCAGTTAAAGATCACAAAAAATTATATTAACCATGAGGATACTTCAAAATCAAAGACCTGGAATATCATTTTGATTATTTAGCCCCAAAATGAATTGTTGGAGTCATTGGACAATTGATGAACCGATATCACCCCAACAGCCGGGCTGGTTGTCAGGAAAAAAGCACCACCCAGAAACAACTCTTGGGCTGCAAAGCTGGCCTCTGTGTTTGAGTTCTTTGCAGATTCCTTGGATATTTAGAAAGCTACTCCTTTAAAATCTCCAAAATATTTGTTAGAAACACTTCATAATGTTTTCCTTGGCACCTTAGCAGAGAGGTCTTGCTTTCAGCTCATAATACAAGAGATTCTGTTGGGAAACAGAAAGGGTTTTGTCTGCAGCAGGCTGATATGGTGCTCCTGCTGGCTGCATGGTCCAGAATCAAGCCATGGTAGAGTAAGTCTTTAAAGACAGAAGGCTTTCCTGTGAGTGATGGGTGGAAGCTTCTGGAAGAAGCAAAGGCATGGGAAAGAAATCTCAGGGAATGGAGGAACAACCAAAAAAATTGAAAAAGCACCTTTCGTATGTGTTCCTGAATTAATGACCAGGATTTAAATAAGAAGAAAACGACATATGCTCCATACTGCAAGTTGGTGTGGTGATTCAGACTGGAGGCCTTGTTATGAAGGTAGAGAGTCCTCCTTTTACTTCCTAACTCTAATTTTGGCTAAATTGCACAATTTTGCCCTCCTCACTTTATCCGTAAAAGGATATACTGAAAGTGCTTAGCCCAAGGGGTAAGTTATTGTTGTGCAGATAGTGATTGTTTATGTGTAAAGCAACTAAGGCAGCAACTAGTGGTACAGTTCAAGAGAATATTAATTTTATAATCATATGATAACAGTTGTTCCAACACACACACACACACACACACACACACACACACACACACACACATTCTAAAACTGTTAATTTTTCCTTTGGTAAAATCAGTAAGTATTATGACAAAGGCCCTATATATCCTCAAAGAACTTCTGGATAGAAACAAGTAACAGAAATATCTTTTTCATTTTGTCATCAAGGAAGCAAGACTTACTCTCAGCATTTGATCAGGATACTCAATTTTCCTTCTGGGAAAATTGTCCCTCTAAAATAGAGATTTCACCCAACATGCTTGCTTTTTATGCTGGCTGAAGGAGCAGACAGAGGAATGACAATATATATTCAGTGGTCTGGGAAAACTGGATACCCACAAGTAAGAATGGAACTAGATCTGCACCTTTTGCCTTGTACTGAAACCAAACCAAAATGAATCAAAAATGTAGTTATTGAAACAGAGACACTGAGCCTGTTGGATGATTGTAACAGGCAAATCATTAAAGCACAGGTATAGGCAAGAATTTCTCCAATAAAACACCTATTGTACAAGAGATAACACCGAGAATCAACAAATGGAATTATATCAAATTAAGAAGCTTCTGTACAACAAAAGAAACAACAGAGTGAAGACAGAATTGACAGAATGGTAAAAAAATTGTCAGCTCTTCTTCAGACAGGGACCTAATATATAATATAGAAAAGTAATTGAAAAAATGTACACCACCAAATAAAAGAACCAATTGAAATATTGGCAGTTGAGGGCTGGAGTGTAGCTCAGTGGTTAAAGTACTTGCCTAACAAGTACAGGGCCTTAGATTCAGTTTTCTGGCAC